>BPLQ01011521.1:29674-745253 GCA_021605075.1 Caerostris darwini | reverse complement strand
CAGCGGCTAAAGTCTTAACAAAACTGTAGGTTCGGCTGATGCATCAGTGGAAACCGGTAAATCTACATAAATTGGGGTTTCGGCCGGGATGCGTCTTTTCCCAGCGGCTAAAGTCTTAACAAAACTGTAGGTTCGGCCGGGATGCATCAGTGGAAACCGGTGTAAATCTACATAAATTGGGGTTTCGGCCGGATGCATCTTTTCCCAGCGGCTAAAGTCTTAACAAAACTGTAGGTTCGGCCGATGCATCGAAGTGGAAACCGGTGTAAATCTCACATAAATTGGGGTTTCGGCCGATGCGTCTTTCCCAGCGGCTAAAGTCTTAACAAACTGTAGGTTCGGCCGGGATGCATCAGTGGAAACCGGTGTAAATCTACATAAATTGGGGGTTCGGCCGGGATGCGTTCTTTTCCCTAAGCGGCTAAAGTCTTAACAAAACTGTAGGTTCGGCCGGGATGCATCAGTGGAAACCGGTGTAAATCTACATAAATTGGGGTTTCGGCCGGGATGCGTCTTTTCCCAGCGGCTAAAGTCTTAACAAAACTGTAGGTTCGGCCGGGATGCATCAGTGGAAACCGGTGTAAATCTACATAAATTGGGGTTTCGGCCGGGATGCGTCTTTTCCCAGCGGCTAAAGTCTTAACAAAAACTGTAGGTTCGGCCGGGATGCATCAGTGGAAACCGGTGTAAATCTTACATAAATTGGGGGGTTCGGCCGGGATGTCTTTCCCAGCGGCTAAAGTCTTAACAAAACTGTAGGTTCGGCCTTGGGATGCATCAGTGGAAACCGGTGTAAATCTACATAAATTGGGGTTTCGGCCGGGATGCGTCTTTTCCCAGCGGCTAAAGTCTTAACAAAACTGTAGGTTCGGCCGATGCATCAGTGGAAACCGGTGTAAATCTACATAAATTGGGGTTTCGGCCGGGATGCGTCTTTTCCCAGCGGCTAAAGTCTTAACAAAACTGTAGGTTCGGCCGGGATGCATCAGTGGAAACCGGTGTAAATCTACATAAATTGGGGTTCGGCCGGGATGCGTCTTTTCCCAGCGGCTAAAGTCTTAACAAAACTGTAGGTTCGGCCGGGATGCATCAGTGGAAACCGGTGTAAATCTACATAAATTGGGGTTTCGGCCGGGATGCATCTTTCCCAGCGGCTAAAGTCTTAACAAAACTGTAGGTTCGGCCGGGATGCATCAGTGGAAACCGGTGTAAATCTACATAAATTGGGGTTTTCGGCCGGGATGCGTCTTTTTCCCAGCGGCTAAAGTCTTAACAAAACTGTAGGTTCGGCCGGGATGCATCAGTGGAAACCGGTGTAAATCTACATAAATTGGGGGTTCGGCCGGGATGCGTCTTTTCCCAGCGGCTAAAGTCTTAACAAAACTGTAGGTTCGGCCGGGATGCATCAGTGGAAACCGGTGTAAATCTACATAAATTGGGGTTTCGGCCGGGATGCGTCTTTTCCCAGCGGCTAAAGTCTTAACAAAACTGTAGGTTCGGCCGGGATGCATCAGTGGAAACCGGTGTAAATCTACATAAATTGGGGTTTCGGCCGGGATGCGTCTTTTCCCAGCGGCTAAAGTCTTAACAAAACTGTAGGTTCGGCCGGGATGCATCAGTGGAAACCGGTGTAAATCTACATAAATTGGGGGTTCGGCCGGGATGCGTCTTTTTCCCAGCGGCTAAAGTCTTAACAAAACTGTAGGTTCGGCCGGGATGCATCAGTGGAAACCGGTGTAAATCTACATAAATTGGGGTTTCGGCCGGGATGCGTCTTTTCCCAGCGGCTAAAGTCTTAACAAAACTGTAGGTTCGGCCGGGATGCATCAGTGGAAACCGGTGTAAATCTACATAAATTGGGGTTTCGGCCGGGATGCGTCTTTTCCCAGCGGCTAAAGTCTTAACAAAACTGTAGGTTCGGCCGGGATGCATCAGTTGAAACCGGTGTAAATCTACATAAATTGGGGTTTCGGCCGGGATGCGTCTTTTCCCAGCGGCTAAAGTCTTAACAAAACTGTAGGTTCGGCCGGGATGCATCAGTGGAAACCGGTGTAAATCTACATAAATTGGGGTTTCGGCGGGATGCGTCTTTTTCCCAGCGGCTAAAGTCTTAACAAAAACTGTAGGTTCGGCCGGGATGCATCAGTTGAAACCGGTGTAAATCTACATAAATTGGGGTTTCGGCCGGGATGCGTCTTTTTCCCAGCGGCTAAAGTCTTAACAAAACTGTAGGTTCGGCCGGGATGCATCAGTTGAAACCGGTGTAAATCTACATAAATTGGGGTTTCGGCCGGGATGCGTCTTTTTCCCAGCGGCTAAAGTCTTAACAAAACTGTAGGTTCGGCCGGGATGCATCAGTGGAAACCGGTGTAAATCTACATAAATTGGGGTTTCGGCCGGGATGCGTCTTTTCCCAGCGGCTAAAGTCTTAACAAAACTGTAGGTTCGGCCGGGATGCATCAGTGGAAACCGGTGTAAATCTACATAAATTGGGGGTTCGGCCGGGATGCGTCTTTTCCCAGCGGCTAAAGTCTTAACAAAACTGTAGGTTCGGCCGGGATGCATCAGTGGAAACCGGTGTAAATCTACATAAATTGGGGTTTCGGCCGGGATGCGTCTTTTCCCAGCGGCTAAAGTCTTAACAAAACTGTAGGTTCGGCCGGATGCATCAGTTGAAACCGGTGTAAATCTACATAAATTGGGGTTTCGGCCGGGATGCGTCTTTTCCCAGCGGCTAAAGTCTTAACAAAACTGTAGGTTCGGCCGGGATGCATCAGTGGAAACCGGTGTAAATCTACATAAATTGGGGTTTCGGCCGGGATGCGTCTTTTTCAGCGGCTAAAGTCTTAACAAAACTGTAGGTTCGGCCGGGATGCATCAGTTGAAACCGGTGTAAATCTACATAAATTGGGGTTTCGGCCGGGATGCGTCTTTTCCAGCGGCTAAAGTCTTAACAAAACTGTAGGTTCGGCCGGGATGCATCAGTGGAAACCGGTGTAAATCTACATAAATTGGGGTTTCGGCCGGGATGCGTCTTTTCCCGGCTAAAGTCTTAACAAAACTGTAGGTTCAGTTGAAACCGGTGTAAATCTACATAAATTGGGGTTTCGGCCGGGATGCATCAGTGGAAACCGGTGCATAAATGTAAATCTACATAAATTGGGGTTTCGGCCGATGCGTCTTTTCCCAGCGGCTAAAGTAAAGTCTTAACAAAACTGTAGGTTCGGCCGGGATGCACCAGTGGAAACCGGTGTAAATCTACATAAATTGGGGTTTCGGCTGGGATGCGTCTTTTTCCCAGCGGCTAAAGTCTTAACAAAACTGTAGGTTCGGCCGGGATGCATCAGTTGAAACCGGTGTAAATCTACATAAATTGGGGTTTCGGCTGGGATGCGTCTTTTCCCAGCGGCTAAAATCTACATGTATTTAAGTAAAATAGCATCAATTAAGAAAGCTCAAGAGGTTCATGAATTGAAGGTACATAACTCTGAAAGTAACAGCTTTTATTCAATAATTTAGCAGAAAAAAAATGTACGAAGGAAAAATATAATTGATTGTCAATATGGTAATGATAAATACGAACTATTGAGGTTTTAAATTCCAACATCATGTAGAGCTGTTTGGATCGAAGTGAAACACCGATGAAATTTGTAGAAAGATGTAGAACAGGAAGCAGGACATATTGGAATAAGCAAATAATAATGATCTTAAAAAATAAATAATATTCCTGGACAATTATTTTGCAAACGCAAAATGAAAGCCATTGAAGAAATCTTTAATTATCATGTTTTCCAGATAATATCAAGAAAATTTATCTAAGGAACATAAGAAATAGAAGCAATTTATTAAAACGATAACATTACTTACAATTATTTGAACTTATTATTCACATTTAGTAATATGGCTTCTATCATTGAATAAGGCACCAGAATACAGAAAGTAAGTATGTAGAAAAATGTACAAGCTATACTGTTTGTTCTAGTGTCAAAATCCTAGTGATTAAATTTAATTCACTTACAGAAATTGACCACTTACTAGTTGATTGCGTTACAGATTTAATTTTTCATTTAGTTCATACACGAAATATTTATTTAAATAAGTTTGAATAAAATATTTCAATGCATTTTAATTTAAATATTATTAGCCTCCTTTCCACAATCAAGTATTGATTGTCGAATTAACATTAAATCCTACAACATCACGCCCAACACTATTTTAACAATAGAATCCCAAAATATTCGAATGTGTATTCGAGCATGATTAACCTCTTCAGAGACGGTTTTAATTTTTATAGTGAGAAAAAAATACCTTAATTTTGGTTTTATTACAATTTAGTCATTTTATATTTATAGGAATTCAAAAAGAAAATAAATGGGGAAAACAAACATGTACGAAAAAAGTCATAACGTCCATATCTGTAGCCTCTGAGTATTAATATCAATTTATAAGTGAAATGATTTTATATATTATAGGCATAAATTGTTCCTCATTATTCTTGGTTTAATTATTAAGAATAGACATATTTAGTATATGTGGTATTATTTTTCATCAAATATTAACGATTTGTTCAAATAATCCAACAACGCTCATATTCTTAACTGTACACAATAAATAACGTTATCAGTGCATCCATAACATTTGAATTTTTGTTGTTGAAAATTTCTGTAGTGAATAATTTACTATAAAACATTTGTTCTTTTATTAGTGTTAGTAATTATAACTATAATAATAAAAACATGGCCCCATATATGGCCAAGAGCATGAAGAGGTAGCATCAATTAGTTGATGAAATGAGCCATTGATTATTTTATTAAGATTGTCTCTGAATTTAAATCACGTAAATCCCAGACTACACAAGTGAATCAAGACAAATTGAGCTTTTCGATGAAAAAAAATTCAATTTTATATTACATTCGAAATGCACTGTCGAATCTAGAGGGAGGATAAATACATAAATATATATGCATATTCATATCGAACTTCTTGTCTGTTTTGTGTACATGCCATTTTATTTTCATTTTAAAGCGACATTGATTTGAGGCAGATATAAACTTTTCTTTGCCTTTTGAAATTACAGATGACCTGTGACTGCGTGTTAAATTAATATAAAATGGCATTTCTAAAAATAAAGGATGTCTGATAAAATCATAATTTGCATAATGAGATTGATAAATTTTATAATCAGTTTGATTTTCAGATTTGGTTGAAAGGTTAAAATATCGAAATGGGCCAAATTAGGTTTAATAAAAATATTTTCTATTGTATTGTAGACTGGAAGATTAGATTCTTTATCAATGACATGCCAATATGAATCCCGGATTCTACTATACGTCATTTTATTTTTATCCCTGCAAGATTTATTGTCAAAATATATGATCCTTTTTAAGATTCACTTACAAAAAAGATGGATTATTGCTAAGTAATAGAATAAAATGATCAAGCCTGTTTAGAACCATCCATATTTGTGGACAAATACTTATTTGCGGGATTATGAAAACTATGAATAAAAACCATTTCATATATCATTTCTAAATTTGGTTTCGACAAATAATTGAACCAAATAGTAAAATTTATTAAATTAATATATTAGCTAGCATCAAATTCTTTCTTTACTTTTTTTATTAGTATTATGTTACATACTTTTTATTTCTTTTAAATATATTAAATATATAGAAATAAATTTTATCAAGCTTCTTTTTGTGTGTTAGTGGCTCGAGGCGTAGTTATTGTGAATATGTTTGGCATGTAGTCTTCAAAAAGTCTTTAAAAGTCTTTTACACAGTCTGTACAAAGATAAATAAATGAAAATTACTATAAAATGAGACTAATAGATTTAAGTCTTTTTGCCTCTTAGAATCTAATTTAATTTAATACATCTTTATATGGGCGCCATGATTTACACGAAGCACATTAAGATATATATTCTTGTCATATTCACTGCAACATACCCACATCATTGGTGGCAATGCCATGGATGATCCTCTGCAGTCATGTCCTGTACTTTTCATCGATAACTTTAACATAACCCCCTAGAAAGAAAACGAGGGAAGTGATACTGGAGTACAACGTATCTAGGGTTATGCTAAAGCTATCGCGTATCGAACACAGATAAGGAACATAACTCATCTAAAACAGAGGATCGCTAATGGCATTGCCATCTTCGTGCGAACAAGGCAAGAAATCGAATACCATTTTAATGTACTAGTTAAAACCAGTGGTGTTCATATAAGGAACATAACTCATCTAAAACAGAGGATCACTAATGGCATTGCCATCATCGTGCGAACAAGGCAAGAAATCGAATACCATTTTAATGTACTAGGTACAACCAGTGGTGTTCATACAAGGAACATAACTCATCTAAAACAGGATCACATATTGCCACACCGTCATCTAAAATGTACTAGTTAAAACCAGTGGTGTTCATCACATAACTCATCTAAAACAGAGGATCACTAATGGCATTGCCATCATCGTGCGAACAAGGCAAGAAATCGAATACCATTTTAATGTACTAGTTACAACCAGTGGTGTTCATACAAGGAACATAACTCATCTAAAACAGAGGATCACTAATGGCATTGCCATCACCGTGCGAACAAGGCAAGAAATCGAATACCATTTTAATGTACTAGTTAAAACCAGTGGTGTTCATATAAGGAACATAACTCATCTAAAACAAGGATCACTAATGGCATTCCATCATCATTTCGAATACCATTTTAATGTACTAGGTACAACCAGTGGTGTTCATACAAGGAACATAACTCATCTAAAACAGAGGATCACTAATGGCATTGCCATCATCGTGCGAACAAGGCAAGAAATCGAATACCATTTTAATGTACTAGTTAAAACCAGTGGTGTTCATAAACATAACTCATCTAAAACAGAGGATCGCTAATGGCATTGCCATCTTCGTGCGAACAAGGCAAGAAATCGAATACCATTTTAATGTACTAGTTACAACCAGTGGTGTTCATACAAGGAACATAACTCATCTAAAACATTCACTAATGGCATTGCCATCACCGTGTTAACATTCGAATACTAAAGGTACAACCAGTGGTGTTCATTTAACTCATCTAAAACAGAGGATCACTAATGGCATTGCCAACATCATGCGAACAAGGCAAGAAATCGAATATCATTTTAATGTACTAGGTACAACCAGTGGTGTTCATATAGAGATATATTAAATTTAGTTTAATTCTAAGAGGTAAAAAAAATAACTTACAAAAATATTCGTCTCATTTTGCAGTCGTTTTCATTTGCTTTTGTGATTATCTTTTGAAATTGCTACTGGATTTTGTAAACATCTTGTATATTAAGGCGAGAAGAACTGCTTATTTTACTTCAGGCGTTGAATGCAATTATTGATTCTCTATACCCTTCCTGTTAAATCCATGCTAAAGATAATATTTCATTTCCTTCTTCAAAACAATCTTGCCTCAAATCTGCCAGTAGTCTTGAACCATAAACTTTGGCAACAGCCCGACTATGGGGCTGTTGCGCCATGAGGTCTAAAGATAATAGATTTCCCCTTGTGAATTTTCCTTTTTACTGGGTTTGCAAGATCTACGTCCAACAGCCGCATTAGACCAATACCTACGGCTTAAAGTTTTAAAGTGGATTCTGAACCACTACAAATAATCATGGCACCGTCTGGTCTTGAACCATAAACTTTGGCACAGGACGTCATAGAGCCATAGGGTTGCAAGCCCTACACCCAAGAGCCGCATTAGACCTATACCTACGGCTTAAAGTTTTAAAGTGGATTCTGAACCACTACAAATAATCATGGCACCGTTTATCAAAGTTGTTTAATTAAGAAATATTTAATTGTTATCAGTTATTCATTGTTTTATTTTTGTTTTATCATTTAGTTAGAAGTTATTATTATATTATGAAGTCAAAATGTCTGTCAATGTCTATCAATTATGTAAATTTCGTTAAATAATAAATTATAATGTGTAAATAATACATTACTTAAGGATGAAGAGTTTAATAATTCAAATTATTGCATTTTGATTACACAGAAATATGATAACATTAAAATGAAGTCATGATGTGAAATAATGTATATAAGAATGTATCTACTTACAACCGAGATAAATTACTACAGTAGTAAAACACAAATTAAAAAATATACACTTTTTATTAAAAAAAATCACAAATATAGAAAACAAAATGGTGAGGCATTACATACATTTACATGAAGTGTGAGACCAGCTTCAACATGAAATGATTATAACTGTAATTTTCTGAAATTGAGAATGTAAGTCCCATAATAATTTCATTCGATCTAATAAGTAACCTATTTATTACACTACTAATAATTCTCAAAACTTTTAAGGGAATATTAAGTAAACAAATGGTGGAAAATAAATCAATTTTAAACTAAATTCAATTTTTTTATAAACAGAAAAAAAATGCATGCGATCTTATGTATTTCAAAATTAGCATATTGCTAATTGAGATTTTGAAAAATATTAATTTCATGAAATGTTTTTGAAGAAAATAATATCTTACAAAAATGATACTTATTATTTTATTGGAGCAAGTAATAAAAATAACTTGTCTGATATATATTGTGCATTTTACTATAATTATATTAATGATAAAATATTCTGATTTCTGTAAAATAAGCCCTTGAAATTCCTTTGTAATGCCATAAGAAAATACGAAAACCTAAATTAAAAAGAAAACATTTTCTAAATGGTTTTCGTCACAATAAAATATAAAAAAAATTGAGAATATATTAATTTTAGTTAGTTCACATAGTGACAGTTGAGCTAAAAGACAATAAATTGATATCGTTAACTAATTTATGTGATAGCGTTTGAAGAAATAAAATAATAGCGTAAGTATTTTAAAATCAGTTTCATGACAGTGAAATCTTTGTAACCCTAACGAAATTTTATTTTTTGGCTCGTTGACATGTGATTAAGTTATGAACAACGTGCAGCTGATGTTTTTCACACGTCAGTTTCTTGGAACTGTTCATCGTTGTTCCTTTGTTTTAAAGATAAGCGTTCATTTACACTTAATTAGCTAAAGAAAACCTTTAAAGCATCTTATTTTGAATTTACGTTGGCTGTCATTCAGTTACTGTGGGTTTGGCTACCATGTGAAAGATTTCCTGCCTTTTATAAAAAGGGATACAAATATTTATTTTATCTAATTAAATTTAGACTTGTTTTAAGGACATTTTAAAGATAGTTGAATACTGTATGCAAAGATAAGTGAATAACATAAATTTCCATTATGCAATGTGGGCTTACAGACTACATGTAAGTTAATATTAGATATACAGCATAATCTAGTGTGTGAAACATGCAGTTAATTCGATTAGACTTTTTTACTTTGCAAGCTTTTCATGGTATTTCTTTTAACAGAAAATTAGCATAAACAGCTGTGTATTTGTTTTATGTGAAAATTAGCACACGTTTCTTAAAGTAAGTTTTCGTTGAGGATTTTACTTATAAATAGCTGTTATAAACAATTATTAAAAAGTGTTATAACATTTCAAACAAAATATATCATTAAATTACATAATTCAGTAATCATAAATTTGCATATAAAACATGATTATTACATATACATGTAATAAACACAATGTAATATGTTATATTACAAAACTTGCAGTTAATTTAGTCTATTCATTTTGCTTTATAAGGTGATTATTAACATTGTTGTATATCGTAATCAATTTATTGAGAAAATCGGGAAATATATTGAAAATATATTTTTTTTATATTGCTATTATATCTCTCAATGTAATATCGATATTCCCATAAACATTTCTCAAGTGATTTACACATACCAAAAGAGATAATTTGATTTATAAAAATGAAAAGATATTCTTCAACAATAATCAAATCAATAATTGATATAATCAAATCAATAATAATCATCAATATTTTCTTTGATTATTATTTGTTTCAATTTTATAAATCGACACTTTTTTTATCCATCTCTTGTTGAATTCTTCTGGCAATATGCCAAGACCTATTGTTTATAGCTAGACAAACAATATTAGGTATTTGTGCAGATATTAGATTTTGCATATATTTGGACTAAAAAAGCAAATATGGTAACTTCCAAAAGTACCAATTCTTCCAATGATTTTTCTTAACCATGATGATGATGACCATGATGATGATGGCCATGATGATGAACAGGGATGATGACTGGAATGGGAATCGGATGCGATTTATGATGATGATTTCTTTGCAGAACTTTAGCGATAATTCCTGTTAGGATCAGCAATTCCTCCATATTGTTGTGCTTGCGATGATGATGTGCATTGGTGATTGTAACTAATTCCAATGCAAAACCTGCTATGAAAATTGTGAGAAGAAACACAGCTCTCCTCTGTGAATAAGTCATTCTTGTCTATAAAAAAATAATGTCAAATTGTAATTTTTATAATATGTTATTTTATAATTTAAAAACTATATAATATTTTTCAATCATATGATTTTTGAAATATATGCACTATAAATAAATTATTTCAATTATTTTTAATGTTTTATTAATAAAATAAAATATATTTATTTATCTATCATAACATTGTTTTATAAACATGTTTTAGAAATTTAGTATTTCTTCTCCTTATTTATAACAAAATAAGTGAATATATGAATAATTATAAAGTGAATCAAGCTTAACTATATTATAGGTAAATCTAAAATATATTTTGAAAACGTGAAAATGAAGAAGTTTTTAATTATACTACTTCCAAGTTTTTATTTAAAAGTTTATTTTGTAAGCATGTTCAACTTAACCGTAAGCTGCAAAAATGTGAATGAATATTTAAAATATAATAATGAATATATATAGCATAAGAATAAATAATGTATATAATATAAGAATGAATAATGTATATATGAATATAAGAATAAATAATATATATATGAATATAAGAATGAATAATATATGTATATATGAATAATGTATATATATGAATATAAGAAATAATATTTAAAAAATTAAATATGTAACTTAATTATATAAAAAGTAAGTATTGATTCAAACGAAAGTTTTTTTATAATGGAAATTATATACAAATATTCAATATTTAATACATATTGCAACAATACAGATGCTGAAATATTTCTAACTTTTCAGTGTTTTAAATCCATTTATTCATTTTTTTAAAAACATTGCTGTTATTATAGAAAAAAACTTTTGATAAACAAATCAATACATTTATTTAACGTTGTATATGAATTTGTTTTTGTTATGATGGAAATCATAATATGGCAAAATAAAAAAATAAAAAAGATTCCTATCTGATATCTGCAAAAACGCAGTTCATATAGTGAATGAACGGATTGTACTTTTGAAAATAAGGATTGCAGACACGGCGCCAAAACAAATTCATAAATCCATTTTCATTATCACAATCTGGACTGATGCCTTATCATTATGAATGAAATTATTTATAGAATTTTAAATAATGACTTATTTATAAAGAAAGTGCATGTTCACTTCTGTATTTCATTTTCTTTTGCAAAGATATATTGAATATTGTGGAAAATAATTAAACATTCTATTATTTTTTTTTTTAAATTTCGTATTTAAATAGCGAAGAGAATTTTTCGTCAGAAAGACTTATTTGTAATATTCGTTTATAATTTAAAATGTGTTTAATCTAAGTATATCTTAATAATTACATTAATGTTAAATATATCTTCATTAACTAAATACTTATAATGATTATTTCAATTTATAATTAATTTTAGAAACTATTTTCCTCATCTACTTTTATTTTTTGATAAGCATATGAATAAAAACAAACATTAATTTGCATGCAATGAAATTATAGTTTAATTTAAGTTAAATTATAATTATTTGAACCATGTCATTTAACCATATTATTTGAATTTTAATTTGAAGAATTATAATTTCAATATATTTCTTCAACTTTATATAAGTATTTAATAAGCATAATCTAAAATACAGGTGACTATGTGAGAAAATGTGGGTCCATTGTAGCTTGTCAGGTGCAGTACACCCTGTGGCATATTGAATATGCTGCATAACTGCAATTGATGTATTGTTCATCGTCAAATTAGGAGAAGGAATTATTAATAAAAACAGAATGCTGAATAATAAATAATAAGCTTTCATGGTATAACCATATATGTAAATATGAAACTGGAATTTTTGAATAAATAAGAAGGATATATTATCTGAAAATGATGAAAAATCTTTCATTGGAAATATTTTCCATTGCATATATACATATTTTCCCCCTTGTCTGCAATTTACAAATTCAACTCTAAAATAGCTGTTACTCTTTTGGGGTATACCAGTCATCGAGCCATTTTCGTACATTTTCTTTAAAAAATTAAAAGCTTTTCAGCAGGTGTATGTCCCATAGATGCAAATAAGTGGTAATCAGACGGAACCAAGTCTGGTGAGTAAGCTACAGGCTAAAATACTTCTTACCTAAACGGACCAGTTTTGTTGTGTGTTATGGTGCACTATCATAAATGAAAATCACTTTTTTGTTGCCATTTTTTATGCAAATCTTTATCAAATCGATCATTTGTTGTCTGTAGCGTGCAGTATCAACAGTTTCGCCAGATTTTAACAGCTCATAATAGATCGTACCCTTCTGATTCCACCAATCACAGCTGTCTTCGGTTCATAGCGATTTGGTTTTGCAGTCGATTTCGATGGTTAGCGTGGAGTTACCCATGATCTTTTACTCTTAGGATTCCTAAAAATAGATCCACTTTTCATTGCCTTTCTTTCGTACTGGGCTAGCAGCATTTCGCATGTGGTGTTTCGCTTTTCCTGTTGTCTTTTCATTCAGTTCACGTGGTATTCATGTTTGTATGGCTTTTAAACATATGGAGATGTCTTCTCGTTACATTTAGTTGATTTATGAGGTGTTATTGCTTTTAAACTTCATCTTCATCCAATACTGCTTTCAATTCTCTGTCTTCAATGTTTTCCAGTTGCCTCCCACGTTCTTCGTTTCTCACGTCACAAAAGCCTTTTTTGCATTTTTTAAACTACTAAAAGCACTATGATTTACACAGTGCTTACTGTAGGCTTCGACAAGCAATTGATTCGATTCTGCAGTACTTTTCTTCATATCATAACAGAAAATCAATGTTGGTCGTCGCAAGTCGACATTTCCAGCACATGATTCGCCATGTTCAAAGCTATAACAAATTTTGTAGGGGTATGAAACTTGTATTTTTGTGAGTAAAAACTCCTTGTCAGATGTCAATAAAGCAAATGGTGTCAATGACGAGACAGTAACTACATTGGCAGCTAGGGCCATCTATGCTTAAATTCTGGCTTCATATTTACAGACTTCAACATTATCACAAAAAGGCCTTTTTCGGTAGTCAATAATGCACTTCTACCTATTGCATATATGCTGTGAAAAAACCCCAATTATTTTGAATTGCATCAAATGTAGATGACTGAATTTTATCTTTTTTTTAAACTATTTGTTTTAGGAAGGCATGCCATAAACTTACTTGCAATAATGTTGATTTTATTTAATGCGTTTGCAGCAATCCATATTTCATAGTGGAATATTACATAAGTACACGACAGCTTTACGAATGCCTTATTTCAACACATATTGCTAGAGTTATATATATGATATATAAAATAAATTCGGCAAATCCCCTTTACAGTATTTGCAGTTGTGAATATCTTTTATCGTTTTAAAAAAAACTAGCAAATAATCCATGATTGATAGCACATTTAATTTGTATTCTAAATTGACATACGTGTAAAGCATATGTAAATTTACATATGTTTATGCTTCTCTAATTAAAAACAGTGGCATTAATAAATTAAAAATTTAAAAATCCCATCCCGATCTGTCTTATATGCTTTTATAATACACACATTATATATATATATATATATAAAGAGGACAGTTGTTCTTTTGAAGCAAGCCAGTCATTGAGTCATTTTCCGTAAGTAGTGAAGTGCTGTTCAGAAAGTGCATGTCCCACAGATGCAAAATAAGTCGTAACTGGATGGAACCAAGTCTTGTGAGTAAGCTGCATGCGAAAGTAATTCCCAACTAAACGGCTCAACCGTTTCCTTGAGCAGTTTTGCGGTGTGTGATGGTACATAACCATGAAGCAAAATCACTTTGTGTTGCCTTATTTGATATTCTGGTCGTTTTTTTCACGCAAAGCTTGACTCATATCGATCATTTGTTGTCGGTAGCTTCCATTATCAAGATTTTTTCCAGCTCATAATAGATACCGCCCTTCTGATCCCACGGAACATAGAACATTGTTTTTGTCCATATCGGTTTGGCCTTGCAGCTGATGTCGATGGTTCGTTTGGAGTTACCCATGATCTTTTACGCTTAGGATTCTCAAAATATAACCACTTTTCATTGACAATAATAATTCAATTCTTCTTCTTCTTCTTTGTTTCTTACATTAAAATCGCCACTTTTGAATTTTTAAACCACTGCTATTTGCCAGTAGCCTGCTCACAATAAACCTCGACAAGTATTCCATGTAATTTCTTTCTATGGTAACAGAAAACTTTCATTTTTCTTCATATGGTAACAGAAAATGCAAATCCTAATTTCCATGCACAAAATTTGTCATGTTCAACGGTATAATAAACTATGTAGGGTTATGAAACTTGTATTGTTGTGAACTAAAACTCTTTGGCAGATGTCAATAAAGCAAATGGTGCAATCGACACTAATTGACGGTAACTACATTGACAGCTAGGGCCATCTATGGATAAATTCAGGTTTCATATTTCACATCTGATATATATATATATATATATATATATATATATATATATATATATATATATATATCAGTTTATCTCGTGTCTCGTATGTTTAGTTCGATCTCCGATTGGATGGAAGTGTGAACATCCATTATAAAAGCGGAAATGGACGAATTGATTAATTGTTCGGGATTTTTTGTCAGACATGCTGCAAAATAGTTTTTATAGCAAAAACATTAATAATTATTACGAAATTGTATTGATATAATTTTTCTTTTTTATTATTTAGTTTACAATTTTAATTCTTAAAAATTATAAATAATTTTTACTATGATTAAATGCCCCTCCAAAAATGCCTTTCTTCCCCAATAACCGCCTGACTTGGCAGCTTACCAATTTTCCACGCAATGAGTATAGCTTACGAAAAGTCCACCTAAAGACACAATGAAAAGGATGTGGAAGCATTGAATCGTCAAATCTTTTAGTGGTAACATAGTACATGGCATTTGTTCGTTGTTTAAATGGAAACACACCATACTCACACCACAAGCCTGGAAATTGAAACCTGGGCATACTAGTTCAGCATGATCTTTGAACCAAGAGAGGAGACTTGCTTTTTTTGATAATTTTCATTCTTGCGACTATCTAAAAGCAACTGCATTATCTTTCGTTCTGTAACTTTTATTAATTTTTTTCCACCACATTTTTTACATGAATATTAACGGTCGAATAGAACAATGATAGTTCCAGACGAATATTGTCAGTATATTAGAACATTGATAGCTTGAGTTTATTAGAATATTAGTGAATAGCAATATAGTGAATAGTCTACTAGAATATTGAAATCTCGAGTCGAATACAGAACAATCCGTTAGAGCTTTGACAGATCTACTGGAATACGGAACAGCCCATTAGAACATTGGCAATTCGACTCGAATACTAAAAAATGGCAGTTGGAATCAAATACTGTACAGTACATTGAAACAGCGACAGTTCGAGTCGAATAATGGGCAGTCTGTTAGTTAATGCTCGAGTTGAATACAAAATAATCCATTAGAACATTGAAAGATCTAGTCGAATATGGAAAAGCTCATTAGGACATTGAAAGATAGAGTCAAATACGGAACAGCCTGATAAAATATTGGCAGTTCTAGTCGAACACTAAACTGTCCATTAGAACACTGAAAGATCGACTCGAATACAAACCTGAGCCGAATACTGAACAGTACATTTAAACATTGGCAATTCTAATCGAATACTGTTTAGTACATTAGAACATAGACAGGAGTTGAATCATGGCTTAACAAGAGAAAAAAAGGGGTTTAATTTCACTCATCTGAACTGGAATGTCTATAAATTAAAAAAAATATATAACTTGTGAATAAATTATTTGCTTTCAAGCTTATTATTATTTCAAGTGCATTATTCTTTCTTGAGTGTGCAATATATCATACATATAGAATTTCCTGAAAACGTTAATTCTGCTACAGATTTTCCATTTCACAGAAATTTTCAAAAGTAGTATCTAACATTAGAAACATTTATTTCAAAACAATTTATTGCCGTGATTATATTTCAATCATACTATTCAAATATTAAAAAAAGGAAGTAAAACATAAAGCATGAGATATTTTATAAATATATCTTTTCAAAATGTAAAAATTACACCATTTAAAAAAAATATCCAATATTTGAAATTCAATTATTTATAAAATATCTCATATGTTACTCTAATTTTAACGTATGTCCCTTTAAAAGTTTCATATTTTTTTAACACATAATTATTTCTACAGATTTCACAACCGATATGAATTGATTCAACAAAGTTAATATTTTTCCAAGTACAAAATAAGAATTTTAAAAATGAATTAAACTTTAAATTTATATTTTTAATAAATATAAAATGAATTTTTTGTTTCGGAAATCATAATTGAAGCTCCAAGATAATGTGAAAATACTTAACCGCCTATTTTTAAAATTTGACAAACTTTTGTGACTAAATTAAGCTCAGATCACTATTTGTTAATATAACCCTAAAATACAAAATCCAACAATTATCTTGAAATTTCAAGCGGAATTCGAAAATCCAAATCGCTGCCATTTTAGAAAATTAAGATTTAAGATCCTAAAATAGAAGAAATGCGGAAATTGTACAGAAAATCGGATTTAAATGCAAAGGAATTACAAAGGGATTACAAGCCTTTTCAGGAAGACGTATAATCCGCCATAAAGAGGTATGCAATCAAAATTAACTTATTAATGTTTATTTATTTGTTATGGATGACTTTAAATAACCAGATGTTAATTCCAGATTATAGATTTAAAATTTTTTAAAGATAAAATAAAGAAGTAAAATTCCATTTTTTTTTCAGAATTTTTACATTTGGAATTATTTGTATGAATTTCATATTATGTCAATTATATAGATCTTTGGATGTTTTATAAACAAGATAAAGATAACTAATTTATCTCAGATTAAACTTTAATAGAGTTCTCCTATTCGAAATATCATTATACAATTATTTTTATTATTTTTATTTTTATTATTTTTTTTTTGATCAATGATGAGAAATAAATATTGTTTGTTGGAATTTTTAAGTCAATTAAGTCGAAACTAGGTGGAGCTATTCATAATTTTGAAGTTCTTGCAAGTCTTTGAATTGTAGCAAATGTTAAGATCTAACCAAACTTTTTAAGCGGTATGATGGCCCATTGGCTAGCGCTCTGGCATTTGGTACCACAAGCTTCCGGCTTGAATCCTGGTGGTTGTATAGATATTTGTTAATAGTTAGGAATCCAGATAAATAAAGTCAAATTTTTTTAAAATGTTCTTAAAGTTTTTTTTTTTTTTTTTTTTTTTTTGACTGGTGATAGAGAAATTATAGTATTATGTATTTTAAACATTTATATCAATCAAGATATAATGTGATACTCTAAACTATTCGAGTTGTTGTATAAATGGCATAATGGATTAGATCATTTGTTTTGTCAAATAGTGAATATTAATAAAAGAATGTAAGACATGTCTAATTATACAAATTTTTAGTTTGTCTAGAAAAATAGATGATTTTAAAAATCATCTCTCAATATTCACTGGTAATTCATTGAACATTGAGACCTGATTTTCATGGGCCGAAAGGGCCGAGTGCCACAGGTTTCGGGTTCTATTCCCGGCGGTGCCATGGTTGTTTGTAGCAGTTCGGAATCCACTTTAAGCCGTTGGTCCCGGTCTCCTCTGACTGTAAGTGAGTTACGGAGCAGAGGTTAGACTTCTACCTACGGGTGCTCCATCAAAACAGAAGCTGCACCCCTCTTCCCTCCTCCATGAGGGATACGACAACAACAGCCTGATTTTAATAATTATATTAAACTGAGTATCCGGTGATAGTTTATAAGAATAATTGGACAGCAAGCGATGTTAACAATTTGAAATACATGAATACGCTTTGGATCAAATGTTGTGATGTTTAACCTGAAAGGATTTGCTACTAGAACTGCAGATGTGTAATGAATTCAACGTTTTCCCATGGATTAGTTAGGATGAACAGTTAGCCTAATTTCCTTTTGTCCAACAGGAAGATTTTATAATCTACGAAGTTTTCATGCTCATCTCCTGCATGCACACACAAGTTTCTGCTTTCGCTAAGCTTGAACATAGTCAAACATCCATGGATTAATTTCTTGCTCAGTTGATTCCCCCATATAAAGTCTTTTAAACTATTATTATAAACGATAAATGATTAGTAATAGAGCATTTTAAAGGGATATATTTTTTAAAGCTATAAAAGAATATCATTTTCTTATTTAAGGATTAAAAATATAAATATAATTCGTGAGATTAGTACATACACAAACACAATTTAAAAGAAGTTAAGTAAGATAATTGCAGTTTTAAATTTGTAATTGAAAAGTTCAAAAAAAAGAATTTCCTTTGCCCATTTTAGTTCTCACATATTAACAGATTATATATTTTAATCGAAACAAGTTTTATTAAAACATTTTAAAAGAACTTTTTTTTAATATTTAAAACCGTTGAGTAATACTTATTCATTATTTAAATAATTATTAATATTTATAAATTCGAATTTGGTATGAATGGTAAATAAATTCATATTGGTTTTCTTTTTAATATTTTTTAATTAATAAAATAATGTTTATTATTAAATGCGATTAATTTTCTAAATTATAAGTAATTTCTTTTCCATGTGATTGATTTTCTAGCTTATAAGTAATTTTTTTAAATATTTTTTTTTATTTAATAAAATAATGCTTATTATAAAATGTGATTAATTTTTAAAATCACAAGTAATTTCTTTTTAATATTTTTTCTTAATAAAATAATGCTTATTATTAAAAACGATTAATTTTCTAAATTAAAATAATTTCTTTTTAATATTTTACTTAATTAAACAATACTTATTAAATGCGATTAATTTTCTAAATTAAAATAATTTCTTTCTAATATTTTTTTACTTAATAAAATAATGCTTATTATTATAGGTTTTCCAAATTATAAGTAATTTCTTTTTAAATTTTTTTTTTACTTAATAAAATAATGCTTATTATTAAATGCAATTAATTTTATAAATTACAAGTAATTATTTTTTAATATTCAAACAATTGAATAAAATTTGTTTATTGAAATAAAATAAAATTATAATTATATTAGAATAATAAAGAAGTCTACTCCTGTTTTTTTACATAAAGTTTTATTAAATTAACCTTTTTTTTTAAAATTATAATAAATACTTTTTGTACTATTTTATTATGATAAATTTAAGTGTTTAACTATTATATACATTTGTTCAATGCATAAATATATGACAAAATAGAAATAGAATCTGCTATTCTATAGTGAAAAAAAAAAAAAAAAAAACATACCTAAGTATCGGTACACCCTTTTAAGTGATTGAATTCTGGGAAATTGGGGATGAGTGTTAGCGGTCGTTTTCTAAGAAGACGAATGATAAGATGGAGATTTTTAGTAGGAAAAAAGTTTTTATACTCCCTACCGACTTTCCCATGCTTTTCCTGCTCTTGGTTGGAGGAAAGAAGCACTAAAATTCAGGTCGCGATCGTACCGCATCGATGCAGAAAAAACTGCTTTTCAAGATATCTTTATCCATTTTATTTAATTGTGAAAGTACTTATTTTATTGATATGTTTTACAGTTCTGTTCGTTTATGAACATCGTTTATTTATATTTTTGTAAGTTGAAAAGCTCAATGAATTATTTATTGTTTTTTAGTGGTGGCAAATTCGAACTGAATAGAAATTGATATTGATGCAAAGTTTTATTGATCAAATCAAGCATTAAATTTATCTTTTTGTTCTTAATTTTGAGAGCAATGCAGGCTTAATAGAAGGTATCCAAGAATTATTGGACATAATACAAAATTATGTAAAAATAGTCAGTAATTAATTAAAAATGTTTTTATTAATTAACAACATAATCACGAAATTTGATGAGGGATTTCTTGGTTACTTATAGTTTATTTTATGCTCGATGTCATGCCGTTTGTTTTACTCAAGTAATATTTCTATGTCATGCATGTTTGTGCAGGCATATGAGAAGTTAAAGCTGTAGAATATTAACTGAAAATTTAATAAATTCTGATGTGAAATTCATTAGCTATTCATCTAAATGGTATGTCCAAATGGCACTCAATGTATTCTGACATTTTGTGCATGCCAGAATTTTTAGTTGCTCGCAGTGATATTGGATGTCATGCCATGTTTTGGAAGGCATATGATGAGTTAAAACTGGAGAGTATTAACTGAAAATTTAATACATTCTAATGTGAAATTCATTAGTAATTCATTTGAATGGTATGTCCAAATAGCACTCAATGCCATACAATGTATTCTGTCATTTGTGCATGCTATATTTTTTAGTTGCTCGTAATACATCCAAGTGATACTGTATGCCATGCCATGTTTTGACAAGCATCTGAGAAGTTAAAGTTGGAGAATTTTAATTGAAAATTTAATACATTATGTGAAATTCTTTAGCTATTTGTCTAAATCATGTGTCCAAATGGCATTCAATGCCATGCAATGTATTGTTCCATTTTGTGCATGCCACATTTTTTAGTTGCTCGTAATACATCAAAGTGATACTGGATGCCATGCCAGGTTTTGACAAGCATATGAGGAGTTAAATCTGGAGAGTATTAACTACAAATTTAATAAATTTTTATGTGAGATTTCTTGGTTACTTGTAGTTTATTTTTGGCTTGATGTTATATCATTTATATTACTATCTTGTGCATGCCAGATTTTTAGAAGCCCAAATGATACTCGATGTTATGCTGTGTATTGACAGGAGCTAAATCTGGAGAAATTTGAACTATTAAATTTAACAAAATTTTATATGAAATTTATTAGTTATTCGTCTGAATGGTATGCCGAAATGACACTCAATATCATGCAATTTATGCTGATATTTTGTACATGCCACATTTTTTAGTTCCTCGTAATACATCCAAGTGATACTGGATGTCATGCCAGGCTTTGGCAAGTATATGAGGAGTTAAAGCTGGACAGTAATAACTACAAATTCAATAACTTTTGATTTGTGATTTCTTAGTACGTCCAAGCAGTAATCGATGTTTTATATTGTATATATTTATTGATATTATATTATTGTATTACTATGTATCTGCCAGTAGACAGAAGGCCTTGGCCCACCATGGGCTGTTACTCCCATGAAGAAGAATATTATTATTATCTAATCGATGCTTTATATAGGTTACATATATATCGATATACCATATATTTTGCCCTTTTGTAAATTGCACGATTACTCGTAGTACATTCAAGCGATATCCGATGTCATGTTATGTAGTGGTGTGTAGTTTACTATTTTAAAACCTTTTGCATAAATTTGAAGTATGTCTAATAATTCCCTACCTTTCTACACCTTTTATATTTCGAGTTTGTAGGATTGAAACAATTGCATAACGCTAATAAATAGATTTTAATCATAAAATTAAGCATGCTTAAACCAAGGAGGATATGATCTATATTTGGCCGAAACGTTCTTCTATCGAGTTCGAGGAAGGAAGGAGGAACATCAGATGGTAGTAGTTTTAGGAATATTTGTATTAAATTGCATTGAAACAGTGTCTGACGTGGACGGACCAAAATCTTTTAGCATACTAGTAATATTCACGAATATATCTGGTCAACCTGTACATATAGTGAGACCTGGTACCTGGTCGTACTATATAGATAAGCCTGGTAGATATCACGTTGGATTACCAAACCAAAAGCCACTCTGTTTATTATAGGGATGAGAAATCTGAATATGGGAATGTCGTTTCGATGAGATAGAGGTAGAAGAAGCCAAAGTGTATACCTCCAAAATTTCGCCCCTGGATGAGGGGAAGGGAGGTTGGCCCAAAACTGTTGTTGTACAATGAAGAATCACTTCCCCTGGTTCGCCCAGGATGATAATGAATCTGTATCTCTGCAGTTCTGATAACAAAATCAAAAGTGAGTAGATCAAAATAAAGGGAATTCGGTAACAAGAACATTTTTGGAGCGCATAGACAGAATATCTAAACTAGTTAATTGTTATGAATATTGGAAACATGACATGAAATTTAACTTGATCATTGTTTAATCTAAAAACTTAACTTGTTCTAGTTAAAGATATATAAGCCTACTTAATGTGTTATCTATACTTGTTTGATCCGTGCCATGCATGTTATTCCATATAGACTATTTTATCTTTTTAAATCGTTGAAAGATATTATTTAGATTTATAAATCCAAAATTTGCAAATTATATCTGAAGTAGAGGTATAAACAGTAAACAAATATTAATAAAACATACCAAATTGAAATATATATGTATAGGATTAATTTTTCAGAAGAATATACATAAACTTCAATAAAAATATATTTAAAAAATGAAACAAACAAAATGTTAGGTTTTCATTTTTTGCTGAATGCATATATTTCTAGATTCGAATTTCTCATTATTATAAAATCTAAATAAGTTTTATACATAAAATACAGGATTTAGATTTGTGGATCGCTTTCTTTATTAGTATAGTTATTTTTTTTGAGATCAAAATGTCTCAGTCTTCTTCCTCTTTTTCAATTCGATTTTCATATTCTTGATATTCATTTCAATTAAAGTCCACTAATTTGCAGACAATTTCACTAACAGGATCACTTTGATGTATGTGATGTGTTGCCTACCATAAATGAAAAGGGTTTTTAGAGATCGTCTAAAAGAGAAGGCCACATTTTATGACACAAAAGAAAAGAAGATTAACTATTGAAATATTTTTTTATTCTTATTCAAATCTATTTCAGCTATTTTTTTAGATATTAATTTTATTTTTATTCTTATTCAAATCTATTCTTATTCTTCTATTTTAGCAACAAGTTAGTGTCCCGTGCTCCCCCACTACTATAATTGCATAAAATCATCAAACACACAATACGAAGAATACACGAAAAAAAAAGAAAAAATAAAGAAAAACATGATTGAAAAATAATAAAAAATAATTAACTAAAATAAAGTAATAATAGCAATTTTAAAAAATATATCATTAAGCTAATATTCAAAAATTTATAAAGAAGCATAACACCATTAACTGTACAAAAAAGTATAGGAGTATACATTGTATTGACAATAATTAACAAATTTCATAAACATTTCTTCTTCTACAAATTACATAGGAACAATAGGCCAATGTTTCTTTAAGATTTTGCTGAAGAACATTTTTATTGTTTCTTCGAAATTCAGATTTTTTTTTGCCCATAGACCGGCAAGAACTTTTGTTTCCTGTAAGATAAAACATAAAATAAGACTAAAATAGAAATTTCTTGATCGTTCTTCAGAAGAACAGAAGAAAAAAAAAATTACAATTAATATCTTGACAAGGTTAAAGAGCATCTCTAAAAGAGGACATTTAAGGACTATTTAAGGATCATCTCTAAAAGAGGACAATATCTCCTTCAGAATTTCAAATTTTATCAAGTAGATGAAGGACATTAAGAAATTTTTAGGAAATTTGAAAAGTCTAAGTAATGCGTCTACAATACTTTTAAGTCCTTTTGTAATTGTAGTGAATCAAAAGGTCGGAGACATTGTGTTTTTCGAAAGGTGGAGGAAATTGAAGAGATTAGGGCTGTTGCATGGTGATAGATAGTTACATGCGTTGTTGTTTCAAACATTATACTGTTTTAAGCATGTTATGTTTCCCATTTTGCCTTTTTGCCAATAATGCAATTATTCAAATTACTTGATTTGTGATGGAATTTATAAAAATATTCCAAAAATATTATTAACATGATAAAAGTTGCGAAGCTTTAAAACTACAAAAGAAATATTTCATTTTAATCTTAAATTTACATTAGGAAAAAGGTTTGCTCAGCAACTCAGATAGTCTTAATATACATATATATAATTAATATATATATATATTAAGACTATCTGATATATATAATCTAAACTGCTTTATATATATTTTTAGAGAGAGAGAGAGAGAGAAAGAAAGATATCGATGACTGTGTTAAACTTCTGCCACGATTGTCGGATCAAAATAAAACAGTCGTCCTGCAGTGGGTCCCGGTTCACTGCGGAATAGAGGGAAATGGGGTATCTATTTTACAGTTAAAATACCAGTTGTTGGCCTATCATTCCGTTAAAGCAATAATTAAAATATCCTTAGGTGCTCCTTCTTTGAGGATGCTGCCACTAGAAACAGTCACAAGCCCTGGTACTATCCTATTCGTGATACCTCTAAATGGCCTAGAGAAAAATCGGGCGCATTGCTATTGTAACACGATTGTCTCCACAAGCACCTTCACACAATTAAATTGACACCTGACCATCTCTGTCTCCTGTGTGATAACCAGGAAGAAATGGATATGTTTCATCTTGCTTCCTGTTCTGCACTGCCTCCTGTTTCTTTATGGAAGCATTATCGCATTGCCAGACTTAAGTTAATGGATTAAATGTCATTTGTTTCTATCTTATTCCTTGCATTTTTCCCTGTTTATGATATGTGTTGACCTATCAGCTTGCCAATGGAATATATATATATGTTGCTAAAGAATTCCGTTTTAAGCCGTCCTATTAAATTTCTATAAAGGACACAATTATTGGTGACTGATTTGAGTTAAAACTAAATACCCTTTGCAATATTTAATTCCAGTTGTTTTACTTTAATTCTAACTACTTTAGGGAAGTTTTAAGGAAATATTTCAATATGTTCTTTTCCATTCTAAAATAGTAATTTAACTTTTTTTTTTACATTTAAAATTGATGATATTATAAGTTAACATTACCGGTTTTTAAAAATTCAACATCAAAAAAACATTAAAGAAATTTTTTTTAGAAAAGTAGTATCAAGTTAAATATTGTCTCATATCCTGTAGATATTAAATACATATGGCATGTGACCATCTATTAGTATTCTTGCAATTTAAACAAAACTTACGATTGGTATTATTTTTATCTAACTGTTTTTGCCCCTAATTGTTTTTAAAGCTGCGTATTTGTCCCAGATTGCCCAAGGGATCACCTCAGCACACGCAATATCGTCATTTTACAAAAAGTTATATTTTTGTCCGTTGATACTACATCGCATTTAAAGACTTATCTATAAGGTCTTTCTACGCTAGTGGCATCAACAATTACATGTTCGTCTTAATTTTTTTATTTTCAAAACCAATATGTTTGAGAATATTCAACAATTTTTCAACATTCATTATTCATTTTCACTTAAACACTATTTTTCAATATCACCAATTGCATTTTCAAATCATACCAGTTATGATCTAAAACAGAGGTATCCAACCCTACGAAACCGCAAACATTATTACTGCCGTCGGCTGTGCGACCACAATAAAAAAAAAAAATAATTAAAATTTCAACAGTTACTAATTAATTACAATATTATAAGACTATTTATTTGATAATTTTTTGTTTATTTTTGTATGTTTATCATTATAAATAGACTTACCAGACGTCGTGGTTTGACCTGGATTGTCCCAGTTTGAACGTGCAGTTTCGGTCGATTTGTCATTTTGTCGATGCTATTTGTTTAAAATGAAAATAAATAAAATATATAACAGCAGAACAAGTAAAAAAGTAAGAAAAAGTTTCAATAAATGATATTCAGACAATAAATTATGTTCATCAGTTATCGTTCAAAACTAAATAAAAAAAACTGTGAAATTCCAAACGATTTTATAAAAAAACTCGTAAAAATTTAAAAAAAACACGGGTAAGTAATTTAAATAAATCATTAAGAATACCCCATGAAAGAAATTTTAGAAAAAATCTGTAAGCAACATGGTAAAGTGATTCACGACATCGTTCACACACTCTTTCAGAAACAATGCCCAAATATTTTACAGGTTATAAAAAAGCAATCATCTAAAACTAAATCTATCTGCCCAACAGTCAGTTTTCACTAAGCCCGTGTTAAAAAATAAGAATGTCACTAATGGTTTTATTTCCAAATTTTTCACTTGCTGTCATAGAATAAAAGGAGTTTCCAGTTTCCAGGATGGTGAATTGTTGAAAGAAGTACTGTTAATTTGTACCGATTGCTTAATTGTGGGATTTTCTAATAACCGTGAGATTATGTAAGCAATAAACGATTGTTGTTTCTGATTCCCGATATGGTCTAGCTATTAGACCAAATCTATAAGTCAATAAAGTTCTGAAAAGTCCAAGAATAGAAAAAGTTCAGAAAAACATTCGTCCAATGTAAAAGTAAGACAATTTAAAATATGAGCGGGCGATGCTAGAGCAGTCCTAAACTTGGTACAGATACCAAATTCTTCTGTCCTTATTCATAGGTGAGACTCCTACGTTTGCCAGTGGGCATGAGTGAATGTCCACTGGCAAAACGTTATAAGAAATTTTGTTGGCTTCTATGACCCCCCATAAAAAAAATCAGGACATCACCAGGGTGATCTTTCACTAATACCAGTGTGTGCTTTCTTTAATACCAATATGTGGTGGTGGGACATTCAAGAGATCATTAATTGTCTTCCCAAACTCGGAGAACACTTCACTATAAGTGCGAAGCATATCGGACTGGGAAGCATGCAAAGAAGCAAACTTTGCGAGAGAATCCGCAATCTCGTTACCACTAATGCCGATATGTAAAGGAATTTTTATGTGCAACTCGGATTTAACTAGAACTAAGAACAGGATGGAAATGCCAGTCCTGTCTCCAACGTTTTCAGTTATTCTCCAAATTTAACAAAATAACTTTCAGTTACTTAGATGTCGAATTGATATTAGTAAGTATCCATATATCCCCAAAATCAGGCTCAATAATATTATCAACATAACTCAGACCTCTCTGTAGAGCGATCAGTTGGGATCTGAACACAGAGTATTAATTAGAATTTCTGTTTTTTAGTTTATTTATAACAGTAGGAGTCCTAATGACGATACCACTATCAGAATAGCCTTGACCACTCTTGCTGTCATCTGTATAAATTTGAACCGCATTTTTGGGTTTTGATTTATAGTTTCAAGGGTCATCTGTTTCCTGAATTCAAGGTTGTCAACATTTTTGTATTCTGGGTTCAAAAGTTCAGTGTGAAAATGAACGTCACTGACAGGTCAAAAGTATGGTTTCAGTCCGAAAAGTATGGTTTCAAGATTCAATCTGGCAAGGAGGTAGCAAAGTTATAGTATTTTGCAAAGCTGCTTGGGAAAAGGGGCAGTTTGTCTCCAGTCTTTTTTCTCTTTGTCTTAATTAATTAGTATTCTTTAAGTTCTCGACGTAAGAGAAGTTTCTATTCTAGTCCCCATAACTGAGAATAAAAGACTTTCAGGTGACATATAACATCGTCCTAAGAATATTGTATGCTATTTCAAAAGATTAACATCAAAATGCAACTAAAGGGTTACTTGGAAATATATGATGAGTCTATAGATTTATCACACATAGCTCAGTAAGTAGTTGTGGTGATAATGAGATTTAGTAACTTTAATGTAAAAGAAGGTCTATTGAAAATAATATTCATGAAAGGACGAACAAGAGGTGAGGTTATCTATAACATATTTGAAACCTATACAAGTTCTAAAGATATGCCTATATACAAGCTGTCGGCGATAATAACAGATGGTTCACCAGCAATAGTTGGTAATATATTTATTGTGCTCTGCAAGAAAGATGAATTGTTTCTAAAATTTATGTCGTATCACTGTATTATATTTCTCTCCAGGACGCTTTTTGAAATAGAATATTGCCGTTCGGAATTATCTTAAAAATAATTACAAAAATGATAAACTTAATTCGAATAGCCCGTTTGCAATACTATCTTTTCAAGGCTATACTAGAAAATATTGTATATCCCGACCTTATTCTGCATAATAAAGTACGTTAGTTGAGTAAAGGCAAAGTTTGTGCAAAATTGCTAAATTTAATTTAAGAAAAAAGGAATTAATAAATAATAAAATTTTTTGATGAAATAACAGACTTCTCGTTGGCTGATGGATTTAGGTTTTCTCACAAACATAATTGGGAAATTGAAATATTAATTTGGAGTCGGAGAGAAAAGACAAACAAATAGCTTTAAACAACTTTAGAAAAAAACAGTTAAGCTAATTTTATGCAAATGAAGTTCCCTTGTACACTTTCCGAATATAAAAAATATATAGGCGAAACTGAAATTGACTTGTTCTCCATTTATATCAACTTCATATTACTTTAAGAACACTTTGAAAAATTATTTCCTCAGTTTAATATTATCGAACTAATCTTCATCTGTTTTCACCAATCCTTTAAATAGTCAATTAGTCTTAGCAGAAATAGTTGCATAAATTGCATAGTTAATTTTAGCTGAAACTGAAGAAATGGAGCTAAACATTTTGGACACTCAAAATGATAATGTCCTAAAATATAATGTATCAGATGATAAATTCTAGAATAAAATTGACAAACACAAGTTTCTATTTTTGTAAAGTGAATCACGATTTTGAATCCTCATACTTGTATGAATAATTGTTTCCAACAATGAATATTTTATAATAAAAGATAAGATCTAGACTTATAGATGAAGATCTTGTTAAAAACATCAAGATCTTCATCTACAAGTCTAGATCTTATATTTTATTGACTGACTTAAAAATTCTTTATAAAAATGCAATTCTTAAAATCAATGTTTCCTTTGGCATTTCATTTCTTTAACCATCGCTTCACAATTAAGAGAGTATGATAATGTTCTTGCTCTTAAAAACAATATTATCATACTCTCTTAATTGTGAATGATGGCTAATGAAATGCAAAGCCAAAAAAGAAAAACACCGACTTTAAAAGTTATATTTTTAATAAAGGATGTTTATATCATTGAATTCTAAACGAATTTTAAACTTTTTTTATTAAGTGATTATTTTGCATAAAAAAAAAATAAATATCTTTTATATCTTAACGTTATACTTTTTGAATAATTTCTTTGTATATTAGCAATAATGTTAACATATAAATTTACCTTGAAAAAAATTAATGGCCCACTGCCCACTGGTAATTCTAAAATATGTTTTAAGGTACAAAACTGTTGGAGATCTTTGATCATATATCGAATGATATCCGAAAATAACGTCCTAATATATGTGTTACTTCTACAGTAATATTATCTTTTTTTATAGATATATTATATATGTTTTTTATCTATATTATCTATGTTTATTTAAATATATAAATTGAGGTATGTGAAATATTGTATTGAGAATACTCGTGGGTAAATATTAAAATGTACAGTTTTGACCCTTTACAGATTTAATGCCAACGGCCGTACCATGCTGAATATACCGGTTCTCGTTAGATCACCGAAGTTAAGCATCATTGGGCGCGGTCAGTGCACTTGGGTGGGTGACCACCTTACAGATTGGCCGAGTGTTAGCGTTCTTCGGTGCCAATCGTTCGAATCCGGCGGTGCCATGGATTTTGTAGTGGTTCGGAAAAAGCCGTAGGTCCCGGTCTTCTAAAAGAGCGTCACGGAGCAAAAGTCAGGCTTCTACCTACGAGGTGCTCCATCACAACAGAAGCTTCCTTCCCCTTCAATCATGAGTCCATATGGGCTTGGGCTTTAGGAAGATTTTTTTCTTCTGAATCGTGAGTTTTTGTAGAAAAAGATTAAAATTCTCTTGCAACATTCTATCATGGGATTATTTAAAAGCTATATTTATTACATAAATAACTTGGGAAACAAGGATGTAATTATAGAAATTACAACTTCACTTGTGTAGTCACCATGAATCACAGTCATCCTTTCTAAATGCCTCATTATTTAACGAAAAGTGGAGTATTTCAGTCGCAGGTCGTGTTACCACTGATGATGTGTAGATCAATATTTTATGAACCAGTTTGTATGTTGACATAGATGATGTACAATACACAAATTTGTATATTACCACTGTTGGTGTGTAGTAAACCATTTTACGTGTTGCCACTGGTGGTATATAGTATAAAAACAACTGTATGTTGCCACTGGTGGTGTGTAGCATAAAAACAACTGTATGTTGCCACTGGTGGTGTGTAGTATATCAATAAGTTCACATTGGTGGAATGCAATATACCAATTTGTGGATTACCACTGATAGTGTGTAGTACACACTATATTTTGTGCTGTACATCAGACTGTATATTGCCACTGGTGGTGTGTAGCATACCAAACTGTAGCTGTGTGATCTTTGATCAAAAGGGGAGGGATGGAGAAGGGAAGTAGTTAAACCTCGCAGATATAAAGCAATTTTTTGGCTACTTAATAATACATATATTAAGTAAAGAATTATACAAATCATTAAATTTAATTCATAATACAATAAAAAGTAGGTACTTATCGTTTTCCATTAACTACTTGAGTTTTTTCCAAAATTTCTTTTACATTTTTATAATAAGTCCATCTTATTCCTATAGTGAGTTAATTAATATTAGAGTGAGTTAATTATAATTGTACAATAGAGTTAAATTCATTTCATTAAAGCTATTTTTTTCACCATTAACTTCTTCAATCTAAAAGACACGAACATTATCAAGCAACAATGTTAAATTTAAACTACGATTCTTTAAGGATACTAAAATATATTAATCTTTTCTTGATTTTAATAATATTGTATTTTTATTGAATTTATAAGTTTCATATTATGTACATGGAATTTAATTTCTTTTTTATATCAAAATAAAATAGACGATAAAAGTTTATGATCTCTCATTTTTTATTTATGATTAAGAACATGAGCTCACATTGTGAGGAGAATATTAAAAACGAATCTCTCAGACATACTTCAGTATTAATACTCCATTAACTATTATTAGAATAAATATTTAATTTCATTTATAGTTTATTCAACTTTCAAAGCACAATCTAATAACTTGTTACTCGCAAGATCCCTGAGAATTTATTCGATTACTCTTTGAGTATGATAAGAGCTAAATCTAATTCTCAAGCTGTCTTATTCATATCAATTTCAATTACAATGCTGTCAAAAATAAATCCTATCATTTTTAATAATCCAATCATACGGAATTGGCTCAAGTTTAAATGCACGTCATAAAACTGTCTAAATCACCGAAAACATCCACTGATATCAAAGATTTCATTTGCGTTCTCAAAAAAAAAAGAACACATCGCTTGAAGGCATCTTTCATTTGCATTTTACCATTCCAATATATTCCATTAACTGGCAGTAAAAAAGAAAAGCAGAGTTTTTTTTAACTTAAAGATCTTAAGGTTGAATTCTTTATTAATTGACCGTAAAACGACACAAAACTCTACATGCTGTCTAATAATCTTCTCTGGTGGTTCCGCCTGAGCGAATTCAATCAGATAGCAGTTCTCTTTGAACAGTGGCTTTGAAGTTATCCGGGTGTTTGGTGATCTAACTGTCGTTTAGCTCTGGAAGACATGGGATATAGCTCAATTAAGCTAGTAAAACAGTTCACTTACAAGAGATAAGGAGACAGTAATCCGCCGTGATTTGAAGGGAAAGCATTTTTTATTATTATTATTATTATTTGCGAGAAAGTAGTTTAAAATTATTAGTTTGCATTTATTTATAGAAAAATTTTATTCAACGTTAATGTCTTTGACTTATTACATGTCAAATTTGAATTTAAAAAAAAATTATAATTTGACATAAAATAAGAAATAGAAAATGAATAATTAATTTTTTTCGCAATTCATTAAAAAGAAACTTTATAAGTTACGTGGACTTTTACTATGCCTAGTATTATGAATTTAATTTCAATATGTTTTAATTTAAAAAAAGGAACTACCAATCTACCACTTATTTCCTGTCAAATTAGTTCTACTACTGTGTACAAAAAGTAAGACCAATTTTCAATTTAAAATTCCCGGGGCTTATGAAATTACAATTTTTTTTTTCGGTTGCTGCACTGTCTTTGATATCTGTATGAAATTTGACGTCAAAATATTCATTAGCGTTTGAGTTACGCTTGGCTTTGTGAGACGCTAAAACTGATTCCGGCGAAATTCGAAATGTCTGAATTAATTGAGCAAAGAACTTGCATTAAACTTTGTTTGCGGAAACGTATCGAATGTGGCAGAAGGCATTCGGTGAGCATTTCTATATCGGAAAGAAATATTTAGGAGGGGTATAAACAGTTCAAAGAAAGCAAAGAACACATTGAAGACGAAGAGCCATCTGATCGACCATCAATCTCAACCGATGAGCTCATGTCCAAATAATTAAAGATTTGGTGCTTGCAAACCGTCGATTAACAATTAGAGACCTTGCTGATGATGTCGGAATTTCAAAAGGAACGGTCAATTCAATTTGGGCCTCAAAGGCGTCAAATTTCGATTGGTACCGAAAACACTGAATACGCCAGCTCGCATTTCATTGATTCTTCGTGACTTTTTCGCCAAAAACGAAGGCCATATTATTCACACCGTGCTATATCTGGCTATTCCCTAAACTCAAAAGACCACTCCGGGGAAACCATTTTGAGTCAATTGAAGAGATTCAACGTGAATTGCCTTTTCGCTTTGAAGGCCATCCCTGCAGATGTATTTTTTGCATGCATTGAGAAATGGAAAAAAATTTGGCATAAGTTCATTGTGTCCGGATGAGATTACTTTGTTGGCGATGAAATAAATTTGGAAGAATAAGTAAAGAGTTTTTGAAAAAAATAATAATTGGCCTTACTTTTTGGGCACATTAATATTTGACATAAAAATGCATTCAAAAATTTTAATATGCTTTTATTCAAAAAATAAATGCAAAATAATGATTACTTGTAATAAATTATTAATGAATGATTTGTACACTAATTTATTTTTGTCATTAATAATATCTTATTTATTTTTATTTGATATTAGTAAGCATGCTTTCAAACCATTTTTTTAAACATTATTATTTGATAAATGGAAAATGAATAATTCTTTTTTTTCTTTTGATTATTCATTAAAAAGAAATTTTATAAATTATGTGGACATTCACTACACCTAATATTATTATTTAATTTTCAATATTTTGCAATTTAAAAATTTATTACCAATCTGTTAATTTATTTCCAGTCAAATTAGTTGTATTTTACATAAAAATGCATTCAAAATTTTAATACGAGTTTATTCAAAAATTATATGTAGAATGAATGATTTTCATAAATTATTAATTAATGATTTGTAAACAAATTTGTTTTATTTAATAATGAAATGCTATTTATTTTTATTTGATATTAGTAAGCATATTTTCAAACCAATTTTTTATTCATCATTATTTCATATTAATAGATGTCTTTTTTTGGGAAAAAAAATTTTATTCTATTTTTGATTGATTTTGAGTCAAATTCGATATTTTAAATGTAATTTTATTTAAAATTATAATTTTATATATAATATATTAATAATACATATTCAATAATTCATATTATTCTTATCATTATTCATTCATTGTCGAATTTAAGTCTACATGCAGCTTTTGGACATCCAACATCAAAACTTTTTGATGAAGATAAAATCAAAATCAAAATTTATTTTAAATGGAGTTTGAAGAATTTTGTAGATAAAATAAAAATTTATAGCGAAATTGAGTATAAAATGTAGGAAAGTTTGAAATTTATTAAATAATCTTGTAATCTTGTTTCAAATTCGCATAGTTTTTAATGGAAGAATTTCAAATTATAACTTGTACATATGTTGTTGAAATTCTGTGATTTTTCTGTAAGTCACAGAATTTCAGCAAGCATTTATATAGTTTGCTTTTCAGTATTCAAGTACTTGATGTACAGTTCTTTTTTATATTTAGTAGCTATCTAATTAACCCATTTGCACCGTTATCATACATTGTAGGATAAGTAATATACGTAAGTAAGTAGAATACATAAGTCTGCTCTGGCTCAAAAAACTGATGAACCGCGTCGGCTGCAGCTATGAATGTGACATCTAAGTATAGTAAGTTTGCTATCAGCTACACGAAATTAACATTGGAAACACACGAGATTTATCTTATTTATAAAAGGGACAGACAAACAAGAGAACTCGAATGAAAATAACATGCTGTATTTTTATTTAAAATTAAAGATAATTTTTATAGTTGATTCTTCTTTATCATGATAATAGAGAGGTTTTTTTATCGTCCGGTATTTTTTTCTCCCTAGCGCGCATGCTCATAGGAAACATTATTACAGATACGCATGAGCAAATTTCTTCTGAGCATGCGTGCTAGGGCGAAAAAATACCGAACGTTAAAAAAACGTTATGCAAAAACTCTCTAATATCTCGCATCGCTATTGGTTATTTTTTGTTATAAAGTTTAGTTTTGTGTACATTATGTTTCTAACTAAATGGATGATGCCCGGATAACTCAGAACTCAGGACCACTATAAAAATCGACACTGCATATTTAATAATTAATAATCAGAGGGATAAATACCAGTTATTACAACAATTGGATATATATCAGTGGATCAAATGGATACATCAAATGTATGAATACCAGTTAATACAACAGTTGGATGTATATATCATTGGATCAAATGGATATATATCAATGGATCAAATGGATAAATACCAGTAATTACATCAGCTATTTGAGCGAAGTGAACTGAAGTATTCCTCTTATATATACAATACATACGTATTAATAAAACCAAATTATTGCTGTATTAATATATGCATAAAATTTATTTACTTAGAACAACTATAAAAATAAACATTCTACATAATTAATACTCAAATGGATAAATACCAGTTATTACAGCAGTTGGATAAATATCAGATCAAATGGATAAATACCAACTATTAAACCAGTTGTATAAATATCAGTGGATGAAATGGATATATCAATTATATAAATACCAATTATTACACCAGTTATTTGAATGAAGCGAAGTGAAGTATTCATCCTGTATGTACACTACATATGTATTAAAAAATACAAATAATTTCGGTATTAATACATTCATAAACTTTATTTACTCAAAACAACTATAAAAATAAACATTCTACATACTTGATAATTAATACTCGAATTTATAAATTACAGTTATTACAGCAGTTGTATATATATATCAGGGGATCTGAAGTATATATATAGATATAAGATATATATGTAGAGTTTACACCTGTTCCAATAGATTCATCCCGGTCGACGGTCGAACCTACAGTTTTGATAGACTTCTCTACCAGTTTAACAATAGCTGTAGTTTTGCAGTGGGTGTCTAGGGGATTTGACAGACAGAACGCAGTAACGGGACGTCACTTTAAATAAAGCCATTTAATGATCTATATTTTACAATGATATTTACATTAACAATTAATTAAGGGATAAGCATATTCTCTAGCTGCTTGACGCCCCAATCGCTCCTGCCAGCGTTCTCTTTCCTCTTTCTTCATCTACGGGGTCCTGTCCCCTTCTCGTGGGGTCATAGTTCAAAGTTGAATACTCCCCCACGTTGTAAACAGGCTCTGTCAAAGACAAGCGACCGTAATGTGTCGCCGCCTGCTGATTACCACACAAACAAATCCTACATGAGAGCCAACGGCCGTACCATGCTGAATATACCGGTTCTCGTTAGATCACCGAAGTCAAGCATCATTGGGCGCGGTCAGTACTTGGGTGGGTGACCACCTGGGAACACTGCGTGCCGTTGGCAAACTTGGGACCTGAATGGCCGAGTGTCTAGCGCTCTGGCGCTCGGTGCCACAGGTTTCGGGTTCGAATCCCGGCGGTGCCATGGATGTTTGTAGTGGTTCGGAATCCACTTTAAGCCGTAGTTCCCGGTCTTCTTTGACTGTAAGAGCGTCACGGAGCAAAAGTCAGGCTTCTACCTACGGGGTGCTCCATCACAACAGAAGCTGCTTCCTTCCCCTTCAATCATGAGTCCATATGGGCTCGTGGGCTTGGCCCAGCCAAGTGGGATAAGAAACCCTGTATATACACTACATACATATAAGTAAAATAAAATTATTTCGATACCAATACATGCATAAACTTTATTTACTCAGGACCTAAACAAATCGACACTACAAATTTAATTATTATTACTGAAATGGATAAATATCATCAATAAATTTTCTGTTATCATCTGATTTGATTATTTAGTCTTTATCCAATATTTATAAACTTTCTGAAATGTAAGGACTTAATAAAATCTTTTAAGCATTGTATGGATATATTGCTTATTTTTAATTTCTTTTTTTTAATGTCTTCTATTGTTACAAAAAGTAATTCCAGGAAATACTATTCCTCCTTAATTATACTAACTTATAAGGAACATTATTTCAAAATTATGTTTACAAATATAATAACATTTCTTTCTTACCACATAACATAAACCTATTTCATAGACAGCAAATAGCATTCTATATGAGAATACACAGGGAGGAATCAGAATAAAGCAATATCAGAATATACAAATTGTAGCATAAAATTATTTTGGTAATTTTTGTTTAAAGTTATTGTTTTCGAATGTCACAAAATTTGAGTTTAGGTAAATTTGTTGAAGGTAATTAAATATGCAACAGATTCAGAGTTACCCAGGATAAAACCAGAATACTCCAGCACTACATCTACTTTGCACATCACACTGGAAGGAAGGAAATGTATAGATTTATAGTTCAAATGCCGAGCATAGAAACCACAAATTTCGTTTCAAGACAGACTTATTCGACTACGAAATCTAAAGAGCTATTGAAACTCGACCTAACATTTACCAAAAATATTTAATAACAAAATTCTCTAAAATATAGCATTTTTAATATATAATAAATAATTAATAAATATGAGTCATCACATATTAATTATTTATACTACATGTTATCACATATTACTACATTTTAATGTCTTATCACAAGCTTCAATTAAAAACTAGTGACTGCAGTATCTTAAATTTTTAATTACACAAACATGAATTAAATATCTTAATTCATCCAATAAAATATTACTTTAAAATTTATTTACGTAAATAAATTTACTTTCTTAAAATAAAAAGCAGATATTATAATGAAAAACAGCTATCATTTAAATAGTCTCAAATATGGATTTAAAATAATTTAAATTATATGTTCACTGTATTTTATAATATTTTAATAACTAGAATGATCTTAAAATTAATTCGTTCAAATAAAAGATTAAGTAGCCTTATCTAAACAACAGGTTTGCTTTGATAAAGCTGCATTAAAGACGATAATCTTATTGAGAAGATTTAGTATAATCAGTATATAATAGGAATAATTAAGTTGTTATTAAAAATCATTCATAAAAATTTAAACATAAAGTATTGATTTTAAGGAAATATGCTTTAGCGTTTCGTTAGGAAAAGAGTGAAAACACACAAAAAAAATTACTTAAAAGTCAGACATTACTTTTTCCTCGAAAAAGATTTCCTTTAAATTATTAGAGAGTTTTTGCATACCGTACGTTAGTTACCGTAGGACGTCCGTTAGCCTTTTTCTCCCTAGCACGCATGCGCAGTTTCCTATGAGCATGCATGCTAGGGAGAAAAAGCTAACGGACGTCCTACGGTAACTAACGCACGGTATGCAAAAACTCTCTATCATCTTCCGAACATACGTTATTCTAATTTATAAGACTTATAGCCCTGTACAAATTAAAAAGGTAAAGTTATTTAATAAAATTTAAAAAAAAATTGTTTAAAATCATAAAATTACACAAATACAATAAAATAATAATAATAACAAACGAAGAATAATATAAAGAAACATCAGGTAAAGAATAATTTAAACAAACAAAGTTGAAATCCGCTTATGAATTTCAGTTTTATCATACGTAAAGTTGGCTTACTTCACTTGTTAGCAATGTATAATTAGATATACTACTGTGCCCAAAAAGTAAGACCTATTTCCAATTTAAAATTTCCGGGGCTTATGGAATTTCATTTTTTTTCTTTTTTATATTGCCGACACTGTCTTTGACATGTGTGTAATAATTGACGTCTAAATGTTCATTAGTGTTTGAGTTACGCTTGACTTTGTGAGACGCCAGAAGAATTTTTTGAGGAAACATATAGAAGGCAACAGAATGCATTCGGTGAGCATTCCTATTTTGGATAGAAATGCTTAGAGGTGGTACAAACAGTTCAAAAAACGCAGAGAACGCTTTAACGCGCCCCTCTGGTCGACCATCCACCTCAACCGAGGAAGCTCACGTCCAAAACATTAAAGATTTGGTGCTTACAAACCGTCGATTTACAATTAAAGACCTAGTTGGTGATGTTGGAATTTCAAAAGGATCGGTCAATTCCATTTTGGACCTCAAACGCGTCAAATCTCGATTGGTACCGAAAACACTGAATGTGCCAACTCACACTGCATTGATTCCTCGTGACTTTTTCACCAAAAATAAAACCCATATCGTTCCACAACCACCGTATTCACACCGTACGACTTCTGACTATTCCCTAAATTCAAAAGACCACTCCGGAGACACCGTGTTGAGTCGATTGAAGAGATTCAACGTGAGTCGGCGCGCTTTGAAGACCATCCCTGCCGATGAGTTCTAGCATGCATTTCAAATGCATTGAGGATTGGAAAAAAAGTTGGCATAAGGGCATTGTGACCGGAAGGGATTATTTTGGAAGAATAAATAAAAAGTTTTTGAAAAAAAAAATGGTCTTACTTTTTGGGCACAGTAGTATTCATAATTATAATCTCTTAACAATAAGCTGTGATTTATTGCATAAATTCGTGTAGGAAGGATTATATGTTCTCTGTAGTTGATTAATGAGAATTTCCCTGATTTTTGATTCTGCTGAGCTGCAGTGAATTCTAGATTAAATTTAATCACTGTATTTCCCTATACAGTTTGGCGGATATCTTAAAGCGAAAATGAAGAATGTCATTTTGTCAGGAGGTTAATAACAGCTTTTTATTTACTTTAAAATTTTCAAATTCTTTGCCTTCATTTAAATTGATGGACAGATAAAGTAATTCATATCACTTTAATTCTCATATAATTTATTTATATGTTTTGTCTTAAGTCACTAATTAAATAAGGAAGATATTTTTACCAGGTACATTAATGTAATAACTAATGAGTTATTTCCTTTAACGATAAAAGATATCTAGAATTTATAAGAGTAAGTATCCACCATGCATTCCCACAAAAATGTTATATCCTTGAACCCAAAGTTAATAGATCCTCCTTTCAAGGACGGTTTGACTATTAAGTAGACTTTGTACTTTGCACCTTTGTTTTCGCCCGTTAGACTTTGGAATCGATAATGGGAGAGGGAGAAAGAGAAAAGGGTGTGTGCGGTGTGGAGTGAAGAATTCCAGACAGTATGGAGAATACTAGGAGCGTGAGAAGAGTTCCAGGTGGTATTGATGGTATAAAGAACCAACTGGTTTTTTAAGTTGATTTTGTAAATACTGATATATAATTGTATTATGTGTTGCAGTTATACAGTGCTGTCTTTACAACGTTAGCAGATATGGCAGCTAAACATTGCGTAGTTATTTCGAGAAATAAATTCTGTTGTATCCACGAACAACACTGAATCAAGACTACGCCCTTACCCGGCACTAATCTGTCTTGTAAGTTAGAAAGATCTTTTTAACAATATCCAGATCATATCCAATAAACTATAAATCACGCAATTTATTAGTGACGGTTACAAGTTCAAAAGATACAATTGAATAAATAAAGTTTGACAAATGGGAAAATAATAAACATTGTATCAAAAACTGTGAAGTCTGATATATAATTGTGATACGAGTTGCAGGTGTGCAGTGTTGTCTTTGTAATGTATATATGACAGCTAAACAACTCGTAATTATTTTGAGAATTATTTTCATTTGTATCCACGAACAACACTGAATCAAGACTACTATTGTGTCCAAAAAGTAAGACCAGTTTTTAACGGAATTTCAATTGGAATGGAATTGAAATTTCAAGAGCATATGGAATTTCAAGTTTTTCTTCTTTTTTAGATTGCTGACACTGTCCTTGACATCTGTGTGTAATGTGACGTCAAAATATTCATTAGTGTTTGAGTTACGATTGGCTTTGTGGAATGCTGAAACTGAATTAATTGAGCAAAGAACTTGCATTAAATTTTATTTTCGGAAACGTACAGAATGTTGCAGAAGGCATTTGGTGTGCATTCCTATATCGCAAAGAAATGTTTAGAAGTGGTATAAACAGTTCAACGAAGGCAAAGAATGTGTTGAAGACGAAGAGCCCTCTGGTCAACCATCAGCCTCAACCAAAGAAGCTCACATCCAAAAAAATTAAAGATTTAGTGCTTGCAAACCGTCTATTTACAATTAGAGACCTTGCTGGTGATGTTGGTATTTCAAAAGGATCAGTGAATTTCATTCTGGGTCAAAAACACGTCAAATCTCGATTGGCACCGAAAACACTGAATGCACCAGCTCACGCTGCATTGATTTTTCGTGACCGTTTCCCCAAAAATGATATCCATATTGTTCCACAACCACCGTATTCACATTATGCAATTTCTGGCTATTCTCTAAACTCAAAAGATCACTCCGGGAACACTGTATTGAGTCGATTGAAGAGATTCAACGTGAATCGGCGTGTGTTTTGAAGGCCATCCCAGCCGATGGCTATTTAGAATGCATTGAGGATAGCAAAAAGAGTTGGCATAAGTGCATTGTGTCCGGAGGGGATTACTTTGAAAGCGATGAAATAAATTTGGAAGAATAAATAAAGAGTTTTTGAAAAAAAATAATTGGTCTTACTTTTTTGGCACAATAGTACACACCAATATCCGGCACTAATCTGTCATGTAAGTTAGAAAGATCTTTTTAACAATATCCAGATCATATCCAATAAACTATAAATCATGTAATTTATTACAGTTAGTGACAGTTACAAGTTCAATAGATACAATTGTATAAATAAAACTTGACAAATGGGAAAAAAACAAACATACATTGTCACAAAATCTGTGAAGTTGAAATGAAAAATGAGAACTTCGGAGACAATTTAAATTTCAATTACAAGATTTGCTTTCAAATAAGTTTTTTTTTTCAATGCTTCAGTGAATATACAGTGTAAAATTTATGTTTGTAGAAGAACAGTTTTAAAATAAAGAATTTTTGATTATGTTATATATACGGTAGACAGTGAACGATAACAAAAATAGAATAATGTAGTTAAAATAATTTGCAAATGTCTGGAAAACTGGAACGATTTAAAATTGATTATAACTTTTGGAACATGTTGTACTTAGTTTGAATAACAAATTTACTGCTTGATAAAGTTCATGGTTTCAAAACATTATAAAAGTTTAAAAATTTCCTCATAAGATGTTAAACTGTCACCATTTTAAAGGAAATTCTGCAATCAAACAAATTATAAATGAAAATGTATATATATATATATGTATGTATATATGTATGTATATATTCATATATATATATATGTGTATTAAAAATTTATTTAAACGAGAAAGTATTATTAATGCTTTTTAATTAGATTTAATTTTATTTTCAAACTTTATGCTCTAATATTTGGGAAAACTTTTTTTTTTCATCAACTTTCAAAAAATTAAATGTCTTCATTCTTTTAATTGAAATCTGCATTTATTTATTCGTGTATTAACTTTGTAGTCCTAAAAAGGGTACATTTCTATATACAAGGAATTATTTCTTGCTAATATTAATATTGCATGATTTGTAGCTATTTACGAAAATTTAACATTAGCATATCTAAAATCCAACAGACTTCTCCACTATTCTTCCACCTGGGAAACTTTGGTTTTATTTTCCATGTCCTTTTTTAAGCTTTTGCCGTTCTTTAAAAAGTTCAATTTTATCTACATTACTGTGTTTTTTTAATCTATTGGAATTGTTAGCCTTTTATTCTACAACAAACACATTACAGTACAGTAAGCCCATTCTGAGAAGTATTTAGATTTATTCCATTTTTTTGTAATAAAAAATAAATGCTGAGAATTTTTTAGATGACAATTCTGCTTGCCTCAATGATATTTCATTCGAACCTTAAGCCAAATATTTAAAGATATCATTATTAAAATGGATGGTTTACTACTTGATGCCCTTGATAAAAAGTGTTATTAACTAAAATTTTAATCACTTTGACAATACTATTTTAAAATTATAATACTTAATAACTTCTGAATTCCTTTTGTAACTTAAGAGTCAAATTCATCCACAAACACTAAACAAGTATACTACTGCACTTAATTCAGTAGTACACAATGCACTTAGTACAGTAGTTGACTACAAACTGATCTTCTTGATCAGGGTCGGGCTAGAAATGTGACGTGAGTATCTAGACCAAGGGTGGCCAACCAAATGATCTTGCGGGCCACTTTGGAAATGCATCCTAACTTCGTGGGTCGCATACAAAAATAAATATCTCCATATTAGATTTAGACCCACTGTAGACACTTTTTTGAAGTGAAGAATTGAAACATAATGAGTTATTATTATTGTGTTTACTTTTATTCTTACATGTAAAAATAGATTATATAATGATGATAATATTAAACGCACATTGTAAAAAAATATATAACACAATAAAAATTAAATATCAAAAAAATATATAAATATAAATGAAATAAAAAAGAATGAAATTATTAAAAAATACTTATTTTTTAGTGCGTTATTTGTTTCTCCAGTCTTTCACTTAGCTTTTGAAAATCAATGCGGAATATAATTTAAAAATTCTGCGAACTCATAACTGTAAACTCATAAATAAAATAGGCAATATCTGTCATATATTCGCAAGAAATATGTTATGACATATAAAAGATATATCCTGTCATATATTCGCAAGAAATATATTATGTCATATAAAAGATATATCCTGTGATATATTCGCAAGAAATATATTATGTCCTATAAAAGATATATTCTATCATATATTCGCACTACTTTGTCCATTATAAAATAAATATATTTTGTAAATGTGTGATATATCTCGCGGGCCGAGAAAATGTTCAAGGCAGGTTGACCATCCCTGATCTAGACATAAAACATTTCTGTTCAGTATAAATTGTAGCTGTGAGTTGAACATGTGGTGGAGACGGGGAGGGGAAATATATCCTCCTGTATTCAATAATTGTTAAAGACTTTATGTGTTTACTAGTTTTATGTGAAGTTTTATTTTTGTATTTGTAAAGCTTGGTTAAAATCTGACATTGTTATTGAAGTCTTTTTTTTAAAACATAAAACTCAAATCTAAAAATATCTAATCAAAATTTCAAAAATGGATTTTTTATGTCAACCCTACTATACATATGTCGATATTGTTAACAGTGTATCTTTTCGGACGGAAAGTCCCTCCTCTCTTCGTTTCCCTGACTGTTATTGAGCACTACACAATGATTGATCTTCATAGATTCATCCGCAATACTATGTATTATTTGTCATTCAAAATTCATATTCAATCCGAGTTCTACCTGCAATTGCATTGTTGTGTTTTCAATTGCATTAAATCCATTGGTAAATTTTGCTTGGTATCTTTTTCTGAACTGAAAAAAAAAGCACCTTCTTGTGGTCATTTTTTGTTCCAGCGTCGACGTGTACCCATGTAAGTAAGAATTATTTTTATATGACCGACTTTAAGTCTTTTGAATCATTCTGTAGATTCGCATGAACAACAACCTTTTGAAGTAGTTTGCTTAAACTATTTCCTGCTTTTTTTTTGGGGGGTGTTCCTTATTAACCATTCAAATCTTTTTATCCTGCTGTCATTTTTAACAGGAATATAAATAGTTTTAACATTAATACAATAATTTGCTCCGTTTAACTTCTGAACTGCTGAAAACTGCTAAAATATTAAATAGTAAAGATTGGTTTGCGGCTTTAAGATAATTTTTTTCTTATACTGTCTGGGTTTATTAGACCGGGACCTACACCTTAAAGCAAATGCCGAACCACTAACGAACACCATGCTACCGCCAGGATACGAACCTGACTCATGTGGTTACTAATGCCTACAGCACTAGACAATTGGACATTAGACTGCTGAAATAGTAAAGAAGAAAATTGCTTTTTTAAGGAATTTTATTTAGGCAAAGTAAGAAATATGTATTTTTTTTAATTGTATAGATAATAATGGAATTCACCACTCATTCATATATGTATATATTCAAAAATACATAAAATAAATTTATTCGAATATGTGTTACATTGGAATACCAAATTAAACAAAAGGTTTAACTAAAAAATAACAGATTCTAACATAAGTAAAAAATTGTAATCTAATGAAAATATTTTTCAGAATAGTGTACCATTCACTGCCAGCATTAAGGAAAGTTGTAGCATTAATAATCCTAAGCGCTTAAATTAGTTAACATTTAAGTTTATTTAAATTTTTAATAATAAAAAATGTTGAGAATTTTTCTTTTTGGTTGACACAATGATACAGACTACGCCAAAAAGCTGTTAACCAACAAGCCAAAATCTGAAGATAATCGCTTTAAATTGGGCGGTTTACTATTTGATGCCCTTGGTAAAAGTGTTATAAATCGAAATATTAGTCAATTTGATAATTCTATTTTACTATCATAACACTTAAATATATTTTGATTAGGCCTACTAAAACTTAAAGCGTCAAACATGACAGGAAAAAAAATACATAAGTAACAAAATATACTTTTTACCTTTACGTACAATTTTAATACTTTACTATACTTTTAGTATAGTAAAGTATTAAAATTGTACATAAAAGGTTATAAAAGTGTCAAAATAGCGTAATAAAAGTCAACTTTTATTCGTAATAATTGCCTAAGAGGTATGAAAAGTTTGTGATAAAAATACATTTTGGAACAATTAAAGCAAAAACAGTATCGGGGTGAGAGAAAACATCTCCTAGGTTTTCTTTTTAAAGAAATATTTTATGATTGAGTGCCAGGGACATTAATTAATTCTCCATTAAAGTGACAGTTATACATCAGATTCATCTTTATCTTATAATCATCAAAGGAAAAAGCCTTCTACTATGCACCAACATTTTGTCACTGTAATTTGGAAAAAAACTATATGAGTATATTACATTTAGTAGACGGAAGTATTAAAATTGCATATAAAAGGTTATAAAATGTCAAAATGGCGTAATAAAAGTAAGCTTTATTATTATTAATTGGCTACGAAGTATGAAACGTTTGTGATATAAATACATTCCAGAACAACTACAGCAAAAAAAGTATTGGGGTGGGAGAACACATCTACTGGGGTTTTTTTTTAAAGAAATATTTTATGATTAGGTTCTAGAGACATTAAGGCATTCCCTATTAAAGTGGCATTTATGTATTAGATTCATCTTTATCGTGGAGGCACGTAGGGAAAAAGCCTTCTACTATGTACCAACATTTAAAAGTAATAACCTGGCGGGTTTGTACCCTGCATTCAGAAATTTTATAATAATCCATCTTTAATTAAATTTTAAGAATGTAATTTCTATAATACATATATATATCAATAAAACAGATATGAAATATCATTTTTTATATAATTCGCGATTATTGGTACGTGACAGTTATGTAGAAGATTCTACTTTACCTTGGATGCACCAAGGAAAAAAGGTCTTCTACTATGCACCAACATTTTATCGCTATAATTTGAAATGAACATCCCTAAAAGCAACATCCTGACTGGGGTGTACCCGTGCATTCAGAAATTTTATAATAATTCATAATGCACGGGTACACCCCCGTCAGGATATTGTCAGGATTAAGGATGGATTTTATTGTGCCCAAAAAGTAAGTCTTTACTTTTTATATATCAATAAAAACAGATATGGAATATCCTTTTTTTTATATAATTCGCAGCCATTGGTGAGTGATAGTTATGTAAATGATTCAGCATTATCTTGGATGCACCAAGGGAAAAACATTCTACTATACGCCAACATTTTGCCACTATAATTTAGAACGAACATCCCTAAACGTAACATCCTGGTGGGTATGTACCCCTGCATTCAGAAATTTTATAATAATCCATCTTTAATTAAATTTTAAGAAGATAATTCCGATAATGCGTATATGTATTATCGGAATTATCTTCTTAAAATTTAATTAAAGATGGATTTTACTGTGTCGAAAAATTAAATCCTTACTTTTTATATATCAATAAAAACAGATATGGAATATCATTTTTTTTTTATAATTCGAAGCCATTGGTGCATGGCAGTTATGTAGAAGATTCAGCTTTACCTTGGATACACAAAGGGAAAAATATTCTACTATGCACCAACTTTTTGTCGCTATAATTTGGGATGAGCATCCCTAAGCGTAACATCCTGGTGGGTTTGTACCCCGGCATTCAGAAATGTCATAATAATCCATCTTTAATTAAATTTTAAGAAGATAATTCCTATAATACATATGTATATCAATAAAAACAGATATGGAATATCTTTTTTTTTATATAATTCGCAACCATTGATGCCAACCTTATCAGTGCTTTACTTACATTTAGCATATCTTTATCATTAGTTGCTAACAAATGCATACTTAGCTACCTTAATGCTTGACTTCTTGTCTTCTTTTTACTTGCTAATGATAATGAAAGACGTGATCATCAAGCAAAACTTTCTTTCACAGTAGCAGACGCTTGATTTATTATTGGAAGCCAGCCACTGGCACTGATGGCTATCAGTGCAGTGATACTGTTCGACAAGATACTGACTGTGAACGGTTCAAAGGGACTATACTGACACTGAAGGAAGTAGCAGTGAGATTATTGGAGAAGGTTTTAATCGCATACTTCTTTTGTTTGTTTTGTCTGCTTCTGTTAAGGAATTTCGAAAGGAAATTGTTTTGTGGTTTCGAATGCACTGGTAAGAATTAAATGGATTTTTTTGTTTGTTTAAGTGATTTATTTTTTGATCGTGTGAAGGTGATTGCCTTGAAAATGAAAGATTTGGAACAATGAAAGGAATTACAAGTTCAACAAACAGAATTAATTAATGTGTAGGAAATGAAGGATACAATTGATTTCGGAATTAATTCTATCAATTAAGGGAATTAATTTTAATTTAATTTGGAATTAATTCTAGGTTTTGAGATATTGAAGAAGTATGGAAAAATGGTTAAATTTTTAATTTGTTAATTAAAAATGATTTTTTTTTAAAAAAGAAAAATTATTTTTAAACGAGAAAATTATTTATTTTAAAATTATTTTAAGTAATTAAAATGATGCATACAATAAAAAATTTGTCAATAAAAATAATTACTTTCAAAATAACAATGATTGTTATTCAAATTTTTATGGTACATTATTTGAATAAAAATTTTTTAAATCAATCTGTAAATTGAATTAAGGCAGTTGAAAATAATTAGAATAAAATTGGAAATAAACTAAATAAAATGTCCTTTTGTTTACTTATTCCAAGAATCTAAATATATTTTCATTTAAATGCAAAGGTTACTATTGCAGTTTTTTATTTATGTTTTTGTAAATAATAAAAAAAATTTTAAAGGGTAATAAAATATTTTAAAATTTTATTTTAGAAATATAACTTTATTTAATCCATAATTTTTTATTTTATCTATACATTTTTTTACAGTTAAATTTTTATTTTTTCTATAATATTTAATTTTAGATAATTAATGTATAAAATTAAAAAAATGTGTTTTTTAAAAAAGTATAGCAAAATTATTTTTTTATTGAAATAACGTAGAAGTGGAATCTTTTAAAAAATATTGATTAAACAAAATATTTTCAGATTGCATTTTCTTAATGAATATTTTAAAACTTTCATTGTTTTAGCAGAAATAATTTTTTAAGAAAAAAAATAAAAAATATATAAAACAATTTTTTATTTTTTCCATTTATTTGAAATTTCGCTTAAAATATTGATGTTAGTTCTTTTTAAGAAAAAAATATTGCTGCTAATTATCTTTAAATAATAGTAACTTTGATGTTTTAATTTATAGCCATTTAGTAATTTTTATTTTAGATACTTAGTTAACTCTGCGACCATTTAGATATTATCACTACATTAAAATATTTGTATTACTTACAAACTATTGAAAAATAACGAACTAGTAACGAACTGATTTATATTATATATCTATTATGTTATATATCTAATTTTCACTTTATTTTATACTAAAAAATGTATGTTAATTATATTCTTCTCTTTTATTTTTATTGATATGTTTTGATTAAATAAAGATATATTTTAAAAGATATAGAATTATATATATACATAAATATATATATAGAATTATTGAAATATATTTATATAGAAATAGAAGTGAAAATTTCATATTACAGATAATTTAATAAGTTTTATTTAAGAATTTGAATATTAGAGATAAATTAAATATAATTTTTATATATTTTAATTTTTTTCATAATTTAAACATAATAAATCATTAGAGATAATTTAAAGCATATTCTTTTAAAAATTTACGACAATTAATGTAGATATGAAATTTTTATAGTATTAATTTTCAAAGAAAATCACATTCTCTTGCATATTATTAAAGAAATGAAAAATTACCACAACATTCTTTATAAAAAAGTAAAAAAAAAAATCCTCTTAATGCAGATTAATATATATATATATATAAAAATAACACATTCATTGTATATTCATCTATTAACAAAATTATTAGAAAAAAATATTTAGTAAACCATGATTTAGTATTAAATGTTTCCTCGCCATCTAAATTTTGTCAAAATGTTCAAAAAATTTAAAAGCAAAAATGCATAAATAAGTATGCTGATATTTATGCAAAGATTTAATTCTGATATTGCGTAAATAGCTTAAATATTCTCGAAAATGATAATCAGGTAAAAAGGTAAAAAAAAGCCTTAAAAGTGATGAATTTTACCCAACTGATATAAATATATTTTTGAAAATAATCAATTATTATCTTTAGAAAAAGTATTATTTTTATACAAATTTCTTTATTACTGACCTTAATATTCTGTGAAACCTTAATTTGAAATGTTTTTACAATAATTTTCTTATAAATAATAAATATTTCCTGTTGATAGACAGTTTAAAAAACGTTCTTCCTCTAGATTTCCGGATGTTATTTGTTGACGGAAATAATTACTAACATGATTATCACTAAACATTGCAAATTTGTGACTTAAAATGAAGCCAAAGCGAAAATAACCAATTTTAGGCTTAGCTCTAAGAATACATACTTCTAAAGGGAACGAAGGATCTTGGCATACTTTAATCTTTCTTCCTTAATCATAATCCGAGTGTTTGTCATAAATCTGGCAAAGATTACATATATATAAATAAAAGGAAACTCAGGTACCACCGGAAAGATAATTTTTCCTAAAAATGGCAGATTATTCTTTACCCTGTCAGTTCTTCCTAAGGAAAAGATTAAAAAATAAATATTGTGAGAAGTTAGATTGTTAAGTAAGATTTACAACAACGGATAGGGACTAAGCCTAATTATTTCCGTCTCTTGATACCATCTTACATACCAACTTTCGATTTCTAACTCATTTCCAAAATTTTATGCACTATGATCTTTATTAATGGATTTAGAAGAATTTTTAAATATATTTAATAGCCTTCACTGAATTTAATATATCTATATACAAGTAAAAATATTTTATACAATTTTAAATTTTTAGTACTTAAACTCTTTTAAAGGACATTTTAATATTTTAGATTTGAATGAAAAAGAAACTTAGGTCCTCTAAAAACGACAGTATTAAATTTTCTGGTACCAAAGTATTAGAAAGGGCCTGATGGCCGAGTGTCTAGAGCGCTGGTGCTCGGTTCCAATCTCGACGGGGCCATGGTTACTTGTAGTGGTTTGGCATCCACTTTAAACTGCAGGTCCTGGAATCAAATATGATACAAATAAGTTGCCTTCTTATCATTTAATCTTAACATTCATTATTAATATTAATTTCTAGAATTTTGGAAAATAGAAATTATCTTTATTAAAGAATTGAGAATTACATTTTTAAACTCACTTCTGACTTCGACTCCAAAAATAGACTACTGATTGCTCGTTCTGGACTCCGGTTCCATCTCCCCACATCTGTTAAAAGCATTGTAATACTATTGTGCATAAAAAGTAAGACCAATTTTTTTTTCAAAAACTCTTTATCTATTCTTCCAAATTTATTTCATTGCCTTTAAACTAATCCCGTCCGAACAAAATGTACTTATGCCAACCTTTTTTTCCAATCCTCAATACATGCTAAAAAGACATCGAAGGCGGGGAAAGGCTCTTCGTCTTTAACGTGTCTCTACCTTCTTCGAACTGTTTATACCACTTTCAAACGTCTGTTTCCGATATAGGAATGCTCACCGAATGCCTTCTGCAATATTCTGCACGTTTCTGCACACGAATATTCATTCCGAAACAAAATTTGATATAAGTTCTTTGTTCAATTAATTCAGACATTTCAAAAATTGCCGGAATCAGTTTTAGCGTCTCACAAAGCCAAGCGTAACTCAAACACTAATGAATATTTTGACGTGAAATTTCACACAGACGTCAAGGGCAACCTAGAAAAGAAAAAAAAATTTAATTCTATAAGGCCTGGGAATTTTAAATTGAAAATTGGTCTTACTTTTGGGACACAGTAGTATTTCAGAAATGATTATTCATTTGTTAAAAAATTATGTTGTAGTCATATCCCCTGAAGAGTACAGGAAATTAAAATATAGTGGTGCTCCCGAATAATATTGGTTATGTTTATAGCCAGCTCTTAATTTAAATCCTCTTCCGAAGAATGGTCCAGATAATGCATGGCAACTGCTACAGCTGGGCAATCAAAGACATGATGAGGAGTCAGCTCGACATCAGGGCAATTATCACATGTCAAATATTTATTATTATGTTATTGAATTATTGCTTGAAACTAATTTATTTATTTTTTATATTTTAAAATTATATATGAATGAAAAGAATAGAGAACAGATAGTTCTCGAATAATATAGAATTTAGTTTTTCCAATTTTGTGTCGTTATAGACTGTGGAATTAGCCGATGACTTTTAATTTTTTATTCGCTTGATTTTTTATTTAATATTTCCACAAATTACATTTTTATTTAATTAAGAGATTTTTATTAACTTTATTTCTAGTTTTCATAATTTTATATATTTATTTATTGCAACCGTGCTTCCTCCTACACACTATCTAGAGCGCCCCTCTGTAGCGTACAGACGAAATGATCAGTCGGCTTCGAAACTCTCACCAGAGAGGAACAGCAAGAAACGCTGCTTTGAATTAATCTACAGTCTCTCAGCATGAGAGGAAATATAGTTAGCACAACTCTGCTAGTTAGTTGGCCTACTGACTCTCAACTGGAGAGGAACCATGTTTCGGGTTTTCGGTTTAAAAGTGAAATCCTTCCACAAATCTATAATTATCTGTCTTTAAATGTGTTAAATATTCTATGTCTCTAATTATATATGTGTGGTGTTTGTGCATGTATAAATAAAGTTGCGAGTTCTTTAGCCTGTGTTCAAGTATTTCAACACAATCACACCCAGTTACAAACTGGTTGCTCAACCTGCACACTAGAATGTAGCGCCCGAATGCATGACACATAACTACGAATTACAATATAAATTATTTTTTGATACATAAACTGCGAAATAAATAGTTAAAAAAATGTAGTATTGCATATAAGAAATAGAATTTCTCTTTCACTAAAATTTCTTCTTAATTCTATTAAGAAGAATTTTTAGAAATTTTCAGAATTTTTTTAGAATTAAATTGAAAAAGGAAAAAAACTGACATGGTGGATTTAGTTGAATAAGTTTGCAGTGAACTACAGATGATGTTATTTAGCGCATCATTGAATCATTTTCCTTATTTAAGATTCTGATTTATAAATTATTTGGTGTTTCTTTTCTTCATTCTCTTCTTGATAACATCAAAATAGTTTTTAAAATGACTTTTGTTTTGTATAATTATTTTTATTTTCTTTTGAATAATATAAAGAAGTTGTCAACTTATAATAATAAATTACAATTCATTCATTCATTACAATCATTTTAAATTATAATTCAAAAAAGTAAGTAACTAACATCAAGTAATAAAAAATAATTTGAAGAAAGGATACAATAAAACACAATTTTTTTATAATTTTCCCATGAAGTTATTAACCTTTCGATCCAGAATTGGCTTATTTCTTGGTGAATCATTATTAGCGTAATTCTAAATTAAGAAGTTGCAATTTTGTTTCACATTAATCAGATTATAATAGTTGAAATTACATAGAGAAAAAAAATGCTGCAATACAAAAAATCATAAAATTTTTATTGGCGTAAGAAATAGTCAGTTATTAGGTATTCAAACCACTATTTTTAAGTTATTTCGTTGATTATTATAACGCATTTGCCGATTTCAATGTCTATAATCTGCAAATGACATGATTGTATACTCACTGATGGATAAAAAATTGCACAGCTGCAGTCTAAAGTCGTTCAAATAAATGTTTTTAGTAATAAAGTCTACTTGGTATACCATTAAAGTGTAAAATATTCTTTGAAATAAAGGCTAACCTCTTTCGATTAATTTATTGAAGCGAAAAGATTGAATTTTAAGGGCGTTACAAAATGAAATCATTTGCGAGTTTCATTTTAATCTTTTATGTCTGGGAGGGATTTTACATTCATGAAAAGGATTTATAAAAAAATATAATAAAAATACACCTTTTTTTTTATTTTAAAATATACTTGGCTTTATTTCGTCAGGAACTTATTTTACTTAGATTTGAACAGAATTATTATTATTATTATATTTATAATTATATTTCTTTTTATTTTAAAATATACTTGGCTTTATTTCACCAGGAACTTATTTTACTTAGATTTGAACAGAATTATTATTATTATTATATTTATAATTATATTTCTTTTTATTTTAAAATATACTTGGCTTTATTTCATCAGGAACTTATTTTACTTAGATTTGGACAGAATTATTATTATAATTATAATTATATATTTTTTATTTTAATGTATACTTGGCTCTATTTCATCAGGAGCTTATTTTACTTAGATTTGGAAACAATTTACCAGAGGTGGGATGTCGGTGTCTCAGCCGGGATTCGAGTATTTTTAAAGGATTCGGAGTCAGGAATCGATTTAAAAATATAATTCCCGATCTTTTTTTAGAAAAATAATTATTTCTGCAAAATTCTAGAAATGTATGTTAAAATTTAATTGTATGGTTGCAAGTTAATTGTATTCTTCAATAATACAATCAGTAGAAAAAACAGTTATTGCTTTATCAGCAGACCAAGTAAGTGTTGAGAGACTTTTCTCAGGACTAATTATTTCAATTCCTTCTATTAGCTCACACTCTCCCTATATATATATATATATATATCTTGTTCAAATTTTCAATTGTTAATAAAATACATTTTATTCATTCACTCAAGTTCAAATACATTTTTTTTTATCTTGTAGTGGATGACAAATACAGTTTTTTCAAATATTAACTCATTAATTAAATTTAATTCATTATTTTAGTTTTTTTTAGATTTAAGTTGCATATATCTACCAATAGAAGGCGCCAGATAAACTTAAAAAAATGAATGAAAATTATTTATAAAGGACTTTCTGCAATTTAGTGAAAAAAAAAAAGTAGAAATTGACTTAAATTTTTTTTTTTATATTACTTGTAAAAATTATCTTAAATTTACAATAGAAGATCTTACAGAAGCTATTATATTATTAAGAAATAGTAGCATTGGATATATTATAAATATTGCATGCTTATGTTTACGATAAACAATTTTCTTTAGCTTGTCTTAAGTATATTGTAATACTTTGCTACATGCTCATTTGATACTGTTATTTTTATAGGATATATGTATATTTTTGTGCACATTTAGAGTTCAAGAACGTTTTTTTACGGACGTGCAAATATTGTATTTTTGCAGTTTGCTATACACAAACTGCTTTTATAGGAATTCAGTAAAAATAACTGTTTTTTTATATACGAATTCAATAAAAATAGCTACTTTTTTGATGTACGAATTCAATAAAAATAACAGCTTTTTTAAACGAATTCAATAAAAATAACTGCTTTTTTATATATGAGTTCAATAAAAGTCAATGGATTTATTTCACAAATTCTTCTAGATTCATTAGTGAAGATCATGGTACATAAAATTAAGGAAACGAATGAGAAATCTATATAAAAAATCCTAGTGAGGAGTCGAAATTTGTAAGTTTGTCAGCCAACTCCTTAACTTTTCAACATACCAAGAGATTCTGTTTCCTACTGATTTCGCTCACTAACCCCTTCTATGATATTCATTCCCTAAGGGCTTCATAATTTATAGAGTTCTTAAACTATGAGACTCTATCCGGTCTCTGTCTCTCTTTCATTCGGTTTTTCTAGATTGAGATCTATGAAAGTAAACTATAACATAAAACTATTTATTGCTATTCACATACATAAAATGCAGGTAAAACCCCAATACAGATGTGACTCATAAGAAACACTATATTATCTCCATAACAACAGCTCGCAAACTCACATTATCTTGCAATTCAAAAACGCTATGTTGCCAAACAGAAAATAGAAATAAAATGAGCATAAAAATAAAAATACAAACAGAAAAACCCTGAAGTTGCTTGTGACAGCTTGAGTTGAAAAATGCTAATAACGATGCTAGTAAGAAGAAAAATATTGGATAAATATAAATTTTTATTATTACATTATTTATATTTGTGCACGTATGCTAATTATTATTATTACATTTTAAAATAATTCTTTCATTATTAATAATAATTGTGGATAAAATAGATAAATAATATAGGGAGAATTTACTGAAAGCTATTTTGAACTCATGGAATTATTTAAAATCATAATTTGTGTTAGCATTTTATCATAAATTATTGTAATTATCAATGGCTATAAAATTTGTGTCCATCAAAAATGGACGTATATCATATGTATCGTTTTGATAAAAAAAATGTCTTTATTATTAAATAAGAGATTTTGTAAAAGTTTTATTTAATTTGATTTCATAAAATTAAATCATTGAGTAATGAATTTTAAATTTTCTGCGCATGCTCCGTAGAGGAGGAAGAAGAACATTGAATTAAAGCAACAACAATTACATTGGATTAAAGCTATATTTATAATATAGGTATAAAACAATAAGGCTTTATAAACTAGACTGATTGATATCAGGTTCTAGACATCGTAATCGCATTCCCCATCATAAATAAATAAACTATGATATGATCATAATACCATGATATATATATATATAATATATATATGTATAAATATATATATATATATATGTATAAATAATGAAATGTAAATGTTTAAATTATATGTGTGTATATATATATATATATATACATATAATTCAAACACCGATTCAGTGGAAGAGTAAATATTCATTTTAAAAATCTGAAATGAAGAATTGGCAATTTGTTAGAGATACTAGTCAGATATACGCACCACAGAGCAATTTTGAAAGAAGAAAGGGCAATAGTTATGAAATGTTTTATTAAATTTTTTTCTGATATTATTTGATTTCAATTTTAATTATAAAAAATTAAAATAATTGCCAATGTTTCCACACAGTTGGTGAGCGAATTATATTTGGCTACATAGAAGGCAATGGAACTTTAACAGCTTAGCTAATAAAATTTTAAACCTATTTATTTAATCCACTTATTTAATTTTAACCAATTTAATGTTTTGAAAGTGACTATCAAAAGCATTTACACATTTTCCATTTCTTTTTTTAAGTAGTCTCTTTCAATAAATAAAATTTGAAGTGTAAATAGAGCCTAATATCAATATTAATCTTAATTTTGTAAATGCATGAAATATAGTTTATTATCACTTGAAGTAATGCAAAGCGATTAGAAAAGTTCTGAAAATATATGAAAATCAAAAGTTTGAAAGAACAAAGATACAATTTTTAATAATTTTATTTTTTACGCTTGATGAATGATTGACAATAACTCCACAAATATTATGAAATGTGCATAAATTGTTTTCTTTTATTTATGATTTCTTTTTCTAAATTGCATTTAAAAACAACGATTTGAATTTTGAATTGTCTTTCCATTTATTTTCTTGATGATGATTTTTTTTTCAAATTTAAATATCTTAAAAAACATCAATTAATCAGCAGTACTATAAAAAAAACCTACGTTGTTTTTACCTTATTTCGCATTCATTCATTAATTATAATGTTAATTTTTATTTCATTTATTTTAATATTAATCATGAAATAATGATGAAAAAACAAAAAAACCTTAATTAAAATATATTATATACATTTATTCAAATTATTCATAGTCTTTCAGGAATGATTCCTCGGTTTTTATGCAATATTTATCAAACTCATGTTTTTGATAGTCTTCTTTTAATTTAATTTCTTCTTTTATTTAATTTCTTCTTCTTCTTTCTATTTAATTTTAAATATGAAACCAAAACCATTTATTCCATTTATGCAACACATAATTGGCTACGTTTTTACGGCTTTATAAAGAGAACAACTGATCAAGTTCATAACTTTTTTCAGATTGGATATTTTATATTCTGTTTCTTTTAATTTACAATAAGTAATATGTAAAAAAGTGTTTAGAAATGTAATGCAAAATAATAAAAAAAAATGTTTAATTAGTATTTGGAATTTAAATAAAGTTGTATTTCTCAAATGAATGAAATAACCAAAAACAGTTTTGTAATTTCTCTCCATTTAAAAGCACTGAATAAAGTTTCAGCTATTAATGGTGTAATGTCTGCCTTTGAATTATCCTATATTATAGTTAATCTAGTTAGTTTAAATATATGACACTAATTGTATTATTATCTATCTATGGTAATGATAATACTGGAACAATCAAGTTTAAAATGTTTATACTATAAACTTATCGACTTTAGATTATTTTCTTATCGCACAGAACTTACAAATATTCTTTATATTAGAGTTAGTCATATTGGTATTACATAAAATAAGTTAGTGGACTCCATTGCTAAAGCAGTACCATACCATATTATACTACAATGGATATCACCAAAATTACTTATCAAATTATTCCTAAAAAGTGATCGATGAAATAGCTGAATTGTTAGGTAAACAATGAATATGATAGAATTTTTGCTTTTAATAAATATTAATTTAAAACATCTTCTTTATCTTCAGAACAAAAAAGGAGATGTACTTCTGTCACATTTTCGTTGCAAAAATATATCCATCACAAACGAAATTCCTTAGATTTTCATAACTTCCTCATGTGTCTGTCCTACTGCATAGCACTGGAATCAGTGAAATATTGATTTTTCTCACAGATGTAGGCCAAACAAAGAAAAAATATCCATGACAATTTTGGATACAATGTTCTTGGACCGTTCTTGTAACTGTAAATACTCATCAGAAAAATATTTCGAGATTCTTAAGACATAAACAATAAATAAAAAAGAGACCTGCAACACTCCTTTACATCACACTCTTTTATCTTAGTTTAGTTATGGTCTTTTCACCCTTCCCTCTTCTTAATTTAGACTCAAATAATGATACTTCTTGTAGAATTTTTTTTTGTCCTTTTTTTTGTAGTATCTTTTACGTATCAAATTCTTTCTATTGCGTATGAAACTTTATAATCGGATAAGTTTTTTTTTTTCAATATATATCTTTATTACTCTGAAAGAATGGAACATTTTTTTGTGCAACTGTATGATATATTTAGGGCAAAGAAACAATTTCCAGGACAATTTTGGATACAGTTCTATTTTTTTCTCTTGGATAGTTGCTGTAACTGACGATGTTCATCATAAAACATGGAATTATTTGTTATTTTTAGAACATGAAGAATAAATTAGAAGTAGCTTGTAACAATTTTTTTTCTGTTTTTTTAGTAGTATCGTTTTATACATACGTTATATTCAACAACAGTTTTGAATTTTAAACATGGAATAATTGTTTTCTTTTGTTCAAGTGGACATAAAAAAATTGAGTTTTCAAGAACTGCATGCATTTTATAAAATGTACTTAGTTAACATACTAGAATACTTTAATGCATTTTTAATTCCTTCTATATAAATGTTTTCTTTACTTTCCTATTAGAAATTCGTTAGTTATTTATCAAATTACAATTGGATTAATGGAGGTAAGAATAGATTCTAACTTTTAATGGTATGAATGCGTTCTAAATCTTGCTTCCACTCAAGTGATCAAGCCAAACTAAATTGAACACTTTTGAACATTAATCTGCAACTTGGTGACGCAGGATCAGGAACCACGTAATTGTAGCACTTGAAGCCCTTTGAGCGACAATTTTTTCTGAATCAAAAGCACATTTTTTTCAAGTATTAGACCATCAAAACTGTGAAATAAGGTGTCTTTGGCTAATAAATTGTAACATATTTGATGGTAGCAACTAATTACACAAACATCCAGTTATGATAGTAAAGTTATCTTTATTACGTTGAAAGAATGCTACCGCATATGTGCGCAAGAAAACATTTTATGCAATTTAATGTGTGGAGTGGGAATCAAGTTGTTTATAAATGTAGTATAAATCTGTACGTGTCAAATAGTACATAATAAATCAATTTTTGGAATCAATAGCAAATTTTTTTTTTGTAATTCTTTTAAAGTTTTGAAAAACGTAAAATGTTTCCATGTTTAAAAAAAAACATTAGCAAATCTGCATCATTTTAACCAAAATAAGAAATTTATAATGTGATTATGTATCATGGTACTATGCAGAATAAAGAATTTTTTATATTGATAATTAAAAAAAGTAATATAAAAAAAAAAATTAAAGTCAATTCCTACTTTTTTTTCCACTATATTGCTGAAAGTCTTTTATAAATAATTTTCATTAATTTTTTTTTAAATTTATCTGACGCCATCTATTGGTAGATACATGCAACTTAAATCTAAAAAAAACTAAAAATAATTAATTAAATTTTATTACTGAATTAATATCTGAAAAAACTGTATTAACACCCAGTGTCATCCACTACAAGTACAAAAAAAAATGTATTTGAACTTGAGTGGATGAATAAAAAGTATTTTATGAACGATTGAAAATTTCAACAAGATATATAAAGGGAGAGTGTGAGCTAATAGAAGGAATTGAAAAAAAATTATCTTCTATCAAATTATTATATTCCAGCTGTCAATTATATTCCAGTTTGAGATACTCCTGGAGAATTTATTAACAGCTAATGTTTCAACATTGACCCCGTAGGAAGTACAACCTCTTTAGATGTGTATGGATACCGTGCTGTCGAGGTGCTCGAATATTCTTTATTTTTATTAAATTGACTTCTCTTTTCTATCTTCAAGAACACAGACCTCATTTTTTCGTACCACCTTGATTGCGAATTTCGCTTGCGTATATTTGTTCATTATTATTTTTCTTCATAGTTGTTTGAATTCTATTGGTTTTTATTTTTGTGGTTTTCTTAATTTTTTAAAAAATTTATTTATTTAAATGTCAGATTCTGACCCACGTATTTGGAATTCAAGATGACTCCAAGCATTTGTGATTAAAGATGACCCGTAACCCAGGTAAGTAAGGATTCTGGCAATTGAAACAAAGTTGGATTGCAAGCTTTAAGTTTGAACAACAACCTATTTAACCATAGCCTTTTTTAAAGGGTGTTCACAATGTTTTCCAGTGTTTCAGTCGACTGGCCACTATTAATCTTTCTTGATAGGAACTGTTTAGAATTCGAGTGATGGATTACTTTCGTTAAGCATGGACGACCGTCTGACCGTCAGATCTTGAGCACCAGCGAACCTGGGATCTTCTTTTTCTTATTGGTCTCCGGATACAGTATGCAACTCGAATTCTTCACCTATTTGTTTCAAACTACTTAAAAACAAATGGCTTATGTTTTGATCTTTACCACCACGCAGACTTCAGGTTCGAATCTTGGCGGAGGCATGGATGTTTATTAGTGGCTCGGAATCCACGTTAAAATGTATTGTCTAATTAACCTAAAGTGTGCAAAAAAAAAAAATGACGTAGAGCGCCAAACTGAACCAAGCTATATAGGATGCGATTAAATAAAAAGCGTGGTAAATCAAGCCGAATAGCATTAAAAAGATTAATTCCTTAAATTGCATTTCTCTTTGAGACTCAGCTTAAAATTTAAACAACGAAAGTAGAAAAATTAACGAATTTGTAAGGTGCACTATCCCATTTAATTAGATCAGCAAAAATGGCTGATCATGGCTGAAAAGCCTGACATTGCATAACTTACATATGTAAATTGAAAAACTAATACGCCCTTTCAAAGACTCCTAGTTTTTACATATTATATTAGGTTTATTTTTTTTTATATTAGGTTTATTACATCTCATAACGAGATTTTCCACTTCTTGTACACCCATGTTTTCATGTGCCAAGGTAGCATTCTAGAAGGATTAAGGATATTCAAATGCCAAAAACTAATAATTGTTTTTATAACCTTTTAAGTCAATCATCAACATATGTCGATGCTGTTTCTTTTCAGTGGAAACTTGCGTACTCTAAACGCTCACAATTTGAGGTTCAGCAGATGTGCAACTTCCCTGGCTCGAAATTAATGACGACTTGCGTTTTGTGGAAATGTTATGAAGTCAATCTTTCCTGACACACAGAGTAGAAAGCGATACTGAATTTCACAGTTAAAAAAAAAGCATCTTGATGAATACCATAACGTCTATAATTTCTTTCGAAATTATAGACGTATAAAAATATATTAGCTAATCGTAATTTTAATTTTAATTGTAAATTTTAATTGATATACTGTCAATTGAAAATATATTAATTAATTTTAATTGTAAAATTTAATTAATACAATATTGTAAATTTAAAATATATTAATTAAATAATTGCAATTTTAATTGTAAATTTAAAATATAATAATTTATTGAAATTTGAATTGCAAATTTGAATTATTATATTGTAAATTTAAAATATTAATTGCAATTTTAATTGTAAATTTAAAAATATGTTAATTAGTTGTAATTTTAATTGTAAATTTAATAATATATTAATTAGTTGCAATTTTAATTTTAAATTTAAAATATATTTATTAATTGCGATTTTGATTGTAAATATAAAATATATTAACTAATTGCAATTTTAATTGCAAATTTAAAATATATTAATTAATTGCAGTTTTAATTGTAAATTTAAAATATATTAATTAATTGCAATTTTAATTGTAAATTTAAATTTTAATTAATACATTGTAATGTTAAAATATATTAGTTAGGTAAAAATTATGATGGGTCATTTCATTCTGGAGAAGTAAGTACTGACTGTTTATAAGATATTCTACAGAATTAATAAAACTATATCGATATGTAAGATTTATACGATATGTCGATTAATAAAGAAAATTAAAACATTCTTAATTTTTTACAATAAAATATCATAAAATAATAATGATAGACGATAAAAATTCAAATAATGTATTTCTTATGGTTTTATGTTTCTGTCGAAATGAAATAATAAATTTTTAATCATCTTTGCTGTGAATGAAACAAAGAATCTTCTTAAAGCATTTTACTTAGTTCTATTAAACATTCTGTTACATTTATATTTTATAGATAAAAAATTTTGCTTAAGTCGTTATCAAAATGACATAATGTAAATTTAAATTTATTGTAATTCTATTATATTATGGCCAATATAATTTGTAATTTTATATATTATAACCTAGCATGCTAGTTTCTTACATGAAATTACTTTTCAAGTAATTTCGTTTAAATTTCACCACGCCATCTATTGAGAAATAAAACAAGTTTAATTCAATTGTTTAATTTATCTTTGTTTTGAAATTACAGATGGATAAATTAAACGGTCATCAAATAAGTATAACAAATTTTTAAAATGCAATTGTTTCCATAACAATATCGTTTTACGCACTGACACATAAAAGAAAAGCAAACAAAAATTATTATGCTTGAATAAAATCAAAATAATTGACTTAACCTCCATTACTAGACCATCTGCCACAAATATTTATCTTAAGTGTTACTGATAAATGAGCTGTTCTTTCTTATTTTCTTTATCTTTTTCTTCTAAAAAGAGCATGAAATTCACTTACAATGAATAAACAATATAAATCTGAACATTTAGTTTATTTATAATGATTTTTCTTTCAATTGTTAACATCTTTATCAATTTTCCTATTATTGAATTTGCTAACACATCAATTTCATATTTAAATATTTACCTTTTAAGATTTTAAAATCTAAAGTACAATTATTGTACTTTTTGCTCATATCTTAAAATTGTATTTAAATGTTCCAATTCAAAATATTTTGTTAAAATTATTTTTAGCTGTATTTTAAATTTTCTGGAATTTGCTTTTATTACATTTCTCTTCAGTGCTTACTAAAACAAAAATAAATAAAATTCGTTTTTATTAAACAAATATTTATTTAAAATGCATAAAATAATTAAGAAATATAATTTACAATAAAATTCAATTTTAGTATTATCTTAATAAAAATGTTGTTATATTGCTTCTATTCGATATATTTAAAAAAATTTCTACATAATCGAATTTATGTACTTACTGCGCATTCAATTAAATTTAATTAGCTTAATTAAAATAAACGTAATAAAATCCATCAAAGAAATTTTGATGATTCGAAACAAAAAGAGAAAACTTTTAATGAATATGTTAATAAATTCCTAAATTATTTCTAAAGAATTTTCCCAAATATTAAAATTATGTGAATTTTGATAGAAGTTTTAATTCATACGAGTTTGGTTTTTGCAGAATAGGATCGTAGTTAGAAAATTTAGTGGGTTTGCACCAAATTTATAAATATAAATGCTTATATTTTAGGCCATGAATGGCCAACCTGTGGTAGGTGGAGTTTTTACACTAGCACGCGTATTGAAATAATAATACTAATAATAATGTCATCAAGAATTTTGTCAAAATTCCTTAAAAGGCTTACTCATATGCTACAGAATACAGAGTCAGAAAGCGACACTGCTCTATTTCTGTACAAAAATGCTATATGTTAGTGTGGCCATGGGACGAACTCAATGGTTTGAGAGGTTTTGTTTCGACACAGTTATGTCTTGCTATGGTTGTGCGCTGTCGAACAAGAGATACACTCTATCGGTCTGGCTCAATTGATTTTAAACTGCCGATTAAGACTTTAAGCGTTTTTTAAAATGTTTTAAAATTTGGGGTCAAATTTCGTTGTTTACAAAATTTATTTTCTCTTTGTTCATGAATAGTACTTCAACAACGAAAAGAACATATGAAGATATAGCAATTCGGGATTTGAAAACTGTCTGCGAAGAACAATTTTGTTTACGCATCAAAATACTTCCAAGCCTGTTAGTTTGTTACGAGTAATTTATAGTTTGTTACGAGTAATTTATGTAGCAGTGCTGAAATAGTTTAACCTGGGCAGATATTTCAAATACTACTACTACACCACACCACATCACTGTGCCTAGAACTGAATTGGCCTTTTACAGTTTGGAAATGTTGTGGTTGCGCTCTGCGGTCATGAGAACAAAAGCCTATGGCTTAAAGTGGATTCCGAGCCAATGCAAACATCCGCCGCCGGGACTCGAACACGTAGTATCGAGTGTCAGAGAGCTAGCCACTCGGCCATTATGCTTCAAACATTTCAAACAACTGCATAGCGATCAAAAGCAAATATATTGTCGTATCACACTTGCGAACGATATTAATCAATAAAAAAAGAAATCTTTAGCCAGCCAAAGATCCTTGTTCCAGAAGAGAAATGGCGAAATGGAAATTATGGAGAAGGCTCCTTATCGACTTCCTCTGTTGTTATTCCAAACAATAATCCTATTTATTAACAAAAATCCTATTCTAGTAGAGAGGAGATAAAGTTGCCTTTTAATACTTGCCCAAAATGTCAAACACATGGTTGATAAAATAGCTTTGTCTAAAATACCGAAATGTTTCATATAGATGACATAGGCCAGGATGTTGGCATATAAATTGTCTCTCGATTACAATACTGCAAATTGCTTTTCATTAACTTTGGTTGAAAGTTGTAACATCACAGACTATGCTTAGTTAAGCACATTTGTTTATGACATGAAAAATAATTTTAATATTGTGGAAGAACTTCTTGATTTACACAATCTAGTTTTAACTACAGGTGACGACATTTGTAAGTTATTTAAAACTTACAAATGTAATTGAAATTAACAAAGTAGTAGCAATAGTGGAGTGGGCAAAGTTAGGTTGTGTTTGCATAGATGGAGTGTCTGGCATGTTTGTTAGGATAAAAGGTTTTGTTGCATTTCTTGGAAATTACTTGGGAAGAAAAGTTTTACGTATCATTGTATTATCTACCAAGAAGTTATTTGTGCCTAAGATTTAAACCTTTTTTCTGTTGTTGACGCTGTATCAACAATGTACGATCTCAAGCTCTGGATCGACGACCATTGCGTTAGCTATTCTCGAAAGAAAAGGAAGAGGATGGCAAAATATTCCTTCACTGTAGTGTGCGTTGGCTTCCTAACTGGAAGTACATTTGAGAGATTTTGGAAATTTGAGGAAGTGTGCTTTAAAATATCTGGAAGAAAGCAATGAATTTCCCAGTGAGGGCTTGCTACTCAAGAATGAAAATTGACTAAGGGATTAAACTTTCCTTACCGATATTACAAGACATTTAAATAATTTAAATTTAAGATTACAGGAAAAAGTTGTTGTTTTTCTTCTTCTAGTTGTTCATATATCTTCTTTTGTTAACAAACGTTTGCTTTTTTTTTTTCCTCCATTTTGGGAAAAAATGATTATCCCATTTCACCTTAATGCAGTAACTAGCTACCAAAGTCAGTAATACTCAAAACTATGATAGTTTTAAAAATTTAATATACATTTTGCAGGGTTAATACGGTGTTTGATTTGATGATTTTGAAGATGATAAGAAAATTCTGATCTTTTAACAAATCTCTTTTCAATTTTTTTTTTTTTTTTGAAAGACGTTAATTGTTACTCACCTGAAATATAAATCGTAATTATTGACCCACAGCACCATACTACACTTAAAAGCAAATATAAGGAATTTATTTCAACAGCAAGTGCTCCAAATTAAGTAAATTCTTAGAAATTTGTCCAAACAAGTAATTTTCCAAATTAACATAATTTGTCTGTCATATATTGTTGTATAAAATATATTGTTAATATACATTGTTGGTTGGTCATAGGTGTAGATCAACATATGTTTGTGAACAAAGGTTTTCTATTATGGACATAATAAATCAAAAAATCGTTCGAGATTAATTGATATGCACCCAAAATACCTAATTTTTTTTATCATCAAAAAGAATGATAGGGGGAGAGCTAGTAGGGGGGAGAGCTGGATCGATCTAATTATTACAATCAATATTAATAACGATCTCACAGTTGATGTAATTGACGACATAAGCAATAGTGGCCACAACCTAATAATTTTTGACTGGAATATTAAAAATCTTGAACTCAACACTAAAAAAATCAATATCAATAAAATTAATTGGCTAAAACTTAAAACTAATATGACCAATCTGCTTCAAAAATATATCAATAATCTTAATAATATTCAAATCAAAGATATAGACCAATATATTAAAGAAATTCAAGATGATATTATTAAAAGAACCACTAAATCTATTAACAATAATAAGAATAAACAGAATAAGAATGCAATATGGTGGAATAAAGATTTAAAAATCCAAAGATCAAAAACCCGTGCACTCAGAAGAGCCTTCCAAAAAGAAACGGATAATAATACTCGAACTATTAAAAAACAAAATTTTAAAAAGAATCAGGCTATATATAAGAAAAGTATTATAAATTGTAAAAGAAATTTTATAAAAAATTATATAAATGATATTACAACTAAAAACATTTTTGGAAAAAACTTTGATATTATCTTAGATAAAACTAAAAATAATAATAATATCTTCAAACCAATAGTAAAACCAGATGGATCTGTAACCTCTACTATTAATGATACCATTGAAACTATTTTGAGCTATCACTTTCCTTACAAAAATTATGTCAACCATATTGACCCAGGCCCGATTTCCTCCCTGGACTTTGTAGAAATCAATAATTGTGAAATTGAAAGAGCCATTCATAAAATAAAAAAGAAGAAAGCTCCTGGTGTGGATAGAATCCCTGGAGAATTTATCAAAGAAATTTACTTAGCGGAAAAAAATTGGTTCAAAGTTCTCTTCAACATTCTTCTTAGAAACGGCAAATTCCCGGGGCCTTGGAAAATAGCCCAAATCGCATTAATACCAAAAAATAGTAATCTTTCTACACCTGCAGACTATAGACCTATTTGCCTACTACCAACTTGGGGTAAGTTCTTTGACCGACTAATTTCTGACCGCATAAACTATTATCTTAATATAAATAATTTTTTCAGCCCCATGCAATTCGGTTTCATAAAAAATAAATCAACTATTTCAGCTATTCAAAATATTAAAAACTTTACCTCTCAGGCCTTCATGGAAAATAATGTTGTCTGCCTTATATCAATAGATATTTCTAATGCCTTTAATTCTGTAAATTGGAATATCCTTAAAAATAAAATTAATGAACTCCCCTTACCACCATATTTTATAAACATCCTCTTTGACTACCTAAACAATAGATATATTCTTGATAATGATAATCTTAGACCATATAATCAGGGTGTTCCACAGGGTTCTTGTCTAGGACCCACTCTGTGGAACATCTTTATTAATGAATTACTTAAAACCAATCTCGGAGACAATATTGAAATACAAGCCTATGCAGATGACATTATTATTCTATTAAAAGATAAAGCAACCTACCTTTTTAAAGAAAAAACTCAAAGGCCACTTAATATTACTAATGAATGGATGACTAATAATGAACTTAAAATAAACTACAATAAAAGTAACTTTATCATCATATCAAATAGAAAATTTACCCACATCCCTTCCATTAAAATAAATAATAATAAAATTAATTATACTAAAGAACTTAAGTATCTGGGATTGATCTTTGACACCAAACTCTCTTGGGGTCCTCATCTAGAATACACCAGAGATAAGGTAATAAAGGTTCAACATAAACTTAATAGATTTGGAAGAGCCACCTGGGGCCTTAAGCCTATTGTAAAAAAGAACTTTATGAAAAAGCTATAGAAAAAATAATAACTTACGGATATCAGATATGGGTTTAAGAACTCTGTAAAACAAAATGTCAAATTAAAACAAATTCAAAGGATTTCTCTACTTAATATTACTAAATCATACAAAACAGTCTCAACTGACGCTCTTAACATCTTGGCAGGGATCATACCTAATGATATCAAATTAAAAAGTCTAATTAAACTATATCAAATTAATGAAAATAATAATATTTTAAATATAGACAATATTAACATTACAAATAAACAAATAGATAATAATTTAATTGATAACCACCCACCCTGGAAGACTAATATAATTAAATGGAATCATTTTTCTAACAACTATATTAACACTATATTTACAGACGGCTCCAAGAGAGATGACAAAACCGGCTACGCAATAGTAAATTTTAAAGATAATAAAGAAATTTTTTATTCTAAAAAAAGAATTAGCGACTATGCTACCGTTTTTACAGCTGAAATATTGGCAATTAAAGAAGCAGTTAATTATATTATCAATAATAATTTTTATAATACTATAATTGTATCAGATTCAAGATCAGTCCTGGACGCTCTAAGTAACGTTAACAATCAGGATAATAATATTCACCAATTAAAAGAAAAAATTATTTCATATAAAGGAATCATCAAATTTGAATGGGTCAGGGCCCACGAGGGATTTGCCGGTAATGAAGCAGCAGATAATTACGCTAAAGAAGCTACCCTTAAAGATAATATTGATTATAATGTTAAATATTCTAAAATCCAGATAAAAAATAAAATTAAGAAAGAAATTAAGTCAGAATGGCAAAAATATTGGAATAACTCCACGAAAGCTAGAGATCTCTTTTATATCTTTTCAAATATTAATATAAAGAGAGTCTGTGGGGACTTTCTCCTGAATCAAGTCTTAACATCTCATGGAGCTTTGGCGTCCTACCAACACAGATTCTTTGGGAAACCAGAGATCTGTAGTTGTGGGGACGCCGAAGAAAATAGAAATCATATGATTTTTAATTGCAAAAAATGGAATGAGGAGAGAAAGAGGGAGTTCCCCGCAGATTTCCAAAATCTATCTATTAGAACTCTTCTATACAATAAAAAATCCAGAATTTTAATCAGAAGAATGATTGAGAGAACTTTACAAATATTATAATACTCTGAAGGGGTAGGGATTTTCTCTTGGTTCACTAACATCGTTTCTTTCCTCTCAGACGTTCCTTGTTCTTAAAAAAAAAAAAAAAAAAAAAAAAAAAAAAAAAAAACGTTTCCTATCTTCCAACTTTGTTTTGTTCTTGAAAAAAAAAAAAAGGGGGGAGGAAAATAAGAAGAAGGATTGAAAATAATGATTAAGAAGAAAGACGATTAGTAAATAATGAGAAGAAAACATATTGTGAAGGGAAGGAATTCCCTAATCCAAATTTTGTTAAAATACTTAAAAAAAAAAAAAAAAAAAAAAAAAGGGAAAAGGAGTTGGCGCTGCCCTTTTCTTCCAGTTGAGGAAATTGAGTTTGACCTGATCACTCCCTTGAGAAAATTATGATTTGCTTTTGTTATATGATCCTCTTGATCTTGATTTTAAGTTTGATCCTGCGGATTTAGCTTAAGATGCACTCTGAATAATAAGCACACTGGCCATTTAAAAGTCCTAGAATTCCGTACAGAGTACTTGGAATGGATATATAAACCTCAGACCAGGTTGCTGTCGCAACGCCGGTCTGAAGAAGCCGAGTGCCTGAGGGCAGGTCGGAGACATTTCTTATTGAACTTATCATCAAAAAGAACTAATCTTAACACAGATAATTTGGTAAAATAGACTACAAATCAAAACGCTATATTAATTAAGTGTTTAATAATTATTTACTGACTTATTTATGACTGTTTAACAATTATTTAGAATGAAATATTTTAAATTATTCCTTTTTTAGTTTATACATAACCAAACTGACTGAACCTTAAAAAATGTTTATTAACAATGAAACCTATGTTGGTTATTTTGTTTTATTTATTATATCATTTTTTAAATCTCCACTACATGAAAAAAAATGTGGTGGAGATGAATTACATGTACATGAAAAAAAAATTACATGAAAATAAATGTGCTATTTGCTGAAAAATCCCGAAATCAAACTATAAATAACATTTTTGCAAGTTTTTTTATTTCTTAGTAGGTTGGAAAAAATGGAAGTGGCAAGCATATTTTTTTTAGATAGTGGTACTTTTCTCAAAAAGGTTGGCCACTTCTTGCTTTAGACGAAGTAATATGATTTTTGTTAAATTTTTTCTTTATTTAGTAAACCCAATCTTTTATTATTCATGAAATAAAATTACTGATGAATTTAATCAATTATTTAATCTTTTTCATTAAAATATTTTTTATTACTAGTTCGTCAATAATTTTATGCATTTTTCATAAAAGCATATTTTATAAAAAAATAATTTTATTTATTTTCTACTTTTAAATTTAAGTTACATTTCTTCAATCAAAATTATATGCAATGATAGACATATTTTTTACAATATTAAAGAGAAATAATATAATTGTTTAAAATTAGGATTGAAATTTACTTATCTAAACTAATTTTTAAACTTATCTATGACAGATAAAAAAGTAATATTTACCTGTGATAAAGTAATTTCTAAAATGTTGTATCATCTATTTAGAATGGTGTAGTACTTAACATTTTTCAAGATCATCTAATGTATCGTTCATAAAAACCTTTCCTTTTCAATAACCTTAGTTGATATAACAATTTTGTTCGATTATACTAGTATATTGTTATGAGCAACAAACGCTTGGTTTTTCTGCAAATATTTTCCCTACTGCAAACATCTCCTGTCTCGAAATCTGCCATTAGGCAGACGGCTTTGGTCTACCATGGTGCTGTTGCTCCAACGAAGAAGAAGATAAATTACTGCAAAATTTACAATGTTTCCTTTGCATATTGTGTACTGATACAGTTTGTAGCCAGTGATAAAACTATAGGAATCATTTGTTATAATTGTCCAGAAACTTCATTTGACAGGACATTGAATTTATTTGGGTTTAATAAATTTTCCACCTATTTAACAGAAGTCTATACAAACTGACTGTAAATATGTATCGTAAATATATATTGTAAACTCTTAAATCGTAAATATATATTGTAATTTAAAAATCTTTAGATTATATTTTTAGATATATATGTGCGCATATATATCGAAAACAAATATAAATATGTAAATATGTAAGAAGATATGTAAGAACTGCAAGAAGAATTTTTAAAAGAGAAATATCATTTTCATATTTACTAATATTATTTAAAACAAGGGTACCAGTATTAGATGTTAATAGTATGTTGTTTCTTATTCCACTTGGTCGACACAACAGCTAGACCAGGTCCATGAATTCGTGTGTTTACAAACAATGAAAAACCGTTCCAGGACTTGATCACAGCTGGCTCTTCTGGCAACCAATCCAAGTCAAGGTATGGGCAGGAATTGATTGAGTCAAGCTGCATTTTGGGCAAAGGGATTAAACCTTAAGGTCTGACACATGACAATGAGCACTAAGATGACTACTGAGAAGCCTAGCAAGAGTCATCTGTTCGGATTTACTACCAACCCCAATTAAAGCAGCACCAGGACGGTGGCAATCGTACCACTCATGTACGTGGGCCTTTCTCCAAGAGGAGTTTATAACTAATTTGACTCTAGATGCAAATTCCGAGGAAGAGAGACAGCTACCATCAGTATAACTCTTAAGGTTGCCCTCCTTAGCCAGCTTATCTGCAATCTCTTTGCCGTAAACACTTACATGTGACATAACCCACTGAAAAAATATACTATGATGATGGGCACTCAAGCAACCTAAAAGCTGAACAATATTCATCGTCGCTCCATCACCATGTTTCCACCATTCAGTGAAGTGCTGAATAGAGCTACTGCTATAGTAATAGTCTTATAGTAATTACTAGAAATTTTATGCATAAATTTTATAAAGCTAAGGAGAGAAAAATCTTGTATCCCTATTTTTGAAATCCCATGGAGAATTGGAAATCATACTTTGGATTTTGTTTTCTTAACATTGAGTGATTTCCAAGTTCGAAAAATCAGTAGAGTCCCAAAAAGTGTTCGCATATAAAATTATTAAACCCAAAAAAAAAATTAATAAGCTTGTCTTTTTCTTTTCAACAGACATAATAGAATTATTACAAATAAAATTCTTCTCTCTATTATTGTCATAGTTTCAATACATTCTTGGCCTTTTTTTTACCCTGTGGTATTGCTCAATATTTTAAAACATTAGTTAAACAATAATCCAATCCTAGAGATAACTAGCTACTCCGTTTACCCAACACACACATTAACCATTATGAATTCCGCAATAACCCATACCAAAAATTACACCTACAAGTTCGCATGCTTTCAGAGGCTTATATAATTGGAAAAGGAAACACATTCATATGAAATAATTTACAAACAAATTTCACGATTTTAGATATTGACAAAGGTGTATTTATTGATATTTACAAATTTAAATTTGAAATAAATAATACAGATATTAGATATTATTGAATCTAAGAAAGGGTAAAATTCTTATAATGCTATTTTTATGCTAATGCTAATGCTATAATGGTATAGCTAATGCTAATGCTATAGTGCTAATTCTTATAATGCTAATGCTATTTTTATTACATATATAATAAAAATATAATTTATACTTGTTGCCGCAATCCCAAATTAATGCTTAATAATAAAATAATATGGGGATAGTCCTTACAACTTGTTTGCCACAACAGATGGGAAAGTGGCCCGAAGTTTTGTATGACCCCTGCCAATTAAAATACTTCCCAGAGATATCGCGGAAACGGGGCATTCCGTGGGACATATCGGATTCCCATCCGGTCAGATGGGAATCCGATATCAGATATTTATATAAAATTTTACCCTAATAAAAAATATTGCTCATATTGAACCCTGGCTTCATTTTGAAGTTTCACGTTCAAGTTTATGCAATTAATTTTCTATTCGGATTCAAATTTAAGAATTGCCTAAGCCATTAATGTTTATCATTCGTCCATTTTATTAAATCTCGATACTGTTATTTGTTGGCATATTTTACTTGTTGCTGTCTTCAAAAATCTGCCAACAGAAGTTTTTTCTGACCTATATTCAGAAGTATTTCCTGAAGTACATGGCTACCAGTGCGAAGCGTTATGTGTGTTCATGTTAAAACACGATTTCACCTGCCCTGTTCTTTTGCTCGAACATCCTAATTCTTGGTCTGGAATTTATGCGATCTGTTTCTTTGAAGTTTCTTGGTATACTTTAAACAGCAGAAGGTTTTATATTACCTTTGATTTAATATTTATCAAGCAGATAATAGTTCTAAAACAATAATAAATTACTATTTTCTCTTCTAGTAACTGTAAACTATTTTATCATTAGAATAACGTAAAAGTAATAACACTTTAAGGAAAAAATTCATTCTACAATACTTTCAATACTTATTAGCATATTCAACATCGAGTAAGAGAAATAAACAGTGAACGGGATTGCTTAGTATTTTTTTAACCACAGCAAAAACCAAAAAATAAAATGTAGTTAATGTTATTTCTGTTAGTAGTTTTAGAAATAAAATATTTATTGAACTGGTCACAGCTCTATATAATTTACAAATCTTAATAGTATACTACTTGAAGGGATAAACTATAATAACTATCATTCAAAATACCATAAATAATTAACTCGAAAAAAATTCAAATTAAATGAGCGTTCGTCCACTACTGTTGATCAAACTTATATTTACATAACCTCAAAATAGACTGATTTAGAACGAAGTGTTTATTCGTGCTTCATAATTAAATGAACACTTGAATTAAAAACACCGTGAAAGGTAAATAAAGTCACATTTTATGTTGATGAATTATATGTTATTCTAAAACACAGTTTTAAAAATAATTATTCTAATGTTTTGTTAAAGACACAAAGAAAAAAAAAATTTTTTTTTCGTCTCGTATCAAGTGGTGACAAAACAAAAAGTTTCAAGAACATAAAATGAAAAGTAAATCATGCTTATTTTCCGAATTTTTCCTTTCTTATTTATTTGCAAATGAACTATTAATACTATTAATGATTTTATTTAAATTCCATATGTAACTCTTGTTTTAAATACCGTCAACCAATAGCAATACTAAAAATTAAATTTATTTCAAAATGTTTATCGAAACCTATTTTTGAATGAATTAAGTCATGGTTTTCGTAGACTTTCTTCAACACAGAAAAAAAAAATAAAGTCCGTTAAGGAAAAAGGATATTGAATTAATGAGGAATATTAAGAACTGCAGGAGGAAGAGAAGAAAATAAAATATAATTTTAAAAAGAGAAGCTGTAATTTTAGTAAATATAATTTACAAATCTGAATAATAATATAAGATTATACTACTTGAAGTAAACTACTTAACTATCATCTAAAATACCATCATAATTAAACTATAAAAATTAATGGTTTAGGCAATCATCAGATTTAAAACCGACAGAAAATTAATTGTTTAAAACTGAATGTGAAACTTCAAATAGAAGCCAAGGTAAAAAACGCCAAAGAACTTATTGGAGCTCTGATAATATTAAAGAGAAGAATTTCATTTGTATAAATTCTATTATGTCTGTGGAAAATAAAAAATCCTACAAAATACGAAATGGAGCTTAATACAAAATTAATAGTTCGTAAATATTTTGTTCGTATTAGCAAAATAAAAGTTAAAATATTGCTAGAAAACAATAAAAACAAAAAATAAATTTAAAAACAAGCCTTTTTGTCATTTTTTTTTAGATTCTATAATTAAAACTCATTTGCATACTATGTGCATGTTATATATATAATTCATTAAATTCATATATAAAATAAAAATTTTAATCCATTTACAAATAAAAAGGGTTTAATATATTTTATAAATATTGAAGTGATACATATTTAATTTATAAGTGCATGTGAAAAAATTAGGGACATTTAAATTTTTCTAAAATTGTAAGAATTAAATATTTTTGTATTTTTTAAAATATTTGTGTGCAGTAAACTCTAAAATTGCATACACAAATCATGTTTCATTCATTATCGTAAATACGTATTTTCGATGAAATATAATGATACATTATGATAAAAATAATTTTGGAAATAACATTTGTTCTACACCTTTCAGACTCTGATGATTATCATCCTATCAACATTTGATCTCGAAATGTGTTAAAACTTTCCAAATTGGTTTGGATAACAAAGAATTGTTCTATTTACTTTATGACATACAATGGATCAGCATTAAACAAAGGTAGGTACATTTTTCACTCTTTGTTAAAAGAATCGAAAGGTGTACCAGAAAACCAACAGAAAAAAAAAATACTTTGTATGTAATCCAAAGACAAAGGAAAAAAAAAATATAAATAAAAACAAAAAAAATCATCTGTTGGTAGTGTGTTCACGCGTTTACCATGTGGATGGATTTGTATTCCATCCAAGAGTTGCGTCAGTACCCGCGGGGTGAATGTAAATTTAGAACACTCTTCTGTGGGTGGTAGGTGGAAATGTGATGTTGCGACCTTCAATCGTTGCATCACTACGTTCAGAGAAAGATTCTTAGCCAACTCAATCGATATTCATCGCCAAAGACGCCAGGCTATTGTTCATTTACTGATGGGATCAGAAAGCAGTAACCTTTTCACGTGAATCACCTAAAGTAGTTTCTTAAAAGCATTCGACTGGCAAGATATTGACCTTTAATTCAGATATTTGATTTTAAACAGAATGGAAAGTTGGCTCCCTGGCTTTATTTAAAATACTTAATACTAAATATTAAAAATTTGGATTTATTTTGATTTATGGGTTTTACTAATTAACATCAGTTTTAAGTAAGTTCATCAAAATTTTCTGCCATGAAAAATTTCTTCAAAACTTAGGGCAAATTTGCATTCTACACAAAACGGAGAAAAATATTACAGCAGTTTCCCTTTTTTATTTATGATTTATGTTATTAAATTGTTTAACTATTTTAGTAATAATAAATAAATAAATTTGTAGTTTTTTTATTATTGCTATTCCATCCAATTGATTAATTATAATTAACACTTAATAAATGAAACCTTTTAGGCTTAAGGTTAAAGAACAGCTAATTAAAAACAGTTAAACTTTTAGGTTAAAAAAAACAGCTAATACATAAATAATTCATAAGTTGCAATAATGTAAACTAAATGAATTACTAAAAATATAGTATATATATTTTCTATATTTTAGTTGAAATGAATGCAATTAGCTTAAATTTTTAAACTGCTGAATTTACAAGAGAAGGAATAATATTTCCACCAAGATATTAAAATCTAAAGCCAGCTTATCAAAAATCTGATATCCTCCCTACGCAAATTTCTGACTGGGTGGCGTTCTACGGCGTGATGTTTTAATATCCGGTGAAAAAATATTTTAAGAATATTTATGTAATATATCGATTTGTTCTTAAAGGGGTTAAACCAGTTAAGGGGTTGTTAACCAATGATGAATAAGCTTAATTATAGAAAGTCAAGACCTTTAAACAAGACCATATGTAATTGTTTTAGAACAGAATTCATTCTATATTTATTGTCAAAAAACATTTATGAAGTATATATATATATATATATATATGATAATTTTATTACTTATTGTTCTTAATTAGAATTATATGAAAAACTAAATCAATTTTAAATAGCAAATTTTTAAAAAATAAAATTCAAATGTAAAAACAAAAATTGATTTAACTGTTGAATTCTTTATTGGTTTAACAACACTCTTCAATGAATTTATATTAGCTCCTTCTTTATAAGATTAATGAAATTAAAAATGAGAATTCCAATTAAATTACGAGTAAAAGGAGTACTTTAATTAAAACAGTTTTTATAATTCTCTATTTCTTATTAAAAAGTGTCAATTAAGAAAACGTATATAAAACCAATTTTCTTATATATAAAAATTAAAACTAAATTTTTATATGGATATTTAATTATTCCTTTTAGTTCAAAGGATTTAATTTCCCTAAGACTGCTACATTAGAGATGTAAAAGAATGATATTGGAGTAAACATGATGGATAACGGATAAACATATTTGTAAACGTTTAGATTATTGTTCTACTTTTATTCAAGAAATCAAAAACAATATTGTACTTTTTAGGAAAAATAAAAGTCAAAAATGTTTTTTCGATGCTTTAAATAAATATTTTTTTCTGTGAAGGAATGGATTCACAATCAAAACGTGTCTGGAAATTAAATATATTTTGTTTATTTGTAAATTCCTTATTGTTAAAAATACCGAAAGCCTGCCAAATGTAAACTGTTTTGTTGTAAACTTTTAACGAACGAAAAGCAAATGATACCGTAAACAATCCCGCCATAGGCATGCGTTTGAAAATGGCAATCAAAGTCGATCATTAATATTTTGTATTGAGATTTTAATAAGCATGACTATTTTTAGAAATCCATTTTAAAACTATTATTTCAATTAACTATAAAATCATTTAATTGTACTTGTCTATGATCTTCGATTATAAGAATATTATTTCAAATATCATATAAATGTTAAATGGATATCGTTGGATTAAATTAAACTATGATAAATTCGTAAAAATTCTTAAGAATTCATATTCATTTAGTTATTTGAAAAAATAATCAATCCGTGTATTGTATCATGCCTGGAATGTTGTTTGTTCCTTGTGGTTTCCCTTTTTTTTTCTTTCTTTTTTCTAATTTACCGAACATAAACTTTAACAACACAAATTCCCTGCTAATCCCTATTTCTAAGAAATATTTTTATTATTGACATACTTTCTAAAATAACATAAACAGGATGTTTGTTTGCTTAGCATTGAAAGTTTTTCTTAGACTCCTCACTTTTTATGAATGGAAAAAGCCAAACGTAAATACTCTCATTTCGCCAAGTGGCGATAATATCCACAATTGTGGTAACCCAGCGTTGAACTTGAACACTGGTAGTGTGGATTTTCCTACAACACAGACGGTGTTCGGTCAATCCTTGCAGCTATTTCGAAATAAGCCGGACTTCGTAGGTTGACAAGAGTTCACTGAAAACGTATCTGGTGCTCCTCTAATTGCATTCAGGACATGCAAAGCGGGGGTGAGGAGGTGTGTTTTGATATTTTAAGAGATTTTTATCACTTTCAATCCGATGGAGAGAGAACCGTGCTTGGAAAATGGATCAAAAGCGTGAGTACACATTTTTAAATAATCTCGAATTTTCCATAAAATTAATAAATATGGCTAAACGTAATTTGTGTCAGTTATATAACTTGCCTATGTAATTAAAAAAATATATATATTTTACACCTTCACGGAAGAGTTATTTTTTTAATTAAAAATATTTCAAAATTTATTCATTTCTTTTATTTTTTTTTTTAGTGTATAATGTGATATATGATGCAATATGTGCATTCAATGACTAATTTTTTTTTCTGAAATGTTTAGGTGAATAAAAAAACTTTTAATAAAATGCTTTTAAAAAAGAGTGGCAAAATATATATTTTTTTTAATTTGTGCGTTTTAAAATCTTATTCATTTTTATAAAATATACTTTTAACTTTAGTATTTTTTTTTAACTTTAATATATATGTGTGGGATTTCATTTTAAATCAAAATATAATTGGATAAATAAATGACATTGTAACTGACAATTACTCAATGGCAGTAAGCAAAATTGTATTAATATAATATATAAATTTCTCGAATTTTCCATAAAATTAATAAATATGGTTAACAATAATTTGTGTCAGTCATATATTATGCTTATGTAATTTAAAAAAAATATATTTTACACCTTTACAGAAGAGTTATTTTTTCCAATTAAAATATTTCAAAATTTATTAATTTCTTTTATTTTTTTAGTGTATAATCTGATATATAATATAATATGTTCATTCAATAAATATATTTTTTTCCTGAAGTGTTTAAGTGAATAAAAAAACTTTTATTAAAATGTTATTTAAGAACAGTGACAAAACACATTTTTTTTATTTTGTGCGTTTTAAAATCTTATTCATTTTTATTAAATATACTTTTAACTTTAGTATTTTTTTTAACTTTAATATATATGTTGGATTTTATTTTAATTCCAAATATAATTGGATAAATAAAATGACAGAGTTACTGACAATTATTCAATGGCACGTAAAATGGCATGCAAGTAAAATTTGGTGTATAAAATTAAATTATTTCATGCATGAAATGAAAATAATTTTTTGTATTTATTGGCAAAGAAAGGTATGTTTTTTTTCTCTAAACATATTGAGTCATAATAAGTATGATTCATAATAATTCTCATTTTCATTTATTTCAAAGGATTTAATTTCCATAAGATTGCTACATTAGAAAGAATAATTATAATAATAATAATATTATTCTTTTACTACGTGAAATAATAATTTTAGAGTACATGTGATAGATAACGGAAAAACATATTTTTGAACGTTCATATTATTATTCCCAAAATAAAAAACAATATTGTCCTTTTTAGGGAAATAAAAAGCTAAAAATGTTTTTTTTAATGTTTTAAATAAATATTTTTTGCAGTCACAGAATTTATTTTACAATAAAAACGAGCGTGGAAGCTAAATATATTTTTGTTTATACGTAAATTCCTTATTGTTAAAAATATTGAAAGCCTGCCAAGTGTAAACATAAACTTTTTAACAAACGAAAAGCAAATGATCATGAAAACAATGACGTCACAGGCCTGCATTCGAAAATGGTAATCAAAGTCGATCATTAATATTTTGTATTGAGATTTTAATAAGATTTAATAATAATAATAAGAAGAATAAATTTTAATAAGATTTTAATTTTTTTTCCTGCATACACAATGACATAAGAGTTTGTCATGTCATTGTGTATGCATGACTTATCATATTATATCATGTGTCAATAATTTAAAATCAAATTACTCAGTAAATTGATTGTAGTAAAAATCTTTTAATTCTACAGAAAAAAGCCAGAATAAATTCGTATTGATCTAAAAGATTTTTTTACATAGAACCATAGTTATCCAATGAACTCTTATCCATTCTTTTTGACATTTCTAGATTTTTTCTAGATTTCTGGATGATAACCATGCCTTTTCTCATTTCTAATTCGCTCAATTAATTTTTCATGTTCATTAGAGCTATTTTTATTTATTCACATAACTTCCTTCCATAATTTTAAATTAATCATTTTGTTCTTCATTATATGCCCATTCAATATTAATCATTATCAATGGATTATAATTGTTTGCCATTGAAATGAATAAATCTATAAAAAGTATGGGTAAGAACTTATTAAAGTTATTATCCATTCTTTTTGACGTTTTCAGATTTTTTTTTCAAGATTTCTCGATGCTAATCATCTTTTTTTATTTATAAGTCATTCAATTAATTTTTTTTGTTCATTAGAGCTATTTTTATTTATTTACATATCTTCTTTCCATTGTTTTAAGTAACTTAGTATGTTCTTCATTATATGCCCTTTGAATATTGATGACTATCAATTGATCAAAATAGTTTGACATTAAAATGAATAAATATGTAATTATGATTTAGTAACATGACTTTTAGAGAAAAAAATATTTAAAATTTCATAAAATACAATTCCCTCCCCCATCCTGCTAAAAACATTAAATGCAGTAGTATACATATATGTAAATTTTTTTTTATCGAAAATATAAATTCTAAAAAAAAAAGTATTCATACTTTTGGGTGCTAAAAAATTTCAATTTATATTTTTAATAAATTTCTTTAAATCCGCTCTATGTAAAAAGTATCAAGAATTGTTAAATAAAGCACACAAAATGAATTTATTCATCAAAATTTATTTTATTGCCTTTAAAGCAGGTGCTTTCTACCATGTGCAATGCAACTCTGACAGTCTCTAAATTAATTGACCTAATCCTCCATATATTTTCGTTGGCTGATTAAGATATGGCCTTCAATTCTTTCAGCTAATTTTCTTTTTATAGTTTCAATCGAATCGAAATCCCTTCTTCAAAAGTGGTAATTTTAACTTTGGGTTCAGGAATCATATAGTGCCATATAAGTTGAATACGGAGCTTGGTCGATAATATTCATTGAGTTTTTGATAGAAAACTCTTGCACAGTGGCTCTTGCAACCTGATTTGATACCCTTTTTGTAAAAAATTGAGCTTTTTGGGAACCAGTCGTTATAATGTTATGAATGGATTTAAAAGAAACTTCTGATCTGACTGATTACATCTTGAACCAACTCTCTAAAACTCATATGACGATTTTTGACCACAAACTTCTTGATTTCGTCGTATTACTGTTGAATGTATTAGTTGAGGATTGACCAGATCAAGGCAAACCAACAACCTCTTCAAGGTCTTCTTTTACCCTTTATCATAATTCTACTGTTTAAGACACAAAGGTTCGTGAATTCGACCTAGAAATTGCTGTTGATCTAGTGGGATAAGAAACAACAGCAACTGATCTATTTTGAATGTTTTATACTATTCATATGCTCATGCTGTCTTTGGCAATATGTTTAGTGATTCTGCTCATGAAATTTCATTCGAAATATAAAAATTTAAGACAAACCCTTTGGTCAATTATTTCTTCCATTATAAAAATTTCAAAGCACTGAAAATGTTAGATTGCAAAAATAGCTGCTGTTAATATACTAAATGACATATCACGCATAATATGTCACACTTTTCAAATGTCACGTGGTAACCCAGTAAAGTGCTGCCAACAAAAAAAACATATTTTTTACGAGAGTACTTTAAATTAGAAATTCCTGATACTTTTTATACAGAATGTACTTCCTTTTTGATAATTGTCAGTAAAATTATTTTTATAAGTTTTTGGAAAAATTAACTTATTTAAAAGTTATAAGAACAACTAAATAAATCATAAAACGTTATATCGATAGAATTATGTGTTATAACAACCCTTATTAAACTTAATCTGTTACATTCTTCTAAGCTGTATCCATGCTAATATACTTTTTAAATATTTAATATTGCCTCATCAAATTGACAATGTCACATTGGAGTCGAGGCGTAAAAATACATAGAAAATTGGGAAAGGCTCCAAGGTTTTGCTTTACACACGTTCCAAATGTGCATTGTAAAACCTCAGTTAAATTCCTGTAAAAAGGATAATGTGTTTTAAAATGCCTTATCACCTTTCGAAATGTTTCTAAAATACATTAAATATATCATTTACAGAAATTTAAAACTCCTTTTGCATATTTAAAATACACAATAGGTAAATTTTGAAATGGTGTTCATTACAATGATTAGTTCATTGAAATGATTGTGGATATTCCTTTTTATTGTGAATGTAATGATACTTATGTTGGAGTTTCTGGAAATAATAGTATTGTTTAGATAATACCAGTGACTCACCCTTATTTAAATAATGACATCAATTACAATAGTGAAAATTAACGAAACCATCTTAACCTTACCATCATAAGGAAAAATAAAGAAGTTGATTAATTTGTTTGACATTAGCTTGTAAAGTAAAATATAAATTACCTTTCCGAGTCAAAGTTGTAATGGATTAATACAATTGTTGTAATAGATTAGAAAATACTTTTTGAGTCAATTAATGGATTATTCAGATATCACCCAGAATGTTAATTTTTCAAGATTTTACCATCATGTGAAGACAGCAATTAAATAGTGAAAACTAATGTACTCATCTTAACCTTACCATCATAAGGAAAACTAAAGAAGCTGATTAATTTTTTTGGCATTAGTTTGTAAAGTTAAACGGAAAATTCTTTTCCAGTCAAAGTTATAATGGATTTAAAAAATGGTTGTTATGGATGAGAAAATACTTTTTGAGTCAATTAATGGATTATTCAGATATCACCAAGAACGTTAATTTTTCAGGATTTTTATAACATTTATACTACTGTTATTTCCAGAAAAAAAAAATGGAAAACATAAATGTGCTTTTCATCTTTTTAGTAAGAAATATTCTTTATTTAAAATTCATTTTTGTTAAATTGTTACAATTAACAATTTTTTATTTCTCTTTATGCTTTTTAAAATGACTTTTTCATTAATACTCTCTTTATATTATTTCTATTAAATTAAGAGAGTATCAAGGAAATTAAATAATTAACATTATAAAATTAAATTATTGTCTTAATTATTTCCTATAAACGCATGGAAAAGGACACGTATTCTTTGGTCTGGTCAACAAAGTCATAATCATTATGACAAAAAAAAAAAAAAATATTGTAAGGCAACTTTTTTTAACTAAGCCTCTTTTATTACAATAATCAAAGCACAAATTAGGGCTTTTTTTCGAAGCATGGTTATTATTCTAATGCTTTTGATATGTCTGAAGACAAGAATGTTCGTAATGCATGGGTTTCGTCACTTTGATTTGTAATCGATTTTTGCAGTCGTAGTCATTAACCTTGAAGATCTGGTTGTCTTCACACGGCATCGACTAGTTCATTTCCTGTGTAAATGACAAGTTATCAAGATATGTGTTTAATGAAAGTTTCACAATGTTTCAAGATATTATTGTTTTGAAAAAAAAAACCTTTTTGTAACTGTAGGGTTGTTTTTTTATTTTTATCTGTTGCCACTTTCACATTCAAAATGATAAATAATCAAAGTACTACATATTTTTACATTTAATTCTTACATTGTGAATTATTTAGTAATTTTGGTAATAATTTTGCATTGGACATGAACAGTTAAAATTATTTTTTAAAAAGAAAATATGAATTGATCTCTATTCGTATTAAATGCCATGAATAAATGTTTTGATTGTTCTACTTTAAAACCATAAATAAATTTTTTGGTGGAAAAATTCCTAAACGAATTAAAATTATACATATTTAGAATGGGATAATTAGATGCATTTAATAAACATTCTACTTATATAAATAGAGGTAAACATTAATTATTAATATTACGAAATGTAAATATAATAGCTTAGAATATTTTTTTGATAAACGAAAGGGAAATATTTTTTATACTATCTGTTATATTTGTTTTAGAAGAGTAAATTAAATTTTTAAGTAAGAATTTTTTATATTTAGAAATTTATAAATTAAATACGTTTTAAAAATTTATTAATTCATTACATAGAATAGTTTACAAAAAATTTAATTTTGATTTTAATAAGTTGTAATAGCTAATCAAAAGTTATTTTGTATAACTAGCAAGCTTATATTAAATACTAGTACAAAGAGTACGAAAGGATAAACTTTTGGAATTAATACTAAAGTTACTTCTCAAACTTCTCTTTAGGATAGAGTTCTATGATTTATTTTATTTATTTTTTAATCATTAAAAATAGCTTGTGTTTCTCATTAAAAAACTAAAAAAAAGCAATACTTTTGTAAAATACTAGTATTATCCAAAAAAAGTTGCTTCCAGATTCTTTAAACGCCAAATAATTTTAAAAGTTTCATTTGCAAAACAGATGTAACACTAGAATGCTTATGTTAAATACTTTTTACAAAGATTATGAAATGATATAAGAAGAAACTTTCGGAATTAATACTAAACTTACTTCTCAAACTTTTCTTTAGGATGAAGTTCGATAATTCCTTTTTATTTTGATTGCTTAACTCTCTTTCAAGGATTAAGGATCCAGGATTAACTTCAACAAAAAAATCCTATACAAAATTGCCAAGTCATCTTGTTTTAATTTTTTTTTTTTTGCCGTTTGAATTTTTATCAAAACATTTAATACTTGAAAGAAAGTTAAAAATATTATGTAAATGACCATTTACCTAAATTAGAATGCCATTGAAAATAAACGAAATCGTTTTTTAAAAGATTAAAGTCGAAAATTTTAGGGAATATTTAAACAGACCAATGCATGATGTATAATTTTTAATAATTTAAATAAAAAAATTATTTCAAAAACAATAACCAATTTCAAATGTAAAAAAGAAATATTGCATTCTTAATTGCTGAGTACTAAAAACATGAGCTGATTGCGTATGATTGGAGAAGAATAACAAATACAACATGCAATCCAAGAACAAAAATAGAAACAAGTTCAGACACGCAAAGCGAGAGTAAGAGGCAAAAAGGAATATTTAAAAGACACATTGACCCCAAGAGCAGGAAGCCGCCGACAGCTGCTAACTTGACATGCAAATAAAAGAAACACCAAAGGAAGGTTCGAGGAAATAATTTGCATCAATTAAAGAAAAGAGTGCCAAATAGCCTGAGGCAAAGTCGAGGTGTGAACAGTTACCACGAAGTGTGTTAGTAACACAAGAAGTTAATTAAAAATGAGTTATATTGATAATTTTGAAGACCACCTGTTTATTAATCAAGCTAGCACTACAAAATAGTATCAAAGTTATTTTTTACTATGTGAATATATGCATTACACGTAAATATTATCTTATTACACTAAGATAGTATTTACCGTATAATTTTAATGACTAAAATACAATATTTGAAAATGTTAGAAAAACATTCTGTAGTAAATGAAGAAAAACTAAATCAGAAATTTTCAGAATGTATATATAACCTGAAAGGTTAAACTAGCTGATGTTAACTGTTTCCAATTCATTCATTATTAGTTATCAATTGAATTTTTAGTATTGATATGCTTGTTGACATATATATACAATATATAATTATATATATATAATCTGAAAGTTTAAACCAGTTCATATTGAATGCTTCTAATTCATTCATTATCACCTGACAATTTAGTTTTTTGTATTGATACTTTTGTTAATATATATATATATATATCACCTGAAAGTTTAAACTAGTTGGTATTGAATATTTATAATTCATTGTTGTCAGTTATCCATTGAATCATTTATATTGATATTTTCGTTAATACATGCGTATATATATATAAAGAGAGAGAGAGTGAGAGAGAGAGAGAGAGAGAAGTAGATAGATAGATAATATGAAAGTTTAAATCAGCTGGTATTGAATGTTTCTAATTCTGTCATTATCAGTTATCAATTGAATTTTCTGTATTGGTATTTTTGTTACTATTGATATATAGAGAGAATTGTAGTGTTGATTATGATTGGATTCCCATACATATATTTGAAAAAATATAAAGCATTGTTCGTATGTGTATGGCGTATAGTCTAATACACACACATATATATATATAATCTGAAAGTTTACACTATATGGTATTAAAATGTTTCTAATTCATTTGTTATCAATTATCAGTTGAACTTTTTTTGTTGATATTTTTGTTAATATATATATATACACTGAAGTGACAAAAGTCATGGGATAGCAATATGCAAATTTTCAGATGGAAGTAGCATCGCGTAGAACAGGTATAAATGCGCAGTGCTTTCGCAGAGCTTTCATTTCTGTTCAAGTTATTCATGTGAAGAGATTTTGACGTGATGATGACCACACGACGGGAATTAACAGACTTTGAACGCGGAATGTTAGTTGGAGCTAGACGCATGGGTCATGCCATTTCGGAAATCGTTAGGGAATTCAACATTCCCAGATCCACTGTGTCAAGAGTGTGCCGAGAGTATGAAATTTCAGGCATAACATCCCACCATGGACAGCGCAGTGGTCGACCGCCTGCCCTTAACGACCGAGACCAGCGACGTCTGCAAAGAGTCGTAAATTCTAACAGACAAGCAACACTACGTCAAATAACCGCAGAAATCAATGTGGGACGTACAAGGGACTTGTCTGTTAGAACTGTGCGGAGAAATTTGGCTTTCTTGGGCCATTCCAGCAGAAGACCGACTCGAGTGCCTTTACTGACAGAACGACATCGCTTGCAGCGACTCTCGTGGGCACGTGAGCATATCGGTTGGTCCCTAGATGAATGGAAAACCGTGGCCTGGTTCGAGGAGTCACGATTTCAGTTGGTAAGAGCTGATGGTAGGGTTCGAGTGTGGCGCAGACCCCACGAAGCCATGGACCCAAACTGTCAGTAAGGCACTGTTCAAGCTGGTGATGGCTCCGTAATGGTGTGGGCTTTTTTTTCTTGGCATGGACTTGGTCCTCTGGTGCGACTGGACCGAACATTGACTGGAAATGCTTATGTTCAGCTACTTGGGGATCACTTGCAGCCATTCATGGGCTTCATGTACCCAAACAACGATGGAATTTTTATGGATGACAATGCGCCATGTCACCGGGCCACAACTGTTCGCGATTGGTTTGAAGAACATTCTGGACAATTCCAACGAATGATCTGGCCACCTAGATCGCCCGACATAAATCCCATCGAGCATTTATGGGACATCATCGAGAGGTCTGTTCGTGCCCAAAATCCTGCACCATCAACGCTTTCACAATTATGGACGTCTATCGAGACAGCATGGCTCAATATTCCTGCAGAACACTTCCAACGACTTGTTGAGTCCATGCCACGTCGAGTTGCTGCACTTCGCCGGGCGAAAGGAGGGCCGACACGATATTAAGAGGTATCCCATGACTTTTGTCACTTCAGTGTATACGTATATGTAAAATTGTAGGGTTAATTAAGATTGGATTCCCATGCATGCATTTAAAAAAAGAGGCATTGTTCGTATGTGTATGGCACACAGACTCATATATACACTATCTGGAAGAAAGTGACGGGACACCCCTCGAAAAGTAGAAAAGTCGACAATACAGCTGACACATGTGCAATAATAGGTATCACGTGTCAGCCATATCCTATAAATACTATGTGGAGTCGATTGGAGTTGTTTTTTGTCAAGATGGCGTCACGGGAAGAGTTGTCTGAGTTCGAGAAAGGTGTGTTGGTTGGATTACATCTTGCCAAGGTGTCAATTAGGGAGATATCTCGTCGCCGTAACTGCTCAAAATCAACTGTATCACGTGTTGTGTGTCGCTATAAGACTGAGGGACACTGTCGGAACAAACCCCGAAGTGGACGACCTACAGTTTTCACCAGCAGGAACCGGCGGGTGCTCGGCAGGGAGATTCGAAGGAACTGTCAAACATCCATGGATAACATCGCTAATGAGTTTAGACAAGCCACAGATGTGGCCGTTTCGACCAAGACTCTTCGTATCGAGTCCCATAAGTTAGGTCACACTGGACGTTCGGCGGCCCATAAGCCTTTGATTACGAAAACCAATAAGAAAGCGCGTCTTCGATGGTCCAAAGACCACCGTACTTGGACTCTGGATGACTGGAAACGCGTCCTTTGGAGTGACGAGTCACGATTTACCTTTTTCCGTTCCGATGGACGTGTTTGTGTAAAGCGTTTACCACGAGAACGCCTTTTACCCGAGTGTGTTGTCCCAACTGTAAAGTTTGGTGGAGGAGGATTGATGGTATGGGCCTGTTTCTCCTGGTATGGGTCTCGCCCACTGGTGAAGGTTGATGGTGCGATGAATGCCGATAGATACTGTGATATTCTCGACAATCATGTCCTTCCTACCTTGTAGGCAACGTACGGTATGGATGATTGCTGGTATCAAGACGACAACGCAACATGTCATGTTGCAAGGAGGACTCTTGATTGGTATGTGAACAACAACGTTAAACATATGGAGTGGCCGGCGCAGAGCCCTGACCTTAACCCAATTGAACATCTCTGGGACGAATTGGACCGTCGGTTGAGGGCCTGCACCCATACCCCAAAAGCAAGCCTGAACTATGGAACTTTCTGTTAAACATTTTGAAGGAAATTCCTCTTGCCACTATGGCTAATTTAGTGGAAAGCATGCCCAGAAGGGTTGCAGCTGTGATCGCAGCCAAAGGAGGCCCTACGTCCTATTAATTTTAATAAATATGGGTTTATGTCGTTATAGTGTCGTGTCCCGTCACTTTCTTCCACATAGTGTATATATATATATATATATATATATATATATATATATATATATATATATATATATATATGAGTCTGTGTGTACATATGTGAGTCTGTATATACTGTAACTATAGAATTATCTCTCAAACAGTCCATTGGCGGTTTATTCGATTATTAAATTTATTCGATTTATTCATTTTATGAATATTTATTCATTATATGAATAAAACGAATAAATTTAATAATGGAATAAACCGCCAATGGACTTTTTGAGAGAAAATTCTATAGTTACAGCTTTCTAGATATTCAAAGCTTTTACTAACATTCATAAATCATATTAGAAGAAAACAAAATAAAATTCTTCTTTCCATGCTGAACTAAATATTGATTTTTGTTCCTTTGCTCTTACTTTCGTTTATATTCGATCCAATGAGATGACTTTTTCCTACAAGTTTTACGACATGGGTTTTCTCGAAATACAGCTTTTCCAAAGTAAATTACGCGGAACCATAAACTGATGCATGCGAGATTGAATCGCTTTACCACTCATGTAAATGGTATCTTTAAAACCCTTTCATGACAACAATCACAAAAATAAGAATTAACTTGGAGGGACACAAAACTTTGTCTTTTGTTTTATTCCTCACAATGCTAAATAAAACGGATTGCAAAAACTTGTTCGATTGTCAACGGAACATTAACTAAACAATTACTTCGAGATTAGTTTGTTTAGAATAGATTTGTCGCAATTAAATAAAACAATGGGTATGCAGGATAAGAGAAAATAATAAAATAAACATTAACTGTAGTAACTAGAAATCTTTTTAAAACATAAGTGTCTTCGGATTTAACACAGAGACATGCGTATTTTTAAAATGTTTTTAATTTAAAATATTCTGAATAAAAAAAATATTTAAAAATTCATCTGATCACCATTTTCCATTGGTAACGTTTTATTCCACGCTATTAGATATGGCCCAGTAGATAATTATGAAACCAAAACATTTTAAAACAATCTCAATTACCATGAGTAAATTATTAAAATAAGAGTAAGTTATTAAAAGTTAATTAATAAAGTATATTAGTTGAGAAGCTGTAAATTATCAAGAAAAGCCATTTAATAACGATTACAAATAAAATTAATCTATGTAAGCTATGATGCCACTAGTAGCAAAGTTTCAAAATGGCTCCAGACAGGAAGTATTAGTCTGAAATTTTTTTATATACAAAAAAAAAAGCAATTACAATGTGAATAGGAAATTTTTAAGAGCTATGACATCATTTCCCATTCGTCATATTTTTTATATTAAAAAATAAATTGTTACTTATTAAAAGTATTAATAATAATGTTTTCCAATTTTGTATTATGAACATTTAAAAATATAATTAATTAAAAAAACAATAACTAGCACGAGCTATAACGCCATCAGGAATAAATTATCAAAATGGCACCAGTGTGTATGTGAATGTATAAAGAGCTACGTAGTTTCATTCGTTATACGTTTTTAACAGTAAAAAATATTTTTTTAATGGAAAAAATAGCTAAGAAGAATTTTTCCGTGGTTTTTCGTTGCGTATGAGATTAAAAAAAAAAATAATAATTGACACGTGCTACAACGACACCAGGAGTAATTTAACAAATTGCCACCAATGTGACATGTTTAAACAGCTATGTTGTCCCATTTACTTACTTTTTATAATAATAAAAAAATAACTGAGAAGAATTTTTCAGTAGTTTTTCGTTGCTTACTAAATGAAAAAGAATAATAATAAATAAATAAATAAAAAATGCAATAATTGTCACGAGCTATAAAGTAACCAGGAGTAAATTATCAAAACGCCATTAGTGTGAAATGTTTAAAGAGCTATGTCGTTTCATTCGTTATACTATTTTAACAATAACCAATTTTTTTTATTAATTGAAAAAATAAGAATTTTTCCGTGGTTTTTCGTTCCATCGTCACCAGACGAAAAAAAATATTAAATTCAAAGAAAAAAAAATCCTTTTCTACATCCTTATCCTAAACCTTATTTTTTTCTAATTTTTTAAATGTCAAAATTTTTAAGTTTTACAGGATAGACAACTCTTCGGCTTTATATAGAGAGACATAAACAATACTTCTTAAATATAAAGCATTAATTTTAAACTGCTTTTGCCACTTTTTAATAAAATAAAACTCAAGAATCTTTTCTTGAAACACTGATGTAAATTGTGTAAACGAATTCCCAGTTTTATGCAAATAGTGCAATTCGTTATTAAATTGTTATAATCGTCGTAAATGGATGTAATTTTTCAATCAATATTTTTCACGAACTCTTAATGCTTGATTATAAGGTCTTTTTTCCCTGATATTTATCATTTGCTTTTCTTACTTGTTGAATGGGAGTCTTAATAAAAAAAATAATAAAACGTAAGAAATAAATTAAAATAACTTGCTTTTTAGAAAATACTTCTTTACAAAGATTAAAGACTCTTTTGAATAATGAAGTAAAATAAAAATTGTAAAGGTTTTCGATTAAGGTATATTTTGTGCTTTCACCTCTGATATTTAATAATCTCTAAGCAGCAAAAGCTATAAAAAAAATTTTCAAGGTTTTTTCTGCTTTGAAAGTCCTTTAAAATAAATGAATTCTAGAAAAAGGCTTTTTGAAGTTATGGGTTCTTTTTATTTACGAAGCTAATTTTATTATCTGGGAATTCACGTAATTCAGTTGGTGCGATGCATATTAAATTTTTGCCAAGATATCAGGTCACGGATCTTACATAATGCTGCTAAAACAGGTTAAGAAATGTAAATAATTTTTGTTTATAAATGTTTAAATAGGATTGCATTTTCTTGGAGAAATTGTTTATGCAATGAGATTGCAATAATTAATAACTCTGAGAATTTTTTCCGTACTCCTAATGAATGTGATATTCTAGTTTAATTTTTTAACAGCAAATTAATGTTTTTTTAAATTCTTATTATATTTTTCTACTTACGAATTATGACCTATTTTTTAATGAAATACGTTTTTGTAATTTTATTTTTTTTGTTGTTGTGTTTTACTGATATTAATGTAGATGCTTTATCTGTAAACTGAATTATATTTTCTTCGAGAAAAATTTCATTTAAAGGAAATAAATTGCAATTAATAAAAATTACCCTTAGAATTTTTTCCTTAGAACTAATATGATATTCTAATTTAATTTTATAACAACAAATTAATGTTCTGTGTAAGTTCTTGTTATATTTTTCTACTTACGAATGATGACCTCTTTTTGGTGAAACACGTTTCTGTAAGTTTATTTTTTTTTGTTGTGTTTCACTGATGTTAATGTAGATGATTAAACTGTAAACAGTATTGTATTTTTTTGGAGAAAAGTTTTATGTAAAGGAAATAACATTGCAATTATTACAAATCACTCCTTTGAACTAACGAATGTGATATTGTAGTTTAATTTTATAACAACAAATAAATGTTTTATTTATATTCTTGTTATATTTTTCTACTTACGTTAATGGCCTCTTTTTAGTGAAACACATTTTTGTAGTTTTATTTTTTGTTGTTGTGTTTTACAGATGTTAATGTAGATGCTTAAACTGTAAACAGGATTGTATTTTTTGGAAAACAATTTTATGTAAAGGAAATAAGATTGCAATTAATAAGAATCACTCTGAGAATTTTAGAATTATTTTAAACACTGTCTAAAAACACTGTCTTGTTATATAAAGAAATCCTATTCAATCTTTTCAATTGATTGTGAAAAATAAATATTTTTATGATTTCGTAGAATTTCTCATATTTTATAACGCCTTTAGAACGTTATATTGATTAAGTAAACATCAAAGTTGTTTCTTCAAACTTAAAAATAATGTGTTCTATAAAACTAACTTACTGACAAGTTATATTGACTATATTGTTATATATAATATTTGACTATATTGTTATAAAGGCTATATTTGGCTATAAAGGGCCTGAATGGCCGAGTGGCTAGCGCTCTGGCGCTCGATACCACAGGTTTCGGGTTCGAGTCCCGGCTGTGCCATGGATGTTTGTAGTGGTTCGGAATCCCCTTTAAACTGTAGGTCATGGTCTAATATGATCATAGAGCGCTGCGGGGGCATTGTAACTACGCGTCCGTGGCATATCTTCAAGTTACACGCATACCCTGGGTAATGCAAAGTGAGTAATATCGATGCAGCGCTTGCCTTAAGGTATCCAAGATCAAGCTGTCTAAATGTTTGCCAGATGCATTAGAAAGAAAAAAAAATATTTGGCTATATTGTTATAGATAATATTTGACTATTTGACATTGTTTTTTAACGCAATTGGAAAAATAATATTGAATTATAGAAAAACCGCTGTGTGCTATATAATACTTTGTTTTATCACTTGCTAAAAGTTTCAATTCATTTAAAAATTAAAGCTTTTTTGTATTTCCTTACATCGTTATTTTAGCTTATGTGAATAAAGAAATTAAACAAAATTAAATTAATTGACAAAATTTTACTTCTATTTAAAGAAATTTAAATTTAAATCAGACTTAAATTAATTAAAGTAAATCAAATTAAATTAAGACTATTATCATTAAGTGAATGAAATAAAGAAAACTATATTTACTAACTATTAATTGTAATAATTATTAATTGTAATATAACATTATTGAAAATTTCTAATTTCACGGAATTATTAATGTCTGAAGACAAATCGGGAATATGCAAAATGTATAATTTTTTGCATGTGAAATAAAATGTTAACATACAACATCAAAATATATTAGTTCATGATATAACATTAACTTCTATGCCATTAAAATTTGTACTTTCTTTAACGTTTCAAAATATCTTTAAAAGTATTAAATTACAGCAAAATAAAGCATAATCAATATTTCTTAAAAAAATAATAAAACTCTGTAAGGCTTGGCATGTATAAAAATAATTCATATTTATTACTAAATCTATTTCTATACAAAAATGTTTAAATATAACTTTATTGAAGTCACTTCAAAACATTTAACATTTATTCAGCATTAAATCAGCTAATGCAAAAATGTAACAGTGTGTAAATAATGAATGCTGAGGGAAAAAAAAAGAATCACGTTTTATTTTTTTTTTTTTAATGGAGAACAGCTGAATGATGATTCATTCCGTTTTCAGAAATAATTAACGTATTTCGCCCAGTTTCAATTCCCCTTGCAATCTGCTTTCTATGAAACGAAAAACTCTTTGTTTCAGTAAGTTACATAAGAAGAAAATGGGTAATAGAAATATAAAACACAATTGGTGGGAGGAAGGCTAAAGTATTTTAGATGAAAGTAGATATAAATAGTTAGATGTTTGTTAGTATGCAGGTTTGGCAAGTCAGATTCACTTTTTGCAAATCAAATTCACCTTTTTTTTTTTTTAAAATTAAGACTATAGTTAAATGTCAGTTCTTATACGTATATAAGAATTGACATTTAATTATAGTCTTAATTTGATGAATTAAGATGGTTCCTAAAGATGAATATGTATATATAAATCTCAATAAGTATTTCTCTATGAGTAGTGATGTACTGGTATGGGTAAAAATATATATTTAATTATACATACGTTAATCTGCATTTTTTAGCAACGATTATGTATGCACCCCCAGCAAACTTACTTACGTATGTACGCAAATGCATTTGTATCCTTGCATGCATATCCGCGTTTCTCCATGTGTGGATATATGCGAATGAGTATGTACACTCAAAAGCCAAAACATTATGACCACCTGTCAATAGCGAGTTGGCCCACCTTTGGTGCGCAACACAGCTTCAGCCCGCCTTGGCATGGATGCCCCAAGTCCTTGGTAGATGGCCGGAGACAGATTGTACCAGATGTTTAAGCAACGGTCACGCAAATCCGAGATATTGCGAATTGGTGGTCTTTGAACTCTGAGCTGCCGTCCCAGGACAGCCCAAATGTGTTCTATCGGATTGTGATCCGGTGAGTTAGGCGGCCAGGACATTAATTGGAATTCAGCATCATGCTCCTGGAACCACTCCAACATAATTTTAGCCTTGGGACAAGGGGCGTTGTCCTGTTGGAACATTCCATTTCCATATCCAACAGTGTCCGCTGAACAGTGTGCTCCGATACTATTCTACTTGGCCATGCATTGTATTGGGCTGTCAGCTGAGCCACTGTCTGGCTCCGGTTTTGCTTCACCATGCGAGACAGCCTCGGACGACCTTTTTCTTTGATAGCGTGTGGACGTCCAACACCATGTCGTCTACTGTTGGTTTCACAGTCATTCATCCACTTTGCATAAGTACTAACAACTGTAGATCGCGAACAACCCACAAGTCGTGCAGTTTCGGAAATACTTGTTCCGAGCCATTACAATCTGCCCTCTATCAAAGTCGCTTAGATCCGCAGCCTTTCCCATCACACACAGAAGTAAGTGAAAGAATGATTCTTCAGTCTCTCCAGCAGTTGTTAAATACTACTTCCACCTGATCACGTGCCTTCCTCGTCATCCAGGCGAGTTCATTGCAAAACGTAGGGGTGTTCATAATGTTTTGGCTCTTGAGTGTATGTGTGTGTGTGTGTGTGTGTGTGTGTGTGTGTGTGTGTGTGTGTATGTATGTATGGAAATGTGCAAGTATGTGCACATTTATGCTTATATGTATGTATGTATATATATATATATATATATATATATATGCGAATGTAAATGTATATGTTAGAATGCTGAATTGCGTATATATTTGTGCCCATGTACATTTTTTGTGTGTATGCACGCCTGTAGGATTGTACATGTGTATGAATATGTTTGTAGATGGGTCTATGTGCGGACTTGCGCGTTTATATATGCGCATATGTATGTATATTTCTGTGCGCGTATACATAATTTATGTGGGTGATTATATATGGATATATATTATATATGAATATACTTGAACATTTACGCGATGTATTTATGCAAATATATGTGTATGTGCACATGTATGTACGGGTAAAGGTACGATTGCGCACATGCATGTATGTTCGTTTGTGAGTATATATGCTTTGAACATGTATATATCTGTGTACTTATGTAGGTATGCGAGTATATATGTATATGCGTAGGAATGTGTATAGACGTACATATATATATGTGTGCATGCATGTATTAACGTATGTTCATGCATGCATGTCCAGCTGTATGCATACGCATGGGCATATTTGAACATGCTCTCGGGTATCTACATATGTGGTTTTGGATGTGCATATGTAAGTATGTGCAGGTGTATGTTTGTATATGTAAGTGCATGTATGTACACGGGTTCGTCTGTGTGTCTGTATGTATGCATGTATGTACATGGGTTCGTCTGGGTATATGCATGTTATGCATGTATGTACATGGGTTCGTCTGTGTATCTATATGTATGCATGTATATATATATATATATATATATGTAAATGTAAATGCGCATGTGCATGTGCGTGTACGTGTATGAATGTATTTATGTATGTGCATGTGCATGTGCTTATTGTATGTATGTGCGTGTGCTTATTGGTTCACGAGCATGGGTATTTAGGTATGTGATCCTGGATGCAGATGTGTATTTAAGTGCATTAATGTACATGAGTATGTATGTATGCATGCATTTGTTTGTATTTGTATATTGAGATACATACATACAAGTACTAACATTGCCTATTTAATTTTTTTTACTGTAACTTTTCTAATGACACCAGAAGATGGCGCCAGTGATGTTTTACCCAAAAGCTCTGTGTTATAATTTTTTTAAAAAATTTGCTGAATTAATGGCGTCACTAGATGACAGTATTCAATATTTATACCCTGCTTTATCTAGTAGTAATACGATGCCAATTAATTTAAATAAAGTGTATAGTCTATTAAAAAATAAGTTACAAAGAATTTTTAGTAATTTTTTGCAACTCACAATAAAAACAATAAAAATTTAAAGACAGAAATTTAATTTTAAAGTGTTATAATTCTTAAGTATTATGCAACACATGCAGACAAACAAACATCATGTTACATTACACATATATGTATATATATACATACATATATATATACATATGTAACATTTATTGCATTATTACATTTTATTATATATATATATATATATATATGCATATTTATATATATAACATATTATTTTTTAATATTAATATGATACATTTTTAATCAATAAAATCAATTGATAATTTATTTTTCACTGTTTTGTCCTTCTCTTAACTAAATGCTATTCCATTCTCGTAATAACATGTGGGCTGAAACGTCCGTAGGATGACACATAGTTGGCTCTACTAGTATTAAATCCATACAATTTTTCGTTAGCCCTAACCTTCGAAAGGCACGTGCATAAATTTGACAGCTGTTGCACTATTAGTATGTGAGTTATAGCATTTTTAGTGTTTCATCACGTGCAGTACACTCGGCTAACTATCGTTGGATTCCGGTGTGAAATGATGGAGCCATGTTTCATCCATTGTCACATATCGACGCAAAATTTCTTGTTTATTACGATTGAACAGCTCCAAACACTCCTAGAATCATCAATTCGTTATTGGTTTGGGTCGATTGTGAGCTCGCGCGGCACCCACTGCGGACAGAGCTTTCGCATATCCAAATATTCATTCACGATATGTCCAACACATTCCTTTGATATCTTTAGAGTCTCAGCTATCTCAATCATTTTCACTTTATGGTTATCAGAAATTATTTTGTGGACTTTTTTGATGTTTTCGTCGGTAACAGCCTCTTTGGGGCGTTCACTGCGTGCATCGTTCTCGGTGCTCATTTCGCCTCGTTTAAATTTAGAGTTAAATTTGATTTTCCTGGTGCAAAGTCCGAATAATGTTTATCAATCCAAGCCTTGGCTTCAATAGAAAAAGCAATGCTTTATTAACACACGAAATTCCTTTTTATCCCTTTTTTCAAACTAACAAAAGTTGTTTCACTAAAAATGCTGTAACTCACATACTAATAGTGCAACAGTTGTCAAATTTATACACATGTCTTTTGAAGGCTAGGGCTAACTAAAACTCGTATGGATTTAATACTAGCAGAGTCATCTATGTGTCAGCCTATGAACTTTTCAGCCCACTGGTTAGAAGAACCATCGATATAGTATTGAAGGTAAAAGTAATAATTAATTACACCTGTAAAACTATTATTATGGCATTAAACATATTATTTGACATTATTGTGCAAGGTGATTTCGAAAAAAAAAAAGTGATGTAATGTGATTAATAAAATGATTTAAAAAATGAAAAAAAAGCTAAAGTGATTTAATTTTGGCAGGTATCTGTCAAATATGTGTGAACGACTCCATGATTGGTTAGATGGAAGAAACATTTAAATTGATACTTGTGATTCGTCCTACAGGAACAAAGTAGTGAAGACGAGGAAATGCATCCGAGTGCGAATGGACGGACCCGACGGCGGCTGGGCATGGGCTGTAGCTTTGGCCGCCTGCATCATCAGCTTCATTATGGCCGGACTGGGAAGGATGTCCGGCATTTTGTATGTGGCCTTCATAGAGACGTTTGCAGTTGACAGAAAATCAGCTTCCACGCCTTTCAGCGTTAGATCCTCGACAAGGAATTTGTTGGGTGAGTATGTGCATGTCATGGCAAAACTAATATAGCTAGCATTAATTTAACGTAGTGTTACATTAATTTTTCCTGCTGATTCCTGAAACAAACTTTTACTTGATAGTTTTTTTCTCCGAAGACCACCTACATTGCGTTGTGTCTTTGAGTGTCACCCCATTTCTGGCACGAATAGAAATTGCCAGAATTTTCCAAACCCCCTCATTTTCTAGGTAAACTCTTCAAGTGGTCATTCAGTCTAGAAGAATTAAATTTTTAGTCGAAAATCTATTTCAGCCAATATATCCCCTTAATTGTCAGTGATATTATAGATTTGTGTTTCTAACTTGCACTGAATTATTCTTTTTTTTTTATAATGCTAAAAAATATAATAAAAACAATGTATGAAATTGGACATTTGAAAACAACAAGTCAGGAAAGTAAGTTAAATATGTATCTACTTCAATATCTTTAAAAAAAAAAAAAAACACACGAAAAATGCAACAAACTCTTAACTTGACAGTTTTTTTCTCTGAAGACCATCTACATCGCGTTGTGCCTTTGACTGTCAGCCGATTTGCGGTATGAATAGAAAACATCAGAATTTTTGCTGGTATTTATTTATTATCAATGTCAGTGGATCAACGTGACCACTTTAGGCCCAGAACAGTTCTACCGTCTACATCTTATTGAAGGGAATAGATTACAAAGCTGAATAGATTACAAAATCAATCTTATAGTATTGAAAATTATAATCTAATATAAAACAATAGATAAAAAATTAAAAATTAAAATTATAAGGAATAAATATTAAATGCTTGATTCATCATCACATAACCAATGTATAATATTTTTTCCAACTACAATCCTTATGATATTTTATAATTGTTTGTTCAAAATTTATTTCACCAGATATTTCTCCAATGTAATTTTAAGCTTTGTACAAAAACGAAAGCACTTCCTATTAATTTTTTACCATCTGTGCATTTTTATCCTTAAAAAATTTCCTGTAATACTGGACGAAACTTCTGTGTACATGAACATTGTGTGAATTTCACAATTAGGTTGAAACAACTAAAAATCACATACTGTGTTCTTTATTTCAGGAAAAACAGGAAATTTATTTCAAAAACAGTAATATAAGTCCATCTACAAAAAAAAGCTTAGAGAGCTTAATTTTTTTTTGATTATTAAAAAAGATTTTTTTGTCTCATTTATAGTACAATAGCACGCAAGGAAAAAAATTCTTTTAGATGGTCATTCAAATTCAAATATTCTATATTTCATTCAAATTCAAATTCTATGTCTCATTCTTAATATTTAAAAAAGATTATTTTACTATTAAAATGAATGCAAAATAGTTTTAAGAATTTTTGTAATTTAACAAGTCAAAAAAATATAATAAATAAATAAATCCATTACCATATGAGGGACATATCTCATGGTAATAGTTTATTTTCTTGAGAGAGATGAAACGGTTTTATTTGTTATTGTAAGAATATGGGTTTATTTAACTATTAAAATGAATGCAAAGTAGTTTTACGAATTTTTGTAATTTAACAAGTACACGACAAAAAAATTCCGCCTTCATATGAGGGATATATCTCATGGTAATAGCTTGCTTTCTAGAGAGGGAAGAAACGCATTCTCTGCCTTCTTTGAACTGTTTATACAACTTGTAAGCATTTCTTTCCGATATAGTTTGATCACCGAATGACTTCTGCAACATTCTACACGTTTCCGCAAATGAAATTTAATGCAAGTTCTTTGCTCAATTAATTGAGACACTTCAAAAATCGCCGGAATCCGTTTTAGCGTCTCACAAAGCCAAGCGTAACTCAAACACTAATGAATATTTTGACGTCAAATTTCACACAGATGTCAAGGACAGTGCCAGCAACATAAAAAAAAAACTTTGAAATTCCATATGCCCGGAAAATTTAAATTGAAAACTGGTCTTACTCATGGTAATAGTTTATTTTCTTGAGCCAGAAATAACTTAGGATTTATTTATTATTGTAAGAATATGGGATTATTTAACTATTAAAGTGAATGCAAAATAGTTTTTAATTCTGAAATAGAAAATTTTGAAATGAGAGATATAAAGGAGGTGAAAAACACTAAATGTATCAAATTTTGCTTCTATATGTTCATCAGAAATTCTGATGATACATTAATTTAAAGGCAACTTTGCTTTATTACATTGAAAATAAGAAATATCCAGGTTTTCAAGGAAATATATACACTCAAGAGCCAAAACATTATGACCGCCTGTCAATAACGAGTTGGCCCACCTTTGGCGCGCAACACAGCTTCAACCCGCCTTGGCATGGATTAATATCACCACTTAATACCAGTTAAATACCACTTCCACCTGATCACGTGCCTTCCACGTCATCCAAGCGAGTTCATTGCAAAATGTAGGGGTGGTTAATAATGTTTTGGCTCTTGAGTGTATATCTATTTTTTTGACTGAAGCAAGTTAAATGTTATTATCAAATGAAATAAGATTTTAAATAATGTTTCTTCTCTACTTTCTCAATTGCGCAACGAAAGAAAAAAAAACAGTTGGAAAATGTCTGTTCTTTTTCAATATCTTTCTAAACTGACAACGACATCAAATATTAAAAAAATAAATATGTTTGATTGAATTGACTTCCTTTCAAGATAATTGTAAATATCATTTACGGAATAAAGTTGACGAAAGAATTAATTAAGCAGTCTGATTTGATGTTATATGATAAAACTTTTCTTCAATAAATTTAGATTTTTTTCACTGAAAAAGATTTCGGTTTTAATCATTTGTGCGTCTGACTATAGATCGCGTGGAATGGTAAACATCCGGCTTAACGGCGGAAATGGAGGAATCGATTATTTGCTAGGGGTGCTAATCATATATAAGTGGTGCAAACATGTTTTGAAAGAAAAAAATATGGGAAATTGGGGAATATGGGAGAATGTGGGGAATTGCTTTCATCTATTTCTTTTAATATCGAGTAATCAAAAAGTTTAATCATTAAAAATTTAAATATTTTTATCGTAATGAAAATCCCTCCTCAAGGACCTTCCCTATGACGCCGCTCTCTATTAATCATTCTGACTTGAACGCTTGCAATTTTCCACACTAGCAATGTTTAGAATATAGGAGGGATGATGGAAAGTAACTCATGTTATTCGTTTCATAAAATAAATATAGGAGATTCTGAAAAAAAAATTCTGTAATTCTGAAATTCTGAAAATTCTGCTTTAAACTTCTAGAATTTTCTTGGTGATTGAATGATTGTGAATTGTACTATTAGAATTGAAAAAAATTAAATGTGAGTTTTTTTTTATAATGCTATGTTTAATGTTTTTATGACAAAATTATGTTTTGTTATTTTAACCTTAAAATGCATGGTGCCCTAAAATAATATGTAGTTAATAAAATACGTTAATAAATTTCAATAACTTTTTAACTAGACGACAATTATTAATTTAGAAAAGATTTGGTAAATTTATAGTATCAATAGTATCAATGATCAATTTGTGGTACAGAGTGCCAGACCATGCTCGCACTCGACTATCAGAACCCTTTGGACCCCCAGGAATATTGGATATAATATTTTAAGTTTTAAAATGTTTTTTTTTTAATTTCGTTTTAATATTTTGGATTTGTTGTTGTTAATCTGGATCATTTGCCAGAAGAAAGATCTAAGAGGCACCATTATAGGAGAGGCAAGTAGCATTATCTAAGAGGCACCATTATAGGAGAGGCAAGTAGCATTATCTAAGAGGCACCATTATAGGAGAGGCAAGTAGCTTTATCTAAGAGGCACCATTATAGGAGAGGCAAGTAGCATTATCTGAGATGCATCATTATAGGAGAGGCAAACAGCATTATCTAAGAGGCACCATTATAGGAGAGGCAAGTAGCATTATCTAAGAGGCACCAAGAAAAGACTACCACCCTGCTCCACATTTTGCCACCGCAATTTTGAACGAGCACCTCCTTGAAATAGCATCTAGGCTGTCGCTTAACATCCTCCACTCTTCGTTTTCAATCCCAATAGAGTATTCTTTTGAATCTTCGGATTTTTAATGTCAATGTCCACCATAAACACAAGGATCTTGTTGCTAGGCCTTTCTACATTTTCGATGTCATATAAAAAGTCTAAGTTTAATTCATATGGTCATTAACCAAAAGTGAATAACAAAACGCATCAGTAAATAATAGCATTGTGCATAAGTGTTTCAATGGAATCATATACCGTATTTTTCCGAATTTAAGCCGATCCGTATATAAACCGAGAGCTCAAACATGTTACTATTAGAACGAAAATGTTGCCAAGCAGGTAAAATAGGCAGGATATATTCGAATCAAATCGCTGTGAAGTAAAATACAAGACAACAACTACGATACCTCTGATAACTCTACCTAAAACCAGCACATTGTTTTGATTCAATTGTTGTCTTCTACAATATCTAGTGGATCTACGATAGTCAAAACACGCAAAAGTAAGTTAGACGACTAAAATAATTTTCATTTCCATTATTATTTTTATGTGATAATTATTAACGGTATTCTATTCTTATTTCTGGCGCACGTTTTGATACTTTTGTGTCAGTCTACTGCATATTTCGCCAACACCAGATTTTTCCGTTTTAACTTCGATGCAATAACCAGCAATATGATTATTTTCGGAAAAAAAAAACCCAGCTCGTTTTCGTAAAACGAATAACTCATTTATTTTAAAGGTTTTTTCATCTTCTTACACTTAAGAAATAAAAACGTGCTATAATTTAGCAGTATTTAAAAAGGTAACGGAAAAGTACCTATGTTTTTGGCGATCTTAGCAGATCCGTATATAATCCGACACCCGTAATTAAACTTTGGAAAAAATTTCCAATGTTCAAAAATTTCTCGCCTTGTATATTGAAATATAAGGTATTTTATGGCTTTAAGTTTTATTGGAGGTAAAAAAAACGAAAGCGAGATGTTGCAGTGGAGATATACATGTAAGCCCCACGTTGAGCGCAGGATTGTAGAGTTGTCGGTTCTGTAGCACTGGATTGTAACTGGGTGTTGTTGGGTTGAGATACTTGATACACAGGTTTGAAAACACACATTGTTATTTGCACACGTACAAACGCCACACATGCATACAACACATTTAAATACTTATAATTAATGATTCGTAGAAGGATTCCACTTCTAAGCCGGAAACGCGATATTTAGATTTGCGCGGGATGCTCGATATATACTACGTCTCCGGGTGAGAGGCGGTAGTCCAACTTATACGCAGGTTGCTTTAAATATATTTCATTTCGGGATGAGAGATTACAAACTAAACGTTTCTCAGTGGCAGCGCCGGTTGCGCTGTACTTCCTCTCAGTTGAGAGTCTCGAGGTCTATTGACCATTTCTCCTGAACGACACAGGGGGCGCTCTTACTGTGCGTAGGAGGCAGCACGGTTACAAGGTCTAAATATTATAATGTTAAATATATAGAAAATTCCCAATTTTTTATGTATAATTTTTTAATGATTGGTGTTTTTTATGAAATTACATTGTTTTAAAACATTAATATTGTTATAAAACTTTGTTTTTATTTTAATATCAGTCCGTGTCTATGCTGAGAATGGGCAAGAAAAGTCTGTTGGCAAATTCTGATTGGGGACTTGAGGAAAGGGGTGTCATCCGTGGAGCTATTCGTTTAAACTTTTGGTGGCAAAATGTGAGTATCATGTAGCAGGGCCTTCTTGGTTTACCTTGGGTAACCTGAATGTGTTACAATACTGCCATTTTTCAATGAAATAAAATTCAATGATTTTGGATTCAAATGCACGGCATTCAAAAATTAAAATAATTTTGTTAACGGCGAATTATAATTTACTTTTAATTTTAAATTGTACACCAATTAAAAATAAAACAGTTTAAGAAAAAAAAATGAGCTTAAATTTATATTGCAGCTGATTTAAAAGTTATATGCGAGTGTTAATTGTAAAAAAGTTTAACTCAGGAACAACTGTTGTATTTGAATATATTACTTTGTGTATTAGATTAAATTGAAAAGGAACAGAAGTTCCTGGGAAGGGTCATATGCCTCTTGACTCTTTTAAAAGAATTATACGGGACAAAACTAAATCGTCGTATAATAGTGAATTATTATCTAACACCAAAGAAAAAGTCTGGGAGACATTCGGGGATGACTGGAAAAAAATTGAGTGAAAAAATTAGCAAAGAGGTTGCTGCCAATTTTAGATTGGACGTGACTGCCTGGCCGAACATCTGTCCCAAATAGGGATTGTGAACTCTGATGCATGTGTTTTACGTAAGACAGAGAAAATGAACCAGATGCATCTACTTGTTTGTTCGGGACTGGAATGATGATTTGTATACTCTTTACTGGTGGGCCAGATAAAAAATGTCCTGATCACACGGACTTTTAGGATGGTGCTTCTACCTTTTTAAAATTTTTATCTTTACAACATTTAATTTCTTATCAACTGTTTTTCAGGGCTTTTGGCCGTTTTATTAAGAATGGTCGTTTTATTAATTTGGTCTTTTCTCTTTGCAATTTTGATTTACTTATATGTTCTTTTAGTTTCTACGGTAAGTGGCCAAATTTGAAGGGATTAAGTTCCAATCAAGCAATAAAATAATAATAACAAATTGAAAATGATACGTACAGTGCAGCTTTTTTGTTTGAAATCGATATTAGTCGATTTTCCATAATTATAAATAGTCTGGTCACTTAGAAGTACGAAATGACAGATTCTGTTCAGAATGCATAACATTCTGGATACCTTTGTAAGAATTAAACTGAACTCTATTTTTGTAATTTCATTTTTGTTGCACAAAATCTAATAAAAATATAAAAATAAATAAATCTAATATTAGTATGTAAAAATAAATAAATCTAATATTAGTATCTATAATAAATCTAATATTAGTATGTAAAAATAAATAAATCTAATATTAGTAAATCTAATATTAGTATCTATAATAAATCTAATATTAGTATGTATTGCGATATTTATTAGAGATAGAGTGCTTTATCTAGTGCTTTGTGAAAATAATGTGTTAAAAATTTAACTGAACCATTTTTTGCAGGTCCTATCGTTGGAATTTTGGGCCAGAAGTACGGCGTTAGAGCTGTCACTATAACCGGCGGAGTTTTAGCTACCGTCAGTGCTTCTGTATGCTTCTTTGCTCCCGATATCGTTTGGATAACTGTCCTCTGGGGTGGACTTAATGGTAAGTACTAATATTTTTTTATACATTGAGAATAATAATTTGTGTTGATAACTTGTGGAACGCTTTAGAATTTCATGTTGCACATTGTAGACTGCTGCGTCATAAAAATCAATTCTATGAAAATGTCACCTAAAAAAGATATTTTGTCTTTAGAAAAAACAAGTAATATTCTGAGTATAAAAAAACTTAATAGTTTTAGATGATGGAAAGCAGCAGGTATTTTTCAGAAGTAAAAAGAAAGAAAAGAAAAAATTCAACACTTATCATACCTCGGTGTGGGCTAATGCTCGAAAATGACTGGAATGAAGCTATTGTATATTTCATTTTAGGTATCTTCATATACTGTCCTCTTTAAAACTTAGCCTAGACCCTAGCCGCTTTTGTTAATCCTTTTTAATTCTTAAAGAAGTTCAAATTAATAATTAACTGCTATACAAATAAAAAAAAATTCATCTTTCTAGTAAATACGAAATATTAAAAATATTTTTATACATTTATTACACAGTCTTTTATATACTTAGATACTTAGGGCAACAACAATTTTCTTTAAAAATGAAAAGGGATTTTGAAGTTTTATTAAGTTGCATTTTAATCCTTAGTTGTATGAAAAATAATGTATGGTATGCCAAATAACAGATTTGATTCACCTGTGCAGTACATGAAGCTGCAGATTAATATATATATATATCCTTTCTTCAATATATAATACCCAAATGTTCCTCGGCTAGCTCAAATTCGTGTTAAAGTTTCAATTATTTAAACAGGAATAGTAAGTACATTAAAATTCAGTTCTTGTTGGAAGAGGACTGAAATTCAACTACATAATAAAATTTATTTTACGCAGATCAAAGTAATATCTGCAATTCAAAGTCTAAACTGAACTTTCATATTTTAAAAAGACAAATACAATGGATCACCTCACGTTGCCACACATCCGAAATCAATATGCTGTCGGCTACATTGGTCTCGCGAAAGTTCAGACTGAAATTAAAACGATTCTCATGGGGAACCTCGCGTTCACATTTATCTATCAATATATATATATATATATATATTCGTATATATATGAGCAACAATCATGTTTTGGAATTATATACCGCTGCGCTTTATATGAGATTTTTTTTTATTTTTCGAAACAACAATTATGGCTGTACGGCTGTATGATAGTGCTGGTTAGGGGCTAGAAATTATGATAGTTAAAAATATATATTCTCCTATTACGAATAAAAAATATTTATGTAAGTTTTGAAATATTCCACCATGAATTTGGCTATTAGTATGAAGATAGAAATTCATGGTAAGATTCAGGGGGAAGATTCGAATTCACTCCGGTTCCATTAACTATTGTAAAAAACATGCCCTTTGGTAATTTCTTTTCATAATAATTGGACTTAGAAGGACGGGGTTTTAATGGACTTCATATCGGGAAAAACAAACGTATATCTATTATTGTTCGAAAAATCTGCAAGATATCTCTTTTCTTTAATTATTAAGTACATAGTGTAGCAGCAATGATTGAAATAACAATAATATTAAACTTTAGTAATACTTGAAGCGTCTACATACATGTCTTTTTAATGACATATTACCTCAAATCAACTACAAGCAATAAAGTGAATGAAATTCAAGTTAGCATTTTAATAGAATAAGTACAATTATAAATAAATAAAATTGTAATTTTGTAAATTAAAATAATTTTAATAATTTCTACTCATGTTATTGCCATATAGAAGGATTCGAATTCTATTCATGTAATTTAGAAATTGATTTCAAAACATAAATAAAGATTATTTCAATAGTTTGAATGTTTGTAATATAATGAGATTACTTTAAAATAAATTTTCTATACATAACAACAATGACTTGTACAAGATATAGGAAATTATGTCTGTTATGTAAGTATGTAAGTTATTTACGTCAAATTTAGAAGTTACAAAACAATTTTTAAAAACCATTTAATAATAACAAAAAATGAATTATTTTAATACGATAATAAAATTGTAACACGCTTACATAGGATAAATTTTAATACAATCTTTATTATGGATTTGTAATTCTATATAATAGTGAAGTATGCATACATTATAAAAGGGATTTGATATTGCCTAATATTTTATTTTTTGCATTAGGTATTGGAACTGCTTTAACTGTCACACTCCCTCAAGTAGTGATTGGACAATACTTTGACAAATATGCCACTACTGCATCAGGACTAGCTTTTTCTGGCGGCTGTGTTGGATCATTTCTTTTCCCAGTGCTTTTGGAGCAGCTACTTGTGCTGTACGGAATGCAGGGAACTTTCCTCATTGTAGGTGCGATTATCATGCATACTATACCAGCAGCTATGATACTGAGGAAACCACCATGGCTTAAAAGCTCTCATAGAGGTGCAGAAAATGGTGAATTAAACAACAGAAAATCTGTAAGAAGGGCATCTTCGAAAGACAAATCAAAGGACAAAGATTTTGAAAATGAAAAATTATTTTGTGAAAACGGTATTTCTCAAGAAAAGAATCCATCGAAAAAGGATTTAGATAATTTTCCTGATATTCAGTTCCTGAGGCAAAATAGAGCTATAGTATTGGATATATTTACAACCCAAATATATAGCGATAAAGTATATTTAGAAATCAACAGAAACGAGCCAGTTCCTTCAGTCGAGACTTACATGAATGAGTTAGAAGATTTATACAGCTGCCTTCAAAGTTTTAGAGAGAAGAGGCAATTTTATCAGAATTTAAAACTATCAAAAATCAAGCTTTACTGTGATACGCTAGATGTGAAAGAAGATGGTAAAACGCATAAAAGCCAAAGTTTTCAGCTTGGAAAAGGTCTCGATTTTGATAATAGTGATATCACAAAAACTAGCTCGGTACCAGACATTACCGGCAAAAAATTCAAAGAATTTGATCAAAATTCATTTTTGATAAAGCTGAAATTTATCCGAGATGCACAATCAGATATTTTGTCTACATTTCCACAAGAAAAAAAAGCCGATGTCCATAAAGTATTGCTTGAGCTTCAAAAGCTGTATAACATGCACACATCTTTGAACAGATCCCAGAAAGAACAAAGAATCAAGAGCACCAAGAATCAATCGAGCGTCTTGAAAGAAGCGGTTTCATCCTTGGAAACCATTTCTGTGAAGAAGGAAGATTTCCATCCCAACACCTTTTTTAGACACATAGTTACAGCAATGAAACTTTACAAAAAACCCTTGTTCCTTCTTATTTGTCTCTGTCGTGCCGTCCATTTTATAACCTTTATCCCCATCATCACAGCAGTTGTTGATTTCATTATGGACAAGGGATTGGTGGAAGAAGATGGCAAATACGCCATAGCCGCTTTGTCCCTTGGTGATCTGCTGGGTAGATTGTGCCTTGGATGGATCACAGATAGAGGGTATTTATCTTTGGCTAAGTATATGTTGATTACCATGATTGCCCAAGGAATTTGCACAGCTTCTTTGTCCTTGATGAATACCAAAGTTACCTTGTTCATCATGCTTGCCATTTTTGGCCTGTTCCAAGGATCACTTTTCGTTCGGCATAATGTGCTTGTGTCAAAATATATGGAAAATCATGAGCAGTCTATCGCTATGGGGTGCATGAATTTCTTCTCTGGGCTGCTTGGATTTGCGTTACCTGCTTATATAGGTAAGTATTTAATCTAATACTAATAACACAAGCATCTGGAGAATATTTTTATCTATAGAATATTTTTAATAAAAGTGCAGGCATGGTAAATAATACTAATAAAAGAAATCACTTGAATATTTAACATGATAATATATATTATCTAATTATACATGGCAATTATGCATGCACCATGCTTCAATGTTGAATGTTTAAAGAAACGTAACTGTTTTTGAATTATAAAAATCCACTTCAGTAAGATTTGGAAGTTTGCAAAAATTCAAGCAACGGATTTGTAATTAATTAATTTTCTTTTAGTATCATAAATATGATAATATAATTTTCATTGAATTCAACAAAACACGTATTTTCAATTACCATATTAACATTCACTATAGTTCATTTTATTTTTTCTCAAATTTAAAATAATATAGATATTATTACTGGTTATATAATAATATACTGGTTACTATAATAATTACTGGTTATATAATGTATATATATATATATATATATTATATAGCCAGAAGCTGTTGATTTTAGCTAGCAACTAAATCAGCTACATCTGTTTTAACAAATTATTCTATTATAATTTTTTTTCAATAAAATCGTAAAAAATAAACATTATTCATGAAATAATATTTCAAAACTATATTATGAAAAGTAATAAATTTGATTTAAAAATTAGTGTAAAGTTTCCTTAACACTTGCAAAACACATTTGATATTTTTTATCAGTTTATTTTGGCTATTAAAAATTTTAATGTTATTTTTGTCTTTTTAGGATATTTCAGAGATACCATTGGAAGCTATGATTATATAATGTACATAAATGGTGCTATTGGAGTGTTCGTTGGATTACTTTGGGCGCTGGAGCCATATTTTCGACACAAATCTGAAAAAACTGTAGACGACAATCTCCCAGTTGCAGTGTGAAGTTGGATATCTCAATGACTATAGAACAATTGATTAAATATAGCTTGTCATATCTTTTGGTGATATACAGTATTGTAATGAAATGTCCCTAGTAAAATATTTGTATAATACTATTTACAAGCATGTCAACTGTGTTGTATTATTTTAAAATTATTTATTTTTAGAGGTAAAATTAATTATTTTCCAAAATTTCTTCAATGGTACTTTGGGTAATATCTAAGTTCAAATTCAACTTAAAATTCATTTGTTAAATGTGATATATTACATTCAATGTTGTAGATATTATACTTTCTGTTTGCTAGATTTTTTCTGGGTCCGTAATCTAACACTTTTAATTCAGTATTTCTATCTTAAATAATCTACCAATATACAACCTTGATAATCTTTTTTTCAAGTATAAACTATTTTTATTTATTTTTTATATTTATTTTTGGAGAAACTATTTAATTAAATAAAAACACTACCTCAATCATATCTTTTAAATAATAAAAAATATCAATTAAATATATTTCAATTCCTAATTCTGAGATTTATATGAATTAAGTTCCTGATTTTATAAATTAATATTTTTTGAGTGGGAAAGAAAGAAAATTAACAACAATAACAAATAAAAATTTATTATTCAAACTAGTAGTATTAAATTTAAAATTAAAAAGAATATTTTAAAAATAATTTGTTGGAACCGAAATGACCTTTTCTTTAAAATTTTTTTTTTTTTTTTATTTATTTAGTTGTTCGATAGATAATGATAAACTAAATCTTTTATCATTTCTTTTCTTATTTTCTAAATCTTTTTTTTTCTTTTTATATAAAAATAATTCTGATTTCTTGCAATACATATTTGGATTTCGAGTACTTAATTCAGCCCAATAATCACGAAAAACTAAACAGTAAATGTAAATATGGTTCTAGCTTGTTAAAAATCTGGAATTGTTACGAAATATAATATTTTAAGTCTGTTAATTATTTTTAATTTATTATTTGCTGATATGCATTATATGTTACCATATTTAGTACAGTATTTCAAACCTTTTATTTGCTTTTTAAATAATATTTTTAGTTAATTTTATATTGTATAGTTTTGTCATATTTTATGAAATAGAATAGATAATGAATGTTTTAAACAAATAAAATCATGTATTTCCACACATTCTGAATTCAGAGTCAGTTCAAAACATAATAATTTTTGGAATATGAAAATTTGATTTTTTAATTTGTTTTGCTGAGAAATTTACTCTCACTGCTGGCTGCATTAATAATATTTTTCAAAACATTGTTCTTTATTTTCCAAATAATTCTTAGTCCTTTTATGAATGGTTTAATTAATAATATTTTGTGTTTTATGTTTATCTCACATTTTTTGTATTTAAAAAATTATAAATTAAAAATTTACCGAATTAAACTTAGATGATTTTTTTTATTTTTAAAATTTTAAATTCACTAATAATTAACGATATTCTGTCATATATTGTTTTTATATTCCAAATGCTAACAAATTAAATTAATTATTTAGTCACTAAGTTTCTGTTATTTTTCTTAAAGAATATAATATATTTAGAATTTTATGTATTTAATTTAAAAAAGTGCAAGCAAAGAAAAAAAATTCATTAATGTGCAAATAACAGATCAATCTTTATTATTTAATTATGTTTTCTAATTGTAAACAATATTTTTACGATTTCTAGATAATTGCAAAACAATATTTATATAAAAAAATACACTATAAAATTTTTGTTGCAAATTTATGAAACAAACGAGAGTGTGTTTTGAATGATCAAATATTTTAAATAAAAAAAAAATGTTTTATCAAAAATTTAAAAAGGAATTTAATATTTTACAAATAAATGAAATAGATAAAAAATTGTAAAAAGTAATATAATCCAAATGGGATTTTTGACATTTTTAAAAGTATTTATAAAAAGACAGCAATATTTTTTTCTAGTAAAATAACAACATATTATAATAATTGCTGAAGTGTTTGAAATTTTAACTTTTGTAATAATATTTACTTTAAATTCATTTTGTGTGTTAACAAAAATCATTATATCTTTAAAAAATTATACAAATTCAGATATCAAATTTTTTATTGATTACTTATTATTAATACATTTGGATTATATAGTATACATTTGGGTAGTGATTGAAATTAAATATTTCTGTAATAAATCTTCCAATGTATTGTTGTGCTTTTTATTTTTTTATTTGATAAAACAACATATTATAATAATTGAAGAGTTTGAAATTTTAACTTTTGTAATAATTTTTTATACTTTAAATTCCTTATGTGTGTTATCAAAAATGTTTATATCTTTAAAATAAATTATACGAATTCTGATTCCAAATTTTTTATTGATTACTTATTATTAATACATTTGGATTACATTGTACATTACATATACTTTTTGGTAATGACTGAAATTAAAAGTTTCTGTAATAAAACTTTCAATGTTATGCATTTTATTTATTTTTTTTATTTGATAGACCAAGTTTGTTTTTTGTAAGTTGATATGAGGTTTTTATATTTTCAAGTAAAGAAGATGCTTATTGTAGGTGTAAAATGTGTTAATAGCACATGTATTTTGTTAGCTGCTGTGCAGCTGGTTTTGTGAAAGTGTGTAAAAGTAATTTATTTTTATAAAAATGCAGAAATTATTATATTAACTTAATTTAAATATTTGATATTTCACAGTGTCACTTCTATTAATTTAAAATAGCAAAAAAATTATTTTATTTTGTAGAAAAATTCAAGTTGTGTCCTAATATGTATTCTGTAAAGGTAATATTGTTCAAAGAATAAATAATTTAGTTATTTAAACAGTGAATGCTATTTCCTTAGTAAAGATTGTAATAATTGATAACTAAATAGTAAATATTATATTTCTAGAAAAATATTTTGACTTGACTTATTTTAGTATGGATGTTTACAAAAATTAGCTTTATGAAAATAAATAGAAATTTTTTTGTCATAGCTAAATAAAATATTGTTTTTTTACATGTGTTCATTTATTTCAATTAATTTAGTATTAAGAAAATACAGTTATAACTAAAAAACATTTAAATTGATTTTTCATTAGATATGAATGTACATGTAGCTCAATTTTGAAAAATGGTTTAACACAGATGTTTCTTTTAAAATCAGAAAGATGGCGCCACATTCCATTAATATTTTCCTTTTAAATTTATTGTTTTTAAATGATTTATCTAACTCTAAATAATTTTTCAAGATAATATGGGTTTTATATTTCTTTTTATCTCAGTTGTATCATATATCTAATGTTTCTTTTATTTATAACGTATTATTAATGTCCACAAATTACATTTAAAAGCCATGATAAATTAGCTAAAAGTTAATTTTTATGCCCGCATGCAGGAAAGGTTATGATATCCATTTTAAATATTTATTACAAAAAAAATGAAATGAATTTCACAAACTACTTAGTTTTCATTAGTATTAAATCATTAAAAATTAGAAATAGTTATCCGTTTTATAGAAAAAAAAGTGTGTTCGAATAAAAATAAATAACGTATATAAGAACTAAATGAATTTAAAAATGAGTGATAAAATTAAGTTAATAAAAATTGTTTATTTTGAAGAAATAATTCAAAATCACTTTTAGTTTTCATTTAGCCCCAATTTCAAGATTTTATCAAATAATGTGTGTGTATTCTTAATGACCGTTTTATCTGATTAAAAAAAAATGAAACTTTAAATTTAATAAGTAATTCGTATTTAAAAATACTGTTACCATTTTATATATAATTTTGTACCAATATAAGAGTGCGTAAACCTACATTTAATTGATGTGCGTGTACGATATAGAATAATTTCAGAACTATTTTAGAAGAGATCCTAATTTCAAATTATATCCTATTATGTACTTCCATACGAATGATTCTAGGGTATATTTAGTGACAATAATATTATATTTTTAAGTAACAATTAATATTTTGAAGAGATAATTCAAAATCATTCCTTGATTATTTTAATACTATTTTCAAGATTTTGTTAAATCACGTATATGCCTTTTCATATATGATTATTTTTCTTTATTTAAAATATAGATGGAATATAAATATACATAAAGATAAATTGAAAATATTCTTACAAATTTCTAAAAATTAATAGAAACGAAGAACTACATTTCTTTTAATAGTTATTAAACTATGAATTACTAAAGGATTTCAAATGGAAAATTGCCTATTTATGAAAATGATATACCACCTTTAAGTTTTGATTTTTAATTTTTTTTAAATCATTAATAATTGATAAAATTCAAATAAACTTGAAAATCGAAAAATACTTTTATTTTTCATTTATATTGGATTTTATTCAGAACCATGATATCGATTCTAAGTTATCTAAAAATATTTTTAAATTTTGAAATTGAACTTGATAAAATGTTTCAAAAATTTCTCAGAAATTTTCGAAACGTACTTAAGGAAATAATATATATTTTTTTAAAACAATGGGCAATTTTATGAATCAAATATCAAATTAGACCTGATATTGCATTTCAAGGCAAATCTTAAATAATTATTTCTGAATTCAAATTTTACAATAATGTTTCATACTTTACACACGATTTGCCAGATATATATATATATATATATATAATTAATATATTAAATTATTATTAAAAAAATTATCTTATTAATTATTTATATTTTCATTAATTAATAAAACAAAATTTATGCATATATATAATTTTTATATTATTACGATAATATTTAAGAAGGTAATAAAAATAAACAATAGAAACAAACAAAAACGATTTGAGGAAAATTGTGACTCAGCGGAGAAACAGTATGGTAATTCGGAGAAATAATGCAGGACAGCGCGAGGTCTTTTGCGATTTTTAAAATCAGAAATGTCGTATAGTTGCTTAGATCATTCAAAACAGAATTATTAATATTTGTAATAGAGATATAAAATTTTTGTCTAATTTTATAAACAAATTATTCAAAACTTGGGAGGAAAATAGCTTGTCCGATATCCTCATTTCGGAAAAACCAAGGCGAATTTGTAATCTTACGTAGAATTTTATTTTCAAGTCTTTGTATGATCTCGAAATTCGACGGAGCAGTAGATCTCCAAACAGGACTCGTATATGCAAGTATTGGAAGCAAGTCAGCAAGATAAATGAATTTTTTATTTTCCGAGGACATAGTAGAATTCCGACAGAAAAGTTGATACAGTACGAGAATGCATGTGTCTCGATCATCAAATATCATAATAGTTTTATATTAATATTCTAGGTATTTGATTTTTAAAGTAAAATTCTTTCAATGCATGCCCTTTTTATTCCCAAAATAATAAAGTAATTGATTAAAAACATTAATTCTTTAATATATTTTAAAATTTATTCATGGCAGCCAATTTCCACTTATGATTCAACACTGTATTTAAAATCACACAACTGGAACATAACCTGAGAACACACAGACTTTTAGATATTTCTAAGTTGTATTTGAAGTTCTAATTTCATCAATTAAGTTAATGTGTGTTAATGAAAATTTTTGAAGTACTTATCTATATTTTCAGTTTTAATTTTCGGTAAAAAATATTTTTCTTTTACATTAGAGATTTAACTTTTGACCCTCACATGAGTTTTCACAAAATTCTGAATGAATGCTAGTCAAAGATTATTGTGTTTATGACATTTTTACTTATTTGTCATTATGGATATAATTAATATTATTAACATTTTTTTTTCTTAATTACTATCTAAAATTTGATTTAAGTTTTTCCGGGGCAAGTAGCCATAGTCTCTAGTTGTTACACATTTAGCTCCACACAGAAGGCACGTGTAACTTAAGGTAGTGCCAACATGAGTAACACAACCCGAACATTAACTTATTAGCATTTAACTTGTTTTTAACTGTTTTATGTCTTTTTTTATATAAGAATGTCTTGTCTTTTCCCTTTTTAATTTTGATTTGTAAATACAGTAGAACCTCTGTGAGTCGAACTTCAAGGGAGACGCCAAATAATTCGAATTATAGAGTTTTCGACTTATGGAGGATTTCGATTTACGCGGATATTGTAAGGAAATATTCGACTTGTAGAGGTTTAGATTCTTTCTGACTTATTTTGAGTTAGGTAAAATTAATAAAAATTCAAGTTACAGAGGTAATAAACATGTCTATTTGCAACATAAAAGTTATATTATGTACTACAATAAAAAATCAAAATAATTCCGAAACAACCTTAAAATTAAAAATATTATATATTAAAAAAGTAATTTATTTATTTATTTGCTTTAGACAATTCGATTTATCTCTATCTATCGCTAGAGTTCAAATGAAATCAATAGCAATAATAAGAATTATAATAAGAATATTTCATAGAACTGGTTATTCTATTTACTGTATACTCATACATTGTTTTCTAAGAAAAAATGACTTGCATTGTCGACATCCTAAAAGTCGGTAACTTATTTTTCTTCGAGCTATAGAGGTAATTGGTTTCAAATGATCGAGTTGTACTGGTTGTAAAATCGAACACTGCTAATGTTCGAGATACAGAGGTCCAATTTTTTTTTTCGAGTTACGGAGGGAAAATATATACCAAACTGACTTGTGGGGATTGACTAATTATTTCGACATATAGAGGGTTGAAATTTCGAGTAATGGAGATTTTGAGGCTTGAAAAAAAGGGAACAAAATTTTTTTTTGAGTTGTGGAGGTTTTCGATTTACAGAGGTTCGACTTAAAGAGATTCTACTGTATGTTTTTTTTTGTTTCGATGGTAAGTGGCTAAATTTGTATGGGTTGAGTTCTAATAAAGTCATAGGTAACAACTATTTAAAATTAATATGCTTTACGTTAAGCGAAAATAATTTAATTTGTTTCAAATGCAGTCCAAGTAATTTTTTTCTTCAAATACTGGCATAAATAACAACGAAACGGGTTTAAAAAAGTGTATCGTGTGAAAAAATGCTCAATGAATTCATGTAAAATAGACAAACACGTTTATTCAATATATAAAACATATTCAAAACCATCTAACACTTGTGAGTATACGCACAAATGCATTTATTCAACATCTACAACATCTAGAAAAAAATCTAACACTTGTGAGTAGAACGTAAGTAAGAGAACATAAAACAAATACAGATACAAAGGTGATACCTACAGACAGCCACAGATCAGATTCCATTTCTGAAAATAAGAGAAAATTATTAGTTGGAAACATGTAAGTAAAAATGAAAGAAAATAAAGGGATGAAAAATAATCACTGATTACTGAGAAGTTATTACAGTAGCTTTGATTATTATACAACTATATCTCGGTATACTACCTTAATCCATTACAAATTTTTGGATTTATATTGAAGAGTATGAATACGAAACGATTTTTTCTATTAGAAATAAATGGAAAATAATTAAATGCAAAAAAATCTCATTTTTATTGGAATATTAGGCTTTGACGAGGTTGTAATAAAATAATTTATATACTACTTGATACTAAAATATATAAATACAGAATCAGTTAGATGGAATATATACAAAAATGAAAATTTACCAAACTTAATTTGTCTGTTTTCCCTATATGGAACTGATTAAAGATCGCTAGATTTGATGTTTACTAAAAGTTATCGAAATAACTTTGCTTTCTGTTTTATCCCCGAGATGTTCAGAAATATCACATTGTGATAATGCTATTGCAATTATTGACAAGGCTACTGCGTCTATGTTAGGATGGTATTTCTAAGTAAAGATTTCCACATCCATCCATTTGTTGGACATTTTGACGCACACAAGTTCCAAACAATGGTCGTATACCAAACAAAATATTTCACATTCAAACAGGATGTATACTTATAATCCAAACATGATGTTTTAACATCCAAGCAGGATGTATATTAAGTTGGATCCCTAATTACCAGTGTAGTTTTTCTTATTGCTAGTCGATGGAATGGATTGATTTTGACAAATTCCTCCTTGGTGTAGACGACTTCCATTTCTACTTAATTACTGCTTACAAGAACTGCAAATGCAACACTTCATTTGCATGTCCTCCTACTTTCATATTGTACAAATTGTGAAAATTTCATTACCATAGAATAGATTACAGTGATAAACTGATTTTCTCTAAACCAAGTTCCACTTAATCCGAGAGATTTTTTTGTGTGTGTGTCTGTGTGTGTAACTGCACGATCTCGAAATTTTCGTCAACAACGCATGTATTTTGTGTGGAATGTTTCGACTTCTTTTTCACTTGCCATTCTGGTATAAGCTAGTAGGTTTATTTCTATAAGATATGGCTAGATTCAGCGTTGGACAAATGACCCTGTCAAACAAGCGCGTCACTATGTTCTAGAACTCATAAAACTAAGAAAATATATTTTTGTGCAGAAAAATTTAAAAAAAGAATGTATATGTTTCTTTAGATGTTAAGATGAAGGAAATTTATAAATTGGAAATCAAACTTAGAAAAGAAAATTTATTTCCCATGCAAAGGTCATGACAGCATTATATGATGCCTTCTTGTACATTCCGCATTAAAGATGCCTTAACACCAACATTTTGATTTTGTAAAGTTTAATACCTTGAGTAAAAAATTATTTGAAAAAAAATCTTGCGTCTATCACAAACAATGTTTACTGAAGCATTTTGAAAAAACGTCCTTTGATAACAGTTGCAAATTACTCTTGCATGAACAAGAATATATATGTTTAATTTTATCCTAGTTTAAATGACAAATTAGAATCGTCATTTAATTAAGCAGTGCATGACGAAACTGAGTAGTCAAATGCACTCAAGAGGCAACACTATACTACTGTGTCCAAAAAGTAAGACCAGTTTTCAATTTAAATTTCCCGGGCATATGGTATTTCAATTTTTGTTAGGTTGTTGGCACTGTCCTTGAAATCTGTGGGAAATTTCAACGTCAAAATATTCATTAGTGTTTGAGTTACGCTTGGCTTTGTGAGACGCTAAATCTGATTCCGGAAATGTCTGAACTAATTGAGCAAAGAACTTGCCTTAAATTTTGTTTGTGGAAACGTGTAGGACTTACTTCGAAGGGTATAGGTCTTACTTTAAACGTATAGGTCTTACTTTTGGACACAGTAGTAAGTAAAAATTAACAAATAATTATTTTATAATTACATTATGTAAATTAAATATTACTGAGAAAATTTTTCAAGTTCAATTTTGTGTGCTTTTATTTAATTTCGTTAAAACTGGTATATATTTTTGACTTTAGTATATTTTTGATTAATTAAATAATGATGTAAAAATCAAATTGTATCCCAATTGCTATTAACTTTTCCGCATTGTTACAATTTTAAATAGTCAACAATATCGATAATGGCATCTTTGTAAAACGAAAATAACAAACGACTAAAATGTTCCTCTTTTTAGCCTCTTAAATCTGACTTATATTTTTAATTTTAATGCATTTTTTCAATTCCTTCTATTAGCTCACACTCTCCCTATATATATCTTGTTCAGATTTTCAATCTTTAATAAAATATGTTTTATTCATCCACTCAAGGCCAAATACTTTTTTTTGAAGTTGTAGTGGATGACACTTGATGTTAATACAGTTTTTTCAAATAATAATTCAGTAATTAAATTTAACTAATTAATTTTCGTTTTTTTTAGATTTAAGTTGCATATATCTACCAATAGATGGCGCCAGATAAACTTAAAAAAATGAATGAAAATTATTTATAAAGGACTTTCTGCAATATAGAGAAAAAAAAGTAGGAATTGACTTTAATTTTTTTTATATTACTTGTTAATTAATTTATTTCGTGAAGAAATAAACGCATTGTCTGTGCTTCTATTTTGTAATGGTCTGAATGAACTAGGATTATTGGAATCTCTTGCGCTTTTTCACATTCTTACATTTTGAATAGCTACTCGTAGCAATGTAGATTATGATGTTGTTGTTAAAGAAAAGCAAATGTCAAAGTAAGCAACTAAATCTCAGTTCAAACAAGTGTATATATTTTTTAATCTCGTTAAAATTTATTTACAGTTTTAGTTTCAGTTTCTTTTAGGATTAATTCATTTAGTAATGTAAAAAAACCCCACATTATCTGTGACTTTTGCGGTCCCAATTAATTTGCATTATCGGGACTTTTATGTACTTATTTCAGATTTTTATGTCTTGAATAGCCAACAATAATGATTTTATAGTCGTTTGAAAATGAAAACAAGCGGTTTAGTAAGAAATTAAAACAAAATCTTTTCATATTGTCACTGTTGTAAATTTTTTTTTTCTAATGCAGCTGGCAAACACGTAGACAGCTGTCTTAGACGCCTTAAGGTAAGCGCTGCACAGACGTTACTCTCTTTGCATTACCCAGGAGACGCGTGCAACTTGAAGATAAGCCACGGAAGCGGAGCAACAATGCCCTCGCAAACACTCTACGATCTTATTAGACCGGGACCTACGGTTTAAAGTGGATTTCGACTACAAACATCCATGGCACCGCCGCGACTCGAACCCGAAATCTGTGGTACAGAGCACCAGAGCGCTAGCCACTCGGCCATTCAGGCCCTTCTGAGGTAAAACAAAAATAGGCAAAAATCTAAAACATTATTATTATTTACCAGGCATTTAGCAATTATGATTTTCATATATATTTGCTTCATAATCAGTGAATGGATAAATGCAGTGGTTTTTTTGTTAGAATTTGCATAAAGTTTGATCACCGATCGTGTGAAAAATTACTAAACAGCCATTTGGATGGAATGAACAGAGCTATGTAATAAGGAACAAGTAATAAAAAAAAATTTTTTTTTTAAATCAACTCCTACTTTTTTTTCCACTCTATTGCAGAAAGTCCTTTATAAATAATTTTCATTCATTTTTTAAAGTTTATCTGGCGCCATCTATTGGTAGATATATGCAACTTAAATCTAAAAAAAACAACAACTAAAATTAAATAATTAAATTTAATTACTGAATTAATATTTGAAAAAACTGTATTAACATCCAGTGTCATCCACTAAAAGTTTAAAAAAAATGTATTTGAACTCGAGTAGATGAATACAAAGTATTTTATTAACGATTGGAAATTTGAACAAGATATATATAGGGAGAGTGTGAGCTAATAGAAGGAATTGAAAAAGGTAAAGGCAATAATGATAATTTTATTTTTTGATAAATAAAATTTTAAATGTCATGTTATCAGAAGAAAACTTAGATTAAAAAATTTCCAAAATAATCATTAATATTTTTTGATTCAAATTTGCTTTCCGCCTCATATGTCTGACTAGCACCCCTAACAAGTAATCGATTTGTCTGCTTCCGCTTTTGAAACGCATGTTTAGCTTTCCTCACAATCAGTGGTTCAACTGTATTGGGCATTTATATATTTTTCAGGATACGCACGATGAATTAAAATGAATGCTGACAGAATAAATGCTTGAATGGTTAAATGATTGTGTTTGAAATGAATGCTTGAATTGAAAGGTAAATATTCCTTTTTAAATCCGAAACGGACCAAATTGATTACTTATTAGAGGTTCTAGTCAGACATACGATGCACAAAGCAGTTTTGAAAATAAAATTAACAGTTATAGTAGAAATTATTCACAAAACATTTTTTCTTTTGATATTAGGTAATTTAAAATTTAAATTAATAACAAACTTAAATTATTTTTATGATAATTAAAACTTTCCAAGAAAAAACAGTTTTTCCCTATTACGCTGTACTGTTCGAATCAGCCCAACTTGGCCGTTTGCCAATTTTAAACGCAATCTGTGATCAAACTAAATGTGCTTTCATCAGCTAAAACATATTAATAAATTCATGTGTATACAAACTTAATGGTATTTCATTATAACAGAAATCCAGGGTGGTTATAAAGTCCCACTTTCAAAATCCTGTAAAAAACGAATCACTCGTCACAATAAGTTCAAATTTGAACTGAAGATACTTATAGAAGGGGGAAACGATAAAAAAAAGATAAAAAAGTTCCAAAGTGTAGTAATAGATGACGCTGTAAGCGGCATAAAGAAAGTTAATTCAGCTACCAGAGATATTTTGAATCGAAATTACAAGGTATATGGCACGAGTTTCACATTAAACTAACTGTAGTGTACAATGTGCTTGATTGTTACGGATTTTCGACGGAAAAAATGACTTCCAAGTCATTCAACAGTTGGGACACTTAGTGGAAAGCCCATCCACTACGGCAAGGACATACAAAATTGGATGGGAAAAATTGGTGGAACTTTTTTTGGAGCTTGTTTCTGATGCCATACCGCTTTCCCCCTTCTTCAAGTAACTTCAGTTCAAATTTGAACTCATTGTGATGAGTGGTTCTTTTTCGAGTCTTACTATTAGCTCACACACTCGCTATATATATCTTGTTCAAATTTTCAATCGTTCATAAAATACATTTTTATTCATCCACTCCAGTTCAAATAGATTATTTGAAACTTGTAGTGGATGAACATTTGATGTTAATAAAGTTTTTCCAAATATTAATTCATTAATTAAATTTAATTAATTAATTTTAGTTTTTTTTAGATTTAAGTTGCATGTATCTAATAATAGGTGGCGCCAGATATAAGAGAGAAATTTCAACTTTATTTATAAAGCACTTTCTGCAATATAGTGAAAAAAAAAGTAGGAATTGACCTATATATTTTTTTTAATAATACTTGTTTTACGGCATTTTGAAAGTGGGACTTTAATTATAATCACCTTATATATTATTATAGCAAATTTTCAGAATCTGGCAAAATTTAATAGTACTACCAATTAAATCCTGCGATGAAAAATGAATTATTTGCAAACTTACTATTCATAAAAAGTCCAAAATATCGCTTGGCATTTGAAGTCACCGACTTAAATTTGTCTTGCCAGCCCGGCTCTCCTTCGGCTGGAAGATCTAAGGAGTAAGAATGAAAAGAGTTAGGAAAGTAAAACCCCAAAATGCCACTGATTGTGTGGAAAACTGAACATCTGTTTTCAATCCCTTCTATTAGCTCACACTCTCCCTGTATATATCTTGTTCAAATTTTCAATCGTTCATAAAATACTTGCTGTTCGTCCACTCAAGTTCAAATGCATTTTTTTTAACTTGTAGTGGATGACACTGGAGGTTAATACAGTTTTTCAAATATTAATTCATTAATTAAATTTAATTAATTAATTTTAGTTTTTTTTTTTAGATTTAAGTTGCATGTATCTACCAATACATGGTGCCAGAAAAACTAAAATAATGAATGAAAATTATTTATAAAGGACTTTCAGAAATAGAGTGAAAAAAAGTAGAAATTGACTTTAAAAATTTGTTTTTATATTACTTGTTTTAAGCGAAGACAGAAATAAATCGATTAGGCAGATATACGCGGCGCAAAACAGTTTTGAAATCAAAAAGTTTAATATTAATTGAGGAATTTTTTACATCTAGTTTTTTTTCGAAATTATATAATATAAAGTTTTAATTAATAAAATTAACTTTATTTTTATTCTAATTAAAACCCTACCGAAGTTACGTTTCTCTTCTACTTCATTTATATGATTGAATATGGCGTCCAGTTTGGCATCTTGCCAATTTTACACATAATAGGTGGTAGGACAGTAATTCTATAGATAAAACATTTTGCTGGAAATCATAAAAATTCATATTTTAAATATTAACCTATTATTTTGAGGACAAATTTTGCTACTTACCACTATGGATTTTTAACTTATTAATATAAATTTTTGAACTGCTAGCTTAAATCTAATAGATTTAAGCTTTGATTTTCAATTTTTTTTAAGTTCATTTTTGGTATTAATAAATAGTCTTTAAAGAAATATAAGTGAAAAAGAAAAGAAATACACGAGCACACTGTCAACTTGATTGTTAGTTTCTCGTCAGACCGTCTACAACGCGTCAAACCATTGACGAATAGGCTGTTTCCGGGAAACGAAATTCTTGAGAATACTTAGTTTGAAGGAATTTTTCCAAAAATCAGTGGTATTACATGAATCTAGGTTAGAACCGCGATATCGCCTGCATCCTGATCAGGTCGGAATGGGATTAATACTAATACTTTATACTTACTTCCCTTCATTACTCACTGAAAGATAGTAAGTATTACTAATACCTACGTGGAATACCTTTTTTCTTGGAATTGATGAAAAATGTGCTTTTATAACCTTATCCATCTCATCTTCGGAATGAAAACGGAGACCACGTAAATTTTTCTTGAGATTAAAAAAAAAGCCAAAAGTCACACATAGCAAGATCAGGGGAATAGGGTGGATTTTCTATCACTTTGATGTGTTTTTGTTTAAGAAATTCGATTGTCGTATTTATGCATTGTTATGGGGAAGCATGAGTCCCCTTACATTCCCTTCTTGAAGAATTTTTGGAAAACACTTATGGTGTACCAGTTAGCTGTGACTATTTTCTGTCCCTCCAGCTTGATGGCTTTGACCAGTCCCGTACTTCTGAAGAAAACGACATGCATTACATTTTCCATTGTTCGTTGTCTTTTCACCTTTGTTGGTTCGGGGTCATCTTCAAAGACCCATAGTTTACTTTCTTTTCATGTTGGCACGTCAAAAAACGGTATGTAAGTTTCAACACCAGTTATGATTTTAGAAATAAAGCGGTGTCCACCATCATTAAATAATTTTATGGTTTCTTTGCAGATTCTGACACGCTCCATTTTTTGGTGTTCTGTTAAATTATGGGGACCCAACGATAAACTAATTTTTTTATATGGAGTTCTTCATGAATAATTATATATATAGATGCGGATCTAATATTATGTTTCTTCTGTATCATTTGGTAAGTGCAGCGATTATCATCGACTAACATTTTTCGTATGGCCGACACATTTTCTGGAACTGCAGCTGATGAAGGTCTTCCTGTGTGTTCTTGATCCAGCAAAGAACTTCGACCTCTACGAAATTCTGTAAACCATCTAAATAGAGTAGCACGAGATGGAGCTTCATCACCATATGCTAGTTGTCGACGTTGAATGCATTCTTCTTGATTTAACCCCACTTGAAAATCATAGGAAATCATAGCGCGACTTTCCTTTCTTCCAAAATCTATTCTACGACAGCTAAATTGCAATTGTTGCCATAAATTATTGTCTGCGGCCATAAAAGAGTTCAAATTTACAAATTTAACGAATATTTTTTTCCTGCTTTTGTCGTCTGCCACTGTCTCAAAAATTTCAGAATTACCCTCGTATATGTGACGCATTTTTTTTAAATTATATTTAATGAATATCATGTATAGTATACGAGAGGCTAGATGGCCGAGTGACTAGAATTATTTTTCTCGGCGCCATAGGTTTCGCGTTCGAGATCCTGTTATACTATGGACGTTTATAGTCGTTCGGAATACACTGAAAACCATAGGTTGCGGTATAATATAACTGCGGAGCGTTGGAAAAAGAAGACATCCCGTAAAAAGAAGACATCTCGTGTCTTGAAATCTGCAGGTAGGCAGTCGACCATGTCCCACTATAGGGCTGTTACGCCAATGATGAAGATGATACAGCTACGGATAAACTAAATTACTTTTTTATGCTTTTTATATTTATAAAAATTACTTTTATAAAATTTTTGAAAATGCGTCATGTATATAAAGCTTTTTTTATTTAATGAAGATTTAATTGAAAAAAACTACATTATGTATAGCGTTTTTAAAAATAATTAACATTAATTTATAACTGATGAAAGACCAAAGAAAGTAGGTGTTAGCATTAATACTTACTATCTTTAATAAGTAATAAATTGAAGTAAATATTAAACTAAACATTATATAATGTGAGCTTTAATCTTCATAAATTTAAGTTAGATGTAATGATAAATAAGATAAGACTACAGACAATTGAAATTGGATGTAATAATAGATAAGATTACAGAAAATTTGAATTAGATGCAATGAGAATTTGCTGACCTGATAGGTAAAAACTTAAATTACTTCCGCATTTTTTAATCAAAATCTTTTTGTTTCAAATAACATGAAATTTGTGATTACAGTCAACTTTTTTTTTTATTTCTAATATTCGCATATGTCACGAAAAGATTTATTTCTGGGGAAACTTTTAACGCTGCTTTTCAGATTTGCCCGTTTTCCTATGAATCGTATCTAATGACGATTTTTACCTTGATGTTCACGTGACTTATGACTGTCACTTTCCCAGTCCTTGCAACAGGTCGTGAATGAAAAGGTGAAAGCGTGTCTTGCCGGAAATAAACACACGAAATAAATCAAATAAAACGGTCTTTTAAGTGGTTGAAAACGTATTATATGGAAATAAACACATGATTACGTTAAATTAAATTAAATTATAATGTTTATTTTTCATAACTATATATTTTTTATTGTACAAATTATTACAATAAATGTTGATAAAAAATCTACAAAAAATTAACATAAAAAATACGTACAATTTTTATTATTTTTATGTTTCCATCTGGTGTTTAGTCTATATATTGAATTCCTTGTTTTATAATAAAAACGCATTAATTGTAATGTTTTATTTCTATGTCTAATAACTTTGCAGCGCTACTAACTGTGGAGTTTTTGACGTTTTAACAAGGAATCATGGTACGACTGAAACGTGTCCTATAATCCAATCATTTGCTCATAACTGACAGAAGATGTTCCTATCAACCAATCGCACAGCAAGAGTTTTAAAGAATGACTGAGGCAACTAACTGAATGAATCAAACCGCTGCGCACATTATTTAATAATAATTATTTTTTATTTAACTATTAAAAATGTGAATAAAAATTATTTAAATTATCCCGGAACAAATTAGCCTACTTAATGTTAAAATGTTCATCTCTATTCTTTGGAAACTATTAGATCTGAGAAATTGAGTTGTAGGAATATTTTTCTCGGTATTTGTTTTACATTTTATGAATGTAGTATAAAAATTTAATTATATTGCCTTACTTTAATCTTTTAAAGCACTTGAACAAACACAGGATCAATTTCCAACCAAACTTTGGACCATTTTGTTTTGACGTCACTGGTGGTTGAACTTCATGAGAACTGGATGAGAAGGTCAGTTGCATTCTCTTGGCCGCTTTTAAAGCGAAAATAAGACAGGGTAAAATTCCCTAATATAAAATCGCTTATGCTGCCTAACTGTAAACTTGCAAATAAATAATATGACCTAGAGCAGACATCAATTATTGCGCATGAAATTAGATATCTGGTCATAATTAATTAAATGGATGTAATAAGCTCGCTTCAAGTGTTTTATTCTAATAAATTACTTCTTAGTGTGAATGCAGCTTTAAAATTAGAGTTTAATGTTTGGTATACATACCTGTGTTACTTTCATCCTCAACTGGTGCTGAAAAACGAAATTTGATGTTAAAAGTAATAAAACGGTGGAAACCATTAGCACCATTAAAATCTTTATTCTCATCTGAAAAAATTTCAAAATAATTAAATTTTTTATTAATTTTATAAACAAAAATATTCGAACAAAGCGAATTTTTATTTGTTAACAATTCCAAATTACGATTATTCAATTATCCATTATCAATTATACTTAATTGCTTACAAATAAGCACTCTAATTTCGAAACTAGTTATATTACTAAAGTTCTATGTTATATAATAAGGTAGTAAATTAATAATAAGATAGGTAATAATAAGGTAATATATTATATTAGAAAGTACTTGTTGAAGTAAAAAATATCAATTTTTTATTTGGCTACGATTTATTCATTCGACATGGACAATAATCCAGCGTACTAGAAAAAATTAAAAAAATAATAAAAATATCCATGCATGTGATTTATGAGGGCTAATAAATTAATTAACGCTTTTGTTGTATTAATTGTTGTTTATCATTGTCAAGAAGTAAAATGGAACTTATTTAACGGTAAATGATTTCAGAAATAATCTCTAAATTGGCATCAACATTACAGTGGTTCTATTGCCATACAGGAGAATTTTATTTTTGATTTTATAACTATTCCAATATCTTTTAAATAGCAACCTAGACATCCAACAAATAGCATTATAGTAATTTTCAGTGAATTGAATTTGAATGATATTTGCAGCTTAACAAAAGTTTCTTTGGTAAGGAACCACCGCAACTGTAGCCGAATCATAAACTTACATGGCCACATCTAAACCATGCAGTAGCCTTCTGGATATGCATTTAAACAATAATCTCTGGTGTAATCGAGCAATTTTACATGCAAAGATGAATCAAATTTTATTTCAACAAACCAGTTTTGATTAATTTGATTTAAACTAATCCGCCATATTATTTATTTTTATATTGACTTTAATATAAAACATTGCTGAAACAAATTAATATAAAGAAGATACTACAGAGAGGTATCTTTTTCCAGAATGTTGGGATCTGCTTAAGCACATACATATTATTTATCGCGATTAGATTAAAAACTCGCTCGATCACTGAATGATTACTTCTTGAAAGATTTTAAATAATTTGATTTAAATTAATATACCATAATTAATCCACCATATTAATTATTTTTATTTTGGTTTTAATATAAAATTTTATAATATATTTTATAATATTATAAATTTTTATATATTATATTTTATAATATTATAAATTTTTTTAATATTTAATTATATATCCGTATATACAACATTAAGGTTCCTTTTTCCATAATGCTGAGATCTGCTTAAACACATACGTATTGCATATCACGATTGAAATAAAAACTCGTTCGACCATTGAAGGGCTATCTTTTGAAGAACTATTTCTTGAAAGATTTATATTAATTTGATTTAAACTAAACCACCCTATTAATTTCTTCTTTTGGTTTTAATATAAAACCTTGCCTGCCGTAAACTGATGTAAGGAAGATACTACAGAGAAATTCTTTTTTCCAGAATATTGAGATTTACTGAAACATATATATATTACGTATCGCGATCGGAATAAAACTCGTTCGGCCACTTAACGGCTATTTCTTGAAACCCTTATTCTTGCATAACGGTAAATATATAATTATAAAGGTAAATTTTATGCATAAAGACAAACATGTAAATAAGAATCTTTCTCGCAATGAAAAGAAAAATTGGAAAATTGGTTTAAAAATTGCAAATTGTTATATCTATTGTAAATACATAAATCATTGTTGTTGTTTTTCTGAAAGCTGAAAATTTTGACTGAAATCATTCGCCTCTAAAGTTGCAGAGGTCTAGCAAATTCAGCTTTAAAAAAGAATATCTCTTGGGGTCTATTATATGCACCTACATTGTATTACCATTGTTACTTACTAATACCTCGGGTATAACGTCTGAGGTGGGGGGAATCACATCTTTCTCCTCGAGTTAAACAAAAGACAAATTTAGTATACCCAATTCCATTCCATAAGTTTTGGTTTGGCACCGTTTCTTGAATTTCAAACCTAATACCCCTCACCACCCCAGCCTAACACCTAATTATTCTTTCACATATAATTTCGAAAATTTCACATAAACTTAAATTTTTCTTTATTATACTCAGTTTTTCTCCATTAAATATATAATACATCTAATACACAAAGTTATATGTACACTATGTTACACTTCTAAATAGAAATATTATTATAAGTTCATAAATTCGTTAAGCCATCAATCATCATCGTCAAGCATAAAAATAAAGATGGAGGTCTTATAGATAAAATCCATAGTATAATTATTATTTCTTTTACATTAGTGGTATCAAAATTAAACATAATATGGTGCAATTTTTGTCAGAAAATCTTGGAATTGCATAAACTTATTTAACAACATCTTATTTTCCTATGTTATAAAATTTAATTATTATAATAATATATTATTTAAGTAAAAAAATAACTGAGAAATTTTAGTTTATATTTTATTAAAAAATTGAATACTTTAAAATTAAATAAAGTTTATTTTAATATTAATATGTTCTATAATATAGTAGATATTTGAAAATTTATCCAATACTATGTTATTTTTATATGTTATATAGTTTATTTATTATAATAATATGTTATTTTTTTAGTATTTATTAATTTTTAATAAAATAATTATTAAAAATTTTGTATTTAGAATAATATGATATATAATTTATAATTTATTATATTAATATGTTATTTATTGTATGATATATTATTTCAAAATTGAATCAAAATTATATTATATTTATATCGATATTAAATACATTGGAATTATATTACATGCATGATATTTCCATTTATCTTTTTTTTTATTCTGGGATAAATAAAATAAAATTAATTAGATAAATAAAAATAAAATACGTTATAATAATATATTATTTAAGAAAAAAAAATAATAACTGAGAAATTTTAATCTAGGTTTAATAAAATAATTTAATATTTCAAAAAAAAATAATTGTTTTTATATTAATTTGTTATATAATAGATAGTTTGAAATTTACCCAATATTATGTTATCTTTATATGGTATATAGTTTTGTTATTATAATAATATGTTATTAAGTTATTTTGATATTTAATAATTTTTAATAAAATAATTATTTACAAAATTTTATACATTTATTTGTTATAATAAGTTATATAATAATGATATATAATTTATTTTAATAATACGTTATTTATTGTATAATAAATTATTTTAAAATTTAATCAAAATTATTTTGTCTTTATATAAATATTATGTACTGTGGAATCGTATTCCATTCAAGATATTTCCATTTAACTTTTTTATGCTGGAATAAATAAAATTAATAAATAAAATAAAAATAATAAGGTAAATAAAATTTAATTATTAAAATAAAATAATATTTAATTAAAAAATAACTGAGAAACTTTAATTTATGTTTTAATAAAATAATTTAATATCTCGAAATTCAAATAATTTTTCCAATATTATGTTATCTTTATATATCATATAGTTTAGTTATTACAATGATATGTTATATAATAAAGATACATAATTTATTATAATAATATATTATTTTAAAATTTAATTAAAATTACGTATACATATTATATACATTGGAATTATAATAAATAATAAAAATATAATAATAATTTAAATAAATAAAATAAAATTATTTAAAATTATTTTTTGTAAATAATTTTTAATAATTTATTTTACAACTTAGTTTATCCCTATAAATCATATACTATTTTAAATGCATACATGTCATACGAGTTATTTATAAGAATAAAAATAATAATTAATTACCTCAAAAAGTATGAGTTTCGCAGCCTTTTAGCAAACAGGCTTAACAATCGGAAACCGAAACCCCGTAGGTTTTCCATCTACCCAGCTAATGATACTCCGCTATTTGTCCAACCACCGACTACAATCAGTCACTCGAAACACAAAGAAGTCGTGAAAGGCGAACGTTGAGCAAGCTTATTGTGACGTCAGGAGCTCTTTTTTTATTTTTATTGTGTTTATTCTTTAAACTTTTCTTATTGAACTACGACAGTTGCACGCTTTTTGTCTTCAGGTAGCTGATTTGTATTTAAGATAATCAGCGATGCATATTGCAGATATTTATAATACAATCATCATATTGTGTAATGAGATGATTCTTCAAAATTTTACTTCAATTTTATATCACAATCATGAATCACAACCGACCTTTTTACAATTGCTTTTCGATTTTTGGTTTTGAACGAGCAGGTACAGTCTTGCTTACAACCTCAGTTCAAATTTATTAGCAGTATGATATTATTTTTATGTTCATTTAATGCTCTTTTACCATTTATAACGCTTTTTGAACATCCATCCATGCGAATAAGAGGAAAAACTGCTATTTATAAAATCAATACAGGCGTGTATGAAAAGTCAGTTTAGCAGAGAATGCTAGTACAAATTTATATCATTGGCTATAATTATCATTGGTTAATTATTATTGGCTATAGTATTTATAATATCGTCAAAAAAAGTCGCCAAATATTCGGTTCAATCATATCGAACTAGTATAATCATATCGAACTAGTATAATCATATCGAACTAGTATTGAGATGACACTTAAAAATGTTACTTGAACTTTATTTCATAATCATGAATCATAACCAGCATTTTTACAATTGCTTTTGGTTTTGAATGAGCAGGTACAGTTTTAATTCTTTCCTACATTCGTATTTCAAATTTATTTGCAATATGATATAATTTTTATGTTCATTTTAATGCTCGTTCACAATTCATAACGCCTTTTGAACATCCCACCAAGCGAATAAGAGGAAAAACTGCTATTTATAAAATCAATACAGATGTGCATGAAGAATCAATTTAGCAGAGAATGCTAGTACAAAGTTATATTATTGGCTGTACTATTAATAACATCGCCAAAAATAAGTCGCCAAGCAATCGGGTTTAGTTTTAAGTCTTGCCTACATTCTTAGTTCAGATTTATTTGCAATATGATATTATTTTTATCTTCATTTTAATGCTGTTTCCAAGTTAAACGCTTTTTGAACATCCAACCATGCGAATAAGAGGAAAAACTGTTTACTTATAAAATCAATACAGATGTGCAGGAAGAATTAATTTAGCAGAGAATGCCAGTACAAAGCTACAATATTGGCTATGCTGTTAATAACATCGCCAAAAAAGTCGCCGAACAATCGGGTTCAATCATATTAAACAACTATTGAAAAATTTACTCACATGCATAAGTAATCGTAATTATTGAAGTAATGATCAATAATTATTTACTTAATTCAATATGCATGAAGGAAAATGAATCTTACCTTAATCTTATTCGTATATTTTTTTTTTTTTTTTTTTTCTCTCTCTGATAGTTCACTTTTTTATTGCAGTAATATCCTGCATGACCCACATATGCAAAAGACCCGTATGTCAATTCTTAGAAGTAGAAGAAACCTTCCTATTTGTAAATGTAGATATGTTGGCGATATTTATGTCTCGTTCAAAATAAGCTTTGGAAAATATGTTACCAATAACAAGTAATATTTCAGAATTGAAAAACACTGTAAATAATTTCAATAATTTATAAGAAAATAATAATTTTAATCGAAAAGAAAACAACTTTTTAATGTGTAGTTTGAATTTATGTACTAGCTCATCATTTTGTTTTTTGTTGGCGATATCAAGGCAAAAATAGAAAACAGGATTTACTTCCTATTACTGATTTCGCAATATAAATACTGAATATTTTTTTACTATTGATTACTGATTTCGTAATTTCATTACTGACTGCTGATTTATTTATTTGATTTTATTTCTCATTTCCTTACTGTTTCGCAATTTTTCATAATGGTTAAGAAATATTTTAGAGCTTCTAAAAAAGATTTAATTTTTTTTATAAGGTATGATATCTGGAACTTAGTTTTTATGTCATTTGGAAACTTAATAAAGTAACTCGTGTTTACCAATCTACTTTGGAGCAATGTTTTTTAACTAAGAAAAGAAGTAAACTTTGAAGAAAAAGAAATAAACTTTTAGGTTTATTAAAATATTAATGATCATTTTCTGAATAATTTCTGGGAAATGCTCCTGATCTGATAAATATTTTAATCAAAATATGATGGATAGAAGATAATCTATTGAAATTACTATTACTACTACACCACACCACATCACTGTGCCTAGAACTGATTTGCCCTATACTGTTTGGGAATGATGATGGTAAGAAGTCAGATTGGGCTCTGTGACGCTCTACGGTCGTATGAGACCGGGACCTACGGCTTAAAGTGGATTCCGAACCACTACAAACATCCATGGCACTGACGGGATTCGAACCCGAATCATGTGCTACCAAGCGCCAGACTCTAGCCACAATCGATTGAAATGCAATACAACCCACAATTTTAATGAAAGTAAAATCGTAGAAAAGGGGCCGTTAAGATTTGGCGTCAAAGTTTGCCAAGTAACGAGTTGAGGTAAATTGCGAACAGTACAAGAAAATTAGGTTATCACATTTAAAGACTTTTCTCTTAGTTGACGCTGAAAAAAAGTTACCAAATCCCAATGGCTCTTATTTTACGATAATAATAATAATACTTCATAAACAAAATAAAGTTTAAAATCAACAAAATAAAGCACCTGTAAATTAAATATCAAGTTTTGATAGATCTTATCATGATCAACCAACATGTAAAATTTTATGTCGTTTAATTTAATTTTATTAATATAAAAATTAATATATCATCTTTTTAGACTTATTAGATCTAATTGGAATTTCAGTAACAATACAAAATAAATAAAATTAGGAAAAATATCAAAATCATTTTTAACTTGTCTTGATTTTAGTTGACTGGATGCTTTGAGATTTATGCTCGCTGATATTGCTTTATCTCAATTTATCCATATGCTGTTAAAATACTAGAGATAAAAGAAGTTTATAAAGGTTAAAAGTACACCTTTATAAAGGAACTACTTTAAAACTCGAAGTTCTTGATTTCATTGCCTATGATGGATTACAAATTCAATTTTAAATGAAAGGAATCGTTGCACGTACATCATTCTTTTAAATCAAGGCTTTCAAGCTGTATACTGATTATTTGAATAAATATTTAATTCAAAATAAAGGATAGCAATACACATATTATTTAAAACCACTTACTTTAAAGATTGAAAGATATGAATATCGCATTATATCCAAAACTTTTTCTTCAGAAGAAAATAAAATAATAAATAACAAGCAAAACTAACTTTAAACGCTTAATTAACAGCCATTTTGTTTTACAGGATGCCAATTTCATGAAAGCAGTTAACAAATAATAATAAAACATCTCACTATTTAGTTAGCACTAATTCATATGTTTCTATTTTTACGTATATCGTAGTTCAAAACAATTTTAAATTAGCGTGCAATTTTATCGTGCTTATACAAAAAATTATCATTGCAATCCCAATAAAATTTAAGGGAATTAGACAAAAAAAATTTTTTTTTTAATTCACTTTCCAAAATTTTATGGAAATAAAAAATAAGATATTAAATAAAAATATTTACTTGTGTGTTTGTTTTTTCTCATAAATCAAAAACTATATATCTAAGGATAAATTTTTTTAATGAAATTTTATTTCTCCTTGCAGAAAAACAGATGCTAGCAGAGTTTTAATCTTGTCCTTTTCCCTTATTTAGGCAATGAAATACAAGCAGATACACTATATATTCCGCTTAAAACCTTTACAAACCTCGCATTGTTCTCAGGGATTTTAATTCTCATTATTTTATTCTCAGAATCTCTTCTTCTAAAACTAGTTTTGAAACTGATTAACTGATTTTTAATAATTTAATAACATACACCTACTCATATTTCTCCAATTTCTTCATCTCTTATTGATCTCTCCATCTCCATTGCAAATATTTACCCCAATTTATCTTACTTTATTCACTCCAACTTTTTTGATAGCGATCATTTTATGATACAGTTAATCCTTCAACTGGTTTCTCCACAAAGCATGTGCTAAAATTAATCTTTTTCTTCATGATCAACAGAATATCACTCGCACTTTTACATCATATTCTGACTTAAAATTTTTCTTGTCCCACGCTCTCCTTAATAATAAGCTCGGCACCACAGGTTTCGGGTTTCCCGACGGTGCCATGAATGTTTGTAGTTGTTCGGAATCCACTTTAAACTATATGTCCTGGTCTGTTCAGCCTAACGTGTGCACAAGATGACCGTAGAGCTACAAAATCACAACCTTAATAATAAGAAAAAATATGAAATCGCTTACTGTCCAACATTTTCTTGAATGCTCAATGCAATAACCTTTTACAACAAAAATGCACCCAACGGCCGTACCATGCTGAATATACCGGTTCTCGTTAGATCACCGAAGTTAAGCATCATTGGGCGCGGTCAGTACTTGGGTGGGTGACCACCTGGGAACACCGCGTGCCGTTGGCAAATGTGGGACCTGAATGGCCGAGTGTCTAGCGCTCTGGCGCTCGGTGCCACAGGTTTCGGGTTCGAATCCCGGCGGTGCCATGGATGTTTGTAGTGGTTCGGAATCCACTTTAAGCCGTAGGTCCCGGTCTTCTATGACTGTAAGAGCGTCACGGAGCAAAAGTCAGGCTTCTACCTACGGGTGCTCCATCACAACAGAAGCTGCTTCCTTCCCCTTCAATCATGAGTCCATATGGGTTCATGGGCTTGGCCAGCCAAGTGGGATAAGAAACAACAACAACAACACAACAGAAATGCAAAGTTTTGCATCAAGCCCTATCTCAACTTTCTCGCGACCTCTTGATTAATTACAAGAAAATTTCTGCCAAACTTCATCGTTGCATTTCTCAGTTTAAAAAACACTACTGGAATTCCGTTTGCACCTCTATCAGCTATGATGGCAAAATATATACAATTATTAAAACAAATTATAATAGAGACAATAATCTGGTCAGCAATCAAATCTTCCATACAAGAACTAATTTGATTATTATAGATCCAAATCAACAATCTATTATGCTAACATGTCATTTCAACACAAATTTATTTTCTTTGATCTTTCCGATGATTCCGACCAAAGTTACAATAGGCTTTTTACTTTTAGAGAACTCCCAGATGCTATACGCGCTGTTCCCAAAACTTTTCCTGGCAGTGATAGCATTCCTGCAAAATTAATTAAAATACCTCCTTATCATTATCTCCAACAGCTACTTCATATATTTAATAGTTTCTGGTTCACCGGCATTGGCTATTCCACTGAAATGGTTAACAGCAAAAATCATACCCAATCATACACCTGCTAAAGACAGCACTTCTCCTAACTGATATCGCCAACAGCCTTGAATTCTGTTTTAAGCAAACTCATTGAACTTATTGTACTCAAAAGAATCATTCACATTACATTCCTGACTAATTCCATCCTTATCATTTTGCCTTTATTCCTTTTGGGGTTCCCATGTATTCGTTATCATTCCTATATCACAAAATTGTCGAAGTAAAAACTCCAAAAAACTTTTTTTTGTTTTTCTTATATTAGACATTTCTTCTGCTTATGATACGGTATGGAGAGATAGACTTGTTTGTAAAATTTTACAGCTCGTCATGCATGGCACCGCTGCGAAATGAATTTATAATTTTATCAATAACATGAATTTTTATTTTAAATAGAGAAATTCTTGAGTGGATGAAATTATTTTCCACTCATGTCGTACAGCAGGGCAGTGTTCTCAATGTATTTCTTTTTGCAATCCATATTTTCGAAATCACCCCTGATCACACAGAATAAAACTCTTGAAAAGTTTCTTGTTAATCTACAAATAACCGTAATTAATGTCACTCAATGTTGCGGAACATGGAAGTTCACCTTTCAACCTGAGAAACGCTAAGTAGTGAGCTTTTCCAATAAAAAACAACAACCATCTAAACATTTGCAAATTTACAATATCCATATTCCTTGGAAACAGCATACCCATATTTTACGCATCATCTACTCTCATAATCAATCTTTCAATTCACACTTCCTATATCTTAAACGAAATTCACTAAAAAGTTGAGTGCATTCAAAGCAATTGCGCTTAATTCCTGGAGTTTTCGGTCCTGGCATTTAATTCAAATAACAAATTCCGCAACTCGTAGCTTACTGGAATACGGAGCTCCTATCTTTATCTCATCCAGCCATAGTGAATTTCAAACATAACATTTTATAGCATTATGCTTTAAGTTTTTCAACAGGTCTTCCGAAGTAGACTCCAATTACTATTTTATTAAAAGAGGCATGTCAACTTTCTAATTTCATAGGCAGAGCGCATTTTTCTCAAACATATTTCTTTTGGTCTTCTTTCCATTTATCTTCACTCCTGTAATCAAACCACAAGGTTGAAACCCTCATTTCTTTTCATTTTTTTTTTCAAACCTTCTAGGGAACTTAAACATTTAACCTTTCAATTTAATCACTAATTCTCATCCTGTTAATCGGAAGTCTAAAGACACATTTCATCTTGATGATTTAACTTTTTAAACCAAATAGTAAACTAAAATTAACTAAATCTTCAACTATATTTTTTACAGCAACTTATCTGGCGTCATCTGGTGGCAATAAAGACAAGGTTTTTATTTAAGTAATAAGGCGATAATTAAAGGGTGGAAGTCCGGAGTAATCTTCAAGTTTTTATATATGTCTTAAGTAAGCCATTGTTTATGTACATACCAAGTTCGAAAGCGGGCCTGAATGGCCGAATGGCTGCGCTCTGGCGCTCAGTCCACAGGTTTGGGGGTCGAGTCCCGGCGTTGCCATGGATGTTTGTAGGGGTTCGGAATCCACTTTAAACCGTAGGTCCCGGTCCTGATAAGGTCGTAGAGCATTGCGGGGGCGTTGTTATTCAGCGTCCGCGGCTTATCTTCAAGTTGCACGCTCCCCTTGGGTAATGCAAAGTGCGTAACGTCTGTGCAGCGCTTACTTTAAGGCATCCAGGACCAAGCTGTCTAGGTGTTTGCCAGCTGCATTAGAAGAATAAAAAAGTTCGAAAGTGAATTCGTTTAAGAAACAAACAAATTTTTCAATTTAGATTTAGATTTTTGATAAAAGCAACTTAATAAAGCATTAAGTGATAATAATATTTCATATAAGTTTATTTGTGTTTTTTGTTTATAATGAAAACAATTTATGTATCTTGCAGTTCATTTGATTTTGCGACGTTAATTTTATAATTAATTTTTATTAAGTTCATCTAAGTAATCTTTTATTTTTTATTTAAAATTAATGCTATTAATTTTAAATAGTTCAAGATGTCTGCTTGTTTGTATTTCCTTTGAATTCCCAAGAATTAAAATATGGAATGATCTACTCCATAAAAATGTTACGGTCCCCATAATTCATTTATCTTGGGCGTTTCTGAAATTATACTATTGATCCTTGGAAATACCTCTGAATCATTTATGTGTCAGAGTTTTCAGAGAATTACGTGTATGAATTAAAAAACCACTATCTTTTTTTTAACAGTATCTAAAAGTATTTAAAAATCGGTGCCAGAGAATAGCAATACGTTTTAAATTTGCTATTAACGAATAAATTATTAATTTTAAATTCATTTTCAATAAATTTCTTTATTGAAAATGAATTAAAAAACAAATCTTTAAATGAATTTAACAAACAAAAAATTTCATCCATTTAAACGACACCATCAGTGTAATTTTAAATTTATTTTCTTCAGCGTATGTGCACATATTTCTAAAAATTATTATTATTATTCTGACTAACAATATAAATTCGTTAGAGAACTATTGACTACAAAATTCATTGCTAATAACTCGCAAATTATGTATAGTATGCTCGCATATAGCGTAAGCATTTTTACAATTTGTTAAATAGTGTTTGTTTAAATATATTTGCGTACATTGCGGTTGTTATATGCAAATGCATAGCATTTGTTAAATAGCGTTGCGTTACGTATTATTTAAATTTATTTCATATTTTACATAACTTTGTGGTACCGAGCGCCAGACACTCGGCCATTCAGGCCCAGTTTTGTAATTTTAAATTTTGAAATTAACTATGCTAAAAATAATTCTTTCAGATAATTTTGATAAAAAAAAAGCTTTCCCTGCATTTGTAAATTAAGGAACATTACTTTAAATATATGAAACTTTTTCGTTGGACTTTGACCATTAAAGTTGAATGATCATATATGTAGCTATTATCTCCTATTTTTTTCTTTTATTATTTGTTAATTTTACCTTTTATTAGTTTTTATGGTTCATTAAATAACTTGCTATTTTTGAGAAGAAATATAATTACAGCAAACATGCAAACCTGAATATTTTTTTATTTTAAAAATCGGCAGCCTAAATTCGTTAAAAATGCTATTCAATGAAATTCAAAGCCTTATAAGAATAAATATTTTGCATTTAATGATAAATAGTTAATAAATATTAAAATAAATATTAAATGATAATAAATATTCCCATTTAATCGTTAGATACCATTCGATAGCCTAAGTTTTGACCCTGTGGTACTGTACACAAATTGTGGGCAGAATGTTCAAGTTTCAACCTCATTTCGGTGTCCATTGCAGATTCTGCTTTCAAAAAATAATAGGAGTCAATGACGATTTAAAAGCGTGTATGAGGATTTCGCATTTAGGGAATTTTCCGAATTTTCTCTCATATTACAAGCAAATCTGGGATCATTGCGCCTAAAAATTATCCCGCCATGCAATATTTCTCCTCGTCACTTATCGGTGGTTTGTCGTGGTATACATAAGTGGGTGATGAGGTTTACTGATTTACAGCAATAACAAAAAGCCATTTGGTATGCTGGGTATTGATCGGTATGCATACTTATTAACAGCAATCATTATTTTGATGATCGTACTGACTTACAGAAATAACAAATAAGGCCCATTGGTATGCTGGGTATTGATTGATACACGTATTTATTTACAGAAATGATTATTTTGATGATCATACTAATTTACAGCAATAACAAAAATACCCATTGGTATTTTTTTACCCAATAAATGTTAAATGGCTAGATCAGGAGGATAGAGTAAATGCAATCCGTCTAAGCCAACTTTAAAGAACGTTCGTAAAGAAAATGTGGCGCTAACATTCACCTGCATTTTGGAGGATAAACCATCCAAGGGTATCTGAGGTCTAGGCACAGTGGTAAGGCGGGGATTTATGATTTCTTGTGGGTGTTGTCCGGGTTTTCTCCCATACTTCAAGTAGGTATTGCTGTATACGTAAATGGAACAAGATTGCAACGATGTTCAACAGCAACGGAAAAGTGTTAATCGAATTTTTTATTAATTTACAATATATAAGGCTCATTTAGGGGAATCAATCATTTGGATTTTCTAATCTACAAGCAATCAAGACAAATATATGCATCACACGAATTTACATACTAATAAAATCATATTTTATTGATTTATAATGTAAAATTAACATTATTCAATTTACTATAACATATTTTCCCATTTTAATCATCATTTTTTTTACAAAATAGTTCAAAATAGTATTTCATTTATAGATGAATATCAAATTGATATGCATTTGTCTGATGGTAGTAAATATCATTGTATGCTTTTCTTTAGTAGGGTTTCCTTTTTTTTTTTTTTTTTTTTTTTTTTTTTTGTTAAAAAATGAAAAAAATTAAAAATAAATTTTTTTTCTTAAAAAAAAAAAGTTAAAATAAATAAATAAAAAATTGTTAATAAAAGAAAAAACAATGTCGTTAAAAAAAAAAAAAAAAAATTTGTTAAAAAGAAAAAAAAAATGTTACAAAAAATTTTTCTTAAAGAAAAAAAAGCAGCAATTGAAATACATAAAATTTGAGAGGAAAAACATGCGAACTATTATACAATCGTAACTTTCATAAGACTCTGGTCAGCAATCGTTGCATGCTATGGATAGTTTTACGAAGCACAGATTATATTATAAGAACTGCAATTGTTATTTAAATATTATTAATTCTTGAGTTTTAATTATATTGCAATAGCATAAAAATTTATAAAATTAAATAATAGTTAATTTCAGCGGGAATCAGCTATCGTACTTATTGGTAAGCTATAAGAGGTATTAGAAACAGTCAACTTTAAGTATTACATAAAAATATTGAATATTGACAATCCATACTTGTACAGGTATATATGCTGCAGTTTACTTCCTTCTTTTCTAGATGATTGCGGTATACAGCACGTGCACAAACGTTTGAAATATACCTCGTCGTTTTATGTAATTGAGAGGGGAAAAAAAACGATTTTCCTTGTTATGTTGCTGAGCATTCTATTTTTATGACAATTATTTTTATTGATAATTAAAATAAACAGTACATAAATTATCCCAATAAATGATTTTGACAAAGATGTTGAGTTAAAATATTAATAAGAAATCGTATATTTTACAATCTCTGTGAAAATTTATTTTAATTAAAATTTTCTTAGTAAATTTTGATAAAATTGTGATGTGAATTATTTAAAAAATCTATAAGTAGCAAATATAAATCAAAATTGCAAAAAGTTAAAAAAAATCATTAATTTCTGTTTACTGATATTATTGCCTGTACAATAACGATTATGGGTTCAGTTCGGATTTGTTTGATATCATCGGATTTCGCTTAAAAGATTTCTTCTGCATTAATCAAGAATTTTTTAATGAATTTTTACAACTTGTGTATCAAATTATAAATGAAACAGTCTGCTATAGAATACATCTTATTCCTACGAAAAAATGTAGAATATCTATGGGGCCTGATGACTGAGTGACTAGCGCTCGATGCAGCAGGTTTCGGGTTAGAATTACGGCAATGCCATGAATGATTGGAGTGGTCCGGAATCCACTTTATACGATAGGTTCCGGTCTAATATGACTTCTACTATTACACCACACCCCAACATTGGGCCTAGAGTTGAGTTGTCCATTTACAGTTTGGGAATGATGTTGGTGAGAAGAAGTCTGATTGGGCTTCTGCGACGCTCTGCAGTCAATATGAGACCAGGGACCTACCATATAAAGTGAATTCCGAACCAATATAAACAGCCATGGCATCACCAGGACTCGAACTCGAAACTTGAGGCACCGAACATCAAAGTGCAGGACATTCGGCCATGCAGGCCCCTGTTCTAATGAGACTGTAAAGAGTGCGGCGTAAAGATGACAACCCTACCTCATTTAAGGAAAATCATCTGCTGTCTCGAAATCTGCCAGTAGGCGGACAGCCTTGGCCTACCATGGGGCTGTTGCGACATTGAAGAAGAGGAATGTCTTTGAAACTATTCATACGTTCATAAAAATATTGCTTACTAGTCAAATAAACAAAAAAAAAAAAAATGACTTGCAGTAATATTTTTTTATTCTGAAATATTGCTTAAATTACACCTTAATATTAAATTCTTTATTCGTGCTACATTGATTTTGTAATAGTTTACTTTTGTAACAACAAAGACTGAAAGTGAAAAATAGCCAATTTTAATCAATCATTTATTGCTTCATACCATATGCACCTCAATATGACGTAGTAAAAATTTTTTTCTTACGTAATAAATGATAAATAAAATACGATTATACAATTACAATCAATTTCGACATGAGATTATCACGTGATCACTAATGATTTTTTTTATCACTGTCTTTAGTGACACGTAAAATAAACCGCGTTTCATTACGTCACGCTGGTCACGTGATTGAGTTACTTTTTTCCGTGTCAGGATTCGCCGATTGAAATGAAATCAAAATAACGCAATTAATGAAAAGTGACATTAATTGAAGAGATATATCGTGCTTTAAATTTTCTGACGCATTTTGACTCATTTTATTATTTCTAAAAGTCCTGAGACAATTGTACTTTAAATCAACGTTTTTTTTTATTATTATTTGATAAACACTTCATTCAAGAAATGAAACTTAAATCAAAATTAATGTCGAATTTAAAAAGTTTTAATAGAAAATTATAAAAATACCTTTACAGAATGCATAAATATTGATAATATTAGTTAATATTGTTTGCATTGTATATTAAGCATATATAATATATAACAACAACAATAAATCGAAAAAAAAATCTGTCATTAAAGCTTTTTGTAATCAAACATTTTATATATTTGGGACAGTACTTTTCTGTTACAAAATGTTCTAAAATCTGAAGCTCTAAATACTATCAATAAAATTAATTAGAAATTAGAAATAAAAGTATGTTATTGTAACACAGCCATATTTTTTATCTATTTTTAATAATTATAAAATATACAGTTCAATTATGAATTGATAACAATAATGCACATTTCTTTTTAATTTATCATACTTCGCTTTAAACTGCTTCCTTTTTCATATTTATCTTTATAAAAAATACTAATTTTTTAAAATTAATTTTATGAGACAGAAGAATTAAATATTTTACGCAACATACTCGTATGTAAAAAAATTTTTATTTATTTTTTGTAATACAATTTATAATCGTTTCATAATACCATACTCCCAAAAAGTGAAATGCTTTCTTAGAAAAAATTATTTTTGTTGTAATTTAGCATTTTAATTAAATTAGTTTTGTTATAGTTTATTATTAAAATCAGTTTTGTTACCTATCTTTTAATCAGTTTCAGTATTTTTTCTCAGGAATGGTGGCGCCATCTTTTGAATAATTTGCAAGTAAAGTTTTTTCATTCAAATTATTCGATTTAATTAAACTGCATTTTAAATTAATGCTTTTAATTGGATTCGGAAATTAATAATCACTATCAATTAATTTATTTTATGATTTCTATTATAAGTTTAAAGATAATATTTGTATAGGCGTTTTATGAAGTTTATATTTGCTATTAAATTTTACAATACATAAAATATTCTTATTTTGCTTCTAACGTAAGCCTTAAAAAATAAAACTTTTAAACATTATGTAAAGAGTTAATATTGAATGAAATAAAATTTTAATATGTGAAAATTTTTTAAAACATAAGCTTAAAATAAATTTATAAATTAGGTAATTAAATACACTTGATGAACCAACTTGAACAAAAATCTACACATTTATAATTTTGCATGCATTTTATATAAAATAGCTAACAGATGTTGATGGTTTATCATATCTATCTGTCCAAATTACATTTTTCTAGGGTTATGACTAATAATGTCTTTACGAGATTTTCGATAGCGTTATTCCATTTGATCATTTTATAATGAGAATTACGATGGTCTGCTGATATACTAATTGAACAACTTCGAACACATTCTTTGTTGGTATACGCAAAGTTGGTTGGTAATAACACCACATTAATCGTCACCACATTAATCATACGAATAATGATGTGCAAAGATGATTGAACTTGCATTAGACTAGATAAATGAGCAAAATGGTTCCCATTAAATATGAATAAGTTGCACGGATTTATTGACTTCTTTAGACTCATTGAAAAAATATTGTACTGTACAACAATATTATCGTTAATATAAAAAAAAAACTCTTAATATCTTTACTATATAAAATATGACCGAATTTTTCGTATTTGTTCATGATCATACAGGAATATTCAGCAATGAAAGAGCTGATTTACTGAATTGAACGGAACATAGCCACCAACGAAGACCAATAATCTCTGGAATTCATAATACATAGAATTATCCAATGTCTCTATCAAAAAGAAGTGCATCCCCTTTATTTCACAAATACTTAGAGCTCGTCATTTTTTACTAATTTCAGAATCACTCAATTTATTACTGGACACGACAATTTTAGTTCCTATTTACACAGACTTGACTGTGTTCAATTGATTTTCCAACTGCAGTGTAAGTGGAGTACAGAATATCGATGATATTGTTTTTAGCTACTCCGCGTTTAAACATCCCGGAAAAACTTTATGGAAAGGACTAACACTCCAAATGGTCTCAATATTATTATCAATTTGCTTATAAGAAACCTGCTTTTATAGAATTTTGTAATTTTGTTAATTTTTATGGTGATATTTTTCAAATTCCTTGTATAACACTTTTTAATTTTATTTTTCTTTTATAATATTATGTGCCATTTTAAAATTACCATTTATTTGATGTTTTTATTGTCATTGATTTGTTTGTTACTCACTTTTGTAAGATTCGTGTGATATTTTATGGTACACGAGAATTTCTAGTAAGCTTCAATAATAAAAAGATGGTATCAGTAATATTTGTTTCTAAGGACTCAGCTCAGTTAATCCAAAGTGTATGTATGCAAGGAAAGGTCAGATAATTGTTGGCCCTTAATTTGACATTTTTGGAGACGAGAAAAAATATGTTGTTACACTTCATCAAAATGCCACAGAACAAAAATTAAAGCCTAATGACAGCTTTGACAAGAATACTCAAGTATAGGATGTTCTACTATGTCAAGTATAGGATACAAGTTACTCAAGCATACGATGCGATATAGTGTAAGTTACGGCATCTATTATCAATCGCTGAAAAGTAATTCGCAGACCTAATATTTAATTAATTTTTTTAATTCAATGGAATAAAAAAATGAAATTTGTAGAAAATTTTATATAATTTTTAATTAATTATTTAATATAATTTTTTTAATTAATTTTAAATTGAAATATCAAAAAAACTTTATTTTAATTTATTTTAAGTGCAATTATCTGTCGATCCTCAAGGCATCCACAACTTTAACCTCTTAATCCACTCATAGTTTTCACCCACCAAATAATTAATCGGCTTAGTTCAAAAGCAAGATTATAACGTTTGTTAATATTAAACATTTATGCCAAATACAAAATAAAATTGTTTGATGAAGGAATGAATGATATCATTGTTGTTTTATTTAATTTTGTATTTAAATATATTAAAAGAAATTGAATTTTTTTTTAAAATTAAATTTCAAAACTTTGTAATATAAAGCCAGTAAAAATTTAATAACTTTCCAAGGTTTAAAGGCCAGCCTAAATTCAAAGTAGGATTAAAATCTTTAAAAAATGTATAATTTAGTCCTTCATTGAATTTCAAGGTAGGATAAGAGAATTTATGAAAATGCTTTGCTGTTACTGTCACAGGAAATGAAAACGTGCCAGAAAATAGCTTTATCACATCTATGATTTAGAAATTAATTTCTGCTTTGTAGAAACAAAATGTTATCAGTCATCTGATAATATCTGTCAGACTGCACACATAATCTGTAGAATCACTGTACATAAATAGATAATATCTGTAGAATCACAGATTACATTTTGTGATTTTCGTTACTACCTGCAATTCGATTCAAAGTTTCTTCTCTTTTTCAGCACATATATAGGTATGTGGATTTATTTAATTATTAATTTACTATAACCCACAATTAATTAATATAAAAATGTTCTGACTTATATATAGGCATGTAAAACTGAATATTTTTTAATTTGAAAAAAATTGAAAATTAATACTTGTACTGTAAAAAAAAAAGTGAAAAACATGAAAGTAAAAAAAAATGTGTATATTTAGATTAAATCAAATTGTTTCATTTATTTCTTATAATTTTTATTCGTTTTTTTAGATTTTAATTATAATTTCGATAAAGTAGAATTTTCATTTAGAATTGATTTCATCTAAAAAATTACATAATATTATAAGATTACAAAATTTTTGAATATATGTATATATATATATAAATATAAAAATATGTACAGCAATCGATACATATATTCATTTTTTTGTTCTTTTACAATCTTTATTTTAAATTTATTTGATTTCTTATAAAGATATTCCTTCAAATTTGATTTGTAGCATATTCAACATTATTGAGGATACCCCTAAATCTATATCCTTTAGAAAGAGGAATAAATATGTAATGATTTCCATGATCTCTTTTGTGGGTAACTAACTACCTTACATTTACAAATATGGAATCAATGTAGCATTCTGCTGAGTATGAAATATTGCTTGTTATTAAGGAAAAAAAGCCTTTCTCGAACAAATCAAATTTAATAAGTTTTTTATTTACATTTTAATAATAAATAAATAAAATAATATAAATGTTATAAAGATTAAATTTTTTTTTAAATACATGGCATTATTTTCTATTAATATTTATCTTCGTATGTAGTATAGTATATCTTTTGTTTAACGACCTAATTTTTGATTCGTAGCATATTTAACATTACTGAGGATTACCCCCTCAAACTATATTCTCTGAAGGAGGGATAAATATGTAATTATTTCTAGGATATCTTTTGTGGATTACCTTACATTTAACAAGTAATATAAAAAAAAAAAAAAATAAAGTCAATTCTACTTTTTTTTTAACTATATGGCAGAAAGTCAATTTTCATTCATTTTTTAAGTTTATCTGGCGCCATCTATTGGTAGATATATGCAACTTAAATCTAATAAAAAAAAATAAAACTGATTAATTAAATTTAATTAATGAATCAATATTTGAAAAAACAGTATTAACATCAAGTGGATGAATAAAAAGTATTTTTTTAACGATTGGAAATTTGAACAAGATATATATAGGGAGAATGTGAGCTAATAGAAGGAATTGAAGAATAAATGATAAAACCGACAATTTGTTTGGTTTCAAATAAATGACTATAGTACTTTATTATCGGAATTGGATTTCTAATTATCTTTCAACTTAGTACTAAGGTTGGTTGCAGGAGGTACTTAAAATTATTAATAAATAGCATGTTATTTTGCTAAATGCTTATTGCTTGTTGCTTGTTTTTTTATTTTTTATTTTTATTTCTTTTTTTTTTTATAAATTTTAAAGTATCTAATAATAAAATTTTCTGTGCTTTTTCCTTAACCGGATATATTATTTCGTTCGTCAGAAATAATAATAATAATTTTATAAATTATTATACGTGGTTATTTATAATAATTTATAAATTATTATAAAATCAAAGAGTCGGTAATTTCAAAAGTGATCAAAATGATTCAATGAATGTTTTAGTATAATAAACAAATGAGCAATAACTTAAATAAAATGAAAAAATATTGATAAAGAATGACAATAATACTGTATATAAATAATAATATAAAGTAGAAATAATAAACGGAAATGCTAAAATAATAACACAAAATAAAAATAATCATTAAGACTGGTATTACAAGTTACTTTCAAGATATCTGAAAATATTTTAAATTTTGAATATGAACAACGGTACATAAAATTGGATCAAGTGTCAAATTATAATGTTAAAAGTTGCAAGAAAACATTCCTTTGCCAGCATAAACTCCGTTAACCCACTGAAATTGAAAGGGCACAACCAAATTTATTCTATTTTATAATGAATAAATTTTAATTTATCATATTTTCTATTCATTGCTAAAATTGTGTAATTCTAAATGGCTTGAAACATTTGTTTCCTCATTCGCGATAAAAATCAAGCGATAACTTCGCGATAAAATGGGAAAGTCCTTCGTAATGATTTAACGTCATTAAATTTGGCGAGAAATAGATCTAGCTAACTGAAAAGTACAAAATCCTGCGCATCAAAGTGTAACTCCCACACTGATGTAAATGCAAAATACTGAATTTATCATTTCAAATAAATTTCATTAAAATTCACAATTACTAATTAAATTCAGAAAATCCTAAAAAAAATTGGAAACATGTCATTCAACATATCGAGAAAATTATTTGAATCGTTGCTTAAACGCGTATATTAATTTTCGTATAATTGTTATTATAATGTTTCCAATATTTATGCATAATATGATTTAGCTTGATGATAGTAGAATGAAAATAGCCTTATAATTTTAATATCTGAATTGTAATGTTTCGTTTGTATCTAGATTTCCAAAAAACAAACAAATATTTGTGCCAAGAAATTATGTGTTTTACAATGTTTTTATAATGCTTTCTGTAATGTTTTTAACAACACAAATAATATTTCTGCATTAAACGCTATTCACAAAATATTTAAAAACATATGATCCACTACTTTAAAAATGAGTATGTAAAATTATGTCTTAGTTAAGTCATATTAATTACTAACCTAATAATAAATTTAGTTAATTGAAATTAGTGAATTAATAATTTTAATTTGGTAATGTTACAAAAAATCCCTACATAAATCCTTTTAATATATATATATATATTAAACTTCGTGAGATATGTAAGATATATATATATATATATTGACTTATTCCTCTTAGAGAAGAAATCACAATAAATGAAACACTTTGTAATTATTTTCAATTCTATGCAAAATTTTATAGTTCATTTATGATTATTTACAATTATATTCAAAAATTTTTAATTAATTTATAATTATTTAGTTTTATGCAAAATTTAAAAGTTATTTATAATTATTTGCAATTCTATGCGTATGTTTTCAATTAATTTATAATTATTTACAATTTTATGCAAAATTTTAAATTAATTAATAAATATTTCTAAATCTATGCAACAATATTTTTATATTAATTTATAATTATTTCCAAATCTATGCAACATAAAATTAATTTATAATTATTTACAAATTGTGCGAGCAGGAATTTTTAACAGAAGTCACATGATTTCAACCCGTTTTTCAAGTTTTTAAATTGATTTATAAATTTGGTATCGAAATCACACTTGGATATTATTTTAATATATTATTACATTTTATCAGTTGAAACTTTTTTTTTAAATACAATTGAAGTATCATCACTTTAACAGCCACATATCATATTTATTTTCCTAAAATAAAACAATAAAGAGTTTTTACTTTGACAATTTAGTGAAGCTTTTCAAACTAGAATAATTGGAAAAGGGTTAACGTAACATTTTGGGTTGTATACTTCTTACATATGTTCTGAGAATGAACAAAAGTTTTTCGTGTGAAATATTCAAATGCAAATATAAAATATTAAGTTATTTTTAAGCAAAAATTTAGATTTAATTCTAAATTTATAAGATTTTAATTATATTTGCATTTAAATATATACTTCATTTATTTAACTTTTTAGGATTATTATTTACTCCAAATTATGTACTGCATGCTTTTATTCAAAATTGATATATTTTTGTTTATGCTCTTTTAGCCATATTCTTTAAACAAAGCGAAGAATTAAAATTTAGGTACAAAAAAGGCTTTTTATTTTGAGAAGCAAATATACTTCTAATGTTGTATAAAATATAAGTATTTGCTTATTAAAATAAATGGATTTCATAAATTTTATTAAGTTTCATGGAAACGAGTTGAATAAATTTAGTTTAAAAATAATAAAAATAATTGAATAATTGTAGATCTGATTGTGAAAAAAGAAGAGAAAAAATGAAAATTTTATATTCACGTGAAAGAATCATAAAAGGAAACTGCTGATTATAATTAGCTAATTAGTTTCACTTTCATATCTGAATATCATTCGAAACAAAATATATCCTACATTTTACCAATAATAGAAAAAGAAATTAAACATTTTAGCGTACTTACTTTCAAAAGCCATGCCATTGTTAACCAACTAAACTAACCAACCATACTCAAAAACCTCAAAACAAATGTTACTTTCTATGCTTCAAAGAACATACAAAATTTCACATTCTCCCAACATTTGATCTAATCGTAACGAAGACAACGAAAAAAACGAGATAAATATTTTTAAAAGCATCTACCTCAATAAGCACCTAAAGCTCTTTATCTAAAAACTGATATCTAAATTATCTCTCATCATGTAACACTGAAAGTAAAATTTCGGCTGGTTTCAAGATCAAAAAATGAAAGAGTATGAAAAAATGAAAATGTACTAAAAATGAACTAAAAATGTAAATACTAATTCTAATATTCTATATTTAAAATTCTAAATACTTTACTAAAAATGAAAAGTATTTAGAACTCTTTTTCATGCGATTTAGTAATTCTCTACCATCAGTATTTACCCATTTTTAATTCTTAATGTAAATTAACCGATTAGACTGTAAACAACTAAATAATGTACACTGAAGTGACAAAAGTCATGGGATAGCAATATGCAAATTTTCAGATGGCAGTAGCATCGCGTAGAACAGCTATAAATGCGCAGTGCTTTCGCAGAGCTTTCATTTCTGTTCAAGTTATTCATGTGAAGAGGTTTTGACGTGATGATGACCGCACGACGGGAATTAACAGACTTTGAACGCGGAATGTTAGTTGGAGCTAGACGCATGGGTCATGCCATTTCGGAAATCGTTAGGGAATTCAACATTCCCAGATCCACTGTGTCAAGAGTGTGCCGAGAGTATGAAATTTCAGGCATAACATCCCACCATCTACAGCGCAGTGGTCGACCGCCTGCACTTAACGACCGAGACCGGCGACGTCTGCAAAGAGTCGTAAATTCTAACAGACAAGCAACACTGCGTCAAATAACCGCAGAAATCAATGTGGGACGTACAAGGGATTTCTGTTAGAACTGTGCGGAGAAATTTGTCTTTCTTGGGCTATTCCAGCAGAAGACCGACTCGAGTGCCTTTACTGACAGAACGACATCGCTTGCAGCGACTCTCGTGGGCACGTGAGCATACCGGTTGGTCCCTAGATGAATGGAAAACCGTGGCCTCGTCCGATGAATCACGATTTCAGTTGGTAAGAGCTGATGGTAGGGTTCGAGTGTGGCGCAGACCCCACGAAGCCATGGACCCAAACTGTCAGCAAAGCACTGTTCAAGCTGGTGGTGGCTCCGTAATGGTGTGGGCTGTTTTTTTTCATGGCGTGGACTTGGTCCTCTGTTGCGACTGGACCGAACATTGACTGGAAATGCTTATGTTCAGCTACTTGGAGATCACTTGCAGCCATTCATGGACTTCATGTACCAAAACAACGATGGGATTTTTATGGATGACAATGCGCCATGTCACCGGGCCACAACTGTTCGCGATTGGTTTGAAGAACATTCTGGACAATTCCAACGAATGATCTGGCCACCTAGATCGCCCGACATGAATCCCATCGAGCATTTATGGGACATCATCGAGAGGTCTGTTCGTGCCCAAAATCCTGCACCATCAACGCTTTCACAATTATGGACGTCTATCGAGACAGCATGGCTCAATATTCCTGCAGAAGACTTCCAACGATTTGCTGAGTCCATGCCACGTCGAGTTGCTGCACTTCGTCGGGCGAAAGGAGGGCCGACACGATATTAAGAGGTATCCCATCACTTTTGTCACTTCAGTGTATTTTGCCGCATATCAAGTAAAGGGTGATAAAGTGATACAGTCATGGGACAAAATTTGAGGAGTGACACAGACATAATTTTATATAGGAATATAGTGTCAGAGGTGACTTGTTGAGAAACAAGGGGGAAAAAAAAAAAAAAAACACCAAGTAATTAAAAAAAAAAAAAAAAATTAAAATCAATTCCTACTTTTTTTCACTCTATTGTAGAAAGTCCTTTATAAATAATTTTCATTCATTTTTTTAAGTTTATCTGGCGCCATCTATTGGAGGATACATGCCACTTAAATCTAAAAAAAAACTAAAATGAATTAATTAAATTTAATTACTGAATTAATATTTGAAAAAACTGTATTAGCAGCAAGCGCCATCCACTACAAGTTCAAAAAAATGTATTTGAACTTGAGTGGATGAAAAAAAAGTATTTTATGAACGATTGAAAATTTGAACAAGATATATATATAAGAAAAGTGTGAGCTAATAGGAGGAATTGAATGAGACACGAAAAGTAAAACATTGTTTAGGTACAACATCATTGCAAAGTGCTTCTTTGCTTCAATGTTTATAATAAAGGCTCACAACAATAATGTGTTTATTTGAGTCAAAGGAGGGTTGGACAAACGATTTTGAACAAGATGCAGGCACGCTTGCAGCCGCAATGGATAGTCGAGCAACGAGGACCTCAACTTCAAATGGAGCCCCGAATAGCAAATAAACACAAAGTAAGGATAAATTAAATCGGGCTTGCACACCAGAGAACTTGAAACTCGTCACGTGACAGGCATCAGTTGAGGCATTGTGGCAGTTCCTCAATGCCTCAATATCCGACCATACATTCCTATGCAAAAATGTATATTTTAGTAAGTTTTTCCTATGACCGTTGAAACATAATATATGTCAAATAATTATCAAGGGAATATTTTAGTAGGAAAATTTTCATTTTATACTGAGGCATTATGCAATGCCTATACTTTTCGATGTTTACCCAATGAACTATTTAGATTCAGATTGGTGTTTTTTTTTCATTTTACAGCAGGAATACAACTTCAATGAATGAATGCTCTTCGGAATAATCTTTATGAGAAGTCGATTCCCCGGATTCTCCCTTAACCACATTTATTATATTGTTTTGTTCAGAGGATAAGAGTATATTACTCTTTGGTTTATACATGTCTATCAAAAGAAAAAAAACTCAATTATGCATAGTTGAATATTTATATACAATATATAGCTCTTGCGTAATATTTTTCAAATTCCAACCAATCAAATTTGACTTTCAAAGATATTTTCTGTGATCTCACAACTCTCTTGTAACGTGCCTGCCAAGCATATCTACAAATCAACACCACTAAATTACATATATACGTGTATACACCCCACACACCTTCTTATATATATATATATATATATATATACACTATTAAATTATAAGCAAAAGCTGGAGCAAACTTTATTTTTGATAATTTGTAAAAAAAAGGCAACACACAATTTCTGTAAATATTTTTTTAATTTGATATTAATTTAATTTTACATTTTTAGCTGTCAAAAATAAATATATCTAATCCTATTCTGTATGCATGAAAGTTGATTTGCTCCCAAAATGCTTTGATTACAACCAATTTTTAACTTATAATTTTTATTCATCACCTTGAATCCACAAATAAACTGATATGCCAAAAAACTAAAGTGCATGATCTGTGAGATCAATTTAATACAGGGAGGGTTTTTGAGGGGATATATAATGAGGCTGATGATACATACTGATAACGACCTGAGATCATGTTCTATATTTTTTGAATTGAAATATGAATGAAGATTTTGAATATCGATAAAGATTATTATGTTCAGAACGGCTGGTTAGAGTTAGCTGTCCTGATGTACGGTATCAATAATCATACGCCAAGGTGTATGCAACTAGATGAAACATGGAACCAAAAGCAAGAGTTTTATGTAGTCAAGAGTCATTGCCGATAGAGATAAGCGAAGACTATTTCGGGTATCTTTGTAGAAATAAATTTGCTGATGATATATGCCTGAGGATTTTCGACTACATACCGGGAATAATACCTGGGAATCTAATAACTGTAACGAATATAAATATCGAAACAAAAGTTCATTGTGCATTTTATTTTATATATCCAAAACCATTGTCATATTTTTATATCTCTGTTATTGGGATTCTTCAATGTAGGGGGATGGATGAAAAACAGTCGAGGAGTGTGTTTCTTTGTGGACAGCCAATGGGATTGCTGGGACAAGTGATTCTTATTTTACCTTATGCTATTTAGGTGAATGAATCAGTCATTTTCAACTGAATACTTGATTGCAATGTTAGAGAGGTTGAAACTGGTACAGGACTTTTTGGAAGACGATGCATTATTTTATGTATGCTATTACTACTACCAAGAGACAAACGGCATAATTTTACAACATAATACTTTCGGTCATACACTGAATACTACTGGGGAATGATTCGTTGAATGAATGCTGTTAGGAATTTTATTTGATGTGAGAGTCCTTGTATTAACAAGATATACATGACATGGTGATTTCATTCAGATCTATGGATATGTGTATCAATATCATAACTAAAGGAATTTAGAGGAGTTATTACTCTTTGTGTAGTCCTATCCCATCTGTAATTGTTTCAACCCATGAAGGTCGAACAGACAATCGTTAATTCCATGATGTATCATTATCCATGACACTGATTATCTGCTTTCGCATTTGAGTGACAGATTGTTCTCATTAAAACAAATAACTTATGACATGCAATACAAATATCTACAATACTGCTTATCTGCTGTCAGATTTGAGGGATAGGTTGTAATTATGCACTTGTTAAAGAATATACATTCCTTTACCCTAGGATTATATGTTCTGAGATTCTTTATGTGATGTTGTTATATGACACAAGCAACCAATTAGTTAAAGACATGCTTCCCCATGCTGAATTTTATAAAGGATGACATACAATAATAGTAATGTATTTTAATGTTTTATGTGTTCAATATAACGTAACAGATTCTGTACTCGTTTTACATTGTTTCATGTTGTATATGAGCCACAGTGTAATATTTGTATGTGTGTATTCAATTTGTATTTATTCAATTCAACAGTGTATTTCAATTTTTGCAGTTGTGGTGATAAGTATGGTGCTGAAGGTAGCTGTCATTGGAGGAGGCGTCATAGGTATAACATCTGCTTACGTCATAGCAGAAAACCTCGAAGACGTTCAGGTGACCGTTTTTTCTGAAAGTTGGTCTCCTGATACCACGGGGGATGGTTCAGCGGGCTACTGGTGTCCCTACTTATTAGGGGACGTTCCTGAAGAGGTACTCAGGTGAGTAATTAATTTTCAAGTGAGTTGTTGAATGTTAAAAATTCATGCATTGATAATAGATTAATTTATTTATATGTAGCTTTGACAATATGTAATATTATGTATATATACGTACATAATCAAAACCAAAGAATAGGAGGAAATAAGGCTGTGTGACGAATATACATATAATATCAACCATAGAATATATTTCATTTATATAAAAGTATATTGTTTACATATAAAATTTGATATAAATATAAAAAAAATATATTTACAAATGTAGAAATTATATATGCATTTGAAAATTTTTTTATATATATATAGGGTGATTATAATTAAAGTCCCACTTTCAAAATGCTGTAAAAAAAGGACCACTCGTCACAATAAGTTCAAAATTGAATCGAAGATACACGAAGAAGATGGAAACGGTACGACATCAAAAAAGTACCAAAGTGTATTAATAGATGGCGCTGTAAGTCACATATAGAAAGGGAATTCGGCTGTCAGTGATATTTTGAATCGAAATGACAACTTATTTGGCATGGGTTGCACATTAAACCAATTGTAGTGTTCAATGTGCTTGAATGTTCTGTTTTTTGACGGAAAAAATGACTTCCAAGTCATTCATCAGTTGTGACACTGTTAGTGGAAAGCCCATCCACCACGGCACTGTCGTACCAAATTGGATAAGAAAAATCGGTGGAACTTTTTTAAAACTTTTTTTGATGCCATACCGTTTCCCCCTTCTTCAAGTATCTTCAGTTCAAATTTGAATTCATTGTGCCGCGTAGTTCTTTTTTTACAGCATTTTGAAAGTGGAACTTTAATTATAATACCCCGTATATATGTATAGAAAAATTTATATTGCCGGTATATTTTATTTATTTTCGATATATAAAAAAAGTTCAGTAATAATTCAACTTTTCATTAAAATAATAAATGTTAGTTAATATCACGATATAACAAAAAAGCTGTGCACATTTGTCAATTTTAATGAATGGAAACTAAGCAATTTCAATATGAATATTAAAAAAGTAATTAACATCCACGCAAGAGTATTCTTTTGTAGTTTTGTTTAGGAACATTGTTTTAAGAACTTCTTTCATTTTGTTTACCCTGACTTTTATCCATTTTTAAGGCTGTATTATTATTATTTTTCCGAAACTTGATTCATTTTATGTATTGTTTATTTTCTTACGCATAAAATTGTTTTCATATTAATTGCTTGATTTTATTGTTAATGTATTTCTTTTTATCCACTGTACCATTCTCTATTTTCATCATTATATTTTCGACTGCTTCTGATACAACTTTCAAAGGCTTTTCTTCACAATTATTAAATGCAATTTTGATCAATGACAGCAAATTCAACATTAAATTATGTGACCAGGAAACCCCTTTCTTATTTGGCACGTACCATATACCAATCTAGAATTTCTTTCGACGAAATTACCCTCTTTTATATAAGAAGAGTAAACTTTGAAATAGTCACAGTTTTGACACTTTAATGAAAAACAACAACAACAACTTTGCAGACAAAGTTTGTTTTACGCCATCAAAATACCATCAAAACAATTTGGGCATAAAAGTTCACTAAACAAAGAATTTCTAAATCGAAAATTCTCTTACCAGATATTGCTATTGTTTTACCTTTTTACGATTATAAAGCAAAAATTTGAAGGATCTAGTATATACTGCAACAGTTTCCTCACCATTATGCTCTACATATTTTGAAAATTGATTGCTAAAAAACTGCCGCTTACGCTTTCTACTAATCCTCTTACCCATTATGATACTATAACAAGTAATATAAAAAAATTTTTTTAAATCAATTTCTACTTTTTTTCACTCTATTGCAGAAAGTCCTTTATAAACAATTTTCATTCATTTTTTTAAGTCTATCTGGCACCCTCTATTGGTAGATATATGCAACTTAAATCTAGAAAAAAAAACTAAAATGAATTAATTAAATTTAATTAAGAATTAATATTTGAAAAAACTGTATTAACGTCAAGTGTCATCCACTACAAGTTCAAAAAAACGTATTTGAACTTAAGTGAACGAATAAAAAGTATTTTATGAACGATTGAAAATTTGAACAAGCTATATATAGGGAGAGTGTGAGCTAATAGAAGGAATTGAAAAACTACAATAAATTATGAACTGTAAGTTATACTTGCAAGATGTTAATAATAACTGCACAGTTTGGAAACAAAGTTAATTAAGCAGCAAAGAAGGTAAATAAATTGTACACAATTAAACGAAATACAGTATTGTTGCCATATTTTAAATATAAATAGGAAAATCAAATATTGCCAGATACAATTTTAATATTATTGAAAAACTCAATAATTGCTATTTGTTCTATTTATATTTGCATAATTTCATCGATACCTGTTAAAAAACAGCTATGCAAACAAGCATTTTCATATATCCCGGCATTCAGAAACGTAATTTCGTTGCAGTCATATTTTGCAAAAGAAAAAAAAAAATATTTCTGAGAATTTCTGAAGTTTTTCAAATTAATAATTTTAGTACGAAGTTTTTTTTGCAAAAATTTTAACAAGTAAATAGCATTTGTTATTAATAATAAGAAATTAAATTACAATAAATTCCTAGTAATACTGTAAAAATTATAAATAATTGAAATTGTACTTCTGCATATTGTCAATTGTTTTTAGCACATTTATAAATTTACATAAAACAAATTAATTTCTTTTTCTGAGAGAATTATATTCTAACTGCACTTTTTAAACAAGTTTTACTTCATAAAAATTTCATAAATAATATATAATGATATAATAAGTACATAAATAAACATGATTCAATCATTCATAAGTAGTCATTATAATTTTTGTTGGTAAATATGAATCATAGTTGTAATTTAATCAAAATGGAAAGCATTTTAATGAATTTATTCTTTTTTTTTTGTCTTTTTCGAACGCCCATAATGCTTTTCTAGAGATTCGATCTGTATCCCTGTTATTATATACTATCAAATTCATAGAAAATCTCATATTAATTGGATGAATGTTCTTATTTTTTTCTTATTAGATTTTGGTGCCAAAAGTCTTTCGAAGTGTTTCAAGCAATCTGTAAGACGAAAGAAGCCGTAGAATGGGGAGTTGGTCTTCTGTCGGTCTTCTCTTTAGCAACAGAGCCTCTGGTAAGAACTTATAGTTATTTCTTAATGGACGTAAGGAAGCAATTTAAAAAATAAAAAGAAATTCCGAAGATAACATTCTCAGAAATTTTATAATTTTTTACATTTTTATTGATATTTTTATTTGATTGGGTATTATTGAATTTCAAAGCACCCATTTTCCATGAAATTTATGAATCATTGTTTCGGTGTTTTTTTATATAATATATATATATATATATTCAAGTACGATCACAAGTATTTCAATAAGATATTGGAATTAATTAAAGATTATTTGCTTACTTTAAACTGCATATTGTTTTTAATTAACAAATATTCTATAAAGGAAAATATTTTATTCAACAAGGATTCTATAATGAATTTTTTTTTTAATCAACAAGGATCCCATAAAGAATAGATTTTGATCAACAAGGATTCCATAAGGAATATATTTTAATTAACAAATATTCTATAAAGAAATATATTTTGACCAACAAGGATTTCATAGATGGATTTATTTTGATCAACAAGGATCCCATAAGGAATATATTTTAATCAACAAGATTCCATAGATGAATATATTTTAATCAACAAGGATCCCATAAGGAATATATTTTAATCAACAAGATTCCATAGATGAATATATTTTAATCAACAAGGATCCCATAAGGAATATAGTTTAATCAACAAGATTCCATAGATGAATATATTTTAATCAACAAGGATCCCATAAGGAATATATTTTAATCAATAAGATTCCATAGATGAATATATTTTAATCAACAAGGATCCCATAAGGAATATATTTTAATCAACAAGATTCCATAGATGAATTTATTTTGATCAATAAGGATCCCATAAGGAATATATTTTAATCAAAATGATCCCATAAGGAATATATTTTAATCAAAATGATCCCATAAGGAATATATTTTAATCAAAATGATCCCATAGAGGAATATATTTTAATCAACAAGGATTATATAAAACCATATAATTTTTCTTTGTTTGCTTATAATAATTTCTATTCGAATCAAATAATAATCTTATTAAAATTCAGTGAAAAACAAATTAGGCAGATAAAATATTTATTAAAAAATTATTAGTTTAATGAAAACATTTCTTGTTAATATTTTAGGAAACACCTGCATATCATGATCTGTTCTTGGAACATAGACCTTTGTGTGCAAAAGAGCTTTCCATGTTTCCTAGTCGATGCCGGTAAGATATCATCTGATATAATAAATTATCGTTGTCATTCATAAATTAACAGTTTTTATCCTTTTATGTCAAATTATAAATTAATTATTTTTTATGAACTTCTTTCCTTAGATACGGGGCGTTCATAACTACATTTTTTGTTGAGTGTACTAAATTCCTTCCAGTTTTAATGAAACGGTAAGACTCTCTTAGTAATTAATTTAAATTAATCCATAAAATTAAGTTTGTTGAAAATTTACCATACTTTTATTTACGTATATATATATTTATGTTTGTATGAGAGAGAAGGGAGAGTGGGATTTAAATAACACTTTTTACCATCATATGAATTAAAATTAAATTTTAAAATTGAACTTTTCTTAAAAAAAACAAGTAAATATTTTTCAATTATTGGATTATATCTTCTCATACAGATAATACATCATTCAAAATATTTATTAAGTTTATTATAGATCAAAGCATTGTACTTACGATCATCAATAGATTAACCAATTTATATTAAAATAGTTATTATTCTGTATAAAAAAATTTCAACGGCAATATACTATAATGTACAAAAAAAATATATATACTATTTGGTATTGTTTTCGTAAAGAAAATTAGATCTTACTTTTTTGGTTATGTTAGTTAAATAATAGCTAAATTATATATTTGTTTAATTTACAAGTGCACTTTCTTTTTCTTGATATTAATAGAAAAGCTTGATATTATTATTAGGCTCATTTTTGTCATTTTGTTAAAATATCACCAATTAGAAAAATAAATGGTCCGTACATATCAATAATAATTTAATTATATACATTTTTGCACATTGAAATGAGGACACTGATGCAATATTAGATAAAAAAAATTGCAATAATACGAAGAGAGAAATACTGAAAAAAATATTTGTGTATTATATGTACAAAAAGAATGAAATATAATATTTTGCTTTCTAAAAATCAAACAAAGTAATCAATAAAATAAAATAAAAAGATATTTGATTTTGTTACTAGAAATCATTCCACAATATATTAAAAAAATAATATATATTTTTATCAATAAGTTTCCTGTTTTTTTAAACTGCAACTGTAGTATGTAACAATTCCAATATCTATAAAACACATCATTTTGGTGCTGCCATCTGGTGATTAGTCTTAAAAACAAGATCTTGATGTAATTACTTATTTAAATCATGCTTATTACAATAATTTATATTTATATCCTTTTATAGAATACAAAGTAAAGGAGGAAAATTAATAGAAAAGAAAATAGAAAGCTTGCATGAGGTAAGTATTTGTTTAAATTTCTTTAAAATTTCAAATGAAAGAATAACTTTACATTTTGAGACCATTAACTAATTTAATACATGTCATCTTCATTGAGTATAGCTAATAGAGGCAATGACGAGAAGTTTGAGTTAAATAATTTTGTTCTGTAGTAAATGTGAAATTTAATTAAAATTATTTTATTTACCATAATAATCTGTTCTGTTGTAAACAATTTAAATCTCTAATTAATATGAAATTCTAATAATCTGTTCTATTGCAAACAATTTTCATCTCTCATTAAAGTTTAAATATGATGTAGTCATCAATTGTTCTCTAATGCAAACAATTTAAATGTGAAATTTAATTAAAATTATTTTATTTACCATAATAATCTGTTCTGTTGTAAACAATTTAAATCTCTAATTAATATGAAATTTAATTAAAATTATTTTATTTATCATAATAATCTGTTCTATTGCAAACAATTTTCATCTCTCATTAAAGTTTTCTGGTGAATATGATGTAGTCATCAATTGTTCTGGACTCGGAGCTCGAACTTTGGTTCCTGATCCAGAAGTAATTCCAGTAAGAGGTCAAGTAATGAGGGTAATATAAACCATTCTTGAATCATTTAAAAAAAATTATGTTTAATTAGAGATAAATCAGATATATGAAGAATATCTAAATGAATGAAAAATCAATCATTTTTTATAATGAAATTAACAATACAGTTAACATATATATAATATTTTTTATAATGAAATAAACAATATAGTTATATAATTAACAATATTAACAATTAATAACGTAATAGCGTAATAATTAAAAATGATTTATAAGTCTTTATTAAATATTGAACACTTTTCATGTTATTCAGCACTCTTAAACAAATATATTTTAAACCGCATATGTCTTGATTTTTATATCTTTAAAAAATTTATAGGTCAGACTTTTTAATCAACTGTATTTTTAAAATTGAATTCTGATATTATGTCAGCTTTATACTTCAACAATAACGTATTTGAAAAAAAACTTTATAATAACATTCATATTGCTTTATAAACGTAAAAACTACTTAAATGTAAAACATATGTTTTGGAAAAAGAATTTTAACAAAGCGAATTTCTCACATTATTTATAATTTGTATTGGATTAATGGAAATTGATTATATAATACATGAAATGTACCTTTTAATTACATAAAATATTTCTTTTGTCACATAAATATTAAGTGACTAATATTTTTTTTTTATTATTATTATGGAAACAGGTTCATGCCCTTGGCTCAAACATGGAGTAATGTTAGATAACGACTTTTATATTTTACCTAAGTAAGTATTGTTGCAAATGTTATTTGTAAGTATGAGCTCAATTGTTTTATTTTAATTGCTGTTGTTTTTAAAAGTTAAGTTCTTTGATACGAAGTTTTTGCCATTGAAGCGGCAATTGATTAGCAAATTTGTACTACCATGGGTGCATAATGCAATCCTACTAAATAGCACCCACTTTACAAAGAAAATAAAACAAATGATTCAGAACAAACACTCACAATTAAGGCATTTCATCATCGATCCTCCAATGTCACGAAATTTTTGTGCTTATTGTCAGTGCAAACAAGTGTATCTTAAATATATTAGTCAGTAATAAGAATCTATAGTTTCGTTTTTTGGAAATAGTTTCCAACTATTGAAAATTGGTTTGTTTAAAAACAACTTTTAGTAGTATAATACCATTCATTAATATCTTGACATTTTAAATATATTATACATAATACATTAATGTACTGCATTATTTGAAATGTATGATTGATTGATGATTTTATGGAATTATTATTATTTTTGATTGAATCTAATTTACAGCATGAAAAACTTCAGAACGCACCAAGATACTTTTAAAGAATTTCATTCATTCACAATTTATTTATTACAATTAAAGAGTTCAGATTATAAGCTAAAATAATTTTAACAACTTTTATGTGAACAAGCTGTAGAGACTGTTTGAAATAATTGAAGATGAGTTAGAAATTTTTGGAAATAAAAATTCAATTTCACCTAAAAGACTAAAAAAAATCATTAGAGAGTAATGCTTTCTTGTTTGGTTGATGTTGTGTACATTGGAATAATTAGTATAAATAGTAAGCAGACATGAGTTTTTAGCATTCTCAGATCTTTTTGAACACCCTCAGAATATATGTTCCCTTGTAAAAATTTCAGCATATTGCTTGGTCACTAAATAACCATCAAGTAAATCAAAGCATGATGAAACACAACGTGTTTGTGTATGGACAATTTATGGACGTGTTTGTGTATGGACAGTATGGAGTTATAGCACATATTTTTAATCAACAATGATAGCCTATGTTCAGGCTTGTAATGGGTTTACATACATGAATTTATGTGACTAAATTTTGTTATTCTTTAATTAAAAACATTGTTTGATAATTTTTTAAAACATTTATTTCAGTTCTGAAGAGACTATTTTAGGAGGCACTCACCAGGAAGATGACTGGCGTCTGGAGCCAGACCCAGAAGATAGTAAAAATATCTGGGAAGGTTGCACAGAAATAATGCCTTGTCTCAAGGTCAGTGAAGTGTCCTTTCACATCACATTTAATTTACAATTATATGCAGCTTTTGTCTTTTTTTTTTTTTTTTTGCAAAACTTAATTCCTGAATTCTAAGTGTGACTAAGTCTTGAGGCATTACATTATTAATAAATAAATATAAATGTACTGAATAATGAAATCTTCCCTAATTCATGAAAGGTATCATAACAACAAAATGAAGCCCAAATGAAGAACTGTTTGGTAAATTTCGTTGAAAATAATAATGTTTTCAATCATTTTTTTTGTTCTTATTTGAAGAGAGGACAACTTCAACCTCCAACAGGGTCTGTGATATTCAAAATAGGTGACTGCCTATGGCGGAAAAATTTAGGAGGACAAAACCAGAACTAGAGAAAAAAATAAATAAATAAAATACAACCCACAAAAATATATTTCGTTTACTTGGATATAGAAAATAAATTATTAATAAAATCAAATACAACAGGAAGTGAGAGGATTTAACAAACTTATTCAAATGTAACAGGAATAGACAGGCTTCTGGTGTTTCAATGTGTAACCTGTGAGATGCACTTCATATGGGATTCAATATACTTTTTCCCACTTGCATCTAAAATGTAGTCAGATTTGAAACAATGCTTTATTTATGCAAGGACGTCCTTTTGTTGGTGATACAACTAGTTACAAATGTAATGAATGTGAAAAATGATTTTTAGAGTTAAGTGGGTATTATTTATTGTATACCTAGCTTTCTACATTTCCTTAAATCTTACAAAAATATGCTTTTAAAAAAGTGTAGATTATTATAAAGTAGTTTTAGATTGTCGTTAGTTCATTAAAAATTTAAATTTTGTTGTTCAAGAATCAATTTTCCATAAAAGTGTTTTGTATTATTGTCCAAATTCAATTATATATCATTCTAATTAACATGGTTCTCTTGTAATTCAGTTTTTTGTTAATTGGTAAATTTATTTTAAACTTGGGGGGGGTGTAGCTAAAATGCTAAGGTCGTTGTTACCTTCAGTACTGTATATATCCTTACGTATAACTTCATTATGGATTTATTACAATTACAAACACATAGTAAGAATAAATTAAAGTGCTTATTGGGCTTGACAACCAGTGGACTTGAAATTTGTAACGTGACGGTTATCTGTAGGCAGTCTGTATCTGGCTGTTGAGCGATATTCCTTTGAAAGCGTGTTTGTTCCTCAATGCGTCAATTACGACTATACATTCCTATACAAATAAATGCATGTTTTAGTAGCTGCAATACCCGTCAAAGTCCCATAAGCGCTGAATCTCCCTGTATTTAAATTAATTGTCTTGTACTAAACGTATATTATTTAAATATATAATTGTCATGCTATACTCTTCCTACCTTAAATTTTTAGAATTATATTCTTAATCCACTAAAAAACTACCACTAACCCTTTAAAATCACTCTACTCAAATGGTTAGTCCCTTCTGTGGGAAGCCGTTGGTCAAAATTCCTCTCTCGCGTTTGTTACTCAAAAATTTCAGGTTATTTGGGTTGAATTTTCTGCATCACAGCTATTTTAATGTAAAGAATGAATGATAGAAAACTATAGAAAGAGGAAAATTCGTAATTTATTAGATGAAAACTTATATAGACCTACCAAATATAAAATACAAAGTTTTACCAGAAATAAAATATTGAAATAATAAACACTACGCTTGATACTTTAATTGCCAAACTTTCTGTACAGCATCCAAGCATGGACTATCAGATCATTTCTGATGGGAACAGAAAAGTGAGAATTCTCACCCCAGGAATAATTTGCTTGAGCATTAATGGGCAATTGCGGAAGGATAGAACAGCACATCCATCTTGTTTAGGCAGCTGGATGGGTTAATTAAATACATTAAACTCCCCAAAATGCTAACACATTTTTTATGACTAGTATTCTGTATCACCTTTGCAGGAAGCCAAAATCTTAAGACATTGGGTGGGCCTGCGACCTTACAGACCAACCCCTCGGGTGGAGAGGGAGACCCTAAAAACAGAAAAAGGGAACTTAGAGGTGAGTAAAATTATTATGGAGATAATTTTAAATTAGATGTATAGCAAACTATATTCATTTCACGATTTATTATTATTTTTTTTTAAGATTTTCACTATTTTTTAAATTTAAATTCAGAATGAGATTTAAATGAGATTGCAATTTTTTCAAGCTTTAACATAGCTTTTATGTTTTTTTGTATTTATCATTTTTCAAATTTTTACTTATCTCATTATAATTTATATCTGTCGTATGTTAGTAATAGTATTATGTCTATTTAATATTAGTATTTTATTTACTTTATATTAATAATTTTCAAATATTCTTTTATTTTTAAATCCTTTTCACTTTATTCACCATTCTTAGTGGTTTTCGTTTATCAAATGCCTCTGTGATTGGGGAGTAAGGAGTCGGTGCAAAAATCCAACTTCTGACTCTTTTTATCAAAATACAGGATGGTTAAAAGTGACCGTATTCAGACCCCTCAGGAACCCATTCTACCTATCGAATTTTGATGAAACTTGGTAGATACGTTATATGAACCATGGGTAAAGATTTCTGCAATAATTAAAAAAAATATTTAAAATTTTGACCCCCAGGTAGAATTATGGCGCCTAAAGAAGGACACAAAATCTGTCAGAATCATTAAAATTTATTTAAGTACAAAATGTGCTCAACGTGCACTCCATTGACATTAATTACGTGTTGAAAGCACAATATAGCTTCATCTAAAGAAAAGTGTGCCTCATCTGACCATAGAGTTTGTCAAAGCCTTCCAAGTCCTTGTCAAAGTGTATCACCTTTCATTTTTGCCAAAAAACCGCAAACAAATTCATAGCGTATTTGGTAGTCTTGAGGTTGCAGCATTTGCACCAGGTGGATCTTATACGGATACCATTTTAAAATGGATCGCAGAATTTTTCGTACTGTTGACCACGCCAACTCACTTGACACCAACCGAGCATTTGCAGAAAAATAGCTAGAACTGGAGGCTCTTTCAACCACAGCAGTAGCGACTTCTTCGATAATTTCATTCACTCGTTTCCTCCCTCTTCCTGGAAGCACATTGAAGTCTTCACTCCCTTCAAATTTAACATTCATCTTCTTCAAACCATTCTTCGACATGGTCTCTTTTCGCAATCCCTTTAAACGACGATATTCACGCAATAGTTAAGTAATAGCTAATAGTAATAGCTAAGCTATTGCTGACGTTCCAAGTACAAAGGCAAGCAGAATGATTTTTGGGCTCTGACTGCAAGTCTCTTTATAAGTTTAACAAATTTGCATAAAGAGTTTTTGAAAAGTGCCATCTGGTGGTCAAAATTTAAACTTTTTTATTTCAGAAATCTTTTTCTCATGGTCCATATAACGTATATACCAAGCTTCATCAAAATATGATAGGCAGAATGGTTTATAGAGGGATCTGAATAGGGTCAATTTATTTTTAACGTCCCTGTATATTTTTTGTATATAATAAACGCTATGAACGGGAATAAACGTTAATAAACGTAAATTTAATGTGAGTAAACTTTAAAATTAAATTCAAAGGTGTCAATTCAGTTGTATTCATTAATGATACAGTCACTAGATAAAAAAGTGACAGTTTCAGCACTAAACTAAGTAAGAGTTGAGAGATTTTAAATCAACTATAAAAAAGGATTTTAAAGAATTTATTTTACTTTTAAGAATCATTAGGATTCAATGTCAACATATGTTTGTGAAAATTGCAACACCATGAAGAACTTACCCGAGTGAGCTGAAATTTTGAGGAAATGCAGATTAGCTCATGATATGCAAATGATTAGAATTTCAAATCCGTAGCGCATGCGTATGCTGAGCAGTGCCCTCTGAACGGCGGATGGATCTGAATAAATAGACGGCTGTAGCGAGGCGTGTATGGTTATCGGTGGTTATCTGCTAGTGGTAAACGTTAGCTCAATCGTTACTTATGCCTCTTCGAAGAAAGAGAGCGAGATTTGAACAACTTACAGAGTTTGAACGGGGGAGAATCATCGGCCTTCGTGAAGCTGGATTGTCTTATCGTGCAGTAGCCCCTCGTGTGCAGCGTAACAGCAGCACAGCGATGCGTCTTTGGAAGCAGTGGACTGACGAGTGTCGGACAACTCGGAAATCCGGGAGTGGTCCCCAAAATGTGACGTCAGCTCGCGATGATAGACACCTGGTCCGCATGACGCTGACGGATCGTACAGCTTCCTCTAGACAATTGGAAGCACAGTGGTCAATAGTGGTCCTGTAGTGGTCAATAGCTACAGGTGTTTTATTGTGTGCTTCATCAATTCGTAGATGTCTGCTGCAGCGTGGACTGCGCGCAAGGACTCCTTTATACAGGATCCCTCTCACGCTACGGCGCCTGCGGCTACAATGGGCCGCTCAGCATAGAGACTGGCGTGCTGATTGGCAGCATGTCGTGTTTTCTGACGAATCCCGCTTTAATTTGTGGTACCATGATGGCCGCATTCGTGTCAGACGCTATGCGTTCGATAACGCCACCTTCCGGAGTGCATTATCGAACGCCACAGTGGACGAACACCCCGAGTTATGGTCTGGGGTGCCATAGCATATCATGGACGATCTCAATTGCTAAGAATTGTGGGCAATCTGAACAGCAACCGGGAAATCAGTGAACTTCCACAACCCCAAACTGTTCCCTTCCTTCAAAGCTTGTCAGGCGCTGTATTTCAACAGGACGATGCCCGCCCTCATATCGCTAGGACTGTTCAATCCTTCTTTGCAACGCGGCAGGTACAGCTTCTTCCTTGGCCTGCGTATTCCCCGGATATATCGCCGATTGAACATGTGTGGGATTTCGTGATCCTCGTCCTGTTGCTTGTGCAGACGAACTTTGGGTGCGCATACAAACAATATGGAATGCTCTTCCTGAGGCAGACATTCAAAATTTGTTTGACTCCATGCCACGTCGTGTAGCAGCACTTATTGCGGCGCGTGGTGGCTACACAAAATACTGATTCCGATCTCTTGTTATTGTTTGTTTGCTTTGAACATTTAGTCATTTATTTGTATCACTACCCCTCAACTGTGTATTAAATTTCATTCAATTATGACGATTCCTTCATGGTGTTGCAATTTTCACAAACATGAGTTTAATACAAATACAGCATGTTTGAAATTAAAATGCACACTTTTCTTTTGCTTGTCTTCGCCTATTCTACAATACTTTGTTAGCTGCGAATTCAGAACTATTATTTTTATGGGATATATATATATATATATTTGTATGGAAACGTAACGTAATCTCTTTTGGATATCTTTTAAGTTATTGCGAATATTATACCGTTAAAATTGTAAAAGAAAACACTTTTCTAATGCAAAATTTTTTATAGATATATGAATTTAATTATTCATTGAAATTTTTTCCCAATTTTTTTAAATCCACTAGAACAGATCTTACTTCATATTATGGCAAAGAGTCAGGAATTCATTTGATGCTTATGAGTTTTGAACTTATAATTACTTCTTCAAATCAGAAATTAGACTCAGGAGAATGTACTTAATGATCTACAGAGCTAATGTGCGTATAATTAATGTAGATAGAACTGACGGACATAAGTCCGACACTATACTTTTAGGCCATTATTTTATTGTCTTAGTTTAATATTGAGCAAAAAATTATTATAAATACGAAGGCTTTTATATAAACTAATTCATAATTTTTTTTACAAAAGGAATCGCTTTTTTTTTGCTACAATTAATTTAAGTCGCGAAATTCGACAATCAATTTTAATTTTATTAGTTTGCAAATACGTAAAAATTACATGTTTTCTTAATTCGAATAAATAATAAATGAAAAATAGATATAACTAAAAAGTTATAAGTCGTTATTATAATGATTTTCCTTTCCTCAAAAATTCGTTTCCGGTTTTTCCTTGAAAGCATATTGTAGAGATTGCCTCTATTTATTCGTCTTATACTTTTCAAATTTATATGGATAAGACTTTCTTGCTGCTTAATATATTAAATTCTTAAAATTAAACTGATATTTGCAGAAAAATTGTACGTGATAGAATTTTTTTCATTATTTTTACCTTTATACACTCCAAAAAAAAAAAAAAACTATAAGAAACGCCGCTTATATCACGGAAAATATTACCACCGTTGACCAGAGTAATAGAAATATTTTATATCTATGAGATTCATTACTAACATTCGTGCTTGAAAATAATTGTACCTAACAGAGTGAATACCTTGGTGTGAATTTATTGTTCTGTTTCTAGAGCTAACAGGTGGGCTGAAAGGTTCGTAGGCCGACACATAGATGGCGCTACTAGTATTAAATCCATATAATTTTTAGTTAGCACTAACCTTCAAAAGACACGTGTATAAATTTGACAGCTGTTGCACTATTAGTATGTGAGTTACAGCATTTTTAGTGTTCATCACGTGCAGTCCACTCGGCTGACTGTCGATTGGACTCCGGTGTGAAATGATGGAGCCATGTTTCATCCATTTTCACATATCGACGCAAGAATTCGAGGTTTATTACGATTGAACAGGTCCAAACACTGTTTAGAATCATCAATTCGTTGTTGTTTTGGGTCGATTGTGAGCTCGCGCGGCACCCACTTTGAACAGAGCTTTCGCATATCCAAATATTCATTCACGATACGTCCAACACGTTCCTTTGATATCTTTAGGGTCTCAGCTATCACAATCAACTTCACTTTAAGGTTATCAGAAATTATTTTGTGGACTTTTTTGATGTTTTCGTCGGTAACAGCCTCTTTGGGGCGTCCACTGCGTGCATCGTCCTGGGTGCTTATTTCGCCTCTCTTAAATATAGCAAACCGCTTCTGTACGGTTGATTTTCCTGGTGCAAAGTCCGAATAATGTTTATCAAGGCAAGCCTTGGCTTCAATAGTATTTTTTTTTCGCCAAAAAGCAATGCTTTATTAACACACGAAATTCCTTTTTATCCATTTTTTTAAACTAGCAAAAGCTGCTTCACTAAAAATGCTATAACTTACATACTAATAGTGCAACAGCTGTCAAATTTATACACGTGTCTTTTGAAGGATAGGGCTAACTAAAAATCATATGGATTTAATACTAGTAGCACCATCTATGTATCAGCCTATGAACTTTTCATCCCATCTGTTATGTTTAAATTCTTAATTTTATAATTTAGAAGAAGTTCCATGTCCCCTTCTCTATATCAGAAGTTGACGAAGAACACTTATCTCTTGCATCCCTATATCCTGAAATTTCTTTTCACGTTATAATTTGGTGTTAATGCTCTATTTGTTAATGATGCTATGCTAATATAAAAAGATATCCCCAATCAACATTCCAATATATTTGTGACCTTTTTTATTTTAGAATATCACAATTTGATGGACATGACATGATATATTTTTTAATGAAATTTTAGGTTATCCACAACTACGGACACGGAGGATCTGGCGTCACATTATCATTTGGATGTGCATACCATGTTCTGAGACTTCTACAAGAAACCATGAAAATTTCTTCACATCTGTGACATTAAACAACTCGTTGTTTATTAAAAAATAAAATCGGATATTTAAATATAGTTGTGGCCAATGAAAATTCTCAACTCTTTATTTATAATGAGATATGGGATTTTTTTTTGAAAACATATATCATTTGAAATGGAAATTATTTATTTTTAACCATAAATAATATATTAAATCACTACTTTGCAATTTGTAAATGTCAATTTAAAAATGAATTAAATTTTACAATGAATCAAATATATGTCAAAATTATACCAAGAGTTTTTTCAACAAGGAATTAAAATAATGGGGCAGTTTTTGAAAGAACATGTACATTCTCAGTACATATACAGTACAATGTACATGAACATGTACAATACAATGTAAATGTAACATGTACACTACAATATACATGTACAGTAATATACATGTGTAATGAACATGTACACTACAATATACATGTACAGTAGAACAAGTACACTATAATGAACATGTATGTGTACAGTAGAACATGCACGTTCTAGTCAATACATGCTCAAGCAATCACTTAGCAAATACGATGATAAAATCAATAGCAAAAACTCCAATAATAAGCCTATCAATAGCAAAAAACGACAATAAAAGCATGCGTTTTTATTGCAAATCGATCAAAGTTACTTTCTTTCCAACAATTGTTTTTCGATTAAAAATTTATAATACCATTCTCATAAAAAAAAACCTAAGTAATGAGTTTTCATAGGCCACTACTGTATCTTCACAACTGGATTCTGAAAGCAGAGAGAGTTAAATCTCATTAAAAAGGATTTTGGAAGACCTTTTAATTGAACGTTGAAGATGATTATAAAATACCTTTTTATATAATGATTTGTATTGTAAAATAAATTTATATAACTTGAAATTACTTGCAGGTATTCAGCAATTACATGAAAATTATGTTATTGTTATTTAAATAACTATTAAGTGTATATATTTATAAATAAATTGTGCTTTTATTCCCGAAAACAAATAACTAAGAATTAAAAAATATTAATATTGTGATCTGGCATATCAAAAACTGATATCAAACTTTGCATCACTAAAAACAAATAAAAATTAAGAGATTATACAAACAAGAGATTCTACTAGAAACAGTTCTGTAAATGCACTTTAAGAAAAGTCAGGGATATTTTTATTTAATAAAATTTTAGAATAAAATAATTATAATTATTCCTTGCAAAAATTGATCAATTAAATTAAAAATATACTATTACTATTTAAATTTCATGTGCTGTTATTAAATCCAGAATCCAGAAATAACATAAAGTAAAGATATTACTAAGATCTGTCTTTTCTTTTCTGTCCATTACTTTTTTATTCTACAGTTTTTCATACGGAATTATTTCAAAATTTTAACTTTTAATAAATTATTGGGAATTTTAACCTGGAGAGTTTGACCCAGAAAGCCACTTTATTTATTTGTTTTTATTTTCTGTGGATTTTTACACCATGGATTATTTGTTAACTTTCTTAGTCAAAATAAACCAATATCCTGTAACTTTTGTTTTTGGCTCCTGGCAAAAAGCGGTCTTTAACGCCTCATTGCAAAACATGTCAATTACTTCTTAACTTTTGCGGGTGTCGTCTTAGCTGGCGAAACAACCGTAAGCTGGGAACGCTTCGCATGCCATTTGAGAAAATTGCTCTTGATCTCTTTATTTTTAAGTTCCTTTTCCATTTTTTTTTTCTCTTTGGCGAAAGTGAATTATTGCTAATTACTGTGCCCAATAAAAGTCAGACTGAGATTTAAGCCTGGATCATCAATTACACACAAAATCTCGTCATTATAGTGTTCTACTTGAAAAGACACCTCATTCAAGAATAGCACCCTTACGCGACTAAAAATGATCTTCAAAATATTTTTAATATTCAAAAAGTTTATTAAAATTAAAATGATCTTATTCTATGTATTGTAACTGTTAGTTAATCTGTAGAACATATTCGGTTTTAAAAAGGAAACGGACGTATTGATTATTTATTAGGGGTACTAGTCAGACATATGTATCTCGAAGCTATTTTGGTGGTAGTTATTGCCAAACAATTTAGTTGAATTTTTTTGAAATTAAAAAGTTTTAATTATTGAAAAGTAATCTTATTTTTTATTGTATTTAAAATCTTCTTTAAATTACATCGCTGTATTTGAATGTCAGATTTGGTCACTTGTCTAGTTTCAACGCGATATCTGGTCAAAAAGGATGTGAGTTTTTTTTATTGCCATGATATCTACGGTTTTACATATTGAGTCATGTAATGAATCCATTAATGTCATGAATGTAGTTAATTGATCTATGAGTCATGAATATAGTTAATTGGTCCATGAATCGTGAATGTAATTAAATGGTCCATGAGTCATAAATATAGTCAATTGATCCTTTTCACAACGGAAGAAACACATCGGTGAATCAATATTGGTTATTGATTGATTGCTTTCGATAATTCGAAGCAAACGCTTTCAATTGTAGAATTTAAGAAGGGATAGAATCCGTCTCCTAAATACCACCAGAGAGACATTCTAATTTATGAATTCAATATGCTGCAACTGGTGCAGACATCTGAACATCTGATTTGATGAACATGTTGGATTAATCTCCTTCCGTTCAGGGACATCGTAACTGATAAATCTAGGCCTCATATCAATGTGAATATTTATGTTATATTTATGTTCCATCCTTAGTTTATTGATAGAGATGATGGCAGGAATGATAAACCTTTAAGTCTAGAAAGTAATAATTTATATCATTTCTGTGAATTTCCTAAGAAAGTGATGAATGTATTGTAGCAATTTTAATTAGGAACATGATAAAACGAAAACTGATTATATCTTTATGATAATTGGTGGATTTAGTGTGCTCATGTTATCCTTTGTAACAGCTTGTAGTGAAGTTATCCTATCTTGAGATTTAAGAGAGTTTGAAATTAATGATTTTGGCGAAATCATTTAAGATAACAAATGTGTATTACCTGTACATTCGTAGAACAAATATCAGAAAACGCTATATTAGAAAACGCCAAATCCAATTGTCGTACAGTAGTCCAAACATCGATGTGATACCCTATTATCGACTATCATTGACTACACTATCATCAACGCATTATTTATTTTCAAAGTAGTGATTATAAAGTACATCATCAACAGGGTTTCGAGCTCTGAATGTTTTTCACACAAATTAGTACACATGCCACACGAACTGGACAAACTCATTATGGTTTGATTAATATCGCAGCCCCTTTCTTAATTGACTTTTATGTAAGCCAGAATTTCAGTAATTCATTGAAAATTTTTTTGGGGTAATGACGACATCATTAATATGAAATAAGCATTTACTTAATGCAACAGAATTTATAATTTTCTTTTAATTTTTAAGAAATCTGCCCCATACTAGAGAATACGTACTATATTCATTTTTATCACTATTCTATTTTGATTTGTAAGAATCCACAGCTTATCTTTAGCAAAATAGAAAATTCATAATTGCTTTGATATCATCTAATTCCCTAAAAAATTATGGTTATTCCTCTTAAGAAGTTATATGGTTATTCCTCTTATACTTAAGTTTATTTTGTATAGCTTTAAACTTAATGTTTCTACAAAAGTTTCTACACATTTTATGAAAGAAATTTTAAGGAAATGCAAGATGAAATTTCTATAAAAGCAGTTTAATAATTAATTTATATTTAATAATTAATTTAAAATAATGATAATTTGATTTCTGACTTCCTGAAAAATTTAATCTTTATCTTTATACGAAATAGAGATATTACAATTAATTGAAATTTGATGAATTTTTATACATGTGCTACAACAACATTCAATAATAAACTAATAAAATCTCTTGTCATTTTTCCACCAATCAAATGAAAAAATAAAACTAGAATAAATTAAAGATTTTATAAATATAATACATTCGTAGACGCAATTATTTCTTAAAAGGTTGAACTGTGTGCTTGTATCCTGAATTTTCAGGCAATGCATATTTTTCATAATTATGAGCAAAGGTGTTCATATAAAAAGTAATAATGCAACTACATTATTATAAATACATTTATTTATAAACGTTTTTTAAACATATGTACAAAAGAAAATAGAATAAAGTATGATTCATACATGCACAAAATTATTAGTTTTAAATATTTAGTAACGCGTGTCACCATATAAAACACATGTAAAAGTAAAATATTTTGAGAACATTGTTAGTGACTATACAAAATAAATCAACTGCAGAAAAATAGTATTTTTTTTTAATAAATGAAGTTCAAATATTCAAATCGAAAGGGTTAGTAATTTATCTCAACAAAGAACTTTTTACAATCAATCCTTTTTTGAAAATGTACAAAACATTTTGTACTAGTTTTAGATAAAAGTTGTAGTCTTTTTTTTGCCTGTTAATAATTATTCATGCCTCTCAATTATTGTAACATTCCTTAATTTTACTTAAATAATTAAATTGATTGCAATTTATAATATAACTGTAAATAATATTCTTACAAAATTAAACAAACATATAAAACATATCCCTAATTTATATATACCTAAACAATTAATAACATCAAAAGTCCACTTCCCCATTGAATACATAGAATACTAAAAAAAAAATACTTTAGAACAGTGAATATTTTATTAGCATCACATTTAAATTGAAAATGCAACGTTTTGTACTATTTTTCAATCTTATTGAAATCTTTGAACAGGGACCACATACTTAAGAATAATGATTAAGCACTTTTATGTGACAGATTTATATTTTTACATTTTTTATTAATATTATTGACAAAAATTAGAGTTATGAACTTTTTTTATTAATCATTAGGAAGTATTTTTGAAATTACCAACAAGAAAAAAAAATCAAATTTATTTACTAATAATGGAATTTGGATAATGAGAAAAATTGTAAGATTTTAAGAAAAGCAACATATTTTGAAAGTGAGGAATATTAGAAATTTCAAAGCGTTTAATAGAAACTTGCAAAAAAGTTTAAAGTGTAGTATGGATAGAAATTTTTACAGTAAAACTGTTCACCACAAAAAATAATAATAAGTCTAGAAAAAAATCTTTAAATAATGAAATAAATTTATGTATAAAGGCTTTTCTATTTATCGAATTTGGCCACAAAATCTTTGAAGTAGTTCATTCAGAAATTATTTCTCTACTTAATAATGCAATTGATTAAAAACAGAAGAACAAAATTATGCTATGTTTGCCTAATTTTAATTGATACTTCTCTGCATTAACGCAGTTACTTCATAACACAACTATATTTGTTTCCCTGAATAGCTTAAATGATTATTATGAATGACAGTACAAACTTATGAAACTATTTACAATGATAAACTCCATAAGATCTCCTTAAACTGCAGGATATCTTATTCTAAAAAGGGGGAAATTGTGGATTTACTGGGGGAAATACTGCCGGAACATTGAAAGCCCCTAGTGCTTGCTCATGGAACTGAGGGGAGGGAATCCAAGGTTCATTTGAGGGTGGTAGCCCCATGGATTGGGCTGCATGGCAAATGCATTGGGGGGTATTCTGGATTCCTGGTGTTGAAAGTGTGCAAAACTTGGATGGTGCCTAGATTCATGATGATGGTGGCCATGATGATGATGCCCATGATGATGTCCATGGTGATGTTTATGATGTCCGTGGTGAGAAGCATCTGGACAATCAGCCCAGCAGCCAAGATGTTTGCAAGGTTAGAGTTCTGATTATGGTGATGACCAACAACACCTACAAGGATGCTGACCAGTATGACACAAATTTTCCAGAATGATTTCATGTTGAACCTATAAAAAATTGTATTTAACTTCAATAAAATTAAAGATTTTAATGGACTTAATTCTATTTCTACTGTAAAGATTTAAAAAAAGGTTTGATTTTAAGGAAAGGTATCTTTTGGAAAATATTTTATGCAGTGTTCTACATTATAAAAATTGCAGTTTAAAAATAAATATAGGAAAGCTGATTAAATTATTAGCACGTTCAATTCAATCGAATTTAATGTTAAATGTACGGATGAATTTAAAGAAGTTGATGAGCTCCTTTGTTGTTACTTTACTTCATTACAGATTAAAGTAATGGAGTAGTAATATAAATTATCATTCCATGAAGTGAAAATTTCTGTTTGACAAATTTCTTCTAACTAGTTGTTTGGTGTCAAAATGTTTGAGAAAAACATTAATAAAATTGCAAATTTTAAATAAATAATATGACATTTACCGTTTACCATTTGACATTTGCATACAAGCTATTAAATGACATATTTGGACACATGAGACACAATAATAGCAAATATATCTTTTCTCTTTACTAAATAATATAACATTCAATAACACTGAATAATGAATATTGTTTGTATTAACATCTAATAAATAACTGAAAATTCTGTCTTTAAGATAGTAAATTGAATAGTTTTTAAAGACCACTTTTGAAAACATAATGATATTTACCTTTTTTGCAATACAAAATATAATATACACACAAGTTTTACACATATGACCGATATATCTTTCCTCTCTACGAAATAATATAACATTCAATAATAATGAATAATAAATATTGTTTTGACCTTAACTTAATCATTAGTATAAAATAATAAGATATAAATAATATATCTCGTTGCAGCTGTTTCTTAAATAAAAAAAAATTATCCGACAAATTTTTAGTATATAAATTTATAAAATAATTTTATTTTTAATTAATCATGGTATAAGAATACAAATAAGACACTTTTATAATTAGTAATACAAGTCTTTTTATAGTTATAGTTTCCACTACAGGAACTTTATAAATGAAATAATATTTTTAATCATGTATTTTATAATAGTAGGTGATAAATATTACAAAAAATGCCTATGTAGAAAACTTTAAGCTTCAAATCTTATTTTGATACTCTTAACTTCATTCAATTCTATGATTAGTTCGATTAGCTTACATATATTAACTTTTATTAACGTAACCTTATTTAGAATAACTAATAAGTAAAATTCGTAAGAACCAAAAAGTTATGTTGCACAAGTTTCAGTGCATCTTTCTATAAATAAATAAATAAATCTTTTCTTTGCGGCATTCTTAGAAATATTGCTTATAGAAACAAATAGACATGTAGCATTTGCGGTAGCATGTGTTGGCTGTATAGTATCGACAGTAAAGCTGTGTGGTGGTCTTCCTGATTTTATTTCAGACCGTATGTAAAAGAAAGAACAGCTATGAATGAAAGCAATAACAATTTATCTCAGCAATTTTCGGATAGTTACACGTTTCTTCTAGTGTTAGAAACACTGATGGAAGGACTTTTACTTAAAATAATTGAAAAAATATTAGTTTTCTATATAAATAGTGAAATAAAGTGTAGTACCCAAAAATAAAAAAAATATTGTAATTACTAAGAAATTTTTCATAATTGTTTTCATAGAATACTTTAGCATATTAACCCTCCATGGACCAATGTATCTGTCAGGTTACATGTTAATGCATCGACATTTTATCGCATAATTTTAGTTTTTTCAGAAGATGACATATACATCTTAATTAAATAATCTCTCTGAGATTATCAATTACAATATTGATGAGAGATGATGGCATCATCAATCAGAAATATCAAAGAAAAGGCCTTGCAAGTTGCCTGCAGTAGAGACCAACGGAAAAGGCAATCTCTTGTGCAATTGACACTATCTGTGCTTGTTGTTCTGTTGGCATTTACTAAACAAAAAAGCGTACTTAATAGCTCTGGATTTGTACTTTGTAAACAGCTTAGTTGTTTCCCTTTCAACAATCATTTTGTTAATATTTGTATATAATACAGTTTTATGACTTTATTACGGTGGTTTATTATGGTAGATTTCAGTATATTTGGCGTAATGCTTGTGTTTTCTTCTATTATCAGATTTATGCATGATATACCTAAAATATATATACAAAATCACACAAAAAACTTATTAGACGTTTCAGAGGTACTATATTCAAAGATTTTTTTTATTAGCTTTATTATTTCTGCGGAAAAGGTGAAGTACCACATTGACCAATTTTATCGGACAACAGATGTTTAAGAGGACGCTGCAAAACTCCCTGTGTAAGGCAGTTCTAAAAATAAAAGCTTTCAAATGCAACATAAATCTATGTTTAACACCAAATGAAAATTGATTTACGGATTTTCGCGCATAAAAATTCAAATAAAAGGCTTCCAATGCATGCACAGAATTGTAATTATTGCTAGCCGTTGTTACTTGTTAAATGAATTAATTAAAATAAAATTCTTTACACTGGTAATTTTTTTTAATCTGCGTGCACAGTTTTATAAATGTTGATTTTGCATAAAGTTTTTATTTTTATTTTTAAGAAAAAGATTCTGTCTATAGAGGGTTAATCTCCAATCCTACACTCGTTAATAATCCCTGCTAATTCAACTCACCTGATAGAACACAGGAATTGACTATAATTAATTCATTCTGTTGAATTTTTTCCCCTTACTTTGTAGCTTGCATCAAACTCTATTTTGGCCTTCAGTACATTATTTATTTCCTTAATTATGCACAACTCATCGTTATTTTATTAATTTTATTGTGTTATGAAATGTACACATGTGTGCAACAACAGGAAGCTGCTACAGCAGCACTTAGTCGAAAGCTAAGTGTTTTTGTTAGTAAAAATGTGAGTCTATTTTCAGCTTATTAATATTTTTAAGAAATTTCAAGTATCTGGGCACAGTTTGGGAAACTGAGGATGGTGATATGCATTAGCTTTGAAGGTTTCCAAGCATCTGTTGTCAGAATGAACAAAATCATATACGCATAACTAAAAGGGATCTGGTTATTATCTTGCAAGCAAAAGAGCTGAGAGCTATATGATAGCAATAAATTATAGAAATAAAGCAGTTAAAAGGGATTGTTGAAAGAAAATGTGCATCTAAGTTTAATAGGGGTGTGTTATTACTATACATATTATTGTATTATTATGTACTATTAATTAGAGTAGCAAGAGAATATGTTAAATATAAGTCGAGAATTTAGAAAGAAAAAAATGGATGTTATTTCACACATACACATACACACACACATATATATATATATATACACACACATATATATATATATATGTACACACACATATACACACACACACATATATATACACACACACACATATATATACACACACAAACATATATATATACACACACACACATATATATACACACACACACACATATATATACACACACACACACACACATATATATACACACACACACACACACATATACACACACACAAACATATATAGATAGGGGTGGTATGTTATAATTATAACATATATGTGTAACAAATTACATTTAGCTAATTTGTTGCAATATCTTTGAAAGCTGTAGATTAAATTTAAGAGTTCGCTTCTTGCTTTGCTGAGCATCCTCTAATTGGATTAATATAAAAGAGATCAAAATAATTAATAGGTCAATGCTCTTTACGGTCACTCACAAGTCAATGCACTTGAAATATATTTATATGTATTAATGCAAGAATCAATTTATATATATATATATATATATATATATATATATTTCAATAGTCTTTGATATATATATAATATATTATATAGTCTTTTTGCAATACGACAAATGTCCGGTCCCGTAGATGTAGGATAAGAGTTCACCATTATTAACAAGTAGCCAAAAATTATAAAATGAGCAAAAAAAATTTGTTACAAAGACAGATGTTTAACTGTATATGTTTCATATTCTATAATGGTGCATTGACCTATTAATTATCTTTATCTCTTTTATATTAATAAAATTAGAAAATGCTCTGCAAAGCAGGAAGCGAACTGTTAAATTTAATCTACAGATACCAAAGATATTGTAATAAATTAGTTAAATGACTTATTTTAACAAAATTATCTCAAGAATATAGCATTAAATCAAAATTAAGAAAATGAAAGTTTTATGAACACATGCTTGCTTGTATCTCATGATAATAAAACTATTATGTCCTTTAGCCTTACATTTTGAAGTGACATTGGGAAAATCACATAAGAAAAATTCTATGTGAGAATGAAACATACAAGGTGAGTTGGTTTATAGATATTTGGGATGGAAATTATCCCATGAATCTATTGTTGTAAGATTCGAAAATGTTTTCGAATGTTTACTAATTTATTCGAGTTCGGAGTTTTAAAACCCCTTTGAAGAGGAAGAAACCAAAAAAAGAAAATAAGATTCTCAAAAATGATTTATTGTTCGGTTTTCCCAAGAGAAAAAGGAAAAAGAAAATGAGAAAGTTTATGAGAGTTTTAAAGCCTTTCGCAAAGCTATATATTTATAAATGTGTTTAATATGGGAAAGCTTGGGATGATTTTCTGAGCTCTTAGGAATAACAGCTTTCAAGCTCATTAACAGACAGCTTTCGACAACACAGTTAAAAAATTTAAATACATCGATGAAATGTAAAATACCACTTAGAATCAAATGTTGAAATCTTCAATTTTAAGTTAATCATCAGTTTGTAAAAATTTACCTGAAAACGTAAAATTTGTTAGAACAAATAAATACATTACAAAATAAAATAAAATAATTACAATTTATAAAATTAAAAATTTATAAATTAAAAAAATGAGAGTTTTAAAGCCTTCACAAAGGTATATATTTATAAATGTATTTAATATGGGAAATCTTAGAATGATTTCCTAAGCTCTTAAGAATAAGAACTTTCACGCTCATTAACAACAGCTTTCGACGACATGGTTAAAACATTTAAATACATCTGTGAAATGTAAAATACAACTTGGGAAGGAGATGGACCAAATGTTAAAGTCTTCGATTTTAAGTGGATCATCGGTATTAAAATTTTACATTAAAACGTAAATGTTGTTAGAGCAAATATATTAAAAGAAGAGGAGCTCTTTTCCAAAAAAATATAAATCAATTTATAAAATATAAAAATTACAATATGCATATATATGTATATATATATATATATATAAACCGTTTCACATTATGAAAAAGCGAATAAGAATAACAATATTCGTGTATTGCAAACGGATAGATTTTGCTAATTATGCATGTTATTTAAAAATATTCTAGTAAACTGTCAAATAACTTTTATGATTTAATTAGTCATTATTCAATTATAACTTAGTAATCTGAATCTATTTTGATCATACATAATAAAATGTTTTTTGAAAAAACCTGACTATTTAAAAATATGTTATTAAACGAATAGTAAGTTAATTCGTAAATGAATTTAATATGCTAAAACTTTCTTGAAAATAATATAATAATAAATTAATAATAATGTAATAGCAAATTTTGGTGTAATATATTTAAGAATAGTATTTGATGTAAAATAAGAGAAAAAAGAAATAATCGAAAGATATAATAAATGTACAATGTAAATAACTATTAATTTATGACCACAATGTATCTATGAATAAAAATTAAACACAATTTATAAATGTTAAAATAAATATTTTCTAACTAAATAATTTGAAAATTTATTTCAAATCTATATTTTTATCATTTATTTTAATAATACAATAAATATTGAGGATTAGACATGCTTAATAATCATTTTTAGTATTTGAAAATAAAATTTAATTTAAAAACCTATATTTAGTTCTTTAATTGTTGGGTTATGATGATCTTAAATCTTATTCTTATCTTATTATAGTAGGAAAAATAGTTTTTAGTAAGTATTAACTATAATTAATCATTAAGGGAAAAAAATGTAGTTTCACATTTAGATCTAAGAAATAAGCGTTAATTCGTACAAGCGTAACTAATATTGAAAAACATCAATATATGTATATGTATATATAATATGTAATACGACATTTCCATTTAATATAAACCGTCTCACATAAGAAATATTAAATAGGAATTATTCTAAAATTTATACTGAAAATCTGAAAGTTATTTTTACGTATTCCATTTTTGTAAGATTTAAAAAAAATTTCTTTTGAAATAGGTGACATTTTTATCTATTTTTTTTTTATTATCTTTATAAGAAGGCATAAAATTTTGCAAATTTATCGGAAAATAAAAGAGAAAAAGTCTATTTAGAGTGTTTTTATGGGCATTTAAAAACACTTAACGTTGTAACTCTCCTATATGTGGTTCCCATATAAAGTTTTGGTTATTCCTTCCTTCATTGAGATGAATTTTAAGAGACAAAGAAAAAAAACCATAAATTGCTTATGGTTTTGTATTTATTTTTGGTTACTTTTTGTATTATTTAGATTATTTTTAATTAGTAAATAAAATTGAACTACATATTCGAAATAATTGTGGATAATTGTTAATAATATATGTCATTTATTATTAAAAGTTTAGAGAATTCGTATCAATAAAAAACTCTTAGAGGGATATATACTTATAAATAACATACAAAAATAAATATCACTCATAATAAACTCATAGAAAACAATTCCGATTTTTTCTTAAGGATGTAACAATTTGCATACGATTACAATTTACTTTCAGAGGAAATTTAAAATTCATTTATTATACTTATTTTCAACAATAAACTAATTTATCTAAGCAAAATTAAAACTGCATTAATAATAATTTATTAAATTTGTCTAGAAAATAATGTTAAGAAAAAAAATAATTTTACTTGAATATTCATACAGGAAACTTATTTCTAACATGAAACCTAATGAAAATATTATGAAAACAAATAATAAAAATATCAGAAATATTTAAAAACTAATTAACATAACAATAAAAAGAACGATATTTGAAAAAAGAATTATGCTAAAAGAGAGAGATAATGTATATACAAAAAAGAGATTCATAATTTTTGAGAAAAAAAGAGAAGGAATTTTAATGAAATTTTAAATTCTCTAAATATAATTGCAAATATAAAAATGAGGATTCATTCTTAGCTGTCAATGAAATAAAAATTATACCTAATTTAAAAGCAGAATAATAATAATAATAAAAAAAATTTTTTTTTAGTAATTCATTCAAATTCATTTCATTTTTATAGAGATATTAAAAAAACATGCACATTAAAAAGTAATTGAATTTAAACTTTAATAATTGTATAAAATAACTAAAAACTAGAAAGAAACATATTTTCTGATATGGAAAGATCCAATAAATATTTCGCGATAATTTGCAACAAAGTATAATCGAATTTTATTTATCATGTAATTTTTGCTATTTTTATAAATCTTTTAACTAAAACGAAATTATATTTTATGAGTTTATTATTAAAAATTTATGGAATATTTTTGACTAGTAAATAAATATACGAAATAATTGAAATTAAAATTTAATAATTGCATCAAATAATTAAAAACTCGAAAGAAAAATATGTTCTGGCAAGAAAAGATCCAAAACCAATTTCAAGATAAGTTGCAACATAGAATAATTGAATTTTATTTCTCATATAATTTTTGTTATTTTTATAAATATTTTAGCTAAACAATCTATGGAATATTTTTGACTAGTAAATAAATATTCAAAATAATTGTTGAATTTTTTAATAATATTTAGCATTTTATATTAAAATTTAGAGAATTCAAATTAATAAAAAAACTTTTGGATCTTGCATATATATAACATACAAAAATAACTGCCACTAATAATGTACTCCGAGAAAACTATTCAAATATTTCTTAATGATAAATAAACTATTACAAATCTGTAACATTGCTTTAATATTAAATTCCCTTTTTTATATTAAAATGATTATTCAATGGTTTAAAGGTGACTCAAATAAAATTTTAAATAAAAATTACTCATCGATATAAAGTAGAAAAAATAATATTTAACATTTAATACAAAAAGTTAGAGAATTCAAATAGATAAAAATTTCATAGAGTCTTGTATATAAATAACATAAAAAATTACAGTCATTCATAATAAACTTCGAGAATGTTTTTGGAATTTTTTAATGATAAGTAAACTATTGCAAATCTGAAACATCTTTTTAATATTAAATTTAATTTTTTATATTAAAATAATTGTTAGATGATTTCTATGTAACCCAAATGAAATTTAAAAAAAAAATTAAATAAAAAATAAGATGCAAAATATTGTTAAAAATCTAAATAAAATACATAAAATAATATTTAACATTCAATAGTAAACTTTAGAGAATTCAAATCAATAAAAAAATAATTCTTGCATATAAATAATATACAAAAATAACTGCCACTCATAATAAACTTATATTAAGAATTATTTTTTTATATTAAAAGAATTGTTAAATGATTTCAAGATATCCCAAATTAAATTTAAAAAAAAAAATATTCATTTATATAAAATAGAAAAAGTAATATTTAACATTTTTTTGGGGAATTCAACTGAATAAAAAAAATTTTAGTATCTTGCTCATAAACGACAAAAATGCCACTTATAATAAACTTGGAGAAAACAATTCCGATTTTTTTTATGATAAATAAGCTATTCTAAATCTTGAACATTCATTTAATGTATAATTTAATTTTTTATACTAAAATACTTATTAAATGATTTCGAGTTAACTTAAATGAAATTAAAAAAAATTCATCTGTATAAAATAGAAAAAAAAATCTTTAACATTTAATATTAAAATAGAGAATTCAGATCAATAAAAAATTCTCAATGGCTTGCATATATATAACATACAATAATAGCTGCCACTCGTTATAAACTTGAATAAAACTATTCCGATTTTTTAATGATATATAAAAATTGCAAAATCTGAAATATCGCTTTAATATTAAATTTAATTTTTTTATAATAAAATAACTTTTAAATGCTTTCAAGATAAAACTAAATTCAAAAATTAGATTCTAAAAAACATTCATCTATATAAAATAAAAAAAAAAATATTGAAAAATTTTATTTCATTTATTATTAAAATTTAGAATATAGAAATCAATAAAAAAAAATCTAGTGTCTTGCATTTGAATAACATACAAAAATAACTGACACTCCTAATAAAATTCAAGAAAACTATTCCACTATTTTTTAACGATAAAAAAAATTATTACAAATCTAAAACTTCGCTTTAATATTAAATTTAATTACTTTATATTAAAATAATTGTTAAATGATTAACCCAAATGAAATTTTTTAAAAAATTGTCTTTTTTTCACTTAAATAAAATAGAAAAAAAATATTTTCTTAAGGACAAACATTGTTTAAAAAAAGGGTTAAAAAATAAGATTATAAAAACTAGCCATCGGAGAAAAGTGTATTATTAAATTAAAAGAACAATAGGAAGCTCTACTCACTTGTTTCGAAATCCAGAAAATGAAATCCAGTAAGTGCTCGCTACACCCTATATAGAACACCCTTCGGAAGCTTCTGTTCCTTTTAACACTTTTTTTTTCCCGCTTCCAACCACTGAAGCGTTCTTTTTCAATCGCCTATTATCAGCTGATCGAGTTCCAGATTTCGAATATTCTTCCTTTGTTCCCGCCTCAAACTTCCCGCCAAAAGTTGCCATTTCCCGGAATTGGGAGGGGGAGGAGAAATGAAATATATATCGCTTTCTTCAAATCCGAATATCGATCATTAACTTACGTCATCGATACGCTAGGTGGTAATTGATTGGATTAGAAATCCAAAATGATATGCCATTTTTTGCAAATGATGTGTTTATGGGTGATACTGCGAATAGATTTATACATTTATAATTCTATTAAAAGAACGTTTCCGCTTTCCGTAATGAGTTTTTACAAGATTTGTCTATTTTGGGTGTAAAGATATTCATATATGTTGGATTAAATTATCAAGACGTTATGTTTATTTGATTCAGTTTTGGTTGAAGTGTTTGATGGTTGGTATTTCTAAGGTAAGAAATACTTTAAAGATACATAGAATCCACATTTGTCTTTTTAGTAGGTATAATTTTGTAAAGATATGGAAAAAATTTTTTATGGTGTGAAGCCAAAAAATAATACAGTAAAACCTATAAAATTGAGTTACAAGTATGTCCTTACGAGGTAAATGATCCTTAGCATGATGTGGATAAGAATCTCCACAATAAACTACTACATATTTTGCAATCAATTGCTTGAAACTTAAAAAAAGATTTATTGGTAAATAAGGAATGAAAAAAAGGGAAAATTTTAATTAATACATTTCCAGATATTTATCCAATTAAACAACTTAAATAACTGTCATATAATCGATATATCTATCATATATCACTGTAATATACTGTCATGATATGATATGATATCTTGTCATGAATGGTAAAAGGGGAAATTTTAATTAATACATTTCCAGATATTTATCCAATTAAACAATTGGTATAACTGTCATATAATCGATATATCTGTCATATATCAAAATATACTGTGATGAATGGTAAAAGGGGAAATTTCAATTAAAACATTTCCAGATATTTATCCAATTAAACAACAGAAATAAATGTCATATAACCGATATATCTATCATATATCACTGTAATATACTGTCATGATACGATATGATATCCTGTCATGAATGGTAAAAGGGGAAATTTTAATTAATACATTTCCAGATATTTATCCAATTAAACAATTGGTATAGCTGTCATATAATCGATATATCTGTCATATATCACTTTAATATACTGTCATGAATGGTAAAAGGGGAAATTTTAATTAATACATTTCCGGATATTTATCAAGTTAAACAATTTGTATAGCTGTCATATATAATCGATATATCTGTCATATATCACTGTAATATACTGTCATGAATGGTAAAAGGGGAAATTTTAATTAATACATTTCCAGATATTTATCCAATTAAACAACAGAAATAACTGTCATATAACCGATATATCTATCATATATCACTGTAATATACTGTCATGATATATGATATCCTGTCATGAATGGTAAAAGGGGAAATTTTAATTAATGCATTTCCAGATACAATTAAACAATTGGTATAGCTGTCGTATAATCTATCGACATTGTTATCATACCATGATACACCATGATGATAATTGGCATTATTAGCATGATATCATATGATATCATTAATGAAAAAAGGTAAATTTTAATTAATACATTTCCAGATATTTATCCAATTAAAAAATTGGAATAACTATCGTATAATCAATCTAACGACGTTGCCATCATATCATATGATATATCATGATAATAATTGACATTATTAACATTATATATGATTGACATTATTAACATTATATATAATTGACATTATTATCATGATATATCATATGATATAATGAATGAAAATAATTAATACATTTCCAGATATTTATCAGCTAAAAGATTGGAATAAGTGTTGTATAATCTGACGGCATTATTGTCATATCATGATATACCATGATCGTAATTTACATTATTATCAGGATATCATATGATATCATGAATGAAAAAAAAAAGGGAAAATTTTTAATTAATAAATTTCTAGATATTTATTCAATTAAACGATTGGAATAACTGTTGTATAATCTATCGACGTTGTTATCATATCATGATATATCATGATAATAATGTCATTATTAACATGATATCATATCATATCATGATAATAATGTCAGGATATGTCTGTATTTATCGCTTTTCTATTTAATATAAATTAAATAAACTATAATTTAAAAAAAAATTTTGAAAAAAATTCTATTCAATAATTTACATTAAATTCATTTTTTTTTAACATTCATTTTTAAAATAACTATGCTGAAAATACCAAATAGCTAAATTGTAGATAGCTGTTTGAATTATAGGGTAAATAAATTATGTGTTTAGATATTTATTTAAAAAAAAAAAACCACTTGAATGATCAGACTTTACATATATCAGATTCTTAGTGACTTGATAGTTTGTGGGATCTATAAGTGTTGCTATTTGAATAAATATTATCTCCATTAAAATCTTAAATTAACGAATTGAAAAATACCATATGTTTATGAAATCTAAGCTTATGGTCTTTTACAATTATTTTATTGAGGATTTACAATCTCTTCTCGGTGCCATTTCGTTCGAATCCCGGCGGTGCCAATTTTGTAGTGGTTCGGATTTACAATTTAATGATTATTATTATTTATTTTATTATTTATTTTTACAATTATAATTATTTATTTGTAATTACAAGTATTTTGTAAAAAAACAGTGTGATACATTAATACCTCAGAAATAAAATAAGATAGCACAATTTATATTAATCTATATTACAAATTAAAATAAAATACATTTAGATGTATTCAAGTAATTATTTTTTAGCACAGAGATAAATAGGAGTTGTTTATTTGCTATAAATACTTTTTGTTTTAAAATTTTTAAAAATTGTCTACTTTTTAATATTAAAATAACTAATTAAAAATATAAATTAATCGACAAAAAATTATACACATATTAATAACTCCAGTTAAATTACCTTATCATAATAATTTTAATTTAATTAATTTATATTAAAAATTTTGTGGAGTAAAATGGTTAGAAGTTTTATGGTAAAAAAAAATGGGTGTGAGATTCCTATTGCATTCTAGACTTCAGATTCGTTTGGTTGTTAACTATAGAGTCATCAAATATATTAAAAAATTTGTGGAGTAATACGGTTAATAGTTTTATGGTAAAAAAGGCTGGGTATGAGATTCGTATTGTATCCTAGATTTCAGGTTCATTTGGTTGTTAATTGTAGTCATCAAATATAATAAAAAGTTTCTGGAATAATATGGGTGATAGTTTTATGGAAAAAAAAGCTGGGTATGAGATTCGTACTATATTCTAGATTTCAGATTCGTTTGGTTGTTAACTGTAGTCATCAACTATATTAAAAAGTTTCTGGAGTAATATGGTTGATAGTTTTATGGTAAAAAAAAGGCTGGGTGGGAAATTCATATTGTATTATAGATTTCAGATTCGTTTGTTTGTTAACTGTAGTATTGGTTGGCAACCGTTTGATTGTTAACTTAAATATATCAACATTTTTGTGGAGTAATACGGTTGATTGTTTTATGGTAAAAAAGAAGGCTGGGTATGAGATTCGTATTGTATTCTAGATTTCCGATTCGTTTGATTGCTTACTGTAAGCATCAGTAGTTAGATAAATGTATTCAAATTGAACATAAATCTAGAATTGGTACTATTCTACACGATTATTTATCTGCAGTTGATACCAAGAATAGATTTGCATACTTATTCTTCTATAAAAAGAGTATTTCCTGTAGCCTTAATGAGCCTGTTACAACATTTTTAATGCATTGTCTAATCTAAGTGGAAAGACTTTCAAATTCATTGGATTAAGCTATCAAGAAGATATGGTAAAAATAAGTTTTTATTTTAAGATTGAATCTTTTTCTGTTGAAATACGTGATTGCGAGGTATTGCAAGTGAAGAAGTTTATAAAACCATAAGATACCTTTTTTATTGGTTGTAATTTCGTGAGAGAATGAAGAAAACGACGATAAAACGTAAATTGTCAGGTCAAAAGCAATACAGGAAAACCAATAAAACTGACTGACATACATGTTTTGTGTGTTAAATGGTCCTTAAAATAATCATGTTAAGCTGCTATATTATCAATAAGCTACAAAGAACTGTGGAAATTCATAGGTGATTCTGTACTATAGTTAGAATACCAATGATGAAAAAACTTGATAAGTAAAGCTAAAAAAAAATATTCAGTGGAAAATTTAGAATAACTGCGTTTTTAAATAAAAAAACAACATATTGCCATTTGTAATTTTATTTTAAAAAATGTTAGACAATAAGATGTGAAATAATTCTTTTATAACACATCTTATTTTCTTATATTTCTTATGTTTATTTTTCTCAGTTTTATGATTTAGTACTGCAATTGAAAGATAATACAATTTATGAATGTAAATTTACCACAACACAATTGTTAATAGGCTCTAAAATATTCTTTTTGCATTTTTCATAAAAAAATTATTTAGGTAAATATTTAAACAATTAAGTTAATATAATTAAAACAATTTTAAAAATGAAGTAATAAATAAACATTAAAAATATTTATAAAAAATATATTTAAAAAAAATTATTTAAAAAATTTTTTAAAAAAATATTAAAAAAAAAATATTAAAAAAAAAAATTAATAACTTTAAAAAAAATTTTTTTTAAAAATAAATATAAAAAAAAAAAAATTTCACAAAATATTTTTGAAAAATATATATTCAAAAAATGCCGCATCAAATCGTTGTTAAAACTATTTAAATGTGTTTTTCATTACATTTAACTTTAAAATTAAATCAAATTAAAAATTATCATCTTTATGATTCCATCGAGTCTTAGAAATAATAAAACTTATAAAACTGAATTTATTTATTTTCCATCGTTTCTACTGAAACCTTTAAGAATTTTAAGCTAAAATATAATAACAAGTGCATATGATTGAATGGGTGCAAAATTATTCTATCAAATTCATTAATCAGAAATGTAATAAGGCGATAAATTATGACCATTAATGATATATTACAATTATTTTAATATGAAATTTTTAAACTTAAAAAAGCGAGATTATTTTATTTTAAATCTTCGTTCTTTACCTAAAAATATCAGCCAAAATAATTTATATAGCGTTTTCATTAGCATTATTTAAAATCCTGCCAATATATGTTTGGAATAATTGTTTCCCTACTTGTTTTCGAAATTTACTGAAATTTATTGAAATTTCTTTCAAGTTTTAAAATTTAAACTTATTTTAAATTTCTTTCATGCATTTTTTTAGTAAATTAAAAACATTACGGAAACAACAATATTTCTGAATACAAACGTATAAATATCGCTTATCTGCAATAATAGCTAGAATGCAATAAAAATCAACAATTTTTTTAAAAACCTTTAAGTTTAAATTTTAAGATGAAAACCTTTAACCAATACAAATGTATTTTAAAAATTCAGTTTGCAGTTTTTGAAATGTATCATAATAAACACAAGTTTCACAGGTTTCGGGTTCGAGTCCGGGTGGTGCCATGGATGTTTGTAGTGGTTCAGAATCCACTTTAAACCGTAGGTAACGGTCTCATATGATCGTAGAGCGTTGCGGGGGCATTGTTACTCCGCGTCCGTGGCTTACACGCGCCCCCTGGGTAATGCAAAGTGAGTAACGTCTGTATAGCGCTTGCCTTAAGGCATTCAAGACAGCTGTCTAAGTGTTTGCCAGCTGCATTAAAAAAAACAACTAAGTACCCATTTTTTAAGTCATAAATATAAAGATTTTTTGGAAGCAATTTGAAGAAAAATACTTTTATGATATAGAAATATATTTTCCGCTTTCTTCCAGAAAATATATTATATTCTTTGTACAAACAATGATACAATTGCATTTTGGGTATTTCCTACATTAAAGATGAGGATATTATTTATTCGGAAATTGTATTCAATCCAGACAATGTTAGATTGAACACAATTTCCAAATGGCTTTTTATGGCATGTTAGATCAGTTCTTGATAAAGATCTATGCAATTCTATAAATAATCGTAAATCTAAGTTACAATTAAATCGTATTTCAAACATGTCATATATTGAGCAAAATTGTCCATGATAGAACTGGACGTACATTATGTTGAACTTATTACAAACCGAACGAATACCGAGATGAGGTGCCATTGAATAAAAAATATTACCTTGCACACAACAAAAGATAGATTTGTAAACGGCCAAGTGTAGACTTGAAGAAGAAACAATCTCCATGTTAATATAGGCAGATCGATAACTAACTCGCTGTCACTACAGCCCAGGGTGGTCCAAGGCCATCCTTTACACAGAAGATGCTTTCTGTTTTACAGAATAGGGTAGTCATCCCAACGCCCAACTGTCATATTAATCCGGGACCTCCTGTTTAAGGTGGGTCTCGAACCACTACAGACGTCTACGGCACTGACGAGACTCGGACCTGAAGTTTCTGGCACCGAGTGCCACAGAGCTAGTCACTCGGCCCTCAGATCGCCCAACTCGATAACTACAAAATTATATTTAAAAAATTATAAAGAAGATGGAATATAATGTCTTTACTAACATGCAGCGCAAATACAATATTTATACAACTACAGCAGTTACAAATTTCGATGGGAGATCACTTGATTGCTCATAGTTTGTTTAAGAGATACTCGATTTTTTGCCTTGTATCTGAAAGTAACTGCACTTTGTAGTTTGTAGTGTTTGCACTTTGTAACTGCACTTTGTAAAAGCAACTGGGATACACTACTTCAATTCTTGCCAATTATTAAAAAAATAACAAATAAACATAATATTTTAAACAACTGCAAATAAAAAAAAATCTTATGGAAAATCTGATGTATAACTTATCAGGTGCATTTTAATACCTGACTTAAAATGAGCAATCGCTATTAAGAGCAGCACCTCATATCAAGATACTTAAATTTTATAGTTATAGTTTTAATTAGTGAAAATCTTTTATTTCTATCTCATGGTTTTTACAATATTTTATAATGTATCTCAACTTCTTGTATCAAAATAGTTTAAGATCTTTTATTTTTACAATATTTTATAATGTATCTCAACTCGTATTAAAATTGTTTAAAATCTTTTATTTCGATCTTTTATTTTTACAATATTTTATAATGTATCTCAACCTATTGTATTAAAATTGTTTAAGATCTCTTATTTCTATCTCATTTTTTTTTTTTTTTACAATATTTTATAACGGACCTCAACTCCTTGTATCAAAATTATTCAATTCCAAAATTTTGTAATAGAGGATAATATTAGTATGTCTTAAATTTAGATATAAAAAATATCATTTCATGTAGGAAAATTTTTCAACGAGCATTTTATGTTAATACCTTTTATTTCTTTTGAATACTGACGAGATGATTTCTAAAACTGAAAAACCTAATTTCTTCTCCCAAAAAAAAATATTTTCAGCAAAATATGTTTCAAGAATAGGAAAATTTGCTTGATATCCAAATTTGCCTTTGCATTTCGTCTATTTATAAATTTAAAAGTATCAAAGAGAAAAAAGTATATGGAGAAATACATTTATTCATTTTGGAATTGTAAAAGTAGCTGGTGTCTTTTCTAGATTGTGATGACCACCGCATTTACAATGCAATGACCAATTACAATGCATTTACAATAGGGAGAATAAGTGAAATTGACTCCCTTTCTTCATTGATAAAGGAAGCTAACGACGAAAAAATACGAAGAACAAGACTCTAATACAGATAAATTGACAATTTTCCGTTAAGTTTGCATATTCGATGAAGGAGAACTATCAATGGTTATGTATATAATGACAGCTAAAGTAAGTCCATTATCATCCGCTATTGATGCAGTTTAAATGTATCGGCGCATGAAATAACGGATAAAAATAATTTACTTATACATTGTATAGATCTTAGACAATTGTCTCGGGTGATTCAAATCAGAAATCTTCACAGGATACATCAGTTTATAAATTTTATACATAATTATAAAGTTTATTAATAGCTTTTAAAATGCAATTTTCATTAAAAATATTTATGAAAAGCGTTTTTTAAATTTAAAAAATTGCTCGTTTTCTGATTCTAACATACATTTTTTTATTATATATATATAATAATACAAAAATGTATGTTAAAAATCATGTATGTAAAAAAATCAAAGTAAAAAATTCGTTCATTTCAGATAATATTAAAATTCTTTTACGAGCATTTGCCACTTAGTGGCAAATGCTCGTAAAAGCATTTTAATATCCGAAATGAGTGTGTGTTTTATTTTCGATTAAATTTTTGTCTTAGTGGCAAATGCTCGTAAAAGAATTTTAATATCCGAAATGAACGAATTTTTACATTGATTTTTTATTACGAAAATAATTTTCTTCTCAATTATAAATATTAAAAATTGTATGTTACAATCTGAAAACGAGCGATTTATTATATTTTGAATAAAATGCCTTTATAAATATTTTTAACGAAAATTGCATTTTAAAATTTAATAATGAGATAGACTTATATATTAAATTAATTAATGTATCATTTGAAGATTTCTTATTTAAATCACCCCAGATGATTCTATAAACTATATAAGTAAATTATTTTTATCCGTTATTTCATGTGCCGATATATATATAATTAATATAAAGAATAATATATAAATTATTTATCTAAATTATTATTGTTATATTATATAATTTAATATAAATTTTTTTTCGATATAGCATGATCTTATAATTCTAAAACTGGTCTATTTTCAACCCTGCTGTTATTAGAAGTAAAGCTATTTATCCAAAATTAAATTAAATTATTTTTTATTAAAATAAAGTATTTAAATACTTTTTCCTAAAAAAATTTTTTTCATTTGTTTTTATCTTTCGTCAAATCAGATGTCTCAAAGCTTTTATAATAGTATTTTATGATAATTTTCTTATAAACTCTGAATGGTTGTAATCATTGTTCGAAATGCATTGATAAGCCATTTTCCTATGAATCATAGTTCTGAAAAAAAAAAAATGCGAAAATTAATGTAATGTTCGGTGCATGGAAAATAAGCTTTATTGAAATCGTATCAAACTGCAAATCGGATGAGAAACAACAACGCTTTGAAAATAGAATAAAATAGACGCTTGAGAAACAACAATTCCAGCTTCTGTAAATGGCTGTTGCAAAAACGTATCATTTCATGAAACCATCAACAAACATTCAACAATCAATTTACTTATCAGCGTAGATTCAAGAAACATTTCATTTATCAACCCTTATTTCATTGAGCATATCTTGGGAACGGATAAAATATATTTCATACGTAAAAGGGTCTTCATAGATCACGACAGTCAGGTGTTGCCAGCATCATATTATGATCTCCTCACCAATACATCCCTAAATGTATGGGCCTGCTTATTAAGCAATCCCATTGTTTGATCCCATCCTCTACTTCAACAATTCATGGCATATAATACTCTCTCTATTATGCTAACTAATTAACTGGATGATTTACCTTACTCGGCAATATATCCCAATGGTACCTACATGATTTAGCACTGGTGCGTTTCAATTAATTTGTACATGATTAACTGGAAAGAGAATATCCAGGTTGCTGGATTATATAAGCGTTTGACAGATAGCTAACAGTTTGACTAACTACATATACTAACTAGCTTATGACGTTTTCCTGTAACATCCGTAGGAAATGGGATATATAATTTCATTTCCTACAGAATGAGACGTAGGTGTCCTTCTGCGTGCTATCTTTTATTTGTGAACACAACACCGTTGGATCTTGTACAGTTAACCATTGTCCAACCCATGCATATTAAGCATACATACAATTCATATGCTAAGATATGCAAGATATTCATTTCAAGCACCTTCCTGCATCACAAACACATCATGATATATCTAATTATCTTTGTTTCTAGTTATATTGAAGCTAATGTTTCGTTGACAGCATATCATATTTTCCGTTCTCACTTTTGTCCAAAACTAGCTCTGTTGGATATATGATGCTTTAGACGGCTTGATTTTCGCTATGCCCTCGATTCCTGAATTATCCAAGTAATGCCACCCTTAAGAGAATTAGATTTTTTCACTACACCCTAGTCACCTTTGTAATCAAGGGCCCCTCGCAGATACTCGTCATCTCTCTACGTGGAGCCTCAGAGTGCTGGGGTACCCCTGGTAATACTGATATTAACCTGGTAATTACCTGGTATTACCCCTGGTAATACGTCAGAGTGCTGGGGGTTTAGATAGACCCAGGGTATCCCCAGGATTTGGATACCCCTGGGTCTATGCAGTATACATAGAACACATTGAGTATATCAGTACATTTACAGTAATGGTTTTCTCATTGGGAGCTTTGCAACTAAAAATTGTTTACCTTTAGGCTTTTAAGAAAATTGTTTACCTTTCAAACTTTTAGGTTTTTTCATATAACAATTTTATGGAAACTTAAATTTCAAAGGAATAGTTTTAAGGCTACTTAGTCAATACTTCGGAATCTTTCTAGTTTACATCTCCTTATCTATTTGTGGAAGATAAATAGTTTCTTTTTAAATAATCCGTACAGGATGTTAGTTTCAAAAACAGGGTATAGTAATATTTCTTTGAAGTTCGCTAACTCTTTAAAGAAAATCCGGTATTTGCATACTAATAATGGTGATTCCAGTGAGTGATATTTTGTACGAGTTGTTTTGACTTATGCATCTTTTAGCTTATAATTTGAATAATTAGGATTAGCATCTGATTATCTGCAACTAGGATGTTTATCCTTGAAATAAAAATAATCTCCTCAAGCAAGTTTTGATTATTATGTAGACGTTAATCCTTTTAAGTAATTGCTTTTTTATTTAAAGATGTTATTAATTAATATTTTGTTTCATAATTCAAGGAAAAATAGATTTAAAAAACGCATCATTGTTTTTTGTGTTATATTTTGTTAAACTTAGTAAAAAAAATTTCTCACATAGATAATAGATATTCTAATAATAAATAGAAGAATAAATGTTCTTGTAAGTAGATTTATTTTTCAAATACATTTGGGGGAGGGGACACATATTTAAATTCAGAATTCAAATCAAATTTCGCCTGTCATTTAATGACATGGCCTCAATTAAGTTTTCTAACTTATAAATATGTCTTTTAATTTATTAATTCATAATAAAGAACAAATAATTTTAGCTGATAAATAATTTAATATCTGCACTTTTTTGATAGTATAGGTAATTCTATACAAAGTGGGATTTTAGCTCTTTTTTTACATTTGAACCATAGGTTATATATATATATATATGTATATATATACACAGCATATGGTAATATATATACATATATTTATTACCATATGTTATATTGTGCTATATGTTGTGTTCAACTACTGCACGAGTCACAAAACTATAGCCCGCGAGCCAAAATTGTCCATCTAGAACAATGAATCTGTCCAGCTGTAATCTGTAGTATATTATTAGGTATATTATTCTATTATTAGTTATATTATTATTATTTAATTTATTGTCTTTGAAATGCAGTTGTAGAATGTAAATAACTCATCAATATAGGATAAAATCCACATTTATCATTTCCATCAATATTCTGTATTATATATATATATATACAGAAAAAAACACAAAAAAATATATATATAAATATATATAATACACAAAAAAAAACATAGAAAGATTGGACTAATTAACAAAATATAACACATGAGTGCTTACGTCATACAATACCCAATTTGATATCGATATTGACTAAGCCTGCCCCCTCAAATCTAACTGCCGGCATTACATAAAATAAAAGGCACAGACATTTATAGAGACGTTAAATAGCATACATAAAAATTTAAATAAAAAAATTCCATTAATTATCTTTCTTTCCTATGTTAATTAAATTAATCCCAATAATTATCCTTCTCCACTGTGTTTGAATGCTTTTGAATTGGAAGCTTGACAATTCTGTAGATCATATCAGATCGGATTATTGCATTACCGACCATATTTATAAAAAATAGTCTGTAATGCAATAATATTTTAATGCAAAGATATTTTAGGTTTATGTTATGATAGCATTAGATTTCAATAAAAAAAATCAGAAAAGGGTTTTAGAAAAGTTTTGTATGTTGGTAAACCATTATGATATATTCCAAAACCATTTATCTGACGTTAAAATTACAGTTTAACTATGCAAATTAGAATAAGAATACAAGATTAAATGTATTGAGCAAATTGAATTTTTACTTAATTTAAAAAATAACTGTACCAATGACATGCATTTTGTATAGATAGCATTTTATATTTAATATCTGCTCATATAATAATATTAAAATACATAAATAAAAATACAGATATATTTTTCAACACACTTATAAACCGTAAATTTTAATGTAATTTTATATTATTCTGAATCTATTCAAATTATATTTTTTCCTATTTTCATGTTTTCAAAAATAGCTTCTTTATCAAAACAAGTCATCGTGATTTTGAGTTCTATTCTTAAGCTCTTAAAAGTGTTTTTTTTTAAGAGTATTATTATTAGAAATTATTATAGAAAAATAACTCTTAAATGTATTTAAAATTGATATAGTCCGACTACAGTTTAAGCTGAATGATAAATAACCCGGTTTAACGACGGAAACAGATGAATCCATTACTTGCTGGAGGTGCTAGTCAGATATACACACCGCAAGTTATTTTAAAAGAAAGATTATAGTACTTAGTGTGGAATTTTTTTCATTTAGTTTTTATTTTAAAGTAATGTGATCTAAAATTTTAATTGTTAAAAATTACAATTATTTTTATTACAATTAAAATTCCTCTTAAATGACATTTCCTCTACTTTGATGCCATTCTTTTTTAATCAGTTTCACTTGGCAGCTTGCGAATGTTACATACTATCGAAGGTTGGACTATGAATAAAACATTAGAAATTATTCAAATTTTAAATAGCCTATTAGTATTAAATAGTTTTTTATGTGAAAAAAAAATCTTATGAAGAGCTAATCTACTTTTAGTAATAAAAATTGTGAGGAATAAAGATGAATTTACATTTTTTTTTTGTAGTCCATGATGATATTAAAATGCTGACGAAAATTTGTAATTCAAATCAGAATATGTAACAATTTTTTGTTTTAAAGTATCTAAGTTAACGTTTTAAAATATGATTAAAATATTAATTTATATTTATGACTTTAAGCTGCAGTAATAAATAAAACAATAGTTTTCTGTCATATATCAGATCTAAATGTGTGGGAAAAAGTTCATCTCATTTTTATATATTTATATGACAATCTTTATTTAAACTGTATTAAATGTTAATTCTATCTCATTACAGATCTCAATATGTGAGAAAAAAAATTCATTTTTTTTCCTTTTATGATAAGCCTTACTAATACTTATATTTATCATAAAAACATAATAACAATACTAATAACTTAAATTCTTTTGAAAACAAATCAAATTTAAAAGGTGCAAATATTTATTTTTATCTTATGTGTGATTTAGTAAACAATACTGTATAAATTACATTCAAGAACTGTCTTTGGGCAAGAAAATTTACTTCCCCATAATAATCAAATAAAGATTAAAACAAAAGTTCCACATAAAGTGTTGACACTCCGGAGAATGTAGGCTAATCCAACAGTTAAAAATTGTTCATTGTCACAGCCGCGTGTCAAATTGCCCTTTCTGTGCTGTTAGAAAAAGGACGGCCGTTTTCGGTGATAATGATCGGTTTTGGAGTCATGAAATCCCGCCCCGGAGCGTGGAATCCGTCAAACAGGGTTTTCCTTCAGCTTTTGTTCTCGAAGATAGTCTATTTTTGTCCACGGGAATACTGATAAACAATATTTAAGGTTGACAGAAATCAAATTGTGAGAAAATTTGTAATACTTATTATTTTACAATCATTATCTATATATTTTGGATCCGTTTTGGATAGGATTATTTTTTTTATAAAAACAAAAAACAAATTTCTTAGAAGTATTCACCCTAAATACTTATTAAACATAAGCTCGCATAAACTTCTGCATGCATATATATATATATATATATATATATATATATATATGTGCATACACACACAGCCGCATATATATATAATAGCCTGGCAAAAAAAAAATGCATTATAGAAAATTATATATCGCGAATATATTCTCCATGTTTCAATATACGTGCATACTAATTTTCATGGATATAGTTTGAAAGGTATATAAGATGAAATGCTACAGCACCATCTGATGGCAAGTAGCAATAAAATGGAGAGCGCGAACCTATTTTCCATATTCGAATACATATTATTTCCAATTTTCATAGCGAAATTATTATTACCATATTATTACCAATTTTCATATAGAAATTGATATATTGCGGCACCATCTGGTGGCGATTTACAACAAAGGGGATAGGATAAAAACATTCTCCATGTTTTGTCAAACACACAAAAAGGTTTATGAAAATAGAAGAAGCCGTATAGGAGAAGTTCAGTGACAAACACATGTACATAAGAGTTATATATATATAAATATACCAATTGCAGTCCGCCTAACTTGTCCAATTGTGGGACCTAATCATCCACCTAACGGCTCCAAAACATGCAGGGACCAATATATATATATATAATATATATATATATATATATATATATATATATATACTGTAAAATACAAATAGCAAGCTAGAACAGGAAAAAATGACTGAACATTTTAGAAACCCACTGAGTAGGGCATAAGTTAGTTATAATACATAAATGTTCAAACATAAAGTATTACTTTTAATTTCCAACAAAAGAAAAATGACCAAATTTTTCCTATACGTGATTTGACATGTTAAATATGCCAACATTGTTAATGAAATTGCAGCAATTATAATAATCATTACAATAATTTATCAAAAAAAAAAATTATTGTACATTCTTCTTGCTTCCAAACCTTTTATAAGATAAGTTTTTATTTTACAGATTGATCTGTAGTTCAAGTTATTCTTGATTCAGATTGCACCATGCTTAGGTCTTACAGGTGTTTTAAAGTTTTTCAATATTTATCAGCCTTTTGCAGTGTACGTATGATTATAAGAATTTCTGTAAATAATAACTTATTGTTGTAATAAATGAAATTTGAGTATCTTAATTTGGAAGATTTAAAAAATATCACATCTCAGCAAAATAGTCGTCCTTACAATTTTCAACATATTATTGCAATTTTAAGGTTTTGATAAGGATATTTTTTTAGCAAAAAAAAAAAAAAAATATCATCAACGCAATATACGTAAATTTATTCATTACGTAAAATAATAAATCTTGCTTTCAGTTTAAAACAAAATTTTTGTGGTAAAATTAGTCTAATATTATTTTAGTAAATGTTTTCTAATTAAAAAGATTTAAAATTCAATCTGGATCTCATTGTAATCAGAAATTGTTTAATCTCTGACATATCATATATTTATTTAGATTATAATTCATTAAAAGTATTATCTTAATTAAAATAGGTAAATTAACCACATAATATTCGCAAAATTTTTGATAAAACTATTATATTGCTATCTCAATTTCAATATGTTAATAATAGCATAGAATATTATAAATAATATTCTAATGTTAGTTTATTTTTTTAAATGCAAATATTTGACTCTTATCCTCTTATTTAAAGGCTGTATTTTAATGTGGTTTAAAATGCTATTTGTATTTGAATAGAATCAAAAATAGATAATTATACAACTTTAATTTATCCTTTTTTTATAAATATTAATTTACCAAAAATGTAGTGCTTTATTCGTAAAATTTATTCCATGCATTCAACACATTAATCATTTATGCGATAAAGTAATAAGAGAAATTCCCCTATGCAAATTCCACGACTAACATGCTAACTTTAAAAAAAATATGCTTATTCGAAAGTCTATGACTGATAAAAAAAAAATCATTATTCCTTTATGGTTCAATAATAGGGGAATAATCATCCAAATAATCCAAACATAATATCACTGAAAGCAATTCTAAAGAAAAAAAATAAAATGTAAATTTTAGTTATTGTATTAACATGCAAAGTTAAACCGAGAAACTTATAGGATTAATTAGTTCTGAGTCGTTTCAATTTAAACTTTGATGCTCTTGATAGTAGTTCTTACAAAACCATTTCTTCATTGTATTTTATTTTTTAAACAAGGAGTGGCCTTGAATATTTTTTTGGCCCGTCAAATTTATCACATTTTTATAAAATATATTTATTTTATAATGTCCAAAGTAGTGAAAACCAACGTATTAAAAAATACATTATGTGTGCTTCCCTATATTCAAAATTACACTCTTGAAATTATGAGAAAAAATTAACTTTGATAACAACTGTCATTTCATGAAAGAAAAGGCAATCTTCCCATTATGATAATAGTTTCTATTTCATTATCACATTTGTAGGTAGTGACACCCTTTTGAAGTGTTTTGCACTGTTTTGAGACTGTTTGACCATGTACAGTTAGCTACTGTACAGCCCAAGTATGCATACCTCGTCATCAAATGTGGTCATTTTGAATATCTTCCTGTATAAGTACCATGTATTACGCAATTACCACTGTTTCTGTTTTAACTAAATCTAATTTTCCATACATCCGATGGCTTTTTTTTGTTCTAATGCAGCTGGCAAACACTTTAGACAGTTGTCTTTGATGCCTTAAGGCATGCGCTGCACCGACGTTAATCACTTAGCACTACCCAGGAAGTGCGTGTAGCTTGGAGATATGCTACGGATGCGAGTTACACTACTGTATTCAATGTGTTCTATCTATATTGCATATACCCAGGAGTTCCCAAACTCTGCCCACTGCACTGGTGCCACGTACAGAGATAATGGGTGCCACGAGGGACCCATTACAAAGGTGATTAGGGTGTGTAGGAAAAAATCAAAATCTTTTAAATGTGTCACTAATGGGATAAGTTCGGGAACATATGGCATAGACCTTTGCAAATCGAGATACGATCATGCTAGACCGGGACCTACGGTTTAAAATCGATTCCGAAACATCCATGTCAACGCCGGGACTCGAACCCGAGGGTACCGAGCGCCAGAGTGCTAGCCACTCGGCCATTCAGGCCCCATGCCTTCCGGTGTTATGTCATACATTTACTTTCGCACTTTTCTCAGAAACTATGAATTTTAGAGGTATGACAATTTTTATGTCCTCCGAGCAAGGATTCATATCCTGTTCTGTTTATGTGATATTGTCTGAAATAATGTATAATACATTCAGAACTTTGCAAAATACATTGAAAAAACTTATGTGAGCAGGAGACCAAGCTTCCGATTGTCTAGAGTTCTGCAGTGTCATTTAATATTCAGTCATATTTTAATATTATAAACATGTTATAAACCAATCGAGTACTTTTGACACATTTCTTAAGTGTTGCCTTACTAATGTATTTCATATTCATTGATTCATTTCCTATTTCATATTCAGTTTTAAGTTCATATTTATTTATTGTGATTATTAGATAACAGCAACCGACCAATTGAAGAATGCCCTTTTTTCTTATAATATGCATGGTCTTCACAGTGCTGCATTGAAAAAATGCTTAGTTATCTCGGAGAACATGTTCTCTGTATAAAGAATTAATATAAAGAATAAAATTGTTGGAATAGAAGTACGCTGAAGGACGAATATGTTTTGAACTTCTACAACTTGCTCTGAATATAATCGATTAGTAATAATCCTGGTCATCTATAGTAATCAGTGGCGATAAAACTCACTTTAGACTAAAATACATGCTTAATAACTGACCAAATTGTACACTAGGGATTGTTGACATTTGGCGACATTTTTTGTGGCGTCAACTGAGAGATAAGTCATAAAATGTGGTAACCCGGATTTCATATACTGTTTTCAACTCACTTTACTTACAACCCTCTCTTGGCGTATTTTGGGGAAAAGAATGTTTGACGCGAAATGCTAGCGGTACTTATTCTGCGATTTTACCAATAATCGATAACATATACTAATAATTTTTTAACCATGATTTTAGTTAAAGTTAAACTCAACCTGGTTGATTATACGAATTCCATTATTTGTTTTTATGAGCCAATTACAGCCAGAACCATTAATTTAGAGTTAAATATAAATTCTTTAATATTATTTTAAATTAAAACAAGAATTTTACTTTTTTTTTTTGTCTAAGAAATGAACATTGATGGTGACGAAGCAAAAAGCACACCTCATAACAGCCGAAGTATGATTAATAAAAAAATTCCAGTTTCCCATAACCTAAATATTCAGTTTAAAAACACTGAGGATTTAAATAAAAAATGAATCCTATCCATTACTATTCAGTTGAAAACCAAATTAATAACTTTTTTTCAAAAAAAAATTTTTTTTTTGTTCATCAGGCAATTTTGACATGCATCGATGATTAAAAAAAATAGCACGTGAACGACAGAAAATATTTTATTGCTTCGATAAAGTATTAAAACTAATCTGATTAAAGCAAATACAAATATACAAACACATCCATGCAAATAACAATAAACTTATTTCGTAAATACTGAAAACAAAGTTCTTTTACTGGTTATGTATTCTTCGTATCTTCTTCAAAAACAAATATATATCGGGTAGATAAGAGAATTTCCACTTTTTTAATACAATGTTTCTTTGTTTTGAAAAACGAATAATAATTATGCTATAAATTGTATTATAGTCAAAATAATGCCCAAAGGATAAGATGAACGAATTTTTGAATTAGAATAGGTTTTACGAAATATTTACTCTACTCACCGATGATAATTATATTTAAATATAAAATTTAATTTATCTGTTTATTTAAAATCATTAAAAATCCTATTTTTATAACTGAAATTATTACTCGAAATATATCCACAATATCAGTATTTTTTTCTTATAATGCAAATGGATTGATTAATTTCACACACTTTAACTATCATACACTCATGTCCATAAATTAAGGATAATTCAGAATCACACAGAAATTGAACTCTAAAATAAAAATTTGACCAGTAGAATTATCACACACAACTTGAAGAAGAATATGCAAATTACAAGAAACCACCAGATGGCGCGGATAGTACATCACTATGACGAGAGTGCAAGAGAGGGGTATATAAGGAATGGTGGCAAAGATGTAAAATTGTTCACAAGCGCTTTAAAAGCCTTTCAGTGCAATAACCGCATAGTTATGGCCCAAAGGAAGCATTTGGATGATTTTTTACGTGGTAGAATTATCGGACGACTGGAATGTGGACGTACCCAGCTGGAAGTATCCGAGGAACTTGGAATCGCCCAGAGTGTCATCTCCAGGCTCTGGCAACGATTCCAAGATGATGGTAATGTCAGTAGATGTTACAGCACAGGTCTCCCCCGAGTTACAACGCCGAATGAGGACTGGTATTTTGCAGTTACTGCCAAACGAAGCAGACGGAGCACAGCATCAGACCTGTCTCGTCAGCTCTCTTCAGCTACCGGTACGACAGTTTCAAGGCAGACCGTGTACAGACGTTTAGGGCACATTGGTCTATATGCTCGTAGGCCTGTCAGATGTGTTCCACTTACCGCAACTCACTGTCGCCTGCGATTAACCTGGAGTAGAGAGCATGCATTGTGGATACCGCAACGTCTGGTGTGATGTTTTCCGACGAGTCCAGGTTTAGTTTGCAGTCTGATTCTCGCCGGATTTTCATATGGAGAGCGCCAAGTACCCGTTACCACCAAGAGAACACCATTGAACGACACCGTTACGGTGGTGCAGGATGGCTTATTTGGGGAGGAATTATTCTTGGTTCCAGAACTGATCTGCATGTTCAGAGTGTAACAATGACAGGCCACATCTATCGGGATGTCATTCTAGAAAAACATGTACGTTTGTTTCGGGGCGCCATGGGTGCTGAATTTCTGTTTATGGAGGACAACGCCCGTCCTCACCCTGAAAACATTGCAGACGAATACCTTCAATTGGAGGATATCACCCGTATGGATTGGCCAGCATACTCACCTGGTCTTGAATCCAATAGAGCATGTGTGGGATATGCTTGGTCGACGAATTGCCGCCCGTCAACCCCCTCCCACCTGTCAACCGGAACTTTGGAGGACATTTCTTGATGAGTGGTGTAATATTCCCCAAGATCAGATTGATAATTTGATACTCAGTATGCCTAGGCGTTGTAAGGCCTGTATTGCATCGTCCGGGAGACATCTCCATATTAACCATCATACTAACCATGTTATACTGTTTTTTGTAAAGAGGTTCTTTTTTGAAATTTACTCCAGGGAGTAAAAATCGCAATTTTTATTAATTATGTCAAACATATAGCATCTTTTTGCTCTTTACCTTTCGTTTAATAAATAGACTTTACAAATAAGTCAAATTTGTTTTGTTTCTGTCTCTTTCTTTTCCTGAACTTCATTATCCTTAATTTGTGGACATGAGTGTATTTTATTCTTAAATAGTAAATATGATCCCGTTTTCGTCTATTTTTACTTTGATGAAAATCGTGACTTTTTTGAAAATAAATTGCTGAAATTTTTTTAAACTCCCAAACTACTTAAACCAAAGTAATTAAACATTTATATTGTTATAAAACCGTCGCTATTCCTAAAAAGCCTTAATTTTATTTAAAAAAATATTTTTTTATTTACATTTTATTAAAAAAAATATAATAAAAACTTTTTTGTGATTTTTGGTTATGTACTGCATAGAAGGATTCAGAGAAAATCAACTACGTCTTCCGTAATTTTAGTTTTTAATTTTAAAAAATAAACATAACCATTTCCTCAGTACTGAAAATATTCATCTTTATATAGGGAGTTCTAACAATTTTATGCAAAGAAAAACCTGATAATGATATTTATGAAACGGACAGATTTACAGTCTGCAGATTAATATACACAACAATACGGTATTTCGTGTGACACAAAAAAAAATTGGTCAAAAATTAAACGGTAGATAAAACCATGAAAAATGATGTATGCATATACACAGTCCAGTCACATTAATGTGACTACCACCTACTTTCGACGTCAACGTGAAATCAGCAATCACAAAAGTCAGGTGGCAGCACATTGCAGTGGAGTGTATATAAAGGATTTCCTAGGGCATCGGACAACATTTCAATCGTTGGCGTAATGCAGAAACGTAGCAATTTATCCGACGTCCAAAAGGTCATAATTATTGGATTTCGGGCCAAAGGTGAAGCATTTCGGAAACGACTAATTTTGTGAACTGTTCGCATGCCGCCGTGGTAAAAGTATACCGCGCATGGCAAAATGGCACTATCCAAAATCAGCGGCGTGGCACATGTGGTGCACCACAAGCTATAGATGACAGAGGCGAGCGAAGGCTACGGAGATGCGTTCGGGCGAATAGACGTGCAACTGTTGAGCAACTGACCACCCAGATGGACCAAGGGACTACCAAGAGTGTATCCTCAACAACGGTTCAGCGAACGTTGCTGAGCATGGGCCTTCGCAGCCGACGCCTGGTTAATGCACCTATGCTGACTGCTGTTCACCGGCGACGAAGGCTGGACGTCCACAGAGTGGCGACAAGTGGCTTTTCCGATGAATCACGTTTTATGCTCCTTCGGGCAGATGGACGTTGGCATATACGGCGTGAAACGTCTGAAAGCAAACGTCCTGTAACAATTTCCGGAAGGATCCAAGCTGGAGGAGGGAGCATTATGGCTTGGGGAATGTTTTCCTGGAATTCACTGAGTGCACTCATCCGTGTGGAAAGCACGATGGATCAGCACAAGTACACATCTGTCCTTGCGGACCATGTCCAACTCTACATGCGAATTATATTTCCTTAGAATGATGGCATCTACCAGCAGGACAATGACAGGCTACAGGCATACAGCTCGCAGTGTATGTGCGTGGTTGGAAGAGCACCAAGATGAGTTTACGGTACTCCCCTGGCCAGCAAACTCACCGAATTTAAACCCAATCGAGAATCTGTGGGACCACCTCGATCGGGTTGTTCGCGCCGTGGATCCTCAACCGCGTAATCTAGCGCAGCTGGTCACGGCACTGGAGTCGGCATGGCTCAACATCCCAGTGAACACTTTCAGAAACCTAATTGACTCTCTTCCTGCACGTTTCGTAGCGGTCCGCTCTGCCAAAGGTGGTTATTCTGTCTTTTGACAGGTTTTCACATTAATGTGACTGGACTTTGTAGTTCGCCCAATGCAAACTTTGAATATAAAGACATTATCAAATACTTCAAGCCCATTAGCATACGCAAAAGTAATTACGGTGGATGCTGTTTCCATTAAAAAATGCATTTGTTTTTAATATTTTGCGCTTTAATTTCCGGTTGATATTAAACTCCAGCGTGTTCAGCAACTGCTGTCAAAGGATGGACAAAAGAGGGAAGCATTTACGCAATAGAAATTTCCGAAAATGAAGAAAGAGGACCTTTCATTATACATTTTATGGAAGAATTAGGCACAGTTGTTTGTTAGATGAGACAGTTAACTCACAAAATAGAAAAAAAACAGACTATTTTAAATATGCTAAAGTACTGTTGCTGCCAGAAAAAAATTACCGTGTGTTATGGATTTACTACATCGTTTGATTTATCCTATGATATTTGAGGAATACTATACCACAGACCTTAAAGCATGCACCATACTCCAGACTCCATTAAAACTGTTAAAGTTATTAATATAATGTGTAAAGTAATTTATAACGTACCATTGTCTTTCCTAATATAAATGAACGTATAAATATAGACACGACAGCTTTCATGTCTGATGAAGACCTTCTCCACAAGGATGTAAAGTGATATCAACTCAAATATTTGGCATCGAAAGCCTTTTGAGTTGGCGTAGCAGACATGAATAGTCTTCAAGATCACTATATCTCACTTTCAGTAGATCCTCGCTATAGGCTTAATCAAATTATAGAATATACATAAAAATTTTCCTTTTTAATAGCTTTGAAAGATGCTATGTGTCAAATGGTAGCAACCATTGAATAGCTGTTTTATGCCGAAACGAGCATTACATTGCTACTGCTATCAGCATTTTTAATATGGTGGTGAACATTTTGAGTGTTTAAAGCATTAAATCAGGATGATATAAATGTTTCATTTCATTTTTATTAATTAACTTTTTGTCCAATTAGACCGGGACCTTCAGTTTAAAAGGGATTCCGAACCACTACTAACATCCATAGCATCTCCGGGATTCGAAAACCTGTGGCACCGAGCGCGAGTAGAGCGGCCATCAGGCCCATATAAATATACATACATATTTAAATCTAATACATATTTTTAGCAAATTTTTATAAAGTAGAATTTAAATTCTTTAATGATATTTTATTCTGTTAAACATCGATTAATTAACTTCTTTTTTAAAAAAAATTAATTATTAAAAAGACCACTTGTTTGGTTTTAAGGTTATTATATTATCATCTTCATATCTGACTTAAGTATACATAGAGATGCATTTTATTTTCTGTTCTCTCTTGATAGTAATTGAAAAATGTGCAAATTTAATAATCAATAAATCAATAAATAATTGATTGATTATTATGACCTATTATATTTTACAGTGATGTATTTCCATGTATATGAAATTTTATTTTAACGTTTTATTTGCTTTCTACTTTAGAATGAGCCAACGGCCGTACCATGCTGAATATACCGGGTCTCGTTAGATCACCGAAGTCAAGCATCATTGGGCGCGATCAGTACTTGGGTGGGTGACCACCTGGGAACACCGCGTGCCGTTGGCAAATTTGGGACCTGAATGGCCGAGTGTCTAGCGCTCTGGCGCTCGGTGCCACAGGTTTCGGGTTCGAATCCCGGCGGTGCCATGGATGTTTGTAGTGGTTCGGAATCCACTTTAAGCCGTAGGTCCCGGTCTCCTATGACTGTAAGAGCGTCACGGAGCAAAAGTCAGGCTTCTACCTACGGGTGCTGCATCACAACAGAAGCTGCTTCCTTCCTCTTCAATCATGAGTACGTATGGGCTCGTGGGCTTGCCCAGCCAAGTGGGATAAGAACCAACAACAACTTTAGAATGCTTACTACTTTAGAAAGAAGAGTTTAAATATTGCCTGCATAAAAGAACGGTTCACCGGTTTCCTAATGATGTATACATTTTGTAATAAAGAACCTTTAATGCTTTTATGTTTTGATTTTTAAATAGAAAAAAAGAACCATTATGAAGCGGAAGGAAAACAACATACAATAAAAACTGAAATCGAATTCCGCTACAATAATTTCCTTAACTAAATAATCGCTTTCTCTGAGTTCATGCTTTTTGTTTGTCAATTAAAAGGCCATCATTAACTCTTGATTCAAATTCATGCGCGAAATAAACACTTTAAATGAAGTAAATGACACAATAAACCTATTAAGAGAAATCTACGATTTAAAATGCTTGGTTGGATAAGGAATAACAAAAATGGATAATACATAAGTCTTTCATTATTAGTTGATCTTTTAATAAATTGTCACTACGTAGATTTTATTTTTAGAAAAAGTGCTTACAACGGAATGTTTTTCATGTGCTATATTTGTTTTCAATGTGTGAAATAGCTGCTATTCTCAGTAATAAATTATATTATAACATTTGAGAAAATTAGTCAATAACAATTAATATAAGTATTATTTAATTATTTTTATTTTAAACACTAATTTTAGTGCAAAATTTTAGATTTAATTGATAATAGATAGTTCGTCATTATCTTTATATGCTTAAAAAATTTTATTGGGCAGATTTGTTTTTCAGAAAAAGTGCTTAAACGGAATGTTTTTGACGCCCTAGAATTGTATCAGCGCTTGATGGTCGAGTGACTAGCTCTCTGGTACTCAGAATTCATTTTCAAGTCCCGGTGATGCCATGTATGCTTGTTGTCGTACGAAATCCACTTTAAAGCGTAGGTTCCGGGCTAATATGACTGTAGAACGTGGGGCGTAGGTCTGATAACCCTACCCCGTAAAAAGAAAATATCACCTGCCAGTAGACAGACGGCCTTACAATGTTTCTAACTCTATTGCTGTTACAATATTTCTCAAAGAAACGTATGGTCAAGTCAATTTTACAATGCAATAATTCTCTTATAATTTCTCCTATTTGGAAAAAATGAATAGCCTAACAACACCATATAAACAATTATTTTTTATGAATCTCTTTTATTAACACACATCAATATTCATAGATGTCTCTTATTATATGTGAAATAAAAAAAAGTTTTGTATCTGTTGTTGTTAATAATCCTCCTAGAGCATGAAAGCCATCACCAGGTCCAAGAGACCCATTCGCAGGCGACTGGCTAAGGATAATACGCAGCCTCACTTTAACGAGGATCCGCGAGGGCTGAACACTGACTAAACCTCGAGACAACGTTCTACGATCATATTAGACAAGGACCGGATTGGATTCCGAACCACTACAAATATCCATGATACAGCTGGCATTCAAACCCGAAACCTGTGGCACTGAACACCTGTTACTTGACCATCAAGCCCATATAAATATACATTTAAATATAACACAAACTTTTATAAAGTAGTATTTAAAATTTTTAATGTTATTTTGTTCTGTTAGATTAATTAATTTATATTAAAAAATTATTTCTTGAGAAGACTTTACTGATTGCTTTTACTTATTCTTTTAAGACTTTACTTATTGGTTTTTACTTATTTTATCTTTAATATGTTATCGCATTGATATTTAACTTATAAGTACAGAGCACCAAAGTGATAGCCACTCGGCCATCAGGGTTAATTTTGTTGTTAATATACTAATGTTGAAATGCTTGAATGTTGAAATGTTTCAGCTTATCATTTTAAAATTCGTATTTCGTGTGATATAATTCCATATTTAAAGAACGAGTTAAAAATAGATAAGAAACAATTCTTCGCTTGTCCACTGGACCAATTTATTTTGATGCGAGTAAAAAGCTACACATGCTGTCAGAAAAAAAATATCTCACGCTTTCTATCTTTCAGCAACGTATTTACTGAACTGGATTCACCCATGTGAAGAAAGCGCATCCACATAGACTTCAAATGAAGGGATTACGTTTGTAGAAGGCAGAAACCCAACTGATGAATTGCTTTTTGAAATATTCATGAAGTTGCCTCAGAAGACTGATGGCTTTGGGCTGCTGTGGCCATTAGATGAAATGAAAGGTGTTCTGAACCCTAATTCAGGATCTTTTTTCAAAAAAGCATTGATACCACTCCGGGCTATGCTCGTAGCTGTGTATTATCTTTTGTGGTGAGGATATGCTACAGTCCGTTCACATTTGATTGGCGTGTGTTTGTTTTTTCTTTGAACACTCGTTGTATAATTTGTTTACAGAAGTGAGGATTTATTGGAAAGTTGATAATAATTTAATCGACATGCTGATATGCATCTGACCTGATAGAAGTTTATTTTATTAGCAGAGTTTTAACTTTGCAGCAAAAATTGGAACATATTTTCACATTCACAATTTATAATTTTGAATATTTTTAAAGAATTTATCTTTTCCAAGTTGTTCCTTAGGGACTTTCATTGTTCCTTGAGGATTTCTCTTTTCTTCAATATTTTGCTTAGAAGAATAATAAGATTTTAATTTTGTTTTTTTAATTCAAAATAGGGCCGTTTTAATAAGGTCCTTAATTATTAACTATCCTAAGTATTATTAACAAATTTATTGGATGCTTTTTAATAATTTTTTTTTGGGGGAGGGGAATTTCCACTTAATGTTTTAACGTGTACCATTACTTATTATGCCAAATATTAAACTGAAAAGGAAGACATTTCTGTCAAGTACCAAACAAGCAATTTGTATCTTTTTTTGCGCTATGTTTTATATTTTATTCAATTACAATTTTAAGAAATACAAAAAGTAATTTTGGCTTAGTTCTATTAACAAAAACTTTAAAAAATAAGTAAGAAAAGTTAAAAATATAGACTTTAATTAATTAAAACTGTAATATCAACAACAAAAGCAATAATAAATATGATATTTAGCATTGTAAAACATTCTATATACACCAGAGTAAAAATTCAGATTTGAATGGTTTTTCATATGTAAATTTTCAGGAAAGTGGTCTAGAATAATAGAAATCATATCTGAGATCCTTTAGATTTATAAAAAGGACCAAATTCTGCAACAATAAAGAATGATATTGATATTAATTACAAAAATAATAATAATAATCTAATTTAACAGGGAGAAAAATAAGACAACATTACATGAATTGGTGAATAAGAAATTATCAATAACAAAAAAAAATGTGGTTAAAAAATTAGGAATAACTGTTCCTCAATTTGGGACTCGATCATTTTTAGATATGATGCATGATCTGCATCATCATGATCTCTCGGTCTTCTCTCTATCAGTATTTTCTTCAGCCTACGAATAGACATGAGGATGTGGTAGATGAACAGTAACATGTCTTCCTAAAAGGTTCCTTTTGTGATACAATCTTCTCTAGTTACGATGTATTGTCCCCATAATATTAGCATACTGCACACAAAATTGTCTAGGATCTTCATCAACATGATCTCTTGTTCGTTTCTGCATCAATATTTTCTTCAGATTGAAGAAAAGTGAACAGTTTCTGAGAATGTGGTGGAGTAGCACTCCACTTCCCTAAAAAGTCTATATTGGGATTTAATCTTCTAAATTTTTATACATGATGAGCATCGCTTTATGATGATATATATAAGCTTATATAAAATCTTAAACTGAAAGATCACCTGTTTATTCCCCTATTAGTATATTTTTAGCTTATGAACAATTTTCTGAGGATGCGGCCGAATGTGTGCATATCTCCTATAAAAATCCAAACACTCCTCATCTCTCCTACTTTTAACACTGGATCAGCACCAACTTTGTATGATACACACAATGTTATATAAGATTTTAATAAAAAGAAGATGTCTCTCATTCACTCACCAGTATTTTATTCATTAACACTTATGTGGTTCAATAACAAGCCTTCCTAGAAGTCCCATGTATTTCATGAGATTTATGTCATGTGAATTTGTGAATCATTAAAATCACAGGCTGCTTTTATCCCTGATAATTCTTCCACCTCAATTGTACGATGTGTCGTAGCTTGTCATCCATGGAAATAAAACTTGACTGACTTTCCTCTGAAAAAGATGAGAAATGAAAGTATAAAATCATTTGCGATAACTGTATAGTTGTTTAAAATCTAGAACTTTACATGTCTAACGATAATGAAATTTCATCTACGAGAATTCCATCCCATAATACTGTCTTTTAGTCGCATTATAAGAATGATTAAATGATTCAACTTTTTTCCAGATCTATTCGAATTTATGAAGATCATTCTACTTCATTTCTTATTATTCTACTTTATCTAATGTGTCTAACGTTTGTGTTCTGTGTAGCAAAGAAATGATTTTTTTCGATGTGCAGACGTCAATGTACCGGGATAATAATCAACGTTTGTACGGATTTCGTGTCTCAGTAAAACGCAAGATATTAGAGAGTTTTTGCATAACATTTTTTTATCGTCCGATATTTTTTCTTTCTAGTGCGCATGCTCATAAGAATAGCTCAGTAGAGAAGTATTACAGATAAGTATGCGCAATAGGTACAATGTTTCTTATGAGCATACGCACTAGGAAGAAAAATATCGGACGATAAAAAAACGTTATGCATAAACTCTTCCTTATCTCCTGCATTTCTTTGCATAGGAGTGCTATTCACTTTCTACGCTGTACCTGAATTTTTAAGCCTATATAACAGTCCGGATCAGTTTTTCTTGCACAATTGCATTAAAATCCTGTAACTAGTCCATTTGCACTACTCAATTGGTTAATCTCTCTAGTGGAAACTAGTTTGATGTCGAAATTCCTTTTTACATATTTTTCCCTTAATATTTAGGAGCTACTTTAGGTGGATATTTTTCCTCCCACCCTGGATGATTAATTTTTCTGAAATATATAATGCTAAAAAATAGTGTATGGAAATGAGCTTTAGATACTATAAGCAAGGCAGGTATTAAAAAAAATGGAGTTACTTCAATACCCAGAAGTGAAAAAGAAAAGAAACGAAATCAGAAGCAGTTTCACATGTTGGTCGCTATATTTTTACAGTTCATCCACAGTGCGTCGCTTCCTAATAGGATCCTTTCCGCTAAGAAGAAAAATAATTAGAATTATAACCTGGGTTTCATTTCCGAGGTATAATGCGTCGAAACGTCCAGAATGGGGCCATTATCTCCGTCCAGAAAGCCAGAAATGGGCCATTATCTCCGTCTTGTTCAGTCCGCTGAATGAGCTAAATCGCAAGCAGCTAAAGTGGACAGTCTGATTACCGAGTGTCCGGACCACAGAAAATCAACAGAGAAATATACACTGCATTTTGCTACACCTAAACTTGAAAGAAAATTATGTCTCAGTAACTAAGTCATGAAAATGAACTCAATATTCCTCAAAGTTTAAATCATTAGCAACAGATTTTATGAACTCATCAATATTTTCAAGGTTACTCCGTACATAGTAAATCATTGATCTATTTATATGATGCGTTTTATTCGGGGCATTAGGAGTTTCTTTATTATCATAAATCATCATAACGCTCCGTTTGTCAGATAAAGATAAAGAATATGCTTACATTTTTTATTTAAATCAAACAAATTTATTGCAAAATCTCGCTACTCTCTCAACCATACTATTCGTGAAATAGTGAGCAGTATGTAGCGATATGGTCGATTCTGAACTCACCACAGGCAGTTCATCGGTTTCTATGAGATTATGGATGATGTAGCTTCTGGAGTTTTTGGCTTGGAAAAAGGACAAACTATCAAGTAGTTCACCTTACAATAAATACCTACGTGCATTTGCTAAGTTAAAGTGTTGAGCAGTGACAAGTTAAAAAGACAATTAATGTAATGTAAATAAAAATAAGAAATGGCATAATGCGTAACATAATTAAAATTTTATCAAGAAAAAAAGGCTTATTACCAAGCCATGTGTCCCAACAGGTACATTGGACTAGCAGGAGTGTAGGAATAAAAAGGGTCAACTGTATGTCGACGTTATAAAGAGATCCCGCGCCCTTGAAACGTTGCTGTAAGCCATTCCAAATTTTATCTTCAACGATGATTCATCCTAGCCCTAATGGCCGAGTGACTAGAGCTCTGACGCTCAATGCCACAGGTTTCGGGTTTGAGTTCCGGAAGTGCCTGGATTGTTTGTAGTAGTTCGGAATACAATTTAAACCGTTGGTTCCTGTTTAATATGACTGTAAGAGGTAGGGCTGACAACCCTACTCCATAAAAAGAAAATATCTCATGTTTCGGAATCTGTCAGTAGGCAGGCAGCCTTTGCCCACCATGAGGTTGTTGCACCATTGAAGAAAAAGATGATTCATTCCCTTTTGAAATGATGCAACCTCAGGTATCGTACTCATAACATCTTCGGGCAGTCGTGTCACTCAAGTTACTCATAACACATTTCAGTTTCATAATCTTATTATAGATTCATTCGAACATTTTACATGTTTTACTTACTTACATAACAATTATAAAACCTGCCAAACAACTGCATTGTCCAAACAAACTTTTATAAATTCTCATGTCCTGTTTTATCGGTTGTACTGATTGGATGCTAAAAGGGCTCCCCACTGAGAATGGAAAGTTAAACATCCGTTTCAAAATCTTTTAGCATCATTTGTCAATATTTGCTTTAAAAATGACATCTTCTCGTTGCGTTTGTAGAGCGAGTCGCAAATGAAAATGAGAACAGATTTAAATCTTGGGGAACTCATTAATCAAAACGATTTGTGTAGTCAAGCTTCACAAAATACTCCTGGATGATGGAATTTGATATTTTAACATTTCTACAGATGCATACGTCATATAGAGAGGATTATTCTCGATCAGTGTCTTAATCTGATCTTCATCTGCTGTGGACTTTCTACCCGGCGTTCTTGAGCATCAAGGTTAAAATCACCAGTTTTAATCTTCGAAAACCAATTATGCAAAGTTCTTAAAGCCATAGAAAGAGCATGTCTTGTTCATAGCTCCTGTGGAATTTTTGCCTTTGTGGAAAGACAAAGGTAGTAAATGTCTATTTATTTGTTTTATATTCAAAGGCGTATGCAACTGACAAAAATTAACGTATCATAACCAAACATTTTACCAAATAGGCTAGAAGTATCATCTTTTAAAATATTAGGAGGATCGGAAAATGTCATTTTTCTACATTAAATTCAAACAGATAATTTTTTACCAAGTTTTTAGTTTTCATCAACATTGTAATCACCTCATCACCTTCGGCCATCTGATGAGCAAATTTTCAATGCCAGATAGATAAAAATCAATTGGTTTTTAGCAAAATATCTGGAGATGGTATTTTGGACATTTTATCTCAATTTTATAATTCTTTTGCCCTTATAAAAGGTTGTAGCGATCGGAATAAATGAAAATCCGATGGGTCAACATCGGGCCAGTATGGTGTGTGAGGCAATATTTCCCATACCAATTCATTTTTTCCCATTTTCATTTACCCCATTTTTTCCCATTCATTCCCCTTTCTATTAATTTTTTCCAGGGTTCGTCCAGCGCAGTGCGGTCTTACATTATCGTATTGCAGAATAACACATTTTCTGTTGGCAATCTCCGGGCAATTTTCAATTAAAGATTGATTTACTGAATCCCATTGTTCACAGTGAAGATCTGCATTCACAGTTTGCCAAGGTTTTACCATTTCAAAATGAACGACCCAGCTATTACTCCCTCAAACACACAAAAATGCCTTTCTGTGTATAAACCTGGAGAGCATCTACTTTCTGCGTTTTAAATTATTATAGATGACCCATATTTCATCTCCAGTGATGAAACGACTAAAAGGTGATTCTGTACTGTGCTGCTGAAACAATATGTTGCATGTGGTGGATAGGTTAGCTTTGTTTTCTTCAGACAGATTATGAGGGACCCAAACACTTACTCTACTTACTTTAACAATCTGCTGCAAATGTTCTTGGATGTTTTTACGTTAGTTAAGTGTGTTTGACAGTTTCTCGATTGTCTGACACGGATTTGCTTCCACTTTCACTTTTAACATGTCATTGTCTAAAGTTGGTAATCTTCCTGATCGGTACGAATCGGAAAGATCGAAATTACCGGATTTGAACTTAGGAAACCATTTTTGACATTTATGGACATCTAATGCGTTTGGATAAGCATCACAAATGTTTTTGGTAGCAACCGTTGATTTACTACCTTTCTGAAACTCAAAAAAGTATGCAATACCAGATATGTACCTCTTCTGGTATTTGGCTGGCCATTTTGGCATAAATTGCAAAAAAAAAAAGAAAAAAAAATTAAGATTTTATTATTTACGAGTAAACAAGTCACTCTAACTTTAAAATGTCTTTGTCACTACTTTGAAGTACACATTGAACTGATAAATGAGTAATGAATATCGACATGCGGAGAAGCGACTTTACACATGTCAATTGTTTTCAATCTTAAATTAAGATCTGTCTTATGACATCTGCCGAGTAACCCAATATAACCATTTTTCTTTCTTTTTTCCAACAGAATTTTACCGTTATTACTACATAAAAAACTTTAAAATAATTTTTTGTGCCCTCTGTTTAAGTAATAAACAAATAGGCAAAAACATTTCAAGGACAAATCTTATTTAATTTTCAAATCCTAATCTCCTCACAGTGACCCACTTTAAATAGATCTTAAGTTTTATTTCGTTTTTAGAGTGGTTGTTCGAAAGATTTGCGTCTTTAAAGTAGTTTTAAGACATTAACATAAAGGAATTGGAGAGTTTTACCAGCACAAGGAAACAATTTATTTTAACGGTTATTTGCACTTCGTGAATTTTGTTTCAACAATGTTTTCTTTGAAGATGTTCTTAAAATATTTTTAAAAACGTGTTTGGGATATTTAGCGTGTGTTTTTATCTTTATGTTGAACTTGAAAAGTATTTATGTTATTTTTAGATGGTGTAAATGTGTGCTAAAAGGTTAGATCTAGTTATGATGTGTTATAGTTTATTGTATGTATTTTATTGCCATTTGTTTAACATTTTTCAGAAGAAAGTATTTAAATTTAATAAACTTGCTAATCCTCAATCTTTAAAAAATTAAAAATCGATTAATAAATTTTAAAATTTAATCATAAAAATAAAAAGGTAAAAAGTCAATAAAAAATCATAATATAATAAAAGTAAAAGCATAAAAAATATAAAATGATATAAAGGTAAAAAAATTATAAAAAATTATAAAAAAATATAAAGGTAATATATAATATATAAATGTAATAAAAATGTTTTAATTGAAAAAGTTAAAAGTAAAAATGTATATAAAGGTAAAAAGGTAATAAATTAATAAAGGTAAAATTATATAAATATTAGTTATTATTACTATTATATAAAATGAAATAGTCCTGTAGCTTAAATAACTTAATTTTGAAGAGAATAATATTTATTTTCAGTATTTCCTAAGTACATATAATTTGGAAGCATATTTGTAAATATTTTTATTTTAAATTTATAATTAATAACACTTAATAATATATATATATATATATATATATAACATATATAATATATTCTTAATGAATTTGACATCTAAGTTCATAGATAATGCAATTTTATATAATAAGTTAAATTACACATTTTCAAATTATTAGTGAAGTAAAAATAAGGGGACTCCGCATTAATTCAATTAAATACTATTTCTGAAGTAAAGTGATAAATAAAAAGACAATACCTAATTCGTTTGTATTGTAACTCCTTATTACATGTTAAATATTATTAATATTACTATATAACTCATTTAAAATATGATCTTTAAAATATCAGTTACTTGATAGTAATAATATAAAATTTTTTTAACTGAGTTAAAATATTACCGAATGTTGCAGCTATAAAATTGAAGAACAAAATAAAATGTAGAAAATAAAAGCATACAATGGGTAGGAATTTTACAGGTATTTTGTAGTTGGTTTACATTTAATATATATATATAGTACACTTCTACTAGATTTAAAACAGTAATTTGAAAAAGTAAGAAGTTATTTTTACTAGCCTCAAGTCCGTATATTCTTTTTATTTATTTATGAATTAAAAATCTGTAAATACACTGTATTGATTTCCGGTTTTACGGTAAGTGTAATTTTAGAGAGTTATATATATATTACTCTTGTTATTTATTCTGCCCAATATATTATTAAATACCTTGTCTTGTATAAAGTCTTGGAAATGAAATTTTTTTTTCTAATGCAGCTGGCAAACTCTTGGAAAGGACATTACAACACTATATTTAACGTAACCTCTATGCATATAATCGTATCTGCTAATATCAATTGCGAGGAAGTGTTTGTGTGTGTAGGACTTTTTGTTTAAAATTTCGTTTCAGTGTGCGGGATATCGTATTTTAAGTCAATATACACACTATAGTTTAAATAGAACTTGTGAGTGCTCACTGAAAATATTTCAAGAAGAATCATAGCTGCACATTTTATATTATTGAAAGAACAAAATCATTTGTAAACCTTTGTATTTGAGTTGTGGATTGTCTACACGTTATATTGTTTTGCTATCTTGTAATAACTTATAACCAAAGCCTTTCTTTTACGTTTGAAGACGTTTATTTTTAATTGTTTCTCTACAAATTACTTAAGAGTTCAGGGAATGTAGTTCAACAGATGATGTTTGAAATATATGAATTAGTATTGGTGATAAATGATGTTGGATTAGGTGCCAGAAATTATTTCAAAAGAAAATAAATTGACTTGTTCATCTAATGTAATAATTAGGCATGGTGCTGAACCGGAAACTCGCGTGAAAGTTAAAGTAGGATGGTACAAAGATTTGCATTAACTGAAGGCATTCATTGCGGTCACTTCTTTCAGAAATGAGGAAAGTTCATCATGAAATTGACAGATAAGTGCAATTATCTATTACTGATAATAAAAATACTTGATGTTAATGTTTTAGGTTTTCTATTACACAACAATCGAAATATTTGGTGTTAATATTTCGGGTTTTCTATTACAAAACAATCAAAATACTTGGTGTAAATATTTCGGGTTTTCTATTACAAAACAATCGAAATACATGATATTAATATTCCGGGTTTTCTATTACACAACAATTGAAATATTTGGTGCTAATATTTCGGGTTTTCTATTACAATGCAATCGAAATACTTGGTGTTAATATTCCGAGTTTTCTATTACACAACAATCGAAATACTTGGCGTTAATATTTCGGGTTTTCTATTACACAACAATCGAAATACTTGGTGTTAATATTTCGGGTTTTCTATTACACAATAATCGAAATACTTGATGTTAATATTTCGGGTTTACTATTATACAACAATCAAAATACTGAGAAATTTAAAACAAAATTACTTTTAGAAAAAAATATGGCAAAGATTCGAAAGCATAATGGGACACAATTTCCGGAATTGCCAATTTTTCAAATGGGGCAAATGTTTGTATCTGCTAATGGGATTGATTGCAATTATTTCTACCAGAAATGAGGAGACGGGGAATGATTTTTTTAACATTGACAATCGATCTAATTTATTTCGAGTTTCCTATTATACAAGTAATAAATACTTATAAGTTTTAGAAAAAAGGCTTTCTGGGAGGAAATCTGTCATTTGTTCAAATGTACTATGTTTTACATCAGTACCACAGATCTGTCAGGAACTATTCGTACAAAATCATGTTGAGATCCCTAATTAAAAAAAATTCTTGATAATCAATTATTTTTAAACTATTTTTCTTTCTGTTCATAGTCACTTTTACTGTTCTGTTCTATAGCTTTTATTGTTCTTACGATTTCTGTTTTACACTGTTCTGATTTTACACAGCAATGACATCAATGATTCACATTAAAAGTGGTGATAAAAATAATGATTGACTAAATGATGATGATGATGATAATGAAAAGTAATTGATTGTGATTGGCAAGCAATTACTTTTAATGCGAATCATTGATGCGATATTTTAAAAAATATAAAATAAGATGATTAAGATTCAGAATAATTTGTACTTTTTGTGTTAAAATTTTTTACATGTCTTGCAGAAAAAAATATAAATACAAATAAAGGAAATATAAGTATAAAAAAGTAAAATAATTACAAATATATAAAATATACAAAAACAAATAAACTAATTTCAATAAAGGCGTTAAAAAACTTTTTAACAATATTTGTGAGTCAATATGTTTTTGAATATGAATTAACCAATTTATCACAGGTTTATAAACAAGAAATAAAAAAAATGAAAGCCCAAAAAGTTTGCAAAATAAATTAAGAAAATGAATAATTTACACAAAAGGCTTTCATTAAAATTTTCTTTTCTTTACAAACTTTATTAACAGTTCTAAAATATTACTACATTTTTTTTTCATAAAAATATTTCACGTATAAGTATTCTACTACAAACTTACTACATAGTGAATGAATGATTCTATGGTTGAATACTCAATATAATATTTCGTTCATAAATCATCATTAATTTAATATTTAGAGCATCTTTAATTACTTTTCGAGTAATATCTATTTTTATTATACTCACTTCCTTGACAAACAAGCACCGCTTGGGATATTTGTTTTGTAAATCTCTTTTCTTAAATCCTCTGAGTGAAATTTTAGTAGTTATTATTTTTTAAAAAACACTTTTGTCACGTTTATATCGTACGCGTAATTTAACTTTTTTCTATGCCATAAACTGCGTAATTATTTTAAAAGAAGTGTTCTAAAGCCAATGTTTTAAGCCTTTCAGCAAAGGATTTCTTTTTCAAGTGGTTGAGCATGTCAAATAAATTGAAAGGATTTTCCCAAATCTTTTTTTTTTTACGATCCACAAAATGTTGTGGAAAGTTAACAATAAAAAAGTTGTTTGCATACAAGCATCTATGGTTACGGTTTTTTAACTACACATTTTAGTTCTCTAGATGTTGTAAAAATTGTTTTTAAATAACGTGCTTTATAAAATGATATGCATCTTAGGTGATAGTAATGTTTTATAGTTTTAAAATATGTGTTGAATTTAGGGAGTCTGGTTCGTCACTCAATAAAACAATTCGATTCTTAAAGGAAACGAAAACTTTCTTGTTTATGCCCGAGAAAAATTTACTATAAATTTGTGGGCCAGAATGTCATTCCTTTGGGCTAGACGCGGAAAGGAGAATGGTGCCATTTTACTCCATGCCACATATGTAAGCTATCATTGCAACTGTGGTGACAAAATATAGGGAGATTCCTAGTGTACTTTAACTAAAGCATATCTATCATTATAATGGTAAATAACATCAGCTTAAAGTGTCACTTTCGAAAAGAACATGTATTATTTAAACTTTTTTTAAAGTGAAGAAATTATTTATCTTTAAATGTCGTTCAATATCATTGTTGTAGTTATTGTCACATACCAATGTATTCTCTATCGTCTTTTAAATCTGGATATCGAATATATATAGCATTTTCAACAAACCTATGTGCCAGTGTTCTTTCCCCCTATTCCTACCTAATTCTAAGATATTCATTATAGAACGTCAGCCAATAATATGTCTTATCTTCTCACCCACACAGGTTTTGATTAACTGACGTTCAGTGACGTGCGATACTAGTATCTGTGATAATCAAGTTTAAGACGAGTTAATGCTGGAGCAGTTACACCTAGAACCTTTTATTCGCTGCTTTTCTACAGATAACTGTTACAATACAATGAATTTTTATTATTATTTTTTTTTCTTATCCCACTTGGTCGGGTCGATAGCAATATTTTAGACCATGTCCATGAACCCATGTGGTCTCATGAAAGGAAGGACAGCTTATGTTAGGATGGAGCACCCGTAAACAGAACTCTAACTTGGCTCCGTGGAAGAAGAAGGGCATTGCGTTTTGGGTGGACATTCTAAGGGAAACGCGCATTTTTGCATTATATGTGAGAAAACCCAGAAAAATTCCACCAGGTAGTTCGACTTACGAGGCAAGATGAGCATCACAAACGTCATCGAATCCCTTCGTTTTTCGAAACAGTGTCTTCAACAATGCCGCTATAGGATTGAACTTCTGCCCTAATGCTCATCAGTGGCGCACGTTGCCACTGAGCCGCGGGACCCGGGTTAAATTGTTATTATTCTGAAGGATTTTCTATAGATTATTGGCTTCAACTAAATGTTAAAAATAAAGAATAACTTTTTAACTCACATTAGTCATTTTATTATTTATTGTATCAGTATTATTGTTGTATAACTTTGATATCATATTAAGTTTAGGAAAACTGAATTCCAAAGTCAATTGTCACATATATAATGACATTTAAAGAATTATCCTTTAGTATTTAACCATCGTTTTAAATTTTTGGATTATTGAATATCATTGTTACTAAATCAAAATGCCCAAATCCTAAAATAAACCACTGATGTGTAAAGTTTTTTTACATAATGTTTTTAAAAACTAGGTTAAAAAAACCGATATTCTATAAATAAATCCAAAAAGTCTAGATATTAAAGAGCTGTGTTAGATAAGGGAAACATTGATATTAGATTTATTTCTGTGAGGAAAAAATTGCATCGCTTTTTTTTTTTTTTTTTTTTTGCCTTCCCTCACTGATTAGCGAAGTGGAAAAGTATTTCATTTTTATTCCGTGAATTTTGACGGGGAAATGACACAGAAATTTGAAACTTTTGGTTGGAGTATCATCGACATATTGTTCTTTTTTTCATTTCCAGGAACAATATTTCATCACCTGACACATAAATCGGATTTAAGAAAAATAAAATACGTGACTCAATGTTGCCGTTCCACCTCATAATGTAGGATTACGAGATAAAGATGCCAGATAGATTGATAAAACAGCGCTGTTTTCCTATGCTGAAGTGTGATGAGGAATCTAATGATGAATTTTTTTTGCCAAAGGCACAGAAATCATTAATTTTAAAATATTTAAACTATAAATAGTTTATAATACCATTACTTCAGCTATCTGATATACATTTGTTTCAGTTATTGTTAATTTGTTTTAAAACTATAATTTTTTCCTGAAATCTATATTGATTGCCTTGTTGGAGATAACACTAATTCCTTGAGTCAGTATTGATATCGTGTTATTTAATGAATCAGAATTGTTTGTTGTATTGTATTATATATTAAGTCACTATTGTTATTGAATTGTATTATTTATTGCGCCAGTATTGTTATGTTATATATTGAGTTAGTATTGTTATTGTATTATATTTATTGAGTCAATATTGTTATTATATTATATATTGAGTCAGTATTTTCTTTTTGTTCTAATGCAACTGACAAACACTTAGACAGTTGTCTTGGATGCCTTAAGGCAAATGCTGCACAGACGTTACTCCCTTAGCACTACCGAGGAGGTGTGTGTAGCTTGCAGATAAACTACGGACGCAGAGTAACAATACCCCGCAACGCTCTATGATCATGTTAGAACGGGACCTACGGTCTAAAGTGGATTCCGAACCACTACACACATCCATGGCACCGCCAGGGACGCGAACTCGTAACACCGAGCGCTAGCCACTCGGCCATTCAGGCCCTATTGTGTCGTTATTGTTACTATATTATATATTCAGACAGTATTTCTTACTGTATTATATGATTTATTGTGTCTGTATCATTATATTATGAAATGAGTCAGTAATGTTTCTGCATTGTATAATTCATAGTGCCAGTTTTGTTGTTGTATTGTAAAATAAGTCAGTATTGTCATTGCATTTAATTATTTACTGTGACAGCATTGTTGTTGTACTATATTATAAACTGTCAACATTTTTATTGCATTGTTTATTGTGTCAGTATTATTATATTATAAAATGAGTCACCAATGTTTTTGGATTGTATAGTTTATTGTGTTAGTTTTGTTCTTATTGTATTGCACAATGAGTTAGTATTGTTATTACATTACAATTTTTTGTGTAAGAATTGCTGTTACATTATGTTATAAAAAAGTCAGCATTGTTATTATATTAGATAATTTATTGCATCACTATTGTTGTTGTATTGCATTATGTTGTTGTATTGCATTATTGAGTTTTTGCCTTATATAATTTATTGAGTCAGTATCGTTGTTCTTATTGCGTTATTTATTAATTCAGTATTGTTATGGTCTTGTGTTAATATTGCGTTAGTATTGCTGTCAATATAACTGTACGTATGAATTAGAGAATGAATAATAATTTCTGGGTCGATTTTCAAGATTGATAACACACATTTGGTTCATTGGACACATCTTTAATAAGGTAGTATGGAACTACATAGTGCACACTATCATCCCATCTCTCTAGATCATCTAAGACTCTGGATAATCCCCATATATGCAGGCTGCCTCAATAATATCTTGCAACAGTTTAAAGGCAAGAACATAACTAACCAGAGGACAGAAATAAGCAAATTTTGTATCGTAATGTATGAGCAGAAAAGACGAGTTTGAAGTGGCAGAGAGAGCTATTTAGATCTTAGCTGTGAGCGGTTCTCTGGCGTAAATCGGAGAGAATTTGAACAACATATACCATGGAAATTGATCATTTTAATACACTATTTATGGCTTATAATAAATTATATTCTTTTTTAAGTGAAATTTTAGTATCATAATGAATTTTAGTATTATAATGAAGAATAATGAATTTTAGTATTATAATGAAGAATATCTTTGAAAAATTGGCTTCAGTTTTGTAATTCAATTATTATATTTCTTAAAAGGACATAAAAGATTGCACGAAATTTAAAAACATAGACAAAGGTGTCTCTTTTTTCCCAACAAGATAACTTTTGAAACATAAAATATATAACTTACTATATTTAAATTATTTATTTAATTTCGAATTGAAGATAAATAATATTTTTATGTTGCAAACCCCAGATTTTAAAGCTATCTCAAATTTAATATTTTTTTTAAAAAATTAAGAGGACCTAAAAATTAAAATTGACAAAATTTTTAATACTTCCACTGCTGCGAGTTAATGGATGTGACCTTGATTTCCAGTAACGGAATCATCGATTAGATATACATAAAGATGACTGTATATTGAAGGTATTAAGGTTGTTTTGTAAAAAAAAAAAAAAAAAAATACAATATGGAATTTTTTTGAAAAAATTTTTGATTATTTTTGGAAACCCCCTCTTATATATTAAAATGTATAAGTACTATTACCAAAATTAAAGTTCACAGAATAAAGGTAAATAAGTAGAGCATTATTCATGCAAATTTTAATAACTTTAGTGTCATAACATTTTTAATAAACTTGGAGGAAAATGGGAAAAACAGAAACCGAAAAAATCATTTTGAAAGACACATTAAAGGGTCCTTTTTGACATTTATTTTTTTTATTTTATTACAAAAGCCGTGGCGGTTGATGGATTTAAATGCGGTTTGTTTTAAAATATTGCTAACATTTTAATTTAAGTATTTAAAAAAAATTAGATTTATGAATATTGACAAAAGTAGAAGTTAAGGCCACATATGCATGTGGTCTTGATTCAATATTTTTCGTGGATACAAACTCGTTTCTCAAAATAACTACGCGTTGTTCAGCTGACATATTTATTAAAATTGCAAAAAGAGCACTACAACTGCAAAGCATAACATACAAAACACAATTATATAAGAATTATTTACAGAACCATCTTAAAAACAATTCGTTGAAACCAGTTCATACTTTGGTACTATCCATACTACTTGACACCCTTCTTTCGACTATTGCACTCTCCATACCTTCTGGAACGCTTCATTCCACATCGCAAACACCCTTTTCACTTTCTCCCTCCCCGATTATCGGGTACAAAGTCTAATGGGCGAAGAAAAAAAAAAGGACATGCAAAGTTCAAACTGTCCTTGAAAGGAGGATCTATCAACTTTGAGCTCTTCCCCGTTGGCTTTATTTTGTTTTGGGAAGACATGGCGGGTCCTTACTACAACGTACTATGCCCTGTTAAGAATTCGTAGCTCGTTGAAATGTATTTTATGTATTGGGCTGTGAACAGATATAAAACAGCTGTCCAAAGGCTATCTTACTATGACTTTATATATAAACACACACACACACACACACACACATATATATATATATATATATATGAAGCTGAACGGTGGAATCCGAACTCATTTGAGCAGAAAAGTCAAAAATCACCTCGACACCTATTTATGGTTCACATTGTATCGAACAAGTGAAGCTGTTTGTTGCCATCCACCATCTCCAAATCTGACATACAGGGTTTTTTTTCTTTTGTGGGCACATTAGCATACATGAGATTGATTTACGCAAATACCATATTTGAGATCTAACGGCCAGACTGCTGCTGGAAATGGACAGGACACGTCTGGCACTTTTGCTAATGTATGCCAATTGATGCGATTCTTGTAATACTATGGGTGGGCCTCTTTCTAGCAATCAATCATAATAGATTTTTTTATTATGATAGGTTAACCAATAAAAGGTTTCCTTATTTTGATTTTGACTGTCTTTTTCACTTACCTGTGAATCATACCTCCCATACGTGCCTACAATGATAAACGCCACTTCCTCTCACAGATTCCATGACAAAATATACTTATTTAAACCGAAAATGTGAAGTAGTATTTAATATTTTTGCGACAACCTTCATAAATATACGGTAAATGCAGTAGGTCTCCACTTATTCCAATCACCATACATTTATATATTTTCGAACCATTTAATATTATAATTAATAAAGCCATGCGACCAGTTACTTGGAAAGAGACAACCATTGGTAGAGAAAACAATGAAAACTTTTACTAGCCAATTAAACTATCGATACGAAACGCTTTACTCATGTCACAATTGTCGTCGAATTCCTTCGTTTCTGAAAGCAGTAGTTGCAACGAACACCTTCAACGGATTAAAATGTGAACACTTCGGCTTCTAACTATATACACTTATAACTTCTTATACTATAATTCCTTACTTATAGCTACTTACTATACCTACTACGGTATAACTTCTACTATAGCCCTAGGTCATGAGGTGAGTGACAAAAAACTATAAGAACTCAAATTCATTTTCTTTTTGTTTGCCATCATTATATTGAAGAATAATTTAATCATGTATATTGAAGAACTTCATCTGAAATATACATATCTATAAATAGGAGGTTTTTTTGTCAAAATTAGCTTTAATTAGAGATACATTGAAAACTGTATGCGATTGATCTTTCTATATATAGCAAGAAATTTTGTTTTGTTTCAGAAATACTTAGAAGTACGATTTTTTTTTTCTGTTTGATAGTCAAAAATTACTACTTACTACTTATTATTTTGTTTCAGAAATGCTTAGAAGTACGATTTTTTTTTTCTGTTTGATAGTCAAAAATTACTACTTACTACTTATTATTTTGTTTCAGAAATACTTAGAAGTACGATTTTTTTTTTGATAGTCAAAAATTACTACTGTTTGATAGTCAAAAATTACTACTTACTACTTATTATTATTTTGTTTTCAGAAATGCTTAGAAGTACGATTTTTTTCTGTTTGATAGTCAAAAATTACTACTTACTACTTATTATTTTGTTTCAGAAATGCTTAGAAGTACGATTTTTTTTTCTGTTTGATAGTCAAAAATTACTACTTACTACTTATTATTTTGTTTCAGAAATGCTTAGAAGTATTTTTTTTTTTCTGTTTGATAGTCAAAAATTACTACTTACTACTTATTATTTTGTTTCAGAAATGCTTAGAAGTACGATTTTTTTTTCTGTTTGATAGTCAAAAATTACTACTTACTACTTATTATTTTGTTTCAGAAATGCTTAGAAGTACGATTTTTTTTTTTTCTGTTTGATAGTCAAAAATTACTACTTACTACTTATTATTTTGTTTCAGAAATGCTTAGAAGTACGATTTTTTTTTTCTGTTTGATAGTCAAAAATTACTACTTACTACTTATTATTTTGTTTCAGAAATGCTTAGAAGTACGATTTTTTTTTTTCTGTTTGATAGTCAAAAATTACTACTTACTACTTATTATTTTGTTTCAGAAATACTTAGAAGTACGATTTTTTTTTTTTCTGTTTGATAGTCAAAAATTACTACTTACTACTTATTATTTTGTTTCAGAAATGCTTAGAAGTACGATTTTTTTTTTTCTGTTTGATAGTCAAAAATTACTACTTACTACTTATTATTTTGTTTCAGAAATGCTTAGAAGTACGATTTTTTTTTCTGTTTGATAGTCAAAAATTACTACTTACTACTTATTATTTTGTTTCAGAAATGCTTAGAAGTACGATTTTTTTCTGTTTGATAGTCAAAAATTACTACTTACTACTTATTATTTTGTTTCAGAAATGCTTAGAAGTACGATTTTTTTTTTTTCTTACTACTTTGATAGTCAAAAATTACTACTTACTACTTATTATTTTGTTTCAGAAATGCTTAGAAGTACGATTTTTTTTTTTCTGTTTGATAGTCAAAAATTACTACTTACTACTTATTATTTTGTTTCAGAAATGCTTAGAAGTGATTTTTTTTTTCTGTTTGATAGTCAAAAATTACTACTTACTACTTATTATTTTGTTTCAGAAATGCTTAGAAGTACGATTTTTTTTTCTGTTTGATAGTCAAAAATTACTACTTACTACTTATTATTTTGTTTCAGAAATGCTTAGAAGTACGATTTTTTTTTTTTTTCTGTTTGATAGTCAAAAATTACTACTTACTACTTATTTTTTGTTTCAGAAATGCTTAGAAGTACGATTTTTTTTTTTTTCTGTTTGATAGTCAAAAATTACTACTTACTACTTATTATTTTGTTTCAAAAATGCTTAGAAGTACGATTTTTTTTTCCTTTTGATAGTCAAAAATTACTTTCTTACTACTTATTATTTTGTTTCAGAAATGCTTAGAAGTACGATTTTTTTTTTCTGTTTGATAGTCAAAAATTACTACTTACTACTTATTATTTTGTTTCAGAAATGCTTAGAAGTAATTTTTTTTTTTTTTCTGTTTGATAGTCAAAAATTACTACTTACTACTTATTATTTTGTTTCAGAAATGCTTAGAAGTACGATTTTTTTTTCTGTTTGATAGTCAAAAATTACTAATACTTATTATTTTGTTTCAGAAATACTTAGAAGTACGATTTTTTTTTTTTCTGTTTGATAGTCAAAAATTACTACTTACTACTTATTATTTTTTGTTTCAGAAATGCTAAGTATTGATTTTTTTTTTTCTGTTTGATAGTCAAAAATTACTACTTACTACTTATTATTTTGTTTCAGAAATGCTTAGAAGTACGATTTTTTTTTTTTCTGTTTGATAGTCAAAAATTACTACTTATATTATTTTGTTTCAGAAATGCTTAGAAGTACGATTTTTTTTCTGTTTGATAGTTTTTTTCAGAAATGCTTAGAATACGATTTTTTTTTCTGTTTGATAGTCAAAAATTACTACTTACTAATTATTTTGTTTCAGAAATGCTTAGAAGTACGATTTTTTATCTGTTTGATAGTCAAAAATTACTACTTACTACTTATTATTTTGTTTCAGAAATACTTAGAAGCACGATTTTTTTTTCTGTTTGAGAGTCCAAAATTACTATTTACTACTTATTATTTTGTTTCAGAAATACTTAGAAGTACGATTTTTTTTTCTGTTTGATAGTCAAAAATTACTACTTACTACTTATTATTTATTTTTTAGTCAAATAAAAATCTCACTATTGTTATTTTATTTTATTTATCTTTTTGTGCTATCAAATATCCCCACTTTGAAAATAGCTACTGGTGCCATCTGGTGGCGTCTATGACTAAGTTATTTTAAAAAAAAAAAAAATTTCAATTGTTTTGAATACATTAATTTTAGAATAACAAAAAAACTAACTGCTTTATTTAAACAATCTATATTATTTACTGAAGTTATTTAAAATTTTAAATCTTTAACTATGAACCAATAAATATTCCTTAAAATTAAAATTTTCACGAGTTGAATAACTATTTCTTAAAATGTAATACTACGGGAAATAAAAATGGTCATGAATTGAATAAATATTCCTAAAAATAAAAATATATATGCAGATGTAGAATTTGAAAATTATATTATGGAAAAAAATTTAATTTTTCTTGTAATGATTTTAGTTATTAATAAAATTACTAGCAGCAAATTTTATAATTATCTATCATTAATCTTTTTCAAAGAGATTGATAAGATGTTATGTTTCATTGAATTGCCCATAAATAAACAAATATTTTTTCCCGAATTTATATAATTAAAAAATTATATTTATCATTTTAGAGCCTGTAATGTATTAGTTTATTAAAAAGCTGATTGATTGTTATGAATTGAAATAGTTTTGTTCGAAATTGATAAGCAGTATCCAAATTTCTTTCAAGACTTATTTACATAATTGTACATCAAATTTGTAAGCAAGATCTTTCATACGGTTTGTAAAAAGAAGATTTTTATAGGATTCTCTGAGTTGTTATACATGAAAGGGTATATTTAATAATTGTAGAAAAAGAATATCGAATACAAAACATACGATAGCATACCAATTAAATTTTATAACAATGATTAAAATTTATCAACATGTAACTTATATTAACTATTTTTTTTTCAACTAGGCATTACAAAAAGCATTTGTAAGAAAATAGCATTAAGGAAAAGTAAAAAAATAGCCAATATAAAAACGAAATTCCTCCAAGTGTTAATTAATTCTGAGTAAAAATATTATGCTATTTGTAAAATCAATATAATAATTATAGTTTGTAAATTCAGTGTTATGTATGTAATTCAGTTTTATAACAGATATCTATGGTGATTGTTTAAAACATGATATTATTTTAAGAAATATGAATAAAGTTATTTTATCTTATATTTCCTATTTGTGCATAAATATTATTATCTATTTGTGTTTAAAAATTTATGAAAATTTTGTGTCCCTGCATTATCAAGATAAAAAAGAAATTCACATTTAGAAAATAGAATTGCTCAATTATTACTTTAATTAAAATTACTAAATTACTTTAATTCTCACTAAAAATATGTAAAATGAATTTTTGATTTACTATACATTAGAATTCACTGAATACATTTGTTTTACAATTCCTGAAAAGGCTTTAAAAAAACATAGCCTAATTTATATTCTTAAAATATAGTTATTTAAATCACAGTTACTTTTTAACAATAAATTTTTGATGATTAGAAAGAGGTTTTATTAATTAAAAATAAATATCATTCATGTATCTAACTATCGAAAATTATTTAATAAATAAAAAAAAAAGACATACTAATACATAATAATACATAAAATAATTCATCATTATACTATTGTTGTCAAAACAATACTGCGTTGCCCTCTTTTATTAAAATTAATTCTAAATTTAAATTTTAGCTCGGAAAATTAGAAACGAAAATTAGTTTGCTATAGTGCTGCCATCTTTTGGCAAATAAGAATTTTTAATTTTCCCCGAATAGCAATCTCTATGATCTCTATGAAAAAAATAAAATAATAATAATAATATATTCTATTTATTTAACTGTTTCTATTTATTTATTTATTTATTTATTTTGCTCTAATTCTTATAATGATACGATAAAAGTCAGTTTCTGACAAATTTCCGGACATTTGAAAGGAGCACTTTCAACAATTTAGTGAAGTGATGTGAAGGATTTTTGTGATGTCATTTATATATGAAAATGAAAATGTTTTGGTTAAAAAAAAAATATGAACTGGAGGATTGAACAAATATATATATATATAAATTTAATGTAAAACATAACAACCCAAATAATGCAAAATATAACAACTCAAAGTCTTCAACAATTTAAACGCCCTCTTTCAAAAAATTGTTACACGCAGCTGCTAAGATGCATGGATTTGAAGATTTGATACACACTCCGACCATATTGTCAACGGCGACATTAAAATTATTGATGACACTTGAAAAGCAGAAATATTCTTGCTAGAGAAACAAAACTCAGAATTACTTTCAAACTTTATTTTAAACCTCTAGGTCAAAAGCATTAAGTAGCATAGTCACATTCTGCAAAGGACTCAATAATTCTTCTACTTAAAAATCTATTAATACATATCTTAATGATGTCAGTAAAAATATCTTATGTTATAAATTCTTAAAAATTAGTAGCCACTCCGCTAAATTTCCTTATATAACAATTTATCTAAAATTTGACAAAACTTCAATACCTTATCGCTTTACTACCTATTGTACCTCTTCACACAGGGATAAAACTTAATTTTCTTACTATTATTTCAAATGATATCTTGACAAATTCATACATATAGATTATTAATAACAATAACCCCATTTTAAAAATTGTAAACGGCTCTTTAATCATTATCTTTTTATAGATATCTTTGATTTTTAAATTTATTTAACAACACTCTTAAAAGCGTGTAAGATACCTTAGATATAATTTATCATGACTATCATTACATTGTAAAAGTAAACTTCAATTAAAGATTAATGGATAAAACTCTATAATATCTACATTTTTAAAAATTACATCCTTAATAATCTGAATCTTTACATTCAAATTCAAAACATTATACAGAGAACTAAATATTTAACATTATTGGCTAATCTTTACTGGCACAACTTCGAAAAATATTTTGTCTCTCTAACCTACGTACTGCTTTTAGGTATGAGGATGTCCTAACTATTTTCAACTAACCAAATTTACAAAATTTCTATCATGGCATTTTCCTGTCTACAATAATAATCCTGAAGCAGATTTTCTCGATATCAACATTAAAATTCATAACACGGCACAAATTAATGTATTTGACACAGGAAAAATTCTACTTCAATATGAATAGACTCACTGCCTGGAATTTCAATTGAAAATGCATCGCAGTATCGAGTCAATAATCCACTACTGAAAATTACCACCAACTGTAACAGTAATACTTTTAAACAACAACAACATAAAACCATCAAGGATAATCTATAATCAAATGTGTTCCAAATATATTTCTTTACTAATAATTCTCTAATCTGTAGTCTACAAACTCATTATTATAAAAAATGAACACCATAATTTGCAACTTGCATATACAGTACATTCCACACTTTGGTAGTTTTTCTTCCAAGAAATAGTAAATCACTAAAGCAGTATCTACAACAGCATTACACTTTTCCACATTGCTAATTAAGGGAAAACCCAAACGAGCAATAAAACTTTCCAATCAGATATTACTATACATTATGACGGATAATAAATTTAACCAGTCATATAAATTATTGATCTTAGTCAGTTAATCAATGATTCGCTTAATGGCCATATCATTACAAACAGTTGCGAAGTTTTATTACACGATTCAATTTTTGCTTTTTAAAACAAAATCGTTTTCTACAATTTTATAGCTTGCCGAGTTTAAACGAAAGGTTACATTGTCTACCCCATGTTATCGGTATTGCGTCGCTAGATATGTCTTTAACTTGAATTCAATCATTTAGCGAGGATAAGTAACATAAGAATTTTAATTAACACAGGTTATGTATTTCTTGATAAAGCTATCTTCAAGATATATAATAATTATTGTTTTTGACATTTATTAATTGTTTTCCAGTTTTACTGATTTTCAGGACAATAGGTTTTCACCTGTCATTATATATTTGGTGAATATTTATTGTTCTTTTTTTTAATCTGCCAACGCAATTCTAGTCGTCTAACCTTTTGATTTTTGTATCTATTACATGATTTTCACTTTATTTGCCGCAGCTTATGCGCAATTCAGATTTGGACATTTTTTTTTTTTTTGAGAGAAATAGATCTGAATTTGAAGCATTTCGAGGTTTTTTGTATTGCGACTGCTATGATGATTTTGTTATACAATTAGATCGTAGCGAATACCAGTAGCGGCTTATGTTGTGTAAAAGTGTTGATCTTCTTTGGTTTTTTTTATTTTCATGTGTGTTCTTTATATACATATAAGACAAAAAATAATGTATTATGTAACAACTATTGTAATAAAAATGGCATAAATATATACATTAATCTTAATATATTAAAACTATATATATTTAAATGTAGATTAATTATAAAATGAGATTGAAATTTGCTTGGTTGATCAATTTTCAAATATTTTTTTTTATAATCTCTGTGTGTGAATTTTTCAAGTGTATCATTAACAATTTTATATTTTATTTTTAGTTATTTTATCGTATTTATTTGATGGTATTTTATTTTTTAATTAAATTGTCCTATGTTTTTTATTACATTACAGTATCATTATTTTATTTTTATGCATGTGGTTACACTTCACTTTTTTTAAATTTCTTAAAAGTTCAATAAAAGTATTTAAAAATATTTTTGCTTTTATTAGCTTAGTTAATATGTATCTCCTTTAATTCGAAGAACTTCATAGTTGCGAATTTAATTCCAGGCAGAAACTAAAGGCCTGATAGTACAGACGTAAAATTCTAAACATATTAAAAAATAAATTACAAATTTTGTTCATCTTACTAAACAAATCGCTTAGAATCGCTTACTAAATTTTGAACCGCAAGGCATATTTTGTAAATTTAAATTTATTTAATTTTTTCTCAGAACAATTTCCAAGTTATATTATATTATTTTAACAAATTAGAAGCAATAAAATAATGAAGTCAAATATAAGCTACAGAAAAATAGTAACTGCGAATAGTTGGATAAGTGAATGTTAGGAAATGCATGTTTATCGACATTGCTTCCTTAATGTATGACCTGTTAGAGTTGCATTAAACAAACATATCTTCTGGTGACAATAGCTTATAATAAATAAACTTATAAGTGATTATTTATGTCTAAAAACATTTTTTATATACATTAGTCGCTTAATCATACAGAGTGAGCACAATGTCTTGTCCCTGGTTAAAAATATTTATTCTGCGAAATCATATGTTTGTTGTAACACATATATTTGTTGTATGCATACAAAATCATATGTTTGGTTACAATGTAAGAACTGTTATAAAATTTTCAAAAAGATCATGTACTTCAAAATAGATTTCAAGGCGCGGACTATTAGTAGCTGGGAGAATGTCAAAATGGGTTTCCCAAGTGATCTTTGACATGTCGTTTGTATTAGTACACACAGCATATTTTATCCTAGATTTCAGTTCTTCAACTCCAACAACATGTGATGCAAGGTCTTTGCCCTTTGTATAGCTCAAAAGAAAAAGGAATGCTATCAGGAGGCGATGGTGTTGGTCCATCCTTTCAAATCGACCTGCCCGGAAATATCTTGTCTAGAAACTCAGCCAACTGAAGAAGTCCAGTGTGGGTGGTGTTCTTTCTTGCTGATAAATAATCCATGGTTGAATTTTTATAATTGAAATGCAATGAATAGTTCTAATAAGTGTCAGTAAAAGTTAGCAGTGATTTTTTTTCCATGAAGAATAACAGCCCAATAACCTTGTCATGTATAAGGCCACACCAAACTTTATCTTTTAGGGTGTCTGTCGCTAACTGTATAGAAACAAACATATGGATTCTCCAACCCCAGATATGAACATTATGTTGGTTTACCTTTTCTCAGATATAAGTTGATTCATTTGAAAACAAGTGTGATTTAAGTAATCGTTTTCGATATTGATTCTATTAATATTTGTTGCGCACAGCCAAAAAAAAAAAACCTGTTAAAAATTATCTATTCAATGATACCAAATTGACATTATTACATTTAATGGTTATTTTGTAATAAGTTTGTATAATCAAGACAAGATTTTTGAGCACCCTGTAAATCTAGTTTAATCATATAGATTATTTCAAGCTCATTTATTGTGGATAGCCTCATGTTCAACTCATATATTCCACTAACAAGCCTCTCACAGGTTAGGTAGAAAAGACAGTTGAGAGACACTGCCTCCATTTATAAGATAAATAATGGAAAACTCTGTATAGAGAGCCTGTTGTTGTTGATGTGAAAATAATTTGCATGTACAAGTAATTTATAATTTATATCAATAAAATACTGCGCAGAAAATTAAACAGAACCTATTGCTGTTTTATTGACATCTAAGTTATGATTAGCATTAGTTTTTAGAAAAATTTGGTACATTTAAAGTTTGCTTTTTATTTGTTATATATTTTAAAAATCAAAAATATATTAATACTTTTATTATTAAATAGTTCTCTTTTTCGCTCGTGATACAGTAGAATCTATACTCTCAACATGAATGCATTCATACTCTTGTTATACTCTGAGGAGACAAGAGTTTCATTCCCATTTACAGTATGCGTTGCAAACATTATTCTAAAAGACTAATAAATTTAGTGGTAATGACCACAGACTGTTGTCTTATATTAATATTCAAACAGCTTTATAATATTAATATTCAGACAGTCTTATAATTATTAGTTTTACAATATTAATATTCAGACATTTTTATAATTATTAGTTTTATAATATTAATATTCAGACAGCTTTATAATTATTAGCTTTGTAATATTAATATTCAGACAGATGTTAGCTTTCCAAAGTGTTCATTAATAGCACATGCATAATATGCCCTTTATCATATTATGAATGAAAGAGAAAGATTTGATTACAGTTACTTTTTAGAATATTATTACAACTGAAAATAAAATTGCTTAAAAGATATCGAAATGGAGAGACACAAGTTAAATTTTAGGGAGGTAGAACTTGAAATTATATTGTCATAGGGATATAATGTCAATTTTATTAAATACTATTTATTAAGTAGTTATTTAACGAAAGAGAATTTAATTTTATTTTATTTAAAAATTAAAGTGTCTTGGAAAAACACTTTAGAAAAATAATCAAATATTAATAGTTTATCGTCATTTTTAGCGTACTACAAGATGGATCCAATTGTTATTAAAATGTCATCTTGGAATGTTATGTTTAAAAATATATTATTAAATTGGAATGTTATGTTATAAATTATTTTTATTTTCTTTTTTGAAGACTGAACAAAAAAAATACATTTTATTGTTTAAAATTCTAATACGTTATTTTTATTGTATTTACTTGTACATTTTTATTGCATTTTATTGTAAATGGGTCAGAGAAATATATATTACTTCTACTTTAAAAGAAAATACTTGATTTAAAAAATAAATAATAATTATCTTCTATAATAATAATAATATATCGATAAATTTTAAGGAATTTCATTGAAGATTTTTTTTAAATTTAATAAATGAATGTTAAAAAGTTCTGAACAAATTAAATTTTTAAAAATTAAAAAAAATCTATTATTTAGTTATGTAAGTTAACACATCAAATTTGTAATAAAGAATACAATGCAAAACGGGATACAACTTAAAGCAGTACTTTATTTACAAAGACAAATTTATTAAATAAATCTTTTTTTCATTTATACAACAATAACAATTATCACAGTATATTTTCATTCTGCATTTTGCACAAATATACATAAAAAGGGCAGTCTTAGCTTTACTGTATCTACGTTCCTATTTCTGAATATAAGCAACATTTATGACTTTGATGAACAGAAACATATAAATAAATATACATATAAAATACATAAGAGATATTCACATTATTAATGATCTCATATACAAATGAGCAATATGCTATTTACAATGAACCATTTCATTCATCTTTTTGAACCTCCATTAATATTATCCTTCATATCAATGAAATTTTCAATAAACATCTAGTACGTCGACGTCTAGATTTACTCATATAAAAAGGTATTGCATCACCTAAAAACTACACATGAAAAATTAAAAATGTTTTCATCATTTTGGCCATAGATGAGTGATGTATCATAATGCAAAATTACTTCATCGTAGGGTTACATATCGTGAAGAGTAAGCAATTTATAGTTGTGAGTATCTTAGCAATTCCCTCTTAACTTTAACCTATTTAAAAACAATGCTAGTTTTTTTTTAGGAAACTTTTCACATCAGATATAATTTTTTTATTTTTACTTCGGTTTATTTTAAATGTAATAGTAAAAGCCCACTTCCCAATTACTTCTACTCTGTTGCAACATAAATATCCAATTATACATTTTAACTTATTAATTATGACTATTTAATAATGAAATAGCCTTTTTCAAAGATGCATGAATTACATATTCTGCTGTTAATAATTTTGAATACATGTCAAAATTTATATTATAGGACAAATCCAAATTTTGACATAGAGCTAGCTAATAACAATTAAAAAGAATGGATCCCCCGGATTTCTTTGATGGGATTTTCACATTTGACATAACTGATAAATTTACCTAGGCAATATTTTCGCCTTTTACTCCAACCTGGCTGTAGACATAAGCTGACCGAAGTAGCTTTTGCCATTATAATGGAATTAAAAAAATTAATATATTAACGTACCCTGTACAGATAATGTAAATAGCTTATGCAATGTAACAAAAAATATATTAAAAGATTCAACACCTGTAGCTCTCTAAACTATAAATCTGATTGAATTATTACAACAAACATCAAAACCCTATGACACAACAATGATTTTTATTTCATCAGTTCCTTGGAATGGTGATTGTTGAACTGATTCTGCTGGTTGGTTCATGGGTATCGGTTGGTAACCAACCAAGTGAGGACCCACCATGGGTGCCATTAAACCTGGGTGCCGCAGTTGCTGATACTGTGGAGCCGTATGAGTTCCATGATGATGATGATGATCTTCATGATGGCCATGATGGCCATGATGAACAGGGTAAGGAATTGGAATGAATATTGGATGAGAATGATGATGGCCACCACCGTCTTTTTGGAGAACTTTGGCCAATACGCCTGCTGTCAACAATGCGTCTATACCATTATTTCTGTGTTTTCGGTGATGACCAGCTACTGTTCGTAGTAGACAACACACGACTACAACTGTCAAAACGAGAATAAATTTGCGTAGAAGTAACATTTTTAAGACCTAGGAAAAAAAGAAACATTAATTAGTCATAAGCAATTATCATCGTGATATATGTAAATTTTAATTTAGGACTTGGAGAAAAACATAAAGTAACGAAAAAAATTCATTTAAAATAGTTAAAAATTAAAAATATTATAGCTATGACACATGGAGGGGTGAGAAATCCATCCCATGTTTGTAAAGCATTTGAGGGAATTCTCATAGTCGATGATACCCATCTTCTTTGGATGGATTATTATACCAATAAAATTTAGAAAAATCTGAGGTTTCATTTCTTTTTCAGAACATAATAGTCAGAATACTTCTTCACGTACAAATAAATAACACAGTCATTTAATACATTAGAATTTATTAAGAACAAAGGTTATAATTTCTTTATGCTAATTCTTATATAGATGATGAAACAGATCTGGAATTCTCCTAGCACTAATAGTGTTTCCAATACAAATAAAATATTTTTTTATTACAAGATTATTTAGATCTTAGATGGAACGTAACCCAATATTTTTGTGAGCAAATTGACATTGATAAGGATTTCAAAATATGTGATTAAACTAATCACTTTATTTTGGCACAAGGCAATCACTTGAAGCAAATGTATAACACAGCGACTTTATCATGATATAAAAATATAATTCGTTTTCCAATATTTATATAGTATAAAGATTTTAATAAAACGAAATAATTAGAACTCATTTTAAAAAAATGAAGGAAAATAAGAATTTATTTTACAGAAAAAAATGGCATATCTTAAAGGCTTGTGTCGTGTAGTTCAAAACTGTTGACAATATCTGAACTTAGCAATCTTTATATTAGTTATTACATTATGTTATGTTAGTTATTATATTATTGTATTATGTTAGTTTTATATTATTTATTTTTTAAATTAATAATTGAATTATTTGTTTTAAAAACAGAATATATATTTTTTTATCGTTAACTAGCAGATAAACATCGTCATTGCCGAAGTAAAGAAATTAAACATTTTTAAGACTTGCTAAATTTTATTAGGAAGAAATATCGATCAAACGAAAAGAGAAAATCTCACTCTCAAATATAAAACATTTAAAAAACGATTGAAAATTACAGTTTACCAAAACTGTAAAAGAAGAATTATTCGAAATTATTATTTATATTTAAAAAGGATTTAGAATAAAAATATAATTATGCAAGGCCTTTATGACAGAATATTTGAATCAATCAAAAAGAATATTTTAAGCACAATCATATAAACTTCAATCATCATACCAAAAGATGCCGTTAGTCATTAATATTAAAAATATAAAATATAAGCAATATTAATATTTTTTTAAAATTAAAATAATTAATACGCTTTTTTCATATCATTAGATAAAAAGAATACTAAATTTAAAGGGAAAATAATGTTATATTCGTAAATATAATTTTTTTTTTCACTTTGTGTATTATATTGTGTTAAATAATGTTATAGTATTATGTGCTGATAATATATTGAGTTAAATACTGTTATAATTATTTCTATATGTTATATTTTTTAAGATTTCAGATATTGGGTAAACAAATCTTTTCTTCATAAATAGAAAGATTTAAATTTAAATCAAAATTTAATTCTTCATATGATTTAAATGCAAAAAAATCCTTTCTTTTTGCACTTTGAAATTTTTTTTCCATTTCCTTTAACAAGCGCTTTAATTGGGAAATTGTCCAATGTCTTCTTTTTAAATCTGTTATGCCATAAATAAATAGAATATTTTTAACATATATAACTCCATCTCATCCTTTAAAACAACTATAAATAAGTATGTATTTTCTTAAATAATTACAATTAAGGGCATAATTATTATAACACAACGTGAAACAAGTGATTTGTGAATTAAAGTCTTTTTATTTTGTTCTCTTACTCAAAAAGGCTGCAATCATAGTTCGAAGTCTGAATAGCATCATTTACAATCATGGTTGCCTTATTTAAAGGAAAAACAGTTTTCTGAGCCAGAATAATCAAGGATTGTCTTATTTATAGGAAAAGTAATTTTCTAAGGCATAAAGGAGCAATATATATTCAAATTATAATCATTGTTGCTTTAGTTTTAGAAAAAAGTAGGTTTTAAGTCAAAATAGATTAATATATTTATTCAAACTATCACATTCTGGAGAGTTAGGTAAAATTCACTTATGGCTTCTAAAAGTAAGATTAAAACAATAATTAAAAGTTTTCTTGTTTAATGTTTTAATCATTATCTAATTTTAATAGAATAATACAAAACTAATTATATATCGTTATTCAACCTAATTATGCATCGTTAAAAATAAGATACTTCTCAAGAATTGTAAGAATCGAATGCTAACACTAAATGCCAAGCAGCATATTGAAACACTATAGTTTACAATAGTATATATAGTACATCATTAATATATATGATATCTCATATATCGTGACTCAACTAATTATATTTCTTTAATATAATGTGGTTGTTAAGAAAAATCAAGAGTTGTTAGAATCGAATTATAAAACTAAATGCCAAACAGCTTACTGAAATATTACAGCTCACAAAATTATATATGATACACCATAATTTAAATTATTTTATATCGTATGGAAAATAATTATGAATTATTAATTAATTAATTTCTAATGCATCATTAACCATTTTTGGCCCTGGAAGCTGTAGAACTGAACTGTACGTTTAATCAAACCAAGCATGTTCCAATAAATTAACATATCTTAATGATCTGCTTAATTATCTTATAAGTGAAATTTTTGTGCACGCATACACAACAAGAATTAAAGGGAAAAAAACAAGAAACTTTAATAATAAATAATAAAGAATTAATAAAGAATTCTACCTGAAACTTCACCAAAACTCTTCACGCCTTCTGCTAGTGTCCTCCAAACTACATATGAAGCAAAATATCGGCACGCGATATCTTAAATAAGTTTTTCTTTCCTTTCCCTCTAAATAATTTCCTGGTCTCCTTTTCCCTAAGAGGACATGGATCAACCCTATAAGAAAAAACTATTTTTAACCATGAAAGCCCAAACCTTGCACTTGCTCACTGAAGCGTGGTAGAAAAAACTCATTTAGAATTCTGTACAACCTAAACTTGCGAGGAAATCATTCTCCTTTAGACACCTAATTCTTAGCAAAAGATAATCATTCTCAGTGAGATGATTCTATCACTGCTAAGTTGCTGCTTCAATCGAATAAAGGAAATATGTCATCATTTTTTTCCTTTAAAAATTCAATTCCTATTTCCTTTTTTTAAACTGACTTAAATTGGAAAAAAAAATCAATAATGATATTCCTTTTGATAGTTGTCAATTGGTTCTGAAAGATTAAACACTTTTATTATTTAGATAATAATAAGGAGATAATCATAATCCTTTCCTTTTTTTGTAACTCATTCCGAATTCATAATGAATATTCATATTTAAAAGTTGATATTGTATTTACTTAACGATTTGTGTCTTGTTTTTATTACTTCCATGTTATTTCAGTGACAAATACTTTAATGTTATTTTTAAATGGCCGATTATAAGATATTACTTCCTTTTGTTCGTACCAGAACCATATTGATATGCATATTCAACAGGAAAAACATGTCTCAACCGCTTGTTAATCCCTGAGATTTGTTTCATTGACTGAACACATTCCACCTTTAAAACGGAGTATTTATATAAAGACAGTCATTTTAGTTTCAATCATTGTTAAAGAGAGCAAAAATAAAGCTCCTTACAAAATATTCTTTTGTTAAAATTAGTATTTAAAATACAAGTAAATCAATAGTAGCGTGAAAGATCCATCCACATATTTATCAATGGACCAGCAAGCTTTAGGTTAATTAAAGGCTAAAATGATATTTTTTATAACTCGTCAAGTATCGAAACTATAGGGTTTCAGTTTGATACTCGGAAAATAATATCGAACTTTTCTTTTCTTTTATCCCCACTCACCCTACGTACTAGGGCTATATAGCCCCTTAGAACTATATTACCACTTTAAAATGGAGTATTTATATAAAGACAGCATTCTGGTTTCAATCAATTTTAAAAACAGCAAAAATACCACTCCTTTGAAAATACTCTTTTGCTAAGATTAGTATTTAAAAATGAAGTACATTAATAGTAGCGTGCAAGATCCAGCCGTATATTTATCAATGAACCAGTAACCTTTAGGTCAATTTAAGGCTGGAACTAAGCTATTGATAACTCGTCAAGTTTTCAAGCTATAGGATTTCAATTTGATACTCGAAAAATAGTACCGAACTTTTATTTTGTTTTAAAAGGTGAGGGTAGAACATAGCTAATATCAACGCCACAGACAAGCAGTGTTGATGGAAGGACAATAACTTCCGAGACGATATTTAGGGATAATGACCAACTCATTAGGATGGGGAATCATCTTATCGTATACAGCATCGTACGGGAAGGACTCGAACTACAACCAGCAGCCTGGATGTAGACCCGAAATACTTTATACACATTGTCACTATCACGGTCGAGTGTCTTCGTTTTCGAAATCAGTCACTACAACAATGTCAACGGATTCGAATCTCAGACCTTCTGCGCAATAATTGCTCCCGTTGCCATTATTTCATGAAACGATAAATGTTGCTGCATTGAATTATCCATGCCTTTGTCGAGGAAAAATGCGATAAATCTGCAGGCTGAAATGATCCTCTGTTAGGCTCAAGAATGAAAGAATCATCTCCTCAAAGGCCACGATAAAATGTATCCTGATGGGATGGTAGTTCAGCAGAAAATTTGTTGCATACACCAGGTGCATACAATAATATATTAGTGATACATAAATAAACATTTCAATGATTAGTAGTTTATTAAATTGATTCTTTATATTTTTGAAACATGTTTACAAGTGTTTAAATACAAAATTTTATTGATAATCTCAATTTTTTGACATCATGATTTGTCGCTAGCTTATACTTACTTTAATTTTAAGCCATCTACTCTTTAACAACAAGCTAAGAAAATTTTTAATCTTTTTTTTTTTTTTTTTTTTTTTTTTTTACACTTCATCTCAATGTATCCTGATGTTAAAATATTCTTGACTTTTAATAGCAATTTGATTCCAGTGTTCTGAAATAATAGGTTATAGCTGATTTTTCAAATTTCTACTATTGGATTAGGTAAGAAAACTGCAGATGAAAGCAGCATTTTCATTTATTTATTTATTTATTTTTAGAAATTTCTTAACTTTTCAACAAAAGCAGATATATAGTAACAAAATTTGCATGTATATATTAGTTAAATATATGTTATTAAAATGCTGAAATTATAAGGTAATGTTGATGGATTAATTTCGGTCTGTTATCTTGTACAATAATTATTTTGTCATATTTATTAAATATACTACATTATGGAAAATGAAGAATATTGAATGAACTGAACAAATCTCAGTTATTATTTGAACAAATCTCAGAACAAAATTATCATATATATATAATGATAATTTTTGTTAGTTAATCTCTGTATCGATGGAAAAATTAACTCACATTATTGAGTATTTTGTCAATCATAATATAACTTTTTCTTTAAATGTTAAATATCTATTTCATTGAAGGAAATAAAATTAAAAATTTAAAATGAATTTGGCAGTTTTTGAACACTAGTTTCGGACAAGTTTGGCCTAAGGTTATTTGCCATTAGCGCCGCAAACATGAAGCATATTCTGTTTTACTATTGCGGAAAGACTTGAATAAGATGCCGCAGGGAAGACGTACTGCACAGTAACCATATTTAACTACAATTACGTGCATCGAATATTTTATTGTAATTTTGATCCTAAGAATGTAAATACATGTGCATCATAACTTTAGATGATAAAAGAAGGATTTATAAAATTGTCAGCAAATTACATGCAGTAACTTTTAATGTTAACAATATATTTAAAAATATTTTGTTAACATTAAAAGATTGTGCATTAGAAATTTTTTTAGTAAAGAACTTTGTTAGAAATATAAAATCTCACAATCTTTGTGAGCAATATTTAATTTATATCTGAAAAATAATTAGCTTTGGTATACCAGTCATAACACTTACTGATAAACATAAATACAAACGCAATTTCAAAAACTTTGGTAGAGTGCTTTAAAGTTCATTTTATCTTAACATTAATTTTATGTGTGAGAACATTTATGCGCTTTGCGATTCGCTGAAGTAATCTAAGAAAAGCTCATTATTTTGGGTTAAATCGCCTTGCGTTAAGTCTTCCAGTGCCCAAACTTTCTGGATCGAGAGAAAGAGAGAGAGAGAGAGAGAAGAATTTTCCATCAAAATAAGTAATTTTCGTTACGAGACTCTTACATTTACTGTCACAATCGACACTGACACTGAAACAGCTTGTAACTGCACCAAGTGTAGTTGGAATCCTTTGCAATATGAAGTAAAGCCTGTGATTTGGAACTTCTGCCCTCCTGTCCGCAAACCACTTACATTAACAGTGGGACATGAGATTAGACAACAGATAGAGATATAGAGCTAAATAGACAAAGCTAATTTGGTGAAGTTTATGGTAGAAAGTTTCAATTAATTTCTTTTTTTTAATTACTTATTTTGCTTAAATTTGACAAAAAAAGATTAAAAACTTTCGATTCTTCTATACTACAATAAAAAGCATGGAAATTAAAATAGTTCTCCCAGACAGCAATACTTATCTTCAATCATTTCAGGACAAAGATAAGGTTGTACTATGTTAATTACCATCATAATAAAAGAGTCACCAAGCTTAGTGAATGGTTTCTGATTGCAGATATTGATTGTGATACTGCAGCATCTTTACTTGCTGATATTACAAATGTAAATTTACTTGTTGATTGCTGATATTGCAAACGTTAATTTACTTGAAAATGTTTTATAAATACTTTGGAAAAGTATTATATACACTTTTTTTTCTCTGCTGTTATTATCAGTGTGTTATTAGTTTTAACTTTGTAAGCCAGCACTGCCTTTTGCAACAAGGCCAAAGGCTGAGCTGGCGACACTGTTGATTGCAAATGAAGTTTTGTTTCTAGAAAATACAATGGAAAGTCTGATTTGAACAGCTTATGACACATTAGATTCAGAAATCAGCTGTCTTTTGAAGACATTTATCAGTGAATTAGACATCATTTTTTTTAAATTATCTTGAATACTTCAATTTAAATTATCTTGAATACTTCAATACTTTTTTTCGTTTTCTTATGGAGATTTATACTGTAAATTTAAAGTTCCCATTTAAGTTTAGTAAACATTCTGTAAAAAATGTACATTTAAAAAAATTGATACAACGAATTCATTAAACATTGAATAATTTAATTTATAAATTGTTTTTGTCAAAGAATATTATACATTAAATATTCTTCATAACGCTTTATCAATGCAAATATGAATTCCATGCTACCCGGGAGAAATAATATTATGTTAACTTAATCTTTAATATTACATTATTAAATTGATTCAAAATTTTGATTTGAACAACAAATGGAAAATCTGATTTAAAATTTAGGGAATTATTAACTCATAACAAAAATCAATTTTTTTTAATTGAACATAAATAATTTAAGAAAAATATTTAAGAAAAATATTTTAATAATTTTTTTAAAAAAATGCTGGGCCTCAAGTATGTTATTATGTTCTCTGTATTCTCCGTTCATCGTACCATCAATTATTATTATGTTTTCCTTCCTCTTTTTTTAATGTCTGTGGATCTTGTATTAAACGAAAATAAGAGCAAAGATGAGAGGAATTAATTGACATCGTTGTTTCTCTTAAATTTAAAAATTCTACAAAAAAACAACAACTTTTTTTGGAACATAAATAACCTACTATGAACAGTTCATTCATTTATTTGGTTTTAAATCAGTCATATTTAATAATAGACAACCAACAAAACTTTTAATTTCTGTAATTTAATTTTTTAAAATTGCAGAATAAAATAATTTAATTAATGTCAATTTTGCAAGACAACTCACATTCTCTTAAAAAATAAATTTGTCTAGCATATATTAGAAAATGTTTAAATGTTTGAAAGTGGTTTGTCACAAAAGTACTTTTTTTATTTTATTATAATTTTTCAAAAGGTATCACTATAATGTTGTATGACAGGAATAAATTTATTACTGCTTATTAAATTGTAATTTATTTTAATTTGATTTAATAAAATTATAATTATGAATAAATAATAAATTGAATTTGAATTAACAATTGTTTCCAAAATAGCTTGTTAAAGAATAATTTAAAACAAATAATGAAAATAATTTTTTGTTTTAAGCCGCTAAAATGTAGATAAAAGCAGTTACAGTAATTTTTTATAATTAAATATTAATCGCATTTTAATATATTAATTGCTTGGAAAGAAAATGCAATATAAAAATTTATATTTTTGCATATTTTTAAATTAGAATATTTTATACTACATTTTTTTATTATTAGAAACACAAAAAATACTATTTTGTTTTAAAATAATTTATTGATTTGAAAATTATAACCGAATACAAATAAAAACGGAACAAATACAGATTTTACTAATAATTAGTAACAATTTTCAACATTAATTAACAGAAAAACTAACAAAAAATTTGTTGCTTTGTTTGATAGTTCTTGGGAGTTTAAGAAATCAACAAATATGAGAAATAATTTCATTTTTTAAAGCTTTTTAATTATAATCTTAAAACAAATTATGTATATGTAATCTTATAAAAAAATATAGAAACAGAAATTTTTTTAAAAAAAATTCTTATTCTATTATAGTCTCTATATTTATAGAAACTACAAAAATACAATTATTATGTACATCATATAAAATATTAAAAATACAATAATACATCAAAATAACTATTTTTAAAACAGCAAACAAAGGTTTCTGCACTTAAAGGCTTAACAAAGGTTTAACAAAGGCTTAAACAAAGGCTTTTGAACATTTACATAAATGATAATTTACAACTTGTGCATAACTAACTTTACATTATATTATTTACATATGTTGCTATGAAATTTAACAAAGATACTGAAGAGTAATGCAACCAAACAAGCAATTAGTGTGCATGTATATATTCATTATTTACAACACATGAATTTTTTTACAGAACTAATTAACTAATTACAAATCGTCTTAGTCCTAATGGACCATAACATTTTACTATTGAATATATCTACGATTTTCATAAATTAATTACTTCCCATGGTGGTGATGTCCATGATGGTGTCCAACATGATGTACTTCATGTCCTCCTCCGTGGTGTACAGGGATGGGAATTGGGATAGGAATGGGATGAGAGTGGTGCCCGTGGTGCCTCTTGCCCAACAGCTTGGCGAGGATTCCTGCTGCAAGGAGGGTTTCCAGGCCACTACCGCCACCTCCACCACCATGATGATGGGCCACTGTCGTGATCAGGTCAGGTGGGGCCATGGACAGAAGAAGAAATGTGAAAAGAAGACAGATGGTGATGAGCCTCATTAGGCTGCTAATTAGTTCCATCCTAAAATGATAAGATCGTTTTTAATTGGTCTCTTGCTATCACTTATTATTTAATTGGTATCACTTACTATTGTGTAAGTCAATATCTGCTTCAAAGAGTGTAATAACTGTTTAAAATTTTGGAAGATGAAATAAAACATCATCATTCTGTTAATGGGCCTGATGGACAAATGACTGTTACAGGTTTCGAGTTCGATGCCATGGATGTTTGTAGTGGTTCGGAATCCCCTTTAAACCGTAAATCCCGGTCAGAGCATAGTGCGGATAGTGTTATTCGCTTCTGTAGCATATCTTCAAGCTACATGTGCTGCCTGGGTAGTGCTAAATGAGTAACAGTATTCGTCGGTGCAGCCTGCTTTGGACTGCTCTCAGGGACATGATCAATACGACAAAGTCCTTGACGTAATTAAAAAAATATATACTGTTAATTAATTTTATTCTAAAAGTATACCTAAAGTAAAAATTTTTAAGTGGATTCTGTAATTCACTTAATATCGTGTAACTCAATAACTGCTTGCATCAAAGAGACTAATATCTGATTCAATTTTTTTGAATGATGATGAATATGGAATACTTGCTATTAACATTGTAGGTATAGGGTAACTTAAAAGCAATAAATATGAAAAATCATTATCCAATATGCGACGACCTTTTAATTGAATAGATGCATTTTTATCTGTTTTATAATAATTCAAAACTTGATTAGTTCTGCATTATTAAAGCAGTTATTTATAATTAGAAGACACTATAATAGATGTTTCAAAATTAGTTATATAAAATAAATTCTTAAAAATAAAATTGAACTCATTTTTAAGAATAGTCTACGTACAATTTCACTGAAGATAAATGAAATATCGTAGAATAAAGCATTACATTTCTAAGAAAATATTTTACTCACCTTTGAATCTCAGTCACAATTTTTGTTGTGCAGGAATTTTGTTGTGCCCTTCACTAAATATAACAAAGTTGAATAAAATCTGAATATATCAAAGCTGTCTTGTGTGACATTTTTATTTTATTACTTTTTGCAGCTTTCAAAAAGATTTCAATATTTTCAATTTTTTCCAAAAGCTATTTGCTAAAAAATCATGTAGGACACTGAATACTATGCGCATAGATGTCCGTCTAAATTACCAAATTTCTCTATAGATCTTTTCTTTCAAATTGAAATTCTGTGGAACAACATTTGATAAAAAAATTCATGAATTATAGTTTAGGATAGCAGTTACCAACAAGAATGAAAAATTATAACTGATTTCTTTCATTCTTGAATTTTAATGTAGGAAAAATTATTTGGTCTTAAGTTTTGAAATCGTGTAAACAAATCAGTGCATCATCAGGCATCCTATTTCAATCAGTGCTAATAGCAATTGTCTATTTTTCAACATGAAGTAGATTAAAAAATTATAAAGTCATATAAAGCAATTTTCCCGTACACGGAAATAGGTAATAATGTGAATATTTTATTGAAGCAAAGTTTGAAAAAACTTAAATTCAATTCCAATTCCAATCTTCCAAAGCGAGAAATATTGTATTCTTAAAATTATGTTTTGTAAAGATTCAAAACGATCAATTAAAAAAATAATATCCTAAAATAATTCTGATCTTATTAATCTAGTTTTGTCAAAAAATCTTTGAATCACTGCATTATAAAATCTAAAATTTTCCTCTCTTTCAGAGAAAGCCATCCATTCATAAAACATTTTACTAGACTATTTTTCTAATTCTTGTAAGTACACTCTTTCTCCCTTTATATTATATTTTTAATTCATACTCGAATATTGTTTTTTTTTTTTTTAAAATGCTTATTTATACTTCTATTTATTTTATACAATTTTGTATTTTTAATCTTAATTATAAGGCCAAGATTTGCAAAATAATCCTTTTACAGTCCTCTTAGCAAGCTACTTACTTTAATCTCATAACTACAAAAGCTGGGTAGTTAGTGCTTCTTAGCTCTATTTTGTATTTGAATTAGAAAGGGAGAAAATTTCAATAATTCAGTTAAGTCAGTATGCAACAGTATTTCAACAATTTCTTAAGTTTTCGTATTTCTAGCAATAAAATTTTACCATCTGATAACATTTAATGAATTTTCTTGAAGTATTTCTACAGTTTTCCACGTAGAAATCATTACTATCGTATATTTATATGCAGTTATTTGTGAAAGTTATTTAAAAACTTTAAAAAATATTAGTATTGATGATTTACAAAGAAATTCTTTAAAAGAAAAAAAAATCAATAATTTATGTACATATATATATATATATATTTGCATCCGTTAATTAGCAATGTGGTTTTAATACGTTAAGGTGGCTGTAAGATGTTAATTGTAAGACCTAAACAAAAAATGGTACTTTTAATTAACAAACAGCTCATATTTAAACTGTGAATTAACTAAATATACTTTGCATTTTTTGAATAAATTTTATTTTAATTAAAAAATGAGAAAGAAAAAAACAGTAGTCTTAATTTTTTCAATAAAATAAGAGGTGTTAAATAAAGAAGGGTTAAATAATTTCAATAAGATAATAAATAGATAGTATTAAATAAAGAGTTGATGTTTGTCTCTAATTTTCCTAGAATAATTATATTTAAAATAATTTTTAAACATTGAAAAAAATTTTAAGTAATAGTATAATCTAATATATGATAAAATTCTAAGTAGATCAATATTCCTCGTTTATTACAAAATAATTTTTATTTTACTGCGACAACTTTTTTACGATTCATTAATATGTGTAAATTTTATTTCTTCTATACATTTTATGAATAGCTCTGAATTAGGTAACCATGAAATTGTAGTACACAATTTAACAGTACTTACATTAGTAAAACTATACATGTAGTTAAAGTTATAATGAAATTAAATTTAGAAAAATTAAAATAAAAAAAAAAAAAATGAAGATTTTATTAAAGAACCGAATGCTAAAATTTTGAAATTCTTAGAGAACAAGAATTATTATGAAGAAAAGAGAATATAATTAAGAAAAAATTTAGAGAATTGTTGTATAAAAAACATGTATGCTTACTTTTTTAGGGAGTGGATGTGTATTCCAGAAGGGGATGGTTTCTTGATGAAATGCGCTTGTTGACTGTTGAAAGGTCTAACAGAAAAACACCTTAAATAGAGATCGGGCGGTTGTCACCGGTCACCACGGATTCCCCCTTCCTCATCAGGTTTTCGGCACTTCGTGTGTGTCATCTTTTTTTAATCGTCTTCCAGACTTTCATTATCGAGCGAAAAAAGAAGGATGCGTGCGGTTTTCCTTCCCCCGAAGGGTTGCCACCAAAGCTGAGATTGGAATCAAAAGCACTTTTTTATTCTCAAAAAACAGATAGTAGAATTCACAAATTTGAATTTTTAGCTGATGCTTTATATTAAAATTTGTGGCCACTTATCACGTTTTATTTATTTTCTACTGTTTTATAACTGAATCAACAAAATTTAAACCTGTGCTGCAACTGTAAGTTTAACTTTTTGAATATTTAAGGTGAATTTCAATTTAGCTGTAACTACATGAGTTCAATATTACAGATTAATACAAAAGACAAGATAAATTTTTTAAATTAATAATTCGATATATATATATATATAATAGGGTGCCAACCTTTACAGGAAACACGGACAATTTTTTTTTTCAAGTCTAGCATTGAAAGATCATTGATTGGCATTAAGACATTGTTTGAAATATTAACTTTTCTTAGCAATAAAGATTTAAAGAGAATCTTGTTAATGATGTCCTTCTTAAGACATTTCTTGTTTCTGTTCTCCTTAAAACACGCGTAGTATATCATAAGAAGAGGTGAAAATACACGTAATATGCACCTTTGTTTATTGCTGCTTTTTTAAATCACTGATGCACTTAACAATCTAATAAAATCATGAAAGAATTTATATGCATGTATGACTGTTCAGATCTCCAGGTCTCCCACCTTGTTATATTTGGTTGTGTGGATACTTGATTCTAAAAGTGCACCTTGAATTACCAGCGTTTTTGTCAACATTGAAAAATTCATTATAGAAATGCGCGTTTACCTTGTATTAAGATATTAAGATTGTTAAGACGTGTCGACATTAAGATTGTTAAAAATGCGGTAAATATTGTAGTGTTTTATCTATGTTATTGGAGGATGGATGATGTATTTAATATTTATTAACCGTTAATCTGCCGGACATTTTATCTTAAGTAGGGCATAGTTGTCCAGATTGTAGTCCATCTGATATTAAGTAATTCAAACTTCCTGGCAATATTTTTATCCTGACAGAAAAAAAAAATTGTTTCTGTCTAAGCGATCTTTTTTTTATTGTTATTTGTTTCCAAATTCTTAATTTTTGATATTCGTCCAGACATTTGGTTTACTCTGTAGATTTACTGCTGTGTAATACTATTTTACGGTTGTATAATATAGGATTATTTATAAAACTATCAGAAAATGTAAAAATATATATATAATAATGAGTCATAAGAAATATTGTCGAAATTAATATTTTTTTTTTTTGTAGTAATACCTGTTAGTTGAACAATATCGATCTATGTATGTCAAAAGATATATTAGAATTTATTATTATTCAAAATATTTATTTGAAAACTTTGGATTGATTTTAAGTGTAATTATTATTATAAAAGTGTTCTAAATGCTTTGATTGGTCTTAATTTACTAAACGAAATTTTTTGCTAAGGTCCTAAAAGCTAAATAAGTATTGCATTGCAAATACCAGTTAATTTTTAATTATTCACATTATGAGTATATATTTTTGCATTAATGTATTGTGTGCTTTTAGAATAAACATTATGATATTATCCTTTTCAGATGAAAAGTGCGAAAAACAGCCAAAATTGCAATCCTGACGTAAGCTGTCCATTAAAAGCGAGCGTTTCTCTGCCATCTTCTTTTTTTTTCTTCTCTTGAGTGGGTGTAGAAAAAGTGCCACCCCTTCCCCAACATTCCTTGTAGACAGTGTAAGGAAGAAGATGGACCTCTTCCCGCCCCATTAGCGTGCGAAATAGCTCACTGTGAAAATGCAATGGTCTATTTTGAGTTAAATAATAGAAAAGGGGCGTGATTGCACGTAGTGTAAAGTGAAAAAACGACTCAACCTAAATTATTCTGATGAAGTGAGTGCTTTGTATTAGATAAGGAACTGGAAGAGGAAGCTGATATCATCTTTATTGCATTAAGATAGTTTTGCTTATATCATTTTATTGCAGATATTATTTCTTGCATTAATTCAATTTAATGTTTATATTCAGCATTTCTCATTTTTATTTAGAGCGTGTTTTAAAATCTTGACTATATGCCTAGATAATAACAGATGTCAAAATATTGTTTTGAATGCTTGGAATTTTTACTTGTTTCATTAGCAACTAAGAAGGTACTAATATATGCAATAAATTAAGAGTCACCCAGATTGAACCACGAGAAATATACAATACTATACCTGCATTTTGTCATCGCTCCTCCTGCTTCTCCACAAGTCTATTGAAACCCAAATTTTTTTGTCACAATAATCACCTCCTCATTGACCAGTCATTTGGAATACAGATTTTGCCACAGCAATCATTTTCTCGTTCTTCAACAAATTTATAAGAACACAAATTTTTCCACCACAATCATTTGTCTTTCTCCTTCGCCGGTTTATAGGAAACCATATTTTGCCACCCTAATTGCCTCCCCTCCATCTCCAAGAGTCTATCGGAAGCCAGATTTTGTTATCACAATCACCTTCCCCACTCTTAAGTGAGTCTATTGGAAACCATGTTCAGCCACCAAAATAACTTCCACTCATTGTTCACGAGTATATTTGTACCCATATTTTTCCACCATAATTGTTGTTGTTGTTTCTTATCCCACTTGGCTGGCCAAGCCCACGAGCCCATACGTACTCATGATTGAAGGGGAAGGAAGCAGCTTCTGTTGTGATGGAGCACCCGTAGGTAGAAGTCTGGCTTTGGCTCCGTGACGCTCTTACAGTCATAGGAGACCGTGACCTACGGCTTAAAGTGGATTCCGAACCACAACAAACATCCATGGGCACCGCCGGGACTCGAACCCGAAACCTGTTGCACCGAGCGCCAGAATGCTAGACACTCGGCCATTCAGGTCCCACATTTGTGAATGCCAACGGCACGCGGCGTTCCCAGGTGGTCACCCACCCAAGTACTGACCGCGCCCAATGATGCTTGACTTCGGTGATCTAACGAGAACCGGTATATTCAGCATGGTATGGCGTTGGCTTCACCATAATTTTGAACATCAAAGTATTGTATCGGAGGGTTCGTAACAATGTCCCATCTTGATCAATTCAAAATGGCAGGACATTCCAACTCAAATTCAGATTTAATTCCAATTTAAATGGGACATAAACAATACATTAGACTGTTTATGCTTACAAATTAAAAAAAAAAACGAAATATATTTAAATGATTTCGTAAAAGGCCTTTAGTCATTTTTGAGATAGTGCTAGCTATCAAATGTTCTGTAAAATATGCTTTCAATGGTTGCCTTCACTGCAGTCACTGTTTTGAAATACGTGTTTACCAAGAAACAATTATGAGGAAATGACCCTTAAAATCGAATAGTCCATGAATAACAAGTAAGTCTCTTTAAATAACAAGTTTTTCAAGTATTAAATTTAAATTTTAGAAAGGTTACCATGAAAGATCATGATAAAGGTATTATTAACGTCTACAATATTCTTGAAGGCGAAGTTGAAGTAGCAGCGTTCATCATTATGCTTTTTTTTCTCTGTTCTCCACGCCTCACTTAAATAATATATAGAACTATGTAGCCACCTATGAGTTAGAAAGGTGATATCTATGGGCCTCATGTACGCCACGAAGGGCCACTGACGGGAGGATGAAGGTAGGGCAGTGCCTTCCGGGAGGTTTTTCGGGGTCTTTTTTTGGGGGGTCGTATGAGAGAAAACCAGAAAACCTCCCAACTGGCGGCTTGGCTATATATGAGATCTGTAACATTTTTAATGATCAATGAATTTTGACAATGAATGAATTGTGACAATGAATTTTGTGACATTTTTTGTAACATTAGATCACGCTTACAACATTGTCACAAATGCTATTAAGTCTTCTTCTTCATTACTGATTTCAGCAGTCAATGTCACCATCAGTCTTCTTCAACTTTTTAGCTTTGCAGACAAATTAAAAATTATTCTCTTTATGTTCTTTTTGGAACTTGTTTGCATCTACTTATTAATTACAGAATGTGATGTATAATGATTTTTATTAATTATGTCTACAATTGTGCTAAAAATTAAAAATATATTTATAATATATATATATACATATATAATTTGTTCATTTTCAAGAAAACTACTGAACTAACTCATATTTCCTAATAAAGATGCAAATCTGATTTAGTATTTAGCATGTAGCATGTAGATTAATCATAAATATGGACCAGCTTTAGAATGACCGTTATTCTTTAATTCAGGCACCTCGATAAATTCCGTGACATTGTTTTTTTTTTTTTTTTTGCTCCATTAGATAAATTTAAAAGTTAATAGGCAGTTAAAATTAATAACCATCAAAGTTTTGATGATAAAATTAAGTGAAGACTCCGGTGGTGATTAGTAGCAGGATGGTCTCAGGTGCAGATGGCTAGCGATTGTAATGTTGTTTCCATTGTTGTAAAAAGGCGTTTTATGAGTGCACTGGATTCCCAATATTCTTATGAATTCCAAGCTGCCAAAGGATACTGTTACCAAAAAACTTCAAGATGGAGATCTATTTTCTTGTCGTTAACGTATGCATAAAGAAGAGATCATTCAGCACAATACAGAGAACATGATCTTTACAGCATCAATAATTTGAGCTCCATTCTATTCATTGATCACTTCCGGCTTAGCCTAAAGATTTTTTTATAGAAGTATCAGTAAGGAGCCAAGAAAACTCTATTTATCCACTAACTTCAAAAAAGAGACCATTATGGTCATGGCAGGCAGCATTATGGATCAGCACACAGACTTCTATGTTTTTAAAACGGTGATTCTGTCCGCCATAAAATTTGGAGATGAGATTTAGGAGCCGGTACATATCTTTTTAAGAATAAAATTTATCTTGATGGATGATAAAACACATCTGGTTTAACAATTTCTAGTAAAAGAGGAAACAATTATTTGGGAGTTCTGAGATAAATAACAAAGTATAATATGCTAAAAAACTGAATGAAATTTCTATCACAGATATGAAACCTCAATAGATAATTTTTAAATATCCATCAGATCCCTTGCTTTTAGAATTCTATATTTGAGGATTTTGTTTAGAAAAAATTCTGTCTGGTTGTTTTAAAACTTTTATTAATAATAAAATTAAAACATTTTAAGTAGCAGAAAATGCAAATTAGCAGTCTAGTATTAATTTATAGAAGTAGGAATATAAACAGTCATCTCCCCCTCCCTTCAAAAAAAGGAAAAATCCTTTATAACTGTCGTAAATCTTTAGATAATTAAATCGTAAATCATTATATTTAGTAAATATTTTCAATCTAAATAATCACTATACCTTCAGGATATGTCACCAAAGAAACTAATTTATGGCGTTAAGTAGTTGACTAACATAATTTATTAACATGATTTAGCATTTTTCTTTTGATTTATATATATATATATATATATATATCTTCCTCCTTTTCTATGTAATCAATGGGCTTAAAGTGGGAAATTCTGTCATTCACGAAGCAGCAGGTAGAGGTTGCCATGGTCTATTAAGGCTCTCCGTCAACCTGGCAAATCGAATAAACATGATTAATTAACAAATAATTCAAAATTTTTTTTTACGGAAAACAGAGATATTTTAAGCAATCAATTTAGAACAATAAAGTTAGTACAGAAATTGTTTTTTAACAAAAATTTTAAAAAGTTGTGAAGATATGGAATTCAAAACCTTCTCAATATTACATGAGCATTTTCCTTTTTAATTATTATATATATTTTAAATTTTTACATAAAATTTGTTTCTAAAATTAAAACATGATTTTATTCAATTTACTAGTATTTTTAAGGATTTTAAATATTAAATTACGTCATGAAAAAAAATTATAAAATTTTATGCGTATGCTTTCCGTATTCCGTTTAGTTAATTCTCAAAATAATTTTTTTTTTGAAATTTCTAGGAAACATTTACGAGATATTCGATAAAATGTCAATTAGGGACCCACTTCAAAATTTATTTAAAAAAATTACATTAGACAAACTTTCGTTCAAACGCGTTAACGCTGATGATGGTAGGGCGAATTCAGAAAGCGGAAAGTTAATAAGGAAATAGTTAAATTCATTTCCTCATGTTTAAAATTAAATTTTTTAGACATTTAACTAGATTTTAGTGTTTTAAAATTATTTATCATATTTTCTGCGAAATAATTGAATTCTATTTTTTCCGGAATGAAAAAAAATTCCTTATTTTGTCTGAATAAAATATTAATGAATAAAACTACCGAAACATAACTAATGAGCTTGTTTACATTTTAAGCTTTAAATAAAAATCTAAATAAAAACAAATGATAGATAATTTTCTTTAATTAAATCACTGGAATAATAATTTCCTTTAAATCAGTATTATTTGTTTCTGTCATTATGTTGTTGTGAATAATCCTCAGTGTCCTACAATGCTGGACGAACATCTCATAAGTAAGCTACTCATGGATGGAGGGAAAGGGCAGCTTCTGTTGCGATGGAGCACCCTTAGGTAGAAGTCTGACTTGGCTCCGTGTCGCTAAGATAGGAGGGCATTGCCTTCCGGAAGGACTTCTAGGGGGGACCATAATGCATTTGCGTATCGTATAGAAGAAATCCGGAAAATTCCCACCAGATAGTCTGTCTAACGAAGCAAGATGGTGAACTTCACAAACGCTATCGTGTCTTCTCCTTTTTAATATCTACTATTAGCTCACACACTTCCTATATATATTTTGTTCAAATTTTCAATCGTTAATAAAATACTTTTTATTCATCCACTCAAGTTCAAACACCATTTTTTTTTTCAACTTGTAGTGGATGACACTTGATGTTAATACAGTTTTTTTCAAATATTAATTCATTAGTTAAATTTAATTATTTAATTATATTTTTTTCAGATTTAAGTTGTACGTATCTAACAATCGATGGCGCCAGATGTGAAAGGAAAATTTCAACTTTATTTGTAAAGGACTTTTCTGCAACATAGTGAAAAAAAAGTAGGAATTGACTTTTAAATTTTTTTTATATTACTTGTTTTTAAATAGTATCTGCAACAAAGCCGCCAGTGGATGGAACCTCAGTCCTAATGATCATCAGTCAATGCCACTGAGCTGCCACTGACCATGAATAGGGCTTCTGATTATATAACTGTTGTTATTAAATAATTAAGTTAATAATATTAAAGTGCCTTTTAAAAATATAAAATTATCATTAAAACTATTCAGCTATTTCAGAGAGCTGAAATAATTTAATTTTTACAATATGCCTATAATTGATTTTTTATATTATATAATTCACAGTAATTTCGAAAGTTTTTCCTATAATAAAAATTTTTATTTCAGCATGGGATATACTTACTACTCAAAAAGATATGATGTTGCCAGTTATAATAAATATCAAATAACATTTTAACTGTTACGCTATGTTATAAAAAATATAAAGGATTATATCAAATTTATTTTTTAAAAAATGGTAGGCATATATAAAATTTTAGCACAATAAATAGCAGATTATTATATATAATTATTTTTATATTGAAGGAAACATTACTAATTGAAAGGCTACTCATAAATTCCTCTATATTTATGTATGTATATATAATTCTATTTTCAAGAAGAAGAATTTTTTAGAATTGAAAATAAGATTTGTTTTTCTTTTAAAAAAATAAAAACAATTTAAAAAAGACGAGTCCAGCTTTAGTGTACAGCATGACAATACTCCTACATTTGTCCATGAAATAATCCGATTTGGCGCAGTCACAGATATGGTCTGGGTGCTTATTTCTATCACAACAACCTGCACATTATTACGAATGTAGCACTAGTATCTCAGCGATATAGGAATGACATAATAATCACAGGCCACATCGTGCTCAGTTAGAGGACAATTACTTATTCGACGAAGGAATTTTTTGAATGGATTGGACAGCCTATTCCGCAGACATGAGCACAATGTTTGGAATATTCTAGGGAGAACCACCAGTCGCTAGTGGCTTATCACCCCCAGAAGTAAATCAACTGTTGGGAAGCTCACTTCTACAGGAATGACAAAGAACCAGTCCCTCATTGATTCCATATCTTGTAGATGTGCGACATTGCTTTCGGTCAGGGGATACCATACCCCTTATTGAAACTCATTTGTATCCAAGAGATCATATTGTTTGTTTGCTTGTTTGTTTGTATAATATGCATGAACTGTGCATTTTTTTGTTTACCGGCAAATATTGTCAAATTTAATTAATTTTTGTTCGTTGCTCCTTCTTCTTTTCTCATATCTTACGACACCTATACATCGAAACATATCCTCATCTCCACTCCAAATCTTAATATCCCCTAATTATTTAATCCTAAAAGATCCTTAATCCTAAAAGACATGGCTTCGGGCTGTTAGGCTAAAGAGATTATAAAAATAATTTTTAAACACATTCTGTTAAGAAGAAATTTCAAACTTACAAAATTCGAGTTTGGGTGCGCAATAGATCTACCTCCCCTTGGTGCACCTGGTAACACTTTTTAGTGGCTAAAAGATCTACAACTTGACATTATGTCTTCTTCTCCTCACTTTGATACTCTTCCTACAGTGGAATGCCGGTGGACTGTCTCAATCCAAGTGCGCAGAGCTTTTGCTGACTCTGTGTGAGAAGGATATTGATGTATTTACTATTATGGAGGCTAATTTGACAACCGGCTGCCTGCGAAACCATCTTTACAGACTCAAAATTGTTCCTTCCCCGATATGCACCTCTGGAGAGGCCATGGACTCTACGCATCTACTTCACTATCCTGCTCTGAGCAAGACTTCTCTCGCCGAGCGATATTGGGAGGCTAGTGATATGTTAGATTAATGAACTCTGTTTCAGCATGTTTTGTTATATTCTCTGTTCTTTTTTTTTGTTGTTGTTGTTGTTGTTCTTTTTATTGCTGTAATTGTTCCTAATCTGTCATTGGAAATAAAAAAAAATTCGAGTTTTGAAAAACATCAAAAGAAAGATTATTATAATATGTAACTTAATCAAACTTGACTGTCTTATATCACCATGCATTCAAAAATCTGAATGAAAAAATTTTGCATTTTCAATAGCATGCAAAAATAATTATAATTAATTAAATAAATATTAAAAGACATATGAAGCTTATTAATTAAACATTAAATTAAAAAGATAAGTTGGCTGAAACTAAAATATAAAAATAAATAAATTTATAAAAAAATTTTTTAAAAATAAATTAATAGACATTAACATTACATGAACAGGCCATAAACATCTAAGAACAAATAATAAATATTAGTAAATTAGTAAAGACATTTGTAAGCAATAAATAATATAGCATAACACCCAAACAATCCTCAACTAGCTAAAATTTCCTTACATCCAGAGAAGATTAAATTTTTTATTTCAACAGGAACATTAATTGCTATATTAAGAAGCAGTTCTTGTAAGAATACAGAAGTTCAATGAACTAATATTATTTATTTTACATAAAGCAAAATAATGACTACCAAGCCATGGCTACAACCCAAATCCTAAACAACAACTAATGAACTTTTTAAATTTTTAAAAACGATGGTTCATGTCAAGATTGCCACACATCCAAAGACAAGTTGATTTTCCTTCTTCACTCCACATCCGGTCCGATATATTCGTCTCGCGAAAATTCAGCTAAAACTAAAAGTATTCTCATAGGAAACCTGCGCCCTTTCCGTTTCCAAATTACAATTCGTACTGGAAACAACATCACTTAAATTAGGCCTTCCTCTTTTCCTCAGAGGCGCAATTGGGGGTGGTCTTTACGTCTGTAAGTGGTTTTAGCCCCGAAATGTGATATGTACCAATTGACTTGTCAGAACTATCCGCGTAAGCAACCTCACATGACACTGGAGACCTTTGAGTGAAAATTACATAAGGTTCATCACGTTTTGGCATACATTTCGATGTTTTATTTCTGTGTGGGTTGCTGATTGAATGCAAAATAACCCAAACCTTCTGAACAGAAGTAAAATAACGTTTTTTACGATTCTTGTCATAGTAGAATATTCTCTGATCTTGTTTCAATTCTACTCGTTTCTTAACAGCCGTTGAGATCATGGCGAAGAGTCTTAAGGAAAAACAGCAAAAAAACTCAGGAACAAAGTTATAGTGAACCACATCATCAATCCAAATTATAAATATGTCCAGTAGAGCTTAGTAAAACGAATACTTTGATGTTTTTCTGACCTACGGTCATGAGTATCACCTACCAAATTGCAAGAAGAGGCTTTAAGTGTCTATTTTTTCTTTCGACCTGAATTCATTAATGTAATTAAAGTTTGGTCGATATCAAAAGTACAACAAATTTGTTGCAACACAGCGCTCATGAATTGTGAATCATTATCACTGATTAACTTTCTTAGTATTCCGTATCTCAAGAACGCTTCCTCCATTAATTTTGTTACACATTCAAGTGAATGAAACTTAAGGGAAAAGTTCCACTTAGTGGCACAATCTACTACAATAACAATCCACGTGTCCCTATTTGTTTTTGGTAATGTTCCAAATAAATCTATACTTAATGTTTCAAATCGCTGAGCATAGCCGGAGTTCTTAAAGGTTCAGCAGACTTCTGATTGGTTGCTTTAAATCGATCACAATAAGGACGTTTCTTTACATAATTTACAGTATAGAATCTCATGCCTGTCCAGGGATATCTCTGAGCAATATGTTGATAAGTTAAGTAAGTAAGCATTAAGCTTATTCTTTTGATCAGACGTTAGCAATTTGCCTTCATCTACACGTAAATCGTATGAATTGACTTCAAATTTTTACATGGGAATGCGTTCAATAGATTCGCAATCAAACGTAACATCATGCCTATAAGTTTTCAAAAAGATACCATTTTCTTTGAACGAATTATAAATACAATCACCTGCAATACATCGATTTGCTTCAGTATCTGCACAAACATACACCTCTTTGTTGCAGATCGTAATACATATATTTGCAGCTGACTCTTTGGAAGTATTACAACTATAAAGAAGAACTTTTCGTGCTTCCATAGTGTCTTTTATTCCTACAGAAGTTCCTATTTAATTCTTTATAAATATTAGTTTATCGCAACCGTAACAAGAAATTTTAGATTTGTTACCCGAGAGAAACCCATGTTTTTTCGATACGCATGGAGGCTGTTTTGCTTCTTATATCTATCTCGCGAAGTAAATTCCTTCTTATTACTTTTGACAACAGTATTCTTTTTTACATAACTGGATATAATGTTGCCATAAGTATCACGCTTTTCAGTTAAAACATCTGGGGAATTTAACTGTTCCCATTCATCTAACATATGTTCCTTGCAATCACTGGGAACCCTTATTTTCATTTGATCAGTTACGATACAATTTGTAATTTGAATTTTGATGAAATATCTAGCTCCTTGAGCCGGTTTACAAAATATGTTTGCTATTCAAAACCTGTTGAACCTGTTCAACCTGTATGTTGACCTGTATGTTGTATGTTCAACCTGTAATTTGATTATAGTAATCATGCTAGGTACTCTCTTTTTGCTCCCGATGGACAAAAACTAACTGTTTAAACTTATCCTAACTAATTTTAAAGCATTAAAATAACAATTTCTTTACACAAGCGACATTCGGAGCATTTTCTTCTGATTCATTAGAGTAGAAATCGAGCTCGGGATCACACTAAGCTCGTGAGAGACCCAAAGAGGGTCAGGTATTTTCGATAGCCTCCCTAGCAGTACATGGAACAGACTAATATCACCAGTCTCTGCCCTAAATGTAAGCAATAATTTTTGTACATCAATTCTTTTTTTTTCAGAAGAAATTGCAGACCACACTGCATTATCAGCTAACGCTCCAACATAATCTGGAACCTGTAATTTGAGATTTCCAGTTCGAAATTCATTTCCATTTTTAGTTTCACTTTGCCTCAAAAATGTCTTGACTGAATTTTTCTTCTAAAATTTCCTGTCTAAGCTTTTGTTTCTTTATCACGATAATATTTTTTATTAGTGAATTAACCAATCTCACTCTTTAAACAGAAAGAAGCATTTTGTAAACGTACGTAAATTAGCAACTTTCATGAAGGGTTGTACCATTTCAAGCCAACATGATATAAAATATTTATAACCCTGCCAATTTCCGACATTTTGAAAAAAAAATTTTTGTAAATATTCAGAGTACAATAAAAGAAACTAACCTAGGAAACACTTAAACCGTTAACCTACCCATGATATTTGCTTAAACACTTAGCATAGTTGTTTTCTTGCCACAAGTTGGACTCCCAATTATATGCTATAGTTGGTTTTTTACTCCGCTTTGATCAACCAATAACACCCAAACGTTCATCGACTAGTTCAAATTTCTTTATTATTAATTAGATTAATATTTTAGATTAAAATTTTGATTATTTCAACAGGAACGCTAAGTGCTACATTAAGACGCAGTTGTCGCGTCAATCAAACTGTAACTGTAATGAGAGGTAAGCTTCTCTGTGCTGGAGTGGCAACAGTGATACGAGAAAAGAAAATGGACACGGTGTTCAAGAAAAATGGCGAAAAAAAAAGCCTGTAATATGTTTGTGTTGTGCTGTTTTGTTTAAATATATGTTGTTGACATTTTCTTCAGGTTGTCCTCTATGAACAAAACTTCTACATTCATTTCACAATCAATCCTAATAGGAAACAACAGCAGTTCTTGTAAGAAGAAGACTGAAGTTCAACTACATAATATTATTTTTTTTATACAACGCAAATCAATGGCTACAACCCAAAGCCTAAATTACAACTAACAGATTTTTAAAATTTAAAAACACGATGAATCACCTCGCGGTTGCCACACATCCAGAATCAAGATTTTTTTTCCTCTCTCCACATGCTGTCCGCTACATTGGTCTCGCGAAAGTTCAGACTGAAACTAAAACGATTCCCATGAGAAATCGCGCGTAACAAAAATAATTATACTGTTATTGTAAAAAGATGAGACGTTCGATAAAAAGGCTCTTAACAAAATATTAAGTATTTTTAACATCGTATGAACAAACAAAAAACGTTATTGAAAGCTTTTGTAAATAATAAACATTAAAGTAATTAAACAGTTGTAAAAAAAAGATGAATAGATTGATAAAAATTCTCTAACCAAATATTAAGCAATTTTGTTGGAAAAATAGCAATTAAAATAATTAAATTTGCTTCATTATTTTAATAATGAAATAAAAAGTGAATTTCTTACTAATTAATTTAAAATAATAAACTTTTAGATACTCCATCTATTAATTCTTATATGATAATTTTAAATATTACATCATAATTATAATTTTTTTTATTTTTTATCCGATATATATTTTTTTTATATATTTATGTTTTTTATTTTATTTTTTATCCGATATATATTATTTTTTATTATTCGGACTTTATTTTTTCCACTTAACATGATTTTCGTATTTAAATTATTGCTAATTGGAAATAATCTTATTAAAAATAATACAAATCTTAAACAATTAATATTTTATTAAATTACATTCTAAAAAATTAAAAGTATCTTTTGACAAAATTTCCATGAGCTTTTATTTAAACCGTTTTTCACGACACTGCATACTTGAAAAATTCCTCAGCAACAAATAGCAAGTACAAAAAATAAAACGCCGTCCTTTTTCACTTGTTACACAAAATATACTTTTTAAAAACCAATTCTTAGGAGATATGCCTTGGTTCATAAATAATTAATTAAATTAATGCAATTAAAAACCAATGGTGATCTTGTTTGTTAGTTTCAACTTGCATAATCATTGGCTTAAAATATTTCAGGCCCATACAAAAACACAATGTAATTTTATTGGGTGGTCTCATAATGCATTTTAAACATTTATCGCTCACTTAATCATAGGAAGTTGTCAGTAAAGATTATATCGACTCTAAATGGTATAATTATGATAAAATAACATAAATGAACAATTATTATTGCTTAAATAAATAATTTAAAAATTATTTTTATCCTTTTTAAACGTTTACCAACAAAATCAAACAAATATATCTTGAATTTTTCTTAATAATCATAACAAGAAAAAGGTAGCCTAGTACTAAGGTAATGAATGAAAATGATTATAATTTTGGATGCGGATAATTTTCTCTAACTTTAAAATAAATTTCAATTTTTTAACAGAAGTTGGTGATCATAATATTTTCACCCTCTGAATCGAAAGGGGCTGAATTAACAAAATAATAATAATAATAATGCGCTAAAAATCTAGTGTTCCGTAATTATAAAATGTTAAGTTAACAGTTAAAAAATTTTTGCTATTTAATTTTGTTTATCAAATACATTATTACATAATTTAGTTTCCTATGAATCATTTCCAGTGATATCATTAACAGTGATATCAATATATAATCATGTTCATATAGAGCATCAAATGAAAATCTTCACATGGGTTTACTTAAGAGAATGAATAAGGGTTATGCCATTTCTTTTGCCTGGGGGAGGAGGAAGGCGCAACAAACATATTTGTCGAAATCATGAAAAAAAAATTGAGTGTAAAAAAACTATCAATCTGTGAATCTATTTTTAAAGACATGTGTTAAGAAAATATATTAGTTATAGTTGGTTTTTAACAATAATATTCAAAAGAAAACGATAGATGGCGCCATGAAACCATACAGATTTACAACCGAGAAATTTATGTACTTTTAAATATCATATTTACATACACTTATTTCGTAATCCGCATTACTCCTGCATATGGAAACGGAAACGATATACATGTCCGTTTATGTATATGCTAAATATACATGAACAGACATGTATACCATTTATTTATTAAATAAATATATGGTATGCATGCTCATATATGAATATATATACGTCATTTAATAAATAAATGACTTATATATACATAAATTATTATATAAAGCATTATTAAATAGATATATATACCCAACCACTAAATTTTTTAAAAATAGTTTTTTAATTATTATTATTATTTTTTTGCATGAATTCTGTTTATTTTTGTTCCTTGAAGCTTTTATTTTGTTGTTTTCAACATAAAATTACTCCACTTTTCATAACAAATTATATCTTTTTCTCAGTTGTTTAAGCATATTTCATTGCAAATTATCTCATTCAGTGCTAAATAATTAATGAAAAAAATTAATTAATTCAGTGCTAAATAATAATTAAAATGTCTGGGATGGGGAGATAATCACTAATGAGCTTATTAAAAAGCAAAGGGAGAAACCAATTATTGTTAACTAACAAACATGTGCGATTCTTACTAACCACACTCGTACTTTGAATCGCCAAGTAATAATTACGATGTATCACTGACTAACTAATAACGAATATCGGAAATAACTAGATATCCAACACTTGAGTCCAATATCAATAAAATCAGGCATGAACAGGCTTTTTCCATTGATGTTCGGATCCGCCAATTATCTTCAAAGATGTTCTACCGGTTTCGAAAATCGGTTATTCTGAAGGTGGACATCGAAATTTCGATGTTAAACATCGAAACATATGCAGGAAGTCACTATCGAAATTTCATTAAATTAAAAATAATGAAATCGGACATGTGTTTTTGGACTTAAATCTATATTTCACTAAATATTGATTCATCGCCTTAGACACATAATTTACCTTAAAAAGTCAACCAAGTGTGCTATAATTCTTTCTATGTTCCTCATAGATATTAATGATGCTATGTAATTATGCAAAACACAAGGCAGAATTTATTTATGATATTATGTATAACACAAAGTAGCTGTTAATATCTTGTTAAAAAAATCTATCAAAGCCAGAGATATGTTAGATTAATAAATTGTGTTGCAGCATTTTTTATTTTCGTGCTCTTTTTTTCTTGTCTCTTACTGTAATTGTTTATAATTCCGACATTAGAAATAAATAGGTAACTGCTAATACCATGTCATTATGAAAAAAAAAAAACAAGTTAGCTGTTAACATCATAGCATTATGTAAAAAAAAGATAGCTGTTAATACCAAAGCGTTATGTAGAAAACAAGGTAGCTGTTAATAACATAGCGTTATGTAAAAAAACAAGGTAGTTATTAATACCATAGCATTTTGTAAAAGAAAAGTAGCTGTTATTTATGGTATTATGCAAAACGCAAGATATGTACTTTCCTAGCTTGGCTAGGTTTTAAAGCATTTTGCTCATGGCGCCATCTATCGCCTGAATCTGTAATACCGGCATGTAAACAAGTGGTGTTTAACACTGCTTGTATGCCAAACCTTTTTGCTTTCATTATTATTTTTAATTTGCTTAATCTTAATTCTTTTATTTTATTAATCTTTTATTTTTGGGCATCGTCAACGGACCCCTAATTGTACCGAAAGCTTTAGCTTTTTCGATCTCCTGCTTTAATTGTTAGCAAGCAGGAGGTGTTTTTCTTAACTTTAATTTGTTCTAATCTTATTTTTATTTTATTCTATAATTTAAGCAACCTCAATTTATGCTAATGTGTTAACTCAATTAAGATGTGGAGGTTTTGTGGCTCTTAAAGCCACCTAGGAACTCCGTAATCGGTACGCCCTTTGCCCGTTGCCCGTTGCAAAACGCAAGTCATCTGTTATTTATGGCATTATATAAAACATAAGGTAGCTGTTATTTATGGTATTGTGTAAAACACAAGGCAAAGGTGATGGGAGAAAAAAAAACCCGTCGAATAATTGACAAACAATTGCTGTTAATTATATTAGTGGAAATCTAACTTTATTAGCACCAAATATTTTAGATTTAGGCTCTGTAAAATTTCTCATTAACCTTTATCTTAAACTATCATTCTTAATTACTATTATCCTAAATTCCCCAATTCTGTTGGTAGGGTGAGACATAGATGGTTACCCTGTTATCCTCCCTCGCTGTCGTTTGGGGACTTCTCCAAGGTGAGAATTCCTATGCTTGATAATTTAACTTAATTAGTGTCTAAGTCTAAATGAGATATGGACGATTTCTGTTCTATTTCACCTCTGAATAACAGACATTATACATATTTAAAATAGTTTAGTTATTTATAATTTAAAGATTTTAATTCGTCACTTTTCTGTATAATATTTATTTTATCTTATAAAATTCGAAGTCATGAGGTGTTCGAAATGAGGCAGAAAAACAAATCAAAACGCATCCCCTGACACTTCGGTGGCAGGTATGCGGAATTTCGAATATACATCACTTACCACATAACAGCTCAAAAAGAACAATTTCGAAACATTATGACCCATGAATTGATTTAAAAAAAAGAAACAACACATTTCTCTAAAATCGTTATGGTCTTTTTTCCTTTTAATGGATTAGACAGGTGCTAAATATTAGCCTTTTACAATTTAAAAAAAATTAAAAATTAATAAGAAGTTTTAAACTAAAGAAGAAGCATGGAGTCAAATTCTCTTCCCATATGTTTTGTTTTTGCCTAAGAACTGAGATACAGTTCTCTGATGTTTTAATTCTTATAAATAATTATGTTAAACATTTCAAGACACCTGCACTCAATGATTACCTCACCTCAGGAAATGTTTATATAGACCAAGTTACTTTTATCATTTGTTGTGATGAGTTATGATATTAGAAGTGATATTAATCTGTGAAGTTGAAATCTTTCGATTAATTTGTCCTGTAATTTGCTGTCCCGTTATTGAATTGATACTGTTCTGAATCCCCAAGAAAGCTCCAATTAAATATTATTAGAACTTACATTATGCTTTGAACCATTAAGTTTAATTAAACGTAATTTATTGCCAAGGACATGAAAGGGATATTTGATCGCTTCCACAAATCAAAGCACATGCCGAAACCATTCTTTAAAGAAGGATTCCCTGTTTAAAAGTACTACTGTGCCCAAAAAGTATGACCGATTTTCAATTTAAAATTCCCGGGGCTTATGGAATTTTAATTTTTTTTTTCTTTTTTAGGTTTCGGGCACTGTTCTTGGCATCTGTGGGAAATTTGACGCCAAGTTACGCTTGGCTTTGTGAAACGCTAAAACTGATTCCGGCGATTTTTGAAATGTCTGAGTTAATTCAGCAAAGAACTTGCATTAATTTTTGTTTGCGGAAAAGTATAGAAAGTTGCAGAAGGATTTCGGTGAGCATCCCTATATCAGAAAGAAATGTTTAGAAGTGGTATAAGCAGTTCAAAGAAGGCAGAGAACGCGTTGAAAGGAAGAGTCCTCTAGCCGACCATCAACCTCAACCGACGAAGCTCACGTCCAAAAAATTAAAGATTTGGTGCTTACAAACCGTCGATTTACAATTAGAGACCTTGCTGCTGCTGTTGGAATTTCAAAAGGATCTGACAATTCCATTTTAAAAGATGGTTTGGGCCTCAAACGCGTCAAATCTCGATTGGTACTGAAAACACTGAATGCGCAACTCACACAACATTGATTCTTCGTGAACTTTTGCCTAAACTCAAAGGACCACTCCGGGGAAACCGTTTTGAGTGGATTGAATAAATTAAACGTGAATTACCGCGCGCTTTGAAGGCCATCCCAGCCGATGATTTTTTAGCATGCATTGAGAATTGGAAAAAAAGGTGGTATAAGTGCATTGTGTCCGGAGGGAATTATTTTGAAGGCGATGAAATAAATTTGGAAGAATAAATAAAGAGTTTTTGAAAAAAAAATTAGTCTTACTTTTGGGGCACAGTAGTATGTTTTGGTTTTGCCTAAAAACTTAGATACAGTTCTCTACTGTTTTAATTCTTATAAATAATTATGTTAAACTGCTCAAAACACCTGCACTCAAAGATTGCCTTACCTCAGGAAATGTTTATATAGACCAAGTTACTTTGATCATTTGTTGTGATGAATTCTGGTATTAAGTAGTATTCATCTGTGAAGTTGAAATCTTTCGAATAATCTGTCCTATAATTTGGTGTCCCGTTATTTAATTGATACTGTTCTGAATCTTAAGAAAGCTCCAATTAAATATTACTAGAACTTACTTTATGTTTTGAACCATTAAGTTTGATTAAATGTAATTTATTGCCAAGGACTTGAAATGGATATTTGATCGCTTCCACAAATCAAAGCACATGCCGAAACCATTCTTTAAAGAAGGATTCCCTGTTTTAAAGTAAGATATGATTAATGTTTAAAATGTGTGATGTTCTTGTTAGTCGGTCTTTTGTTAAGATTTAAATGATTACATTTGTCAGAAATGATGGATTGGCAAAAGAAAAAAAAAATTAAAGCTGTATTTTTTAAAACCTAATTAATCTTGCATATGAATGGAGTTGTGATCTTTATTCTTGAAATAATGTAATGATATATCATTTCATTATATATTTCAACTAGTTTAAGCTATCAGTTAGCTTTACTATACACTTGGATGCCCTAGAGATAGAATTTAAAATCTTTGTCAGTTATCTTTTTTCTTTGTTCAAAATTGTAAATCATACAAAGTATAAAAAACTCCAACCTACTTTACGACTTTTAAAAAGGTGAATGATTGTTCGGCTCAAAGCAAATTTTTCATTACTATGCAAATGGATCTGCCTTGATTCATATAAGATTCCTGTCCATTATGGAAGTTATTGGCACATTTTCTTTTGTTAGAATGTTTTACTTGTATCAAGTTTAGATCATTTATGCAATAGTTTTTCCATTATGTATCTTGATACATAATCCGTCTACACTTGTTAACCGCTTTATAATGGAAAAGCACGTTTCTTGATTTGACATTTATACATATGAAACAAATATAGTGTCTGGTGCCATTAACTGTAAGAAAAGAAATTTTCCGATTTTTGGAAGATCATACCTATTGTCTTCCGTTAACAGTTCATTCCATATGGAGCAATCTAATATTTCTATAAAAAGATGTATTTTATAATTTTTGCTTAGAAATTTTTAACTATAGGATAATAGCTTAATTTAATTATAAACGTTACTCTATTGTAGTTTTACCTTTACTGCAATTTATCAATTATATTATTATGTAATTCATTTGTTAAAAATAATAAATAGACAAATTCCTTTTAAAATAAAAAGAAACAAATGCCTAGATCTAATTTATCAGTAGATACGAATTTTATTTGTTTACTTCCGTTTGCAAAGAAAATATTATATTAATTTTTATTAAAAAGACAAACTAATTTTCAAATAAATGTTTAATTATATAATGTAGAATGTCTTCTTGAAAATAATGATCATCTTTAAAACAGAGTAATCACTTTTTTAACAAACAATGTTCAAAAGTAAAATCAGTACACAATATTTCTAGCTAAAAATGTGGTCCTCATCATAATTGGTAAGTGCGCTATTCGGTTGATAATATCTATAATTTAGAGTAACCGTGCTTCTTCCTATCCACTGCAAGAGCGCCCCCCTCCCCCTATAGCATTCAAGAAAAATGGCCAGTAGGTCTCGAGACTCTTTCCCAAGAGGAAGTGCAGTTCAACCAGCGCTGCCGCTGAGAAACGTTGAGTACAGCGCTGTCAAGCGCTTCTGTTGAGAAACGCTTAGTTTGTAATCTCTCATCCCGAGAGGAAATATATTTAGCACAACCCTGTGTCGGCTTACAACAGACTCTCATCCGGAGAGGAAGTATTGTTCGCGCATCTTGAGTTCCTGAGTATCTTTATTTTCTGCTTAGAAGTGGAATACTTCCACGAATCTAGAATTATATGATTTTAACTGTGTTATATATTGTCTGCCTGTAATTGTTTGTGTGTGGTGTTTGTGCTTGTGTTAATAAAGCTGTGAGTTTTCAAACTTGTGTTTCAAGTCTCAACCCATCCACATCCAGTTACAATACAGAGCTATTATTATTCCAATACCTGTAGTGATGAAATGAAAGAATCGAATTTTATTGCGTATCTTAACCCAGCTACTTAAATATCAATGTGAATCTTAACCCAGCTGCTAAGTAGAAACCAAAAAACAGATGGCATCGTCGGAAACAGAAGTTTCAATGTTGACCTCCAATAATATGTCACTGTAGTCATAAAACTGTAGAAGATAAATTACTGTATAAAGTTTCTGCTCCATATAATAGTGAAAACATTAAATCGAAGTTTAGTAATTTATCTTTCATGTTATCCAAAATGTTTACTATCAGCAAGGATTCATTAAGAAATAGCACAATATTATACCGAGTTTTGTTTAAATCCATTATATCCATTATTAATGTGTATTTATCATTTTTTGATTGATGAGCATGTCAGTGTTCTTCATTTTTAAAGTATACATTTTTTTTTTATTTGCGTTTCTATGAGATTAAAATCAATATATTTTTTTTTATTTTGTTCAATCATTTGGGACGCTTTAAATAAGTTACCTCCTCATATTTATTAACGCTCAGCCAGAATATATTCCTTAATAATAAAAATGAATACCTACCTAAATTTGAATTCCATATTTTATACAAAAATTAATGACCCTAATTAGTTTTCGTAAATATCTAAATTACCGAAAAAATAGTTTGCTGGGATTTTATTGTGAAGTGCAGGTAAAAGATCAATAAAATGATAACAAAAAATATTTTAAAAAAATTTTTCTACCATGAAATCTGTCTTATTATTTTTTAGCATTCAATTGGATAAAAATGTTAAAATATTATAGCAATAACATATATATAATCATTTTAAAGATTTGTTTTAAATTTATCTGATTTATTTAAAATTTTCTAGGCATTTAATAATATTAGATAAAATAATATGAAAATTGTATTTTAAGTAATGAAATATATTTAAAGTTTTTACAAAAGCTTATTTTTTTCACAGTTTTTGCAACAAATATTTTTTAAGAAAACATATTAAAACAACAATATTTATGTAAAACTATAGTATATTAAAAAGATTTAATTGTTTATTTGTCAACTTGCATTTTATATCTAGTGGTATAATTTTTTTTTTAAATTTAAAGTATAACGCATATTAGTATCATAAATTTACATAATTGCGAAACAATTTTAAATTAAAACATTCAACTTTTTTCAGTAACTTACATTAATAAATGAACTTCCAAAAAAAACATTTTTTTTTCACGTTGGTGACAGATTTTAAGTTAAGATTATTAAATTAGAAAGTGTTTTATTTATCGTTTAATGCATAATTATTTATATACATAAGTTGTGTCATTAATTTTAATATTGTAAAATTGTAAAATTAATTGATTAATGTATATTAAAACTTAAGTGATGTTATCAAAAATGTTTTTGGTAACTTTTTCTTGTTGTACCTCTTTTTTTTATATTGTAGTGAAATTCTCATTCAATATATAACTCTCATTCTTAATTCTCACTGCCATATGTAGTGAAATTCACCACGTGCATTCAATGCAATAATTATAAATTGTATTTTTTATACTTTCAAAGTATCAAATTGTATAAAATGAGAAATGATATATTAAAAGAGAAATTATATATATTCAAATGTGTTGCATTACTGTATTAATATGTTGCTCTACACATTATTCAAAAGTACCAAATCAATTACTATGCAACAAAGAAGTATGTGCAATAAATACATAGACAGTTACAAAAATTTTTATGTTCCTATTTTTTATTTATGCTTCAATATTCTTTAATAGTAACATTTAATTGTGTTGCAAATACTCAATAGGCACACCTTTTTTTTATCGGTTATCACTTTGGCATTGAAATAACTGGCCAATAACTGAGGTATAAACGTAATCTCCTGCACTATTTGTTAACATTATTAGTTATAAAATTAGCATTAACATTATAACATTATCTAATAACATTAACATTATAATATTATGTATTAAAATTTACCTAACATTACTCGGCATTTATTTATTTAATATATTTTATAGTATTTATATCCTACAATATGATAGGGTTTTATTGGAATTTTTATCTAAACATTTTGATTTTAATCATTATCAAAATTTTAAAAAATCACAATACTATTTTAAATTATTCGTGAACGATAAATGTATCTAATTTATTGCTCTTTCAAAGATTTTGTTCAAAAGTTTCATAGATAGTAATCACAAAAAATATGTGTAGTTTAATAAGATCTCATAAACAGTGTAATTTTTGTGTTTTGTATTCCAGAAAATATGCAAATTTAAGCTGGAAACATCATGTTTATAAAACGATGTTCGTATAAATGCATAGAAATCACAGCTGTAAATGATTCCAGGGCGGCCAGGAATGATTACTGATAGAGATAAAGCTGTATTTTCTGAAATAATTTCTGGAGTAATCCCATATTTGTTTTTTTGCATAGCGAAAAACCTACCACCAAGCAGCCCAACTGTAACATCTGGTACCGTTAGCTAGTGTAAATCTAGTGCCTTTGACTAGTAACTTATAACATTGGCACTTTCTCGTTGGCTACGGTATCCATAATTATTGCGTAGAGGAAGTCAGTTGAGTGAGTATTTGTGTACAGGTACGAGCATTTATCATTATACTTTTGAATTTTGATCAGGTTAATAAATATTTTTATTATTGTTGTTTTAAAATAATGCACTGCCCATTTATAAAATAGAAAACACTTTGTATCAATTATCGACGCAAGACTATCTTTACAAAGTCTATCAATATTTAAAACCAATTATTGTTATTCACACTATCAGAGATAATCAAATTTTCTATTAACGTAATAACTATAAGATTGAATAAAAATAAGGAAAAATTTTGTATATAATACAATGGTATTTAATTTCTATTTTTCTTAAGCATGACAAAAGATCTATCTGAAATTATTAAAGGTCTTACCATGCTGTACACTATGTTGTAGCAGCTAGTAAAAAAATTTTCATTTCAAATCTACCTGCAATGTCTAACTGCTTTCAGAAATGCATATATTCGATATTGATTGTGATAATGTATAAAAAGTGTTTTGTACGCACTTCCTAGTTCACTTGAGGGAATGCCTCAAATTCTTTTCCATAGTAGAATAAATTTTGGTGAGTTATAACTAAAATTTATCCCAGAAAGTATTGTATTCGCTTCATATTTCTCGGTAGACTGTTCATGTTACACATAAATGAGATCCCATCCATGTACATAAGAACATAAAAAACTTTTTTTTCCATATTTTCACAAAATCAAAAGTATTATAAATTATTATTTAATATATTTTAGAATTTCTGTTTACTTGCTATTCTAAATAAAAATTTTTAAAATGGGTAAAAGGTAAAGGTAAGGGTAATTATATTTGTAATTAGTTAATAAATTTCCAAAAATTAATTGCTTATTTTAAAACAAAGTACAAATATATTAACTCATTTTAATTGTCGTAATTTTATGATTTTGTCTTGAAATTTCTCAGTTTACCACTAAAATAAAGTAATCATAAAAATAAAATTTTATAGAATAAAATGTAATATAAAATAAAAAAAAAATATTTTTAATGTAGACTTTTCCAGATTCTTTACATTTGTATTTAAATAATTATATATTATATACTGTTTGAAACAGTAAATATAACTGTTTTTGACACAAATTAAATTTGAGAATTAATAACCTATGCATCCGAAAGAGAATTACTATCAATTCAATATAAATCTTTTTATTGAGTGTATAAAATACATGATTATGAAGGCACAAAATAAGCCTGTATAATGATTGAGACACTTCGGTGTCTAACCCATGCAAAATATGCACAGCTATATAAGCAGGATCAGACACCTATACATACGACATCCGTAAGACAGAGGAGTACATACTTGAAAATAATGAAAGAAAAATAGAGATGAATTCTTTGGGTCCTATTTACAAGGGGATAAATCTCTGAGGTGTCTTCATGAAGATGTTTATCTGAATATCATTTGGAGAGATTATTTGTCAACTGAATTAATGCACTATTAATTCCTGAGAAGCCAGTAGGAGGTTCACTAACAAAAATGAATTAACTTTATTTGCAAATTTAACTGTTTTTCGTTTTATTCTTATTTTCAATTAGAGTTAAATTCTGAAATTGCAAATAGTTTGCATTATGAGGAACTTATTCGAACATAGATGAAGGAACTATTTTCAAACAATTAATGAAATCTGTAAAATAAATGGTTACAAAATAAAACTATGAAAATTATCCTTAAATTATTAGATCATTTTATAAGGACGGCATATCCTTATAAAAGGATCCAATGTTATATTGCTTTAGTGTTGAAGCACTCTTATAAAATACTTTTAAAGTAACTACCTGAATTTAACAAGAATGCTTTAACTAGCAGCAAACTATTATTTACCAACCAAGTACAAGATACTGCTAAAATGCAAAATACCAAATAGATATATCAGATATACATCCCTTTCCTACACCACGAGAAGACTAGGGATCATGAACGAATAATACTCTGTATGCATATATAATTCTTTGTATTTTTTTAGTATCCTGGATATCCTCCATATCCACCACCATATCCAGCTGGCATGCCTCCATAAGCAGATGTCAGTGCTGGATATCCACCATAGAGAGAGGATCCGAGACCACCACCATATCCACCAACTCCATAGGAGGCATAGGGTGAGCTTCCAGCAGCATATCCTCCATAAGGTGGCATGGGCATGGGCATCATGGGGGCCCTCTGCTTCTGGTTCTGAGACTCCTTGTGTTTGGTGATGAGGGAGGCAAGGATGGAGGCTGCCACCAACATCTCAGAAGTCTTCTTACCCCCGAATCCCTTGTTTCCCAGTCCCAGGAGGCCGCCGATGCCTGCTTCGGCTTGCTGGATGACCAGTCCACTCAGGACCAAGAGGGAAAAGGTGAAGAGGGTGAATCGCTGGGATTGGTGTCTAGACATCTTGGAAGCGAAGAGAGTCATTGTGGTACTAGAAAAAAAAATAAAGTGAAACGTTACACAACGAACCTGGTATCAAATATTACAAGTTTGAGAATTGAAATAAAAAAAAAAAATGTATTCCATGTTGCAGTTTATAGTGATTTTAATGAATTAATGAATGTCTTTCGAAAAGTATATTCTTAAAAATAATTTTCAATTCAATTGGAGCAATGAAAGATTAAAAATTATTTTAAAAATTTAGTGAAAGATTTAGCTGTGGTGTTCTGTCGAGACGTTTGATGCTTTCATAAATATTCTACAAAGCTTTAGTATAGTTTCAATTAAAATATTTTTAGAATCAAGTTTCTAAACTGAAGGGACTTGCCAAGTTCCCATATTACCAAATAATAGAGAAGATGTCTGAAATGATGAATCTACAAAAATATATAAAACTTTCTAGCTATAAATATACATAGAGTTTTAAAAATTTATAATCAAAATAAGAAAAAAATTAAATATACATAAAATTATGAATTAATTGATCTTATATACTTGAAATACCAATCAGCTAAAACAAAATCAGAATTGTAAACGACTAAAAAGAATTAAACCATTGTCACTCCATATTCAAAATTTATCACATTTATTTATTCATTTTGCTGTTTATCTTTGTTTCTAGTGTAATCTTCCATGAAAATATACTTTTGTATGCACATCCTGCTTAAGATGACTTCTGATGTACACGAAGAAAATAAGCTCAAACTTCTTGGCGAACCTCTTCCTCTCCTAATTGTCCGCCACGCCCTTTTTTTCAGCCAGAAGCAACGCCAAATCTTCTCATAAAGAGATTACATCAGTTTGACAAATGAGGTTTACTTTAAAATCCATTTGTTACGTTTTCCCACGGTTATTTAGCAGTCCTATTAACCATCTCAGCTTCATCGCCTGCACCTGTGTTCCAAAATGTGTGTCAAGCCCCAATCGAACATTTGATGCACGTATCCTTTTGCATGTTCCATCCTGAGCTCAATGGTCCGTGAACAATGAAAAAGATTTTACAAAACCCCATTAATGTTTTAACTGTTAACTGAACTGTTTGCGGCACCCAGTGATAAGGGGATACATGATTCAATAATGCTGAAGGGAGTGTTATTTTTTTTCTTTCTTTCTTCCTTCGTTTTGCACCTCCAGGCAATTTCTTGCTCTACAAATCATCTCTGTCTGCCTCGTCTTTGTCTTCTCATGCTTCAGGATCTTAACTTGATGGCTAAGGCATTTTAACCTTAATTCTTTTTTAGCGTACGTTCCCATGCTGTGTTCTCACGTGGATGTTTGAGTTTCCATTCATAATCTTCTACCTAATGGTGCTGAGAGCTTAATTTATGAAAAATCAAGGTTAACGGTTCGAAGTTATACTTTGTTTATTTATTATGTTGCCTGGTATTCAAACTGAGATCTCAAACATCCGGATATTAGATGACTGGGAATTTGGTACTAAGCAGATTGTGTTCGGTTTCGCACGGCACAATTAGCCTACTGTTACATTTTTTTAATGCATACCAAGTTTAGCAGATAAGATGCGGCTTATTTCATATGGATTTCAATTTCTCAATAGGCCATTTTTAGTTCAGTATACAAAAAAGGAGGTTGAAATACGATCTTATTAACATAATAAAAATCAACTAACCTTCAATCTTCATAATAAAATATATTATTTTAAACTTAGTTTACGGACATACACATTTTCATCAATAATTAAATTTTAAACATAGATTTTATTATTAGTTAAGATTGTAATATTATGTATTTATATTTAAGGATTTATAATACTGAAATTAGAAATTTTAAGTAAATTATTATAGAAATTTTAAATTGATAAATCTTTTGTGTCTGTGTGAAAATTTTCTAATTACATATATAGTTATCTAATTTAGAACTAAATAAAATCACCATTGTTTTTAAATCAAAATTTATGGTGGAATCATACGTAAATGTGTCGTCTATTATAATGCTCAAAAATTATTTTAACAAAAAAGAAATCAGTAGTTACCCTCTAAATTATATATTTTAAAATAGAATGTTTTAACATTATTTGAATTTCAAAATTAAATGAAAGTCCCAATTTTAAAGTCATTGTTCTGTCTAATAACCAGTTTTTCATTGTACATTAAAGGAATATAATGTATTAATTAGTTTACAGTTAGAAGACGTACTGAGCAATCATTGCACTGAATATAAAATTGGATATAACATAAGATTTAGAATTTGATTATGTTTCTTTTCAAGAAATATGGTAATGTCTTTATGACATCTCGTTTAGAGAAAATTTTCCAGTTTATAGAAAAGACTGGTAAATTAGAATTGCGACAAATATATATATGCTGCTCTCTAAAATTTCATTTAGTTTTCGATGTTTTTAAAAATTGTTAATTAAATTTCGATGTAAATTTATCCAAATTAAACTAATAAATTTTAATATCCAATTATTATAAGATAAACTCCAGGCATCTAAATATGAAATAAAAGTGAATGCAGCATCATAAGACATGATTAATTTAGGAAAAAAATAGAAATTAGAAAAGTCTATAAAAGAAATTATATGAATTATTAAATGATTTCTATAGAACAATCACTTGAAAATATGTAAAAATCCAATTCATTTGTGGAATACCTCTAAATTACATGAGGAACAACAATTAAATTTTTATTAAAACAATCAATTTAATATTTAATCATAGATGAAACAATGATTAAATGATTTATTTAAATAAGTCACAAAAGTCTTTGAAGTTTATTTAAACTTCCTGTACCACGACAACAAAGTCAATGGACTTCAAAGCTGAAGCAACTACTATATTATGGCTTGAATTCCAAACAGAAGACCATCATGTTAGAAGACACGAGTCCACTTTTGCACCATAAAGGGTTAAGACCCGCCTTCAGGAAAAGTGGACAGAAAAAGAAAAATTAAAAGGAAAAAAAACAAAGCACTGAAGAGAAAGCAAAGAAGGCTAGTAGAACCACAAAAAAGTCAATCCAAAAATTGCCAACTAGGCCAACTCTTTCTCGCTCCAATAATTGGAGGTTGATGCTCGTAGAGGTCATTGGCAAGTTGAAGAACTATTCATAGAAAAAGGGTTGAACGATGCACTTTTTTTTCTTAGGCTTGTGTATTTTTTTCCTCCTTTCCATAATTCAGAGTTCATTCATGATATTTCGTTCATTGCCTTACCCTAAAGGGGTGGACGGTTTGCCCGGTTACAGTTAGCGTGGATTTCAGTGACAGGAAAAAAGCTGCTGTTTTGGTGGTTTATTAATATTCATTGTGTCCAGTGGGCTTTGTTAGAGAAACTGGTCACGTTTTCATGAGGAAGTGATGGAACTTTCACCATTCATGGTCTGTCTCGAGTTTTTCTCTGCCCTCTTAAGTAGATGATAGTAATTGCTTAATATCAGTGTAATTGATGATATGGGGTATATTTTAGATATAGAAGCAATTGTATTTCGTGAATGTATTTGAGAATCTAAAATTGTATGGTATTATTAAAAAAGTAAAAGCATGAAATTTAAGAAAAAAATTCTTGAAACTATGAGTTTAATTTCATTTTAAGGTGTAGCGATTGATTCAAATAGGTAATCATTTGGCATTAAAAATTAAAAGTTTTTGAAGTATTTATTGCTTTATTTTTAATGAAGATTTAATAATAATGAACCTCCATATATTCTTACAGAAATATGAAATTTTATATAGCATTTAAAAATAGAAAAAAAATGATAAAAAAGCATAAGAGTATTAAATAAGTGCCTTTTAAGAAATTTCATTTCTCGCTTATAACCTTTATCATTAAAATGTTTATATTAACATTATCTTAAAAATTTAAAATTCTTAACAGGAATCAGTGCTCAATATCATTTCTTTTCTTTTTAATATTTTAAAGAATATAAAAATATATTTTAGTATTTTAATGGATTTCACGAAAAATATTTGATGAATAAAATATTAGTTTTAGAGGAATAAAAAAAATTTTAATAAAAATTCTTTTAATTTTTACCTTTTTAAATACCTCTCTCTCTCTCTCTTAATGTGTTCTTAAATTAGATAAATACGAAATTACAAAATGGAAAAGAAGTATTTTAAGCAATTAACAGAAGTAATCAATAAATCAATCAATTAAATTTTTAACAATTTACGATATTTTATATAATACAAAAAAGACGAATGTGAACATTTTATTACTTTTTAATTTCACCTTTTTTATCTGCTTAAATACAGTAAGAAAAAATTTATTCTCCAAAAATTTATGCTTCTAATTTGAGAACGAAAAAGGCTTAATGTATTATTTCAAATAAAGATAATGTAAAGTTAAAAATAATGTTTGTCATTCGGTAATTTATTATATCTCTCAATTTATATTTTTCAAAAAAGAAATCGCTTTATAGTATTTAGTACGTTATGACACTTTAGGCTTACTTGTGACTTACTTTAGGTTATGTTAGGTAACTTTAGATTAAGATGGAGTTTAAACCTATTATTTAATTTCATCCTTAGGTTAAGGTGTTAACAGTTTATTTTCTTAAAATAAGGCTACAATATAATTCTATAGGTTGTGTTATAAGAAATAAATATCTCAGTTCAGTTATTTACATTATGGAATAATAAATTTATTTTTAAAAATAGCGGGACATAATATACAACCCACAATTTGACACCAAACTGACAAAATAAACTGACATTTTTTTATCACAGGTAATAAATCTCCTATCGATATGGGATAGTAAAAAAAAAAATGCTCATACAGGTGTGGAATCGTTGACCTTTAGTTGTTATTCTTAGAGTATTCAATTCTTTGTTGTTTTTTATGATTTCAAAGTGTGTTTATAGCTTCAGTAGAAGAAAAGAGCCGAAATCCGTGACATCATATAATCTATTTCTGGATGAAGGGTTTTCAAATTAGAACGCTGGAGTAAAAACTGGAAGGTCATTGCCTTTTTGTTCTATCAATTGTTGTCATAGGATACACATCGCCGATGAATGGGATAATCGATAATAATAAAATCGATTTTTGTAGGAAGACAGATTGTAGCAATTTGTTGCAAAAATATTCTTTGTTTGCCTAAAAAATAAATAATTTCGTACAAGAATGTACGATATCGTTTCTGATTGTTGCAAAAATTATGTTAGTTTGCCCATAAAATAAATAGTATCGTTCAAGAATGTACAATATCGTTTCTGATTGTTGCAAAAATTATCTTAGTTTGTCTATAAAATAAATAACATCGTTCAAGAATGTATAATACCATTTCTGATTGTTGCAATAAATAACATGCACATATTTAAAGTTAGTCATTTATTTGGTTTTATTTGAACTTAGTTTCCTTGCATTAAGATATATTTACATTATTTAATCATAAGTATGAAAAAACTGAAAACTAGTTGACTGAAAACTAAATTTGAAAACTAGTATTTAATATTTATTATATTAGAAATTAATATTTAATTAAAATTTAATATTTATTATATTATATTAAATTAAATTAATTAGAACTATTATTAAATAAAAAGATTAAAATTTAATATTTATTAGTAAAATTAGAAAATTATGGATCAGTTAAGTTATTTTGAGAAACATTTATTTATCTTTGCTTTCAAAATTTGAATTTATATGGATTTTGAAATTTCTTCAGATTACTTTGACATATTCTTTCAAATTTTGGTTACAAATAAAATAATTAGTTTTCAATAAAATGTAATTATAATGTTACATCTTAGACATTTCAAAATATTTTGACAAAGATAATTTCCAATAATAATAGGTTTGCAATTATAAATAAAACGCCATGTTTCAAAAAGTTATCAGACGTTTAATTATTTAAATTAATAAATGAAAATTTATTTTCTAAAATTATGAATAAATACTAATAATGTATTATTAAATTAATAATTAATTAATTTTAAAAGTTTATTCAAAAACCTACTTTAAAAAAAAAATTAGGAATAGATTTTAATAAATATACAATTCAAATTAACGACGTCAGTTTTTTTTAGATATTTTTTATAAGTTCCTATAGAATAGAATTTTATATTAAACTGAATGGAATTGTGATGTTGAAAATAAAAAAAAAAGTAATGATTAGATTTAGATTAGATTACTTGTTTAGATTTTCTTCATTTAAATATCTATTATCATCAAACAAATGTGAAGACTTAGCTTTTTTTTATTTAAAAAAAATCGAAAAGCAACGACTGGAACAAATCGGTTACTTCAAACACCATCAATTTATCATTGGAAACAAGTAGTGAACGAACTGTGACGCTACTATTAAAAAAATAACCGATCATTGAAGATTCTTCCTGACACAATCTCTTCCAATCTTGTTCTTTGTCAAAAATTAATAGCTTGATAAATGAATTTGATCCTCCTAGTAGAAACGTGAGAAGACTTTTAAAGAAAGACACTGACCCCTTTATTACCTTTTTGCTACCTGAGGGCGTTTTAAGCACTTAATTTAGGCGCTATGAATATATTTTGGTTACTAGACTTCGATATTTAATAACAAGTTAGTAGGCATGCTATAAAGTTACGCTCGAACCTAATTTTGTTTGAAAGCTTATGTCATTCTTTATTAATGGATGTATGTTGAGTAATTTCGCCATTGAAGATGGTTTGAATATTTATTATCGTTAAAGATCTACCTAGATTCAAGTGCCTTAAAGGCAAATGAATAATAAAAAAATATCTAACATGGTTTAGTTATCCATCAATTAAGTTCATTTATTGTTTTTTTGCTTATAGGCAAACATTATTTTATGGATTTCTTAAAATTTATTTAAAAGGATGCCTATGGAAAATTGACCATTTCTTTGACTATAAAAAAGGTTTGTGAATTGTCAAATAAGAGGTCATATTATTCGTATTATCTTTATTGAAGAAGTTAATTAATACATTTATATGAAGTAATTAGTAAAAATATCTAATATCACTGAAGATAGACATTAGTACCATATTTTAAATTAACCAAATATATATTTGTTAAATTGTTATACAATTAATATATAACTTTTTTTACAAATGTTAAGAAACCTTTACTATGACGAATTGTATTTATTATGAATGGTATTTTCTTAATTAATTGTTTTTTAATATAATAACTATCACGAATAATTTTTTTAAATAACCACCACAATAAAAGAATACGATTAAAATTAATACGAATCTTACAAATTTCATTTATTAGTAAAGGATAAATTTGTTAAACATTTATTGTTATTAAGAAAGATTATTTAAAATAAAACTTTTAACCTGTAATTATTTAAAAAAATAAACCTTCACCGAAATACAAATAAATAATTATTATATTTTAATTATAATAGGATTATTTATTTACATTTAATAAGAAATTTTTAGCTTATTAAAAATAATTCCTAATTAAAGCTTATAAAATTTTAAAAAAATGCTTAATTAAATCTGACGTATATTTCGTAAAAAATAATTCTTGATTAAAGCTTACATATATTTAAAAAAAATAATTCTTAATTAAAGCTTATGTATATTTTTAAAAAATAATTCGTTGAATTTCAAATTTTGAAGTTTTTTAGTATCTCTTAATAGTTTGGAGTTAAAAAAAAATATTTTATTAAATATATAACAACAAATTCTACATTGTGGAAACCCTTTAGATATAAAAAAAACAAAGGAAAATTTAATAAAAATTAAAAAGTAGTTTCGAAAATATTTTAACTTCAACAAATGAGTATAGAATGAGACAGATTGCTAAAGTTATTCTTAAAAAATATAAATGAAATCCAAAATATTTCGCATCTAAAACCATCTCAAGCAGAAGAAATCATTCGTTTAAAAAAAGAAAAGTCACAAAGAAATGATTCACGAGAAAAACAATGAAATGATTCGTTCCCTTACCTCTTTGGAGCGAGTCTTGGATGTGCTATCCCGGAATGCTGTTGGAAGAGAAGTGTGGGGAAAAAGTGAATGGGCCCTCCTTTAAATAGTGGAGTAAAGCCTGCGGCCGAAACTTTTCTAGGTCAGCAGACTTTGGACGAGATCTAGGGCATACGCTCAAGTTCATTGCTGTGCTGTACTTGCCTTCCATCCCTTATCGAGACACTAGGGGGCCGCGCACAAATTGATCCGCTGCAGCAGGTAGATGACCTTAAAATTGGCGATCGTGCTTTGAAATGAAAGTTGTTGGTGTTTCTCTTTTTTTTTTTTTTTTTGTTCATTCTGAGATAAACGATTGCAGTTTGTGGATGTTGTAGTATAAAATTATTTTAATTTCGAATAGTGTTTTGAATAGAAAGTTTTTGGCAAAATCGTCGTAATAGGAATAATTATATCACAATTTAAGTTAAATAGCGAATAGATGGATGCTTTAACAAGCTTATTTCAATGAAAACGTATATGATGGGAGATAATTTAACGTTAATTTCATTGATAGAGCATCCAAAATCTTGTAAGTTTTATTTTTAAATTATATATGTTGATTTACAAAATGGAAAATATTACATAAAATATTTTATACAACTTATACTTTTTTATAATCCTTTATTTTTTTAGAATTCTATATATTCCTGAATTCATGTAGTGATTTTTTTTAAAAAATTGGTTCTCAGATAATTTATTAGTGCAAGAAATTTTCAATAACGTTATAGTCAATATTGAAAAATATTTTTAAACATTAAAATATATAACTGGTATTAATTAATTAAAATGACCAATTTTCATGTATTTTTAATAACGAGTGCTGTTTTGATTTTATCAGTAAAAAATTTATTCATAGAAAAATAAAAAATTTAAGCAAAATATAAAAATTATAAAAATATAAAATATAAAAGAAAAAGATATATAATATAAAAGAAAAAAATATTAAAAATATAAAGGAAAAAAAATATAAAAATTTAAAAGAAAAAATTATAGAAACATAACTATAATACATAATGTAAAACATATAAAGCTTAAACTGTTGTAAAAATGTATATAAATTTAATATCTATATTTTTACAAAAGTTAATGCATAAAATAAATATAATGTATTTTAATCATAAATAAGTAGTTTTAATAAACAAAAAAAAAAAAAAAAATGATGACAAAACAGCATAATGACAAAAGATAAATGGCAAAAGATCATGATAACAAAAGATAAATGACAAACACATATAACATTTTAATCATAAATAAGTAGTTTTAATAAACAAAAGAGTTAAAAAATGATGACAAAACAGCATAATAACAAAAGATAAATGGCAAAAGATCATGATGACAAAATATAAATAACAAAAGATCTTGATAACAAAAGATAAATGACAAAACAACTTGATAACAAAAGATAAATGGCAAAAGAGCATGATAACAAAAGATAAATGACAATAGATCATGATAACAAAAGATAAATGACAAAACAACTTGATAACAAAAGATAAATGGCAAAAGAGCATGATAACAAAAGATAAATGACAAAAGATCATGATAACAAAAAATAAATGACAAAGCAACTTGGTAACAAAAGATAAATGGCAAAAGAGCTTGATAACAAAAGATACAAAAGGGCAATATAACAAATGATAAATGATGACAAAAGAGCTTATAAAAAAGATAAAAGATGACAAAAGAGTTAAAAAATATTATACAAAGCAAGAGATTTTACTAAAATTCGAAAATAAACAAAGGAAGATTCATCAATATCGTGAGTGAAGTAAGTGAGATTGAAAGTTAAAATTAAAATTTTTAGATATAATAGAGTTTATATGATTTGATTAATGAGTTATGTTTATATTATTAGATAAATAATGTATAATTACTTTATGATTTTTGAGTATTATAGCGTTTAGATATATAAATATAGAGTTAAAATGCATTCCTTAAATACAATAAAAATAATTTCTTTAAACATGTTTCAATCATATAGTATTTTATATATCAAATCAGTCTGGTATTATATTTCAAGCCCAAAGAATTCTCAGTATTTAATAACCATATGTTCAAATCATATCTAATAAATAAATAGTTTTTGAAAGTTTATAAAATATGGGGTTTTGTTTAATATAATGTATATGCAATATTTCTAATGATTTTATGAGATAACATTATATCTTTTAAAATAATAATGACTTAAATGTCGTAAATAATGTAATGTAAGTTAAATAATGATGTTAATAATGAATTCAATTAATAAATACCTTTATGATATCATCATTAAGATAATTAATTTCATAAAAAGAATTTAATAGAAGATTTTTATTGTGAATTATATAACCTTATTATCATTGTTCTGTTAAGCTAATGTTCATCGTAAGCTAAACTCATTTTTCTCCATTTTAAGCCAGCAAAATATTATTTTCTTAAATTTAATATGTTTTGAAAGCTAATTTTATGAGTTGGTTAGAGAGATATAGTTCAATATGATAATGTATTTTATATATATATTCCATTTTTCTAGAAAAGTATATATGCAATACTGAAAAATGTAATCTAACGATTCAATAACTTTGCATTAATTTAAATTATATTTTACATAAGCAATTATAAAGTTCTTCCTTAAATCTTTGTCAAATTCTTACCAATACAAGAGATTTACAGGAATAATTATTTAAATTTTTGAATAAAAATAAATTTTATGATGAAAACGAAATAATTAAAATGATGAATGTAAAAACAGAGATAGTTAAGTGAATACTTATTGCATATTTATTATTTAAATATAAAAAGCATAATATTAAGCATACAATATTATACTTTAGAGTGCAATTAAGTTATTTTAAAATAATGTTCTTTAAGAGTTCAAATTAGACTGAAAGAAAATTACTTTTATTTATAGAAAAATTGCAACTTTTGAAGACTCGAATAACAATTTATGTATCAACAATACAAAATTTGAATGCATTGACTATGTATTACTCGTTTAAAAATGTCAAAATATTTTGACTTAGTTTTTTATATGGACAATCAATTAATTCTAGCTTCTTGTTTATGTGTGTCATGACTGTGTAAATGATATGCGAAAAATTTATTGAATGCTGAAATTTGTTTGAACTTTAAATTGGTTTGAACTTTAATTATTATACTTTTATTTATAGAAAAATTGCAACTTTTGAAGACTCGAATAACAATTTATGTATCAACAATACAAAATTTGAATGCATTGACTATGTATCACTCGTTTAAAAATGTCCAAAATATTTTGACTTAGTTTTTTATATGGACAATTAATTAATTCTAGCTTCTTGTTTATGTGTGTCATCCCTGTGTAAATGATATGCGAAAAATTTATTGAATGCTGAAATTTGTTTGAACTTTAAATTGGTTTGAACTTTAATTATTATACTTTTATTTATAGAAAAATTGCAACTTTTGAAGACTCGAATAACAATTTATGTATCAACAATACAAAATTTGAAGGCATTGATTATGCCTTACTCGTTTAAAAATGTCAAAATATTTTGACTTAATTTTTTATATGGACATTTAATTAATTCTAGCTTCTTGTTTATGTGTGTCATCACTGTGTAAATGATATGCGAAAATTTTTTGAATGCTGAAATCTGTTTGAACGTTAAATTGGATTGCTTAAATCAATTAATGATAATGTTATTAAATGCTGCGTAAAGATATTTATAAACTTGTTAATTCCGATTTTAAAACTCAAGCAATGTTCAACATCCTGTTGTATACAGTTCGTTAATCATTCAGTGATTGATCAACAGTATACAGAATCCAGTGATTAATTCCTCTTTTCTTCTTTACAATGGCCTACAATCCAGCGAGCTTGTTTAACGCTTCATTATAGATGATAATATTAGAAGTGATCCTAATATTATATTACTGAATTGTAAGATAATTATTCTACTAATACGGTGATAGTACTGAGTTGTAAGATACTTATTCTATTAATACGGTGATAGTATTGAGTTGTATGATAATTATTCTACTAATAAGGTGATAGTACTGAATTGCAAGACATTATATCATAATCAATATTAATCTAAGACAAGGCATCCTAATATTATATTACTGAACTGTAAGATAATTATTCAACTAATATGGTGACAGTACTGATTTGTAAGACAATTATCCTAATATTATATTACTGAATTGTAAGATAATTATTCTACTAATACGGTGATAGTACTGAGTTGTAAGATACTTATTCTATTAATACGGTGATAGTATTGAGTTGTATGATAATTATTCTACTAATAAGGTGATAGTACTGAATTGCAAGACATTATATCATAATCAATATTAATCTAAGACAAGGCATCCTAATATTATATTACTGAACTGTAAGATAATTATTCAACTAATATGGTGACAGTACTGATTTGTAAGACAATTATCCTAATATTATATTACTGAATTGTAAGATAATTATTCTACTAATACAGTGATAGTACTGAATTGTAAAATAATTATTCTACTACTACGGCGGTGATAGTACTGAGTTGCAAGATATTTATTCTACTAATATTGTGATACTAATGAATTGTTAGATAATTATTCTACTAATACGGTGATACTATTGAATTGTAAGATAATTATCATATTAATGCGGTGATACTATTGAACTGTAAGACAGTTATCCTAATATTGTGATAGTACTGAATTGTAAGATAATTATTATACTAATACAGTGATACTACTGAATGGTGATAATTATCCTACTAATATGGGTGATAGTACTGAATTGTAAGACAGTTATTCTAAGATAATTATTCTTAAGTTACAGTTATTCTAAGAAAAGAATTGTAAGATAATTATTCTACTAATATTGGGATAGTACTGAATTGTAAGATAATTATTCTACTAATATGGTGATAGTACTCAATTGTAAGTTAATAATTCTACTAATAGAGCGATAGTACTAAACACTTTTTACTCGATTATGTTAATTTGATAAAACTGGACATTAAAACGATCTCTGATACAGTTTACTTTGGGATATAACACACAGTAAGATGACAGTACTAAACATTAGGAGCATAGATATGAATGCTAAGATAATAATGATGAACAGTTTATACTGGGTGACACTATTTATATGGGTTTAAGTTAATTGAAAGGGCAATATTGTCTTTTAGTAAGTTTTAAATAGAAATTTTCTATAATTTACACTATCCAGTCTGATTTTCAGAACTTAAGCAATCTATATTAACTCTATTCATTTTTTAAAAAAGTAATTGCATTGCACATCACCTGTTGAAATAGAACCTTACTTTTAAAAGCCTCATAATTGTCCTAAATGACTGAATATGCCCACTCATATCATAGCACATGAATGGACAAGGGTTCAATTCTCACTTAAAATCTTATATAAATTGTTGTGAATAAGTGAAAATACCCCACTAATAACATTTAACATGAGGGAACGAAGCTTCAATTTTCAATAAATCAATATGTCCTAATCATGGCATTGTGTGTAAATGAAGATTCGAGTGTCAATTAATGAATATGGACTATTCATGGCATTGTGTGTGAATCAGGATAAGATTGTCAATAAATGAATATGTTCTACTCATGGCATTGTGTGTGAATGAAGATTCGAGTGTCAATGAGTGAATATGTCCTGCTCACGAAAGTGTGTGTGAATGAGGATTCGAGTGTCAATGAATGAATATGGCCTACTCATGGTATTGTGTGTAGATGAAGATTCGAGTGTCAATGAATGAATATGGTCTAGTCATTGCATTGTGTGTGAATCAGGATTCAAGTGTCAAAAAATGAACATGTCCAACTCATGGCATTGTGTGTGAAGGAGGATTCAAGTGTCAAGGAATGAATATGTCTTACCCATGGCATTGTGTGTGAACGAGGAATCGATTGTAAATGAATGAATGTGTCCTATCATGGCATTGTGTGTGGCATAGAAGTTCAATTTTCCCTTTAAAAACTTACAAAAATTGTCCTGAAAGAATGAATATGGCCTAAGCATGATATCGTGTTAGTGAGCAATGATTCGATCATGCTGATTGCTTTTTAAAATAAAAATGGTCGATTGAGATAAACATTCCTAATATTCATCTACTTAATTTGTCAAAAATTAATTCATAGCATGCTTTGTTATAATTAGAGTTTCACCAGTAAATTAATAAATTAATGCGGAAAAAAACATTTGCATTCGTCTTATTTCCAAGAAAGTTTCTTATATGAAAGGATAATGAAAAGTCCTGGTTCGAATAGAGATTAGAAAATTTACTGCTCAATTTTTCTTTTAAATCCAAATATAAAGTATATTTAATCTTCAAAAATAGTTTTGAAATCTATCGAAATCATTTATTTTAAAATTATTTTAAACGTATTCGATGATATTTTTAAACATAAGATTTTATTTTAAAGTTTTTAATAAGAATTTTTCAACAGTAAATATTATACATTTGGGATATAAAATATTTTACCTTCAAAATAAAACTTTTTTTTTCTAAAATATAATCTGTAATAGTTCCCTTTTTCAAACATTAAAAACAGTGAATGATTACCAGACATTTAAAAAATCATTAACGTGTTTACAAATTATTTTCAGAATGGCTTTTTTGTTTAGAAATTAAAAGAATATTTTTTTATCAAAATTCACATGACATTGCAATATTCTTATTTAAAAAAAAATTTACTATATGAAGTAGATTTACAATTTAATATAGATATGCAATTTTACAGCAATTTGAATGCAAAGAATTCAAAATCAATTAATCTTTTTTGTAATTACTATTTATTTTATACTGTATAAACCTTTATAATTATTTTATACTGTATAAAACAACTATTCATCAATTTTTTAAGTAAAAATAATGAATGAAAGATCTGTTTTAAAAATATCTTGAAGTAAGATATTTATTTATTTTTAAGAGCTTTTAAAAAATGAAAAACTTTGAAATGATAGTGATTTATAGCTAAATTATGCAGAGCAATTTTATTTAGGTATTTTGCATCTACAAAACCACATGACAATTGAGTTTTTTTGTTTTGTTTTTTCTTTCTTTAGGTTGTTTAATATAATTGTCGTCATCTTCATCATATAGATTAACAAACTTCATCTTTTTTTCAGTCGAATAAAAAAGTTTTTTTATAAAAGGAAAAATTATAAGGGCTCTAATTTATGCTAAGGTTTAATGTTTCTCGTTTAATTTCAAAAATACAGTGGTTGATAAGAAATAGAAAAGTAATTAATAGTGTTAAAAATAATATTGAAAATTTCTGTCAATATTTGGATTCCCCTTGCTTTTGTTTTGTTTCTTATCCCACTTGGTTGACAGCAACATCTACAACAGGGATGGCGAACCCAAATGATCTCGCGGGAGACTTTGGAAATGCATCATAACTTCGCAGGCCGCATATAAAATTATATATCCTAATAATAGATTTAGACCCACTATAGACGCTTTATGGGAATGAAAAATTGAAACATAATGAGTTATTATTTTTGTGTTTACTATTATTGTTACGTGTAAACATAGATAATATAGTAATAATGATACTAAACACACATTGTAAGGAAATATATATAACACTAAAAACGAAATAAAAAAAGGAAATTATTAAAAAATATTTATTTTACTAGTGCGATTTTGTTTCTCCAGTCTTTCACTTAGCTTTTGCAAATCGATGCGCGTACATCATGAGTTTGCAGAATATAATTTAATTATTCCCCGAACTCATAACTGTAAACTCATAAATAAAACAGGCAATGTCTATCATATATTCCCAAGAATATATTTTTAAAATCAAAGTTAATTTTTTCTCATTATTTCGGCAGTTAATTTTTGAATATATAGATGCGCATATAACGTATTTTTTAATACATTGGTTTTCACTATTTGACCATTATAAAATAACCATAGATTGTAAAAGTATGAAAAATATTCAAGGCGGGCCGAGGGTTGGCTACCCCTGATCTAGACCAAGTCTATGATCCCGTGTGTTCTCATGGAAGAACGCAAGGAGATGGGGGGTTGGGGGGTACAGCTCCTGTTGTGATGGAGCACCTATAGGTAGAAGTCTGACTTGGCTCCGTGTCGCTGAAGAAGGAGGACAGTGTCCTCCAGGAAGACTTTTAGAGGGAATTAACCCACATATCCATATCTTATGGGAGAAAACTCGGAAAAACTCCCACCAAGTCATAAGACCAACGAGGCAAGAATCTGAACATCCCGAACCCCATCGAATCTCCTTGTCTTTTGAAACAGCGGCTACAACAAAGCCGCCAGCGGATCGAACATTCTCCCTAATGCTCAACAGCTGCCCACGTTGCCGCTGAGCCACGAGTAGGGTTCTTTTTTATTTTAATTAATAAAACTATTTAAGAAAAACCGATGCACCAAATTCATATTCACTTCTCATTCATGGATTTACTGTAATAGCTAACTAGCTATTGTAGGAATTGTTAATTAATGCTTTGAAAAACAAGTAGACTTAATGTTGATTGTAACAGAGTGTCTCGCGTCGATAGTAAAACTGTTTAGTTCTTATATATGAATTTTTGGCAGGATACTTTAGTAATATTTTTTGGAATTTTGTGACACCAAATACAAGTGTATAGTTGATGATCTCTAAAGTTTGTAAAGTAATTAATAAATTTAAATATATTAAGTATTTATTTTTAATTAGTTATTATAAAATTAAAAATAAATAAATAATAAAGTAATTAGTAACTACCTTTACACGTTAGGTATTCAATTAACTCATATTATAAGGTGAATGAGGTTTTTATTGAAAAAATGTTAATAATAACAATCAATAATAATCAATAATTTAAATTTATTGAAAAAATAAAAAAAGCAATTTACGATACTCTCATGTTGTGCTTAAAAAAATTATTGAATTTGTGAATTTTTATAAAATAAATTTCATATATACTTATGCATTTTGTTATTTTACAATAATATTCTAATGCATAAAGAAAGAAATTAAAATGCTATTTTGAGTAAAAACCAAATATAATGAATCTTATTTCAATCAATTTTTTTTTATCTGAAACAATTTACTGATTATTTGAACAGTAATTAAAAGCAAATATAAATTTAAAATTCTTTTTATTTACAAATTAAATTTTCAATAATTGAATTTACTAAAAATGTATCTCCACGCAATAGAACCTTAATGATACAAATTTTTATTTTAATTAGAGTTAATAAAAAATAAATTATATTATTTAATTTCAGAAAAAAATACTAACGTTATAACTTACGAAAGGAAAATATTGAAAATATTGCTAAATAAGTGTATAGATAAAAGTGCCATTTTTTCTGCTTACATATATTAGGAATATTGCACCGAAGATTAACAAAGGAATAATGTTTTAGGGCGTCTGCCTTACATTTACGTGCCATATTGAAAAAGAATGGAAAACTTCTTCTTTAAGCACTCGATACGAAACGAATACATACATTATCACAATCACAATCGAGTATCCACGATTCCGAAAATAATAATAGTAACAGAAACTACTAAAGTTAAAAAACTAAAAGTTTCTGAGATCTCGAAAACTATAAATACATGAGTTCAAATACTGAAATTAGTATTTTTATATTACATTGATTAGCCGTTGAACGTTTTATAATTAAGACATGTATAAAGTCATTTCTTATGAACTTCTGTTATATAATTGAGAATAAGTTTGATATGTATCATATCAACATTTAAATCATTTAATAAAAAATGCTTAAATGATACAAGTAAATATAATTTTTAACTATTTCATAACCTTAATTTACTTCATGATTAATAAAAAAAACCTTATCCTTTCTGGTAATATATTAATAAATACTGTATTCTATTTATTTCGAAGAAGGTATTTTTATTAAAAATTATAATTAGTACATCAAAAAAATTAAAAATATATACATTTCTTACGAATAAAAATTTTAATATCAACATCTGATAATCTCACTTAATATCTTAAGGTACATTTTTTATTCAATTATGTTTACTAATTGAAAATAAATTTGGAGAATAATGTCTGGAAACGGATATTATGTATGTTATTTCTCAATACTATAGCCTCAATACAGCTGTTCTAATTAAACATTCTTTTAAACCTCAAAATTATTGCATCAAAGCAGACGTTGAAGCTGTTATATTTAATGCCATAATAAATGTTGACATTAAACCCTTATATATATTTTTAAAATGAAAATCTTATACATGATATACTAATTAGAAAACATTTAATATTTTAAGGTCAGTTTTTCAGTTTACTAATTGAAGTTAAATTATTGAATAATTTTCACAAATGGACATCTCCATGTGATTTTATATGTGGTCGAGTGCTATACATTACTGACCACAATTATAATGTCATTAGGGGGAAACTTTTCGTGTCTGGACTTGGGTTTAACGATCATGGAATATTTAGGCTAGTGCAAAGTCCCTAAGAGCTAAGTCTGCAGAGAAAAGAAAAGAAAGCAAGGATTAGGAGGAAAATATGTCTTGAGACTTGCTGGCGGTGATGACACATTTGACTTTCGTCTTTCACGGTCGTCCGATTTTCGATTTCTCCCACAGGCAATCAGCTTTCTCCCGTTCGACATCCTACTGACGCTTTCGTGGCCCATCCAGACTTTCTTTTCCATTTAGTCTGATAAAAGTCTCTCTTATTCAGGTCCGTTAAGCAGACGTTTAATAAGGATGTCAGGTTTCCCACCATTTCATGAAAACTTGGTGTCTGTTGTTGCTTGCAGATAATGTAAACATTTGATTCGACTCATTTTCTTTCGATTTATTTTCTCTTTCTCTCTCTCTATATTTAAATAGCTATTCTATTATTACTGCTGGTTTTTTTCTGGCTTTCTTTTCCATTGTCTGATGAAAGGACGAAAATCTCTTATCCTGGTCTTTTACGCAGTATTTAGAATGGGTGGTAGGTTTTACACCATTTACTGAAACTTTTGTCTGTTGTTTCTCGCAAATAATCTGAACATTCAATTCGTCCTATTTTCCTTCTATTTATTTTCCATTTACATATTTATTTTCAAGCAGCTATTCTGTTGTTTAATATCCTGCTAACTCTTTTCTGACTTTCTGTTACAGTAAGTCTGATGAAAGTCACATGCAGGTCCTTAAGCAGAATTTAGACAGAATGTCACCATTCAATGAAATCTTTGTCTGTTGTTGCTTACAAATAATGTGGACATTCAATTCGTCCAATTTTTTTTCGATTTATTTTCATGTACATATTTTTTTTCGAGTAGCTATTCCGTTGTTCTATATCCTGATGATTTTTTCTGGCTGATTCTGATTTTATTTTCCATTAAATCTGATAAAAGTCTCTTAATCAGGTCCGTTAAGCAGACGTTTAATAAGGATGCCAGGTTTCCCACCATTTGATGGAAACTTTGCGTCTGTTGTTGCTTGCAAATAATGTGAGCATTCGATTCATCTCCTTTTCTCTCGGTTTCAACAGTCGATTTCACTTATATATTTGTTTCCATATATATATATTTTTTCGAGTAGCTATTCTCCTGTTGACTCTTGCTGGCTGATTCTGATCTTTTCCATTCAATTTGGCTAATGTCTCATCCATGTCCTCCAAGAAGAATTTAGAAATGATAGTTTGTTTCTGGTAGCTATTATATTATTCAATATGCTATTTCTGCTCCTTTTCATTCAATTTATTTTCCATTTATATATTTTTTCGAATAACTTCAATATCCTGCTGACACTTTTCTGGCTGATTCTGACTTTTTTTCCCAATTAAGTCTAATAAAAATCTTCTATCCAGGTCCGTACAGCGGAATATAGAAAGGTTGTTTGGTTTCTCACCATTTGATGAAAGCTTTGTGTTTGTTGTTGTTTGCAAAATACCTGAACATTTCTTTCGATTAATTTTCCATTTATATATTTATTTTCGAGTAGTATTATAATATTCTTTAATATGCTGCTGACTCTTTTCTGGCTGACTCTGACTTTCTGTACATTAGTCTGATGAAAGTCTCTTTTCCAGGCCCGTTAAGCAGACATTTAATAAGGATGTCAGGTTTCCCAACATTTGATGAAAACATTGTGTCTGTTGCTGCTTCCACATAACGTGAACATTCGATTTGTTTCGTTTTCCTTCGATATATTTACCATTTTTATATTTTTTTCGAATGGATGTTATATTATTCAGCATCCTGCTGACACTTTTGTGGCTGATTTTGACTTTCTTTTCCATTTAGTCTGATAAAAGTCTCTTATTCAGGACCGTTAAGCAGACATTTAATAACGATATCAGGTCTCCCACCATTTGATGAAAACTTAGCGACTATTGTTGCTTGCAGATAATGTGAGCATTCGATTCGTCGGATTTTCCTTCCATTTATTTTCCTTTTATTTATTTTTTCGTTTGGTTTTTTTATTATTCGATATTATGCTGTTCCATTAAGTCTGATGGAAGTCTTTTATCCAGGTCCGTTAAGCAGACATTTAATAAGGATGTCAGGTTTCACACCATTTGATGAAAACTTTTTATCTGTTGTTGCTTGCAAATAATCTGAACACTCAAATTCGTCTTATTTTCCATTTATATATTTATTTTCGAGTAGCTCTTCTATTTTTTTAACCTCCTGTTGATACTTTTCTGTCTTATTCTGATTTTCTTTTCCATTAAGTCTGATGAACTCTTATTCAGGTCCGTTAAGCAGAATTTAGAATGGATGGTAGGTTTCTCACCATTTGAAGAAAACTTTGTGTCTAGTGTTGCTTGCAAATAATGTTAACCTTCATTTCATTTCATTTTCCTTCGATTTATTTTTCATCTATATATCTATTGATTAGCTATTATATTACTATTACTGACTCTTTTCTGGCTGATTCTAACTTTTTTATATTAAATCTGATGAATGTCTCATCCAGGTCCGTTAAGCAGAATTTAGAATTAGAACTAGAATTAGAATTTAGAATTTTCTCCCCAGATGATGAACGCTTTGCGTCTGTTGTTGTTTGTAAATAATCTGAACATTCAATTCATCTTATATTCTTTCCATTTACTTTTCATTTATATATTTTTTTCTAGTAGCTATTTTATTATTCAATATCCTGCTGACTCTGACTTTCTGTTCCATTACGTCAGATGAAAGTCTCTTATTCAAGTCCGTTAAGCAGAATTTATAATGAATGTTAGGTTTCTCGCAAATTGACGATACAATTTCAGATTTTATTTTCCTTTCAGTTGATGAAAGTTTCCTGCTGGATTCCATTGTGCAGACTTCTGAAAGAAATATTTTTCTCTTTATTTAAAGATTTTTTTTGTATTTTCTGGTGATTATATAAAATACATAAAGTACGAATTACGATTTTCCCTCAATAAAGATATTTTCTTAATTTATATTTTTCTACCATTAGACAAACACAAACATGCGTTCTTTTCGAGAGTTAACTACTGCAGGTAATCCATGTTTTTGTTCACTTCTATAAAAATATCTCATTTGGATCAAGCAAATGTATTTTTGTGAAGAATAATAGATTTCATTTTATTCATTGAAAGTTTCTTTTTTTTTTTTATTAATTTCATTGAAATCACTTACTCAGTTGAACATTATTTTGTAAAAATGCTAACTATCACTTTTTTTAATTATCCATAAAAATGTTAGAAGTTTCCCTTTTAAGAGGATGCTAGAGTCTTTTTTAACATCAAACCCATAGAAGTGTCTCTTATTTCTGAATTTTATGAGAACATTTGATAATAAAATTAATTTTTTCTGAACATAATGCAATCTTTGTTTTTAATTCAACACACACACAAAAAAATATCTCATTTTTATTTTTACCTATTTTGTCCTTTCGAAAACATAGTTTATTTTCTCTTCATGTACTCTTTTATAGATTACTGACGTTTTCATAAATTTTTATTTTTGTTGCCAGTTCATAATAGAAAATAGCTTTTGAATCAGTCTGATGAATCTTAAATAGGTTTATTAAATACATTTTCGAAAAAAAAATGTATATTCATTTTCTTTTCATATATTAAATAGTTACAGTTTGATTTAAGAAAACTTTTTTAAAGTGATGAATCGTTTACTATCCAAACAATTTATCCTATTCGTTAACCAAATAACTACGGTCGATTCAGATTTTCTACTGCTTCAGTTTTTTCCAACTTCTTTAAAAATATAATGTATATATCAACCAAGTTACTTATTTGAATATGTTGTATAGATATTTTGAAACAATAATTATTGTTTCTGTCTAAAAATTCCTTGTTTCAGTCACTTTTACACAAAATATTTAAAATTTTCCATTCTTCCATTTTTGGAAATAGAGGCTTTTAAAAACAAATTTGATTCACATTTAATTGATATCATTCTTTTGTTTGTAATTACGATTTCAATCGATTAAACTTCATTTTCAATTTGGAAAACATATATTTTTTTATTTCCATTAAGGTGATCAAAATATATATTTAGTTAATTAAAACAGCTTTTCAAAAATATAAATTGTTTAAGCTTTCATGACTTTATTTCCCCTTATTTTGGTGAAAAATGGTTTGTATCTGTTTTAAACATTTTCAATATATATTTTTATATTTGTCTGTTATTTAATTTATATCTTTCGGCTTGAGCTAATGAAATAATGTGATTTTTTTTTTCATCTTTAGTAGTTTTTAAATTTTTATTCGTTAATATTTAAGAAATAGTTAATAGTTTAAATAGTTTAAAAATAGTTTATAGTTAACTAAAATTTAATTAATAGTTTTTATTAATTACATTTTTCTTTTTTTTATGTATTATTCTTGAGGTTTTATCTTATCTCTTTTAATTTTATGTTTCTTTCTTATAATTGACAGAATTTTTTTCTATCAATTATTTTATTTGCATGATTGCAATTTTGTTGAATGCTTATAATAATATTCCTCATTTTAGAATTTTTTCTATCAATCATTTTATTTGCATGGTTGCAATTTTGTTGAATGCTCATAATATTATTTCTCATTTCAGAATTTTTTCTATCAATTATTTTATTTGCATGGTTGCAGTTTCGATGAATGCTCATAATATTATTCTTCATTTTAGAATTTTTTCTACCAATTATTTTATTTGCATGATTGCAATTTTGTTGAATGCTTATAATCTTATTCCTCATTTCAGAATTTTTTCTATCAATTATTTTATTTCCATGGTTGCAGTTTCGATGAATGCTCATAATATTATTCTTCATTTTAGAATTTTTTCTACCAATTATTTTATTTGCATGATTGCAATTTTGTTGAATGCTCATAATCTCATTCCTCATTTCAGAATTTTTCTATCAATTATTTTATTTGCATGATTGCAATTTTGTTGAATGCTCATAATATTATTCCTCATTTCAGAATTTTTTTCTATCAATTATTTTATTTGCATGGTTGCAGTTTCGATGAATGCTCATAATATTATTCTTCATTTTAGAATTTTTCTACCAATTATTTTATTTGCATGGTTGCAATTTTGTTGAATGCTCATAATATTATTCCTCATTTCAGAATTTTTTCTATCAATTATTTTATTTGCATGGTTGCAGTTTCGATGAATGCTCATAATATTATTCTTCATTTTAGAATTTTTTCTATCAATTATTTTATTTGCATGATTGCAATTTTGTTGAATGCTCATAATATTATTCCTCATTTCAGAATTTTTCTATCAATTATTTTATTTGCATGGTTGCAGTTTCGATGAATGCTCATAATATTATTCTTCATTTTAGAATTTTTTCTACCAATTATTTTATTTGCATGGTTGCAATTTTGTTGAATGCTCATAATATTATTCCTCATTTCAGAATTTTTCTATCAATTATTTTATTTGCATGGTTGCAGTTTCGATGAATGCTCATAATATTATTCCTCATTTCAGAATTTTTCTATCAATTATTTTATTTGCATGGTTGCAGTTTCGATGAATGCTCATAATATTATTCTTCATTTTAGAATTTTTCTATCAATTATTTTATTTGCATGATTGCAATTTTGTTGAATGCCCATAATATTATTCCTCATTTCAGAATTTTTCTATCAATTATTTTATTTGCATGGTTGCAGTTTCGATGAATGCTCATAATATTATTCTTCATTTTAGAATTTTTTCTACCAATTATTTTATTTGCATGGTTGCAATTTTGTTGAATGCTCATAATATTATTCCTCATTTCAGAATTTTTTCTATCAATTATTTTATTTGCATGGTTGCAGTTTCGATGAATGCTCATAATATTTATTCTTCATTTTAAATTTTTCTATCAATTATTTTATTTGCATGATTGCAATTTTGTTGAATGCTCATAATATTATTCCTCATTTCAGAATTTTTTCTATCAATTATTTTATTTGCATGGTTGCAGTTTCGATGAATGCTCATAATATTATTCTTCATTTTAGAATTTTTTCTACCAATTATTTTATTTGCATGATTGCAATTTTGTTGAATGCTCATAATCTCATTCCTCATTTCAGAATTTTTTCTATCAATCATTTTATTTGCATGGTTGCAATTTTGTTGAATGCTCATAATATTATTTCTCATTTCAGAATTTTTCTATCAATTATTTTATTTGCATGGTTGCAGTTTCGATGAATGCTCATAATATTATTCTTCATTTTTAGAATTTTTCTACCAATTATTTTATTTGCATGATTGCAATTTTGTTGAATGCTTATAATCTTATTCCTCATTTCAGAATTTTTTCTATCAATTATTTTATTTGCATGGTTGCAGTTTCGATGAATGCTCATAATATTATTCTTCATTTTAGAATTTTTTTCTACCAATTATTTTATTTGCATGATTGCAATTTTGTTGAATGCTCATAATCTCATTCCTCATTTCAGAATTTTTTCTATCAATTATTTTATTTGCATGGTTGCAGTTTCGATGAATGCTCATAATATTATTCTTCATTTTAAATTTTTCTACCAATTATTTTATTTGCATGATTGCAATTTTGTTGAATGCTTATAATCTTATTCCTCATTTCAAATTTTTCTATCAATTATTTTATTTGCATGGTTGCAGTTTCGATGAATGCTCATAATATTATTCTTCATTTTAGAATTTTTTTTACCAATTATTTTATTTGCATGATTGCAATTTTGTTGAATGCTCATAATCTCATTCCTCATTTCAGAATTTTTTCTATCAATTATTTTATTTGCATGGTTGCAGTTTCGATGAATGCTCATGATATTATTCTTCATTTCAGAATTTTTTTCTATCAATTATTTTATTTGCATGATTGAAATTTCGATGATACTTATAATACTGTCCTTCATTTCAGAATTTTTTTCTATCAATTTTTTTTATTTGCATGGTTGCAATGTGAATGATACTCATAATACTATCCTTCATTTCAAAACTTTTTTGTATCAATAAGATAATTTTTCTTGTGTTTCTTATAAATATTTCACATCGGTCAAGAAAATTTCAAACAATGGAGATCTCAAATTTTAATATAAGTAGTATTTTTGCGAGGTTTCTTTTTATAAATTATTAAAAAGATTGAAAAAATATTTTTATGATCCAATGGACGTAATACAATACACGATAGCTGCATTCTTGTATATCACATAGGGGAAAATAAGAGAAAACAGTCATTCATATTAATAATTAACTGCAGTTAATTTATAGTTATAGTTAAAGTTATCTTCAAATGATGTCCATATAAATTACCAGCTGATTTTTTCGTCTTTTATTATGATGCAACTATGAATTTCATAAAGTTAATATACATAATTCACATTTTTAATAGACAAAGTGAATCAATGAATTCTCAATCTAATTAGAAAATTTGTCACTGGAAAAAATAAATATGTTTTGTTCACATTTCATCGTTTTTAAATAGCAAACACTATCAATATTATAAATTTAGGCAACATATTAGTTTAAAGATATGCCTTGTGAATGAATGAATGAATTATTTAAACTTAGCAAACAAAGAAGAATATATAATACATAATAACTGAAGAATGTATAATTGATTAATCTATTATTTAAATAGCTCCTTTATTAAACTAATATGGGCCTGAATGGCCGAGTGGCTAGCGCACAGGTTTCGGGTTCGAGTCCCGGCGGTGCCACGGTTGTTTGTAGTGGTTCGGAATCCTCTTTAAAAAGTAGGTCCCGGTCTAATAGGATCATAGAGCGTTGCGGTGGTATTGTTACTCCGCGTCCGTGGCTTACCACCAAGTTACACGCGTCCCCTGGGTAATGCAAAGTGAGTAACGTCTGTGCAGCGCTTGCCTTAAGGCCTCCAAGACCAAGCTGTCTAAGTGTTTGCCAGCTGCATTAGAAAGAAAAAAAAATTAAACTAATATTACCATTCTATCTCCTCTTATACAAAAAAAAATAACTATCGGCTCTGCAAGTATAAAGGTGACGATTGGCATGAATATGTCATTTAAAAAATATGTATATTAATTTTGACATATTCATACTTGCATTGAATAAAAGATCAAAAAATTCAGCTGGTAATTTATATGAACATTATTTGCTCATAACTTTAACTATAAACTGCAATAATTTAACTGCAGCTAATTATTAATGAATGACTGTTTTCTCGTATTTTCCCTTAAATGATACAGAAACATGCAGCTATTATTTTTAATAGCCCCTTTATTTAACTAATAATTTCATTCTATCTTTTTTGATGCAAAAATAATTAGCGAAATCTCTTCAAGTATAAAGGCGATGTTTGGCATAAAGTAATGAAAATAACTGATAATGATTAGATGTCTTTTTATACAACTCAACCTAAATATCATCGTCATCCTCAATGGCGGAACAGCTCCATAGTGAGCCAAGGAGTCTCCCATTTGCCAATTTCGAGACAAGAAATGCTTCCTTTTTACAGGGTGTGGTTTTCAGCCTTACGCCTAACGCTCTGCAGTCATATTAGACCGGCCCCTGCGGTTTAAAGTGGATTCCGAACTATTACAAAAATCCATGCCACCGCCGGGACTGGAACCCGAAACCTGTGACATCGAGAGTAAGAGCAATTAAAATATGTTGGATAATTTGCTAATTTCAAGTAAAAAAAAAAGAATTTAAACCATAATCAAGACACATTTTCAACTGAAAAAAAAATTATAGGCAATTGCAAATTCTATAACACAATATTTCAATACGAGGGCCTGATGGCCGAGTGGCTAGCGCTCTGGCGCTCGGTACGACAGGTCAAAATCCTGGCGTTGCCATGGGTGTTTGTAGGGGTTCGGAATCCACTTTAAACCGTAGGTCCCGGTCCTAATAGGACCGTAGAGCGTGGCGGGGGCATTGTTACTCCGCGACCGTGGCTTGTATTCAAGTTACACGCGCTCCCTGGGTAGTGCAAAGTGAGTAACATCGGTGCAGCCCTAAAAAGATCACGGTCTATTTGCCAGTTGTATTAGAAAAAAAATATATACATATATTTCAATACGATATGACTTTTTAAGACATATTAGATATAAAATTAGTATATTAAATAATGTAGCAATAATATGTTCATTTTAACTACAACTTATGAAACCTACTCTTAACCTCAACGTATGAGTAGTCAAATTATATTATTTTGAATATGGGATTCTAATAAAGGACACAATACAATATCTACAAGGATACTTTATCTAAACTACAAAAAATCCTGCATATAATAACTTTTTTTGGAGAGATAAACGTCGAAGAAGAAAGAGGATTCATTGGTTGAATGGTTGTATCCTATTTTGATAGGATTACTTCCCAGATGATACATTTAACGGGTAATTCCATGAATTGAAAAATTATCAAACAACAAAACAGTTCAAAGGAAGAGAATGTCCTGTAACTCAGATATTTTGCAACGTTTACTCATTGTTTCTTTGACCTCCTTTGCTATTTAGACTAGAAAACGAAAACAGATTTTCTAATTTGTGAAAACATTTTAACGCTTGGTTAATTATACAAAAAACTCAACCATCCGTAAATAATTGATTATTTTAAGTTGGATTTTTAAATATTCAAGAAATTAAACATCTTTTTTTTTTTTTTTTTGGTATTATAATTATATTATTTTTCATAGTAAAAAAGTTAAGTTAATAACATACTCGTCTACAAAAAAATAAATATTCAACGGATAAATTAAGTTAAATTTATTATAATGTTAAATTGTACAGTTAGAATGTTGCATTTTATATCAAATCATTTCTGATTTTCAATAAATACGAAATCGATAATAAATATTTACATAAAATTGATGCTAAATAATCACGTAAATATTTTATCCACTCTCATATAATTAATATTCATTAAAAAAAATTGAAAATTTTGTTAATTGTAAATAATTTTTTGTTGTATAAATTATAAATTATTATTATTATTATGTATAAATTTTAAATTGTAATTAATTTTTAATTGTTGTTAAAAAAAACCTTTCTTGATAAATAATAGTTTTATAATTTATTAAACATTAAACTAGATTGCAGTTTTTTCTATGAAAACCAAAAAACGTAAATTTAATATTTCTAATTTTTTTTAAAAAAAATTACATTCATTATAATATTTTTTATTTACTAATTATTTAAAAATTTTATTATATAGTTCATTATTATTATTATTCATTAATATTAATATAATTATTTATTTATAATTATTATATTTTTAGTTTTTAATTTTTATTTTTTATTATATATATATATATGTTTGTGTGTGTGTGTGTCTGTGTATGTATTTTACGTATTTCGTGAAATTTTTCAGAAATAATATTTTTATGATTAATTGTGAATGATAAAAAACGTAATTACAAAGTTTTTGATACTGTTTATTATTATCGAATGCACGAAAACTAAGAAATACTTATTATTTTATAAAAATTAAATTTATAAAATGATGTTTTTAAATATACTATAATATTTCCTAAAATTAAGGAGCTACAAAATATTTAATTTTTATGTACCTTTAATCTAATTATAATGTATATAATATCAAAATCTTTGAAAAATAATATATATATACAAATTTAAAAAAAAAAAACTTCTTTTAGAAAAAGGATATCATATTAATTTATTGTCCCTAAATATTTCTGTTATGCAATTTTCTTTAAATATTTTTTAAAGTACATATACAACGTATTTCATAAAATTTACAAATATTTCTAATTTTTTTAATACATTTTATTCAAATGCAGACCCAGTACGAAAATAAATTTTGGATTTGAAAATGAAATTATAAAAATACACAAAAATATAATCACATTTACATAAAGATTAACTAATAAAACTCCTTAAAGATTCTATAACTTTTTTTTTCTTACTTAGAAATTAATGACAGATAATATGATATATGCATTTTAATTGGTTTATAGCAATTGGCAACTGTGTCAACTTCAGAGTCCAAATCGTTTGCTATACTATTTTATTATTCTATGAATTTCATTCAGAAAACACTTCTGCGAACTACTAATGAAAGTAGGCTGATTAATATCGATTAAATGAAATAAAAAAACCGATACATTTATCATAATTGTTTAACGGTGTATCTTAACATCATTCATTTTCAATTAAAAAATTACTTTAAAAATATCATCTACAAGATTCGTATCATTCTACGAAACTGACAAGTATTAAAAGTATTACTTTAAAAAGAATCGTTTCTTTAAAAATATCATCTACTCATTAATTGGTATATGCAACAGATACATCACAATATTTTTTTTTTACAATTCAAAGTTATTCGAATACTAAAATTCTCAATGGGTTAACAAGATTCGTATCATTCTACGAAACTGACAAGTATTTTTGTTACAGCTGATTCGAATGCTAAAATTATATATTGATTTAACAAGATACGTATCGTCAACCTACGAGTTCATCGAGTAACACCATTCCCAGAGTTCCGCCGAAGCTACACAGTTTCCGATAGCCATTAATTTGAAAGAATTGGTTCATCGGATCGACGAACCATTCGTCTGTGAAGGATGCATATGGTGTGGAAGAACGGAGCGTAACGCCACCCCAAGGCCACCCCTGTAGTCAAGGGCGTTACCTCTTTATGCCATCTTCAGTAGAGTTCACCTTCAGGACTGAATAGGAATGGTTCGTTCCATTGCCATTTCTTACATAGAAGCCAACTGACACCATATCTAGAAACTAAAAATTTTGAATTTGATAAAAATATGGGCTAAAACGCTATAGATTTTCCAATGATTTTTAACTAATAATGAATTATAGTTAATAAGGATTTTCAATGATTTAAAATTAATAAGGATTTTCAATGATTTATAATTAATAAAAATTTTCAATGATTTTAATTAATAAAGATTTTCAATGATTTATAATTAATAAGGATTTTCAATGATTTTTAATTAATAATGATTTTCAGTGATGTTTAATTAATAACTAATTTCAATGATTTTTAATTAATAACGATTTTGAATGATATATAATTAATAAGGGTTTTCAATGATTTATAATTAATAAGGATTTTTAATTAATAATGATTTTCAGTGATGTTTAATTAAAAACTAATTTCAATGATTTTTAATTAATGATTTTCAATTATGTTTAATTAATTATTTTCAGGGATGTTTAATTAGTAATTATTTTCAAGGATGTTTAATTGATAATTATTTTTAATGATTTTTAATTAATAAGGATTTTTAATGATTTTCAATTTTTGAAATGAATTCAATTTTTTTAATGATTTTATTGCTTATATTTCCAATGATTTTTAATGATATTACTATTTTAAATATTTGTTTGTATATTTAATTAATTTCTGAATTAGTTTTAAAATATTTAATTTTTCTTTACTAATTTTTTATATTTATAATTTCACATAATTATTTTTGAGATTTTTGTTTGACAATTAAAAAAAAAAAAAAAAAAATGGATATGTTGAACTAAAATGAAGATAAAATGCTTGGAAATTTTATCTTCATTTGTGAATAAAAAATTGAATACAAAAATATACTTTTAGTAAATATTTATTTCATAAATTCAAAGTTATTTACATAATATACACATGGCCAATATAGGGACAAAAATTCTGTATTAAGATAGATATTACATATCATATTGGCTTGTTTGAGATAGAAAAAACATTGGCTATTCCATTTTGTGACTAGTGCTTTTTATTTGCAATCGCAATCACTCAAAAAAATTTTTTACTTACATTTTGAGAATTATACTAATGATTTATTAATTATTTTATAATTTAATTATCCTGCGAAGTATATTAATAATGAAAATTTAAAGGGAACAAATTTTAGATGAAAGTCATGTTCCATCTGAAATTGTAGAAAATGAAAAAAAAAAAAGAAAAGGAAATAAAAAATTAGACTAGAAAGAAAAGAATAAATATTTGACAAAGTAAAAAAATAAAGAGAATAAATTACGTATTATTTACAAAATGTATACAATTCATATTATTTTTAGATTAAGAAAAATGCTGAGCTAGAAATAGAGAAATGTTTAAAAGATAAAACTAAAGAAAATACATTGTTCATTTTTTTGTATTAAAAATGTACATTTCGCTATTTTTAGCTACCTTATTTAAATATATTTAACTAAATAAAAGAAACAAACTAAAATAGATAGAATAAAATAAAATATTTGGTTTACAATATGCTATAGTTGAGAGGCATAAGGTTATTTTATTGAAAAAAAATAAAAAAATTGAAATAAAAAAATATGAATGTTTACTTAAATGAAAATATAAACTTCTAGGTATTAAAAGGTAACAAAAAATTCAAATTATCTTCTAATTTTTTAACGACCTTAGCTTATTTAAAAAAGTTAATGAGTGGTATGGGAATCATAAAGAAAACTTATTCTTGTAGGTAACTACAAAAAAAAATTTAATTTAAATATTTATGGGTGACTTTTCTTTGAATAGACTTTTACATGAAGTCAATTTGTGCATACCATTAAAATACTAAAAGTTTAAAAAAAATGTAATAATTAATTTTCATTTCTTTTTTAAATAATCAAAAAGTAAAATTAATTTTAACCTTGGCACTTTAAAAACGCGTTGTTATTTTTTCTTGGAAGAATCTTCTTTGAATAATTGTTCGTTGCCGGATATGATTAGAGTTAAAATATTTATGAAAATTAATATTTATTTTTTAATAAGACTGCGGTAAAGAAAAGAAGATTTGATAAAAAAAATAGGTAAAATTTAAAAAGGCTATTGTTAAATAAATTACTTTTAAATAGAAGACGATATATTTTACAATATTTACAACTTTCTTTAGATTTTAAAGACAAATTATTATTTTCCTAGAAAAAGACATCTCACCACTTACAAAAATAATATACATAAAATAAGACAAACAATTTGAACCTCATCTTTGTTTTACATTTCATAATACTAACATAACAAACCTATTTGACCACATTTAAAGATTTTGACATCATTAATTACAATCAATCGTTCCAACTATTATTTTTCATGTCCTCAGTATGAGACACTGCTGGGATGAGGTGGGTACACTGGAGCTGCTGGTGGAGGGTACATCATGCTTCGCATCATGGTTTCAGCTCCCATCATTGGTTGAGGAGGCATGGTACCCCCATATAGATGGTGAAATGGGGCTGGTTGTTGTACGGCAACTCGTCCACTTCCAGATCCGTGATGTTCGTGGTGTCCGTGGTGCTCATGGTGTACAGGAATGTGGACATGATGCTCTTCGTGTTTGTGGTGTCTTAGCAGTTTGGCCAACAGACCAGCAGCTAATAGGATAGCGAGGCCATTATCGTTACGGTTGTGATGATGGTGAGCCTCTACTCCGGGTAAAAGCACGTGGCAAGAAAGAACGAGACAGGCAAAGAGGACAGAGAAGTATTTGGCAGACAACATGGTGATCTGAAAATAAATAAGAAGCATTTAGCAAATCAAATGAAGCCCCCTTTAACTTTCAAAACAGAGCAAATTTGAAAACTTATTATTTACTTATAAATAAATGAATGGATTCAAAAAATTTCCGCCGTACTATGTAAAAAGGCTTGTTTGATATACTTGTTGGACAACATAAATTTTAATTAAAAAATATAGGTCATATTCATTTGATTCATTATAATCTGAAGGTCTTTAAGAATGTAAAAAAATAATAATAGTTAGAACACAGTATAATAATTATTTAATAATTGGAACAACAATTCGTTTATCAAAAGAAAGAAAAGTAGATTTGTATGTTAGGCGTTTGGCTATGATAACTCAAAAATTATCCTACGGAGGAATTTCAGAAGTATATAGCAATTGCTATGCATATCTCATTGGAAAAGCCTAACAATACCAACCAAGCATTCCGATTGTCAATTAGAGTTTATGTGCTACAATCTCTATCAAGTCTACTAGTTTTTGTTTGTATTTTTAAAGCAGTGATTGAAGTATATTCCATAAGAAAAAAATAAATATTTTGCTCGCTGCTTAGAGCCTATTATCACTCATCGAAACGTGAGGCTCATTTTCTTTAATGAAAAAATTGTTTTCAAAATCATTTCATTCAAATGCTTTTTTCTACTATGTCATGCAAACTAAGTAATTTTAAAAGTTCTTGCTTGTCCTAAAAGCAGAATTTATCTAAAGAACGTCATTGTTTCATCTTAGAAACGATCAAATATCATTTTAGATATTTGAAGAAGATACTTTATAAAATAAGTATAAATCGTCAAATATGTCACAGATTTATAGCCATTTAAATAAGAAAGTGATGCTATATAATAGCCACTATATTCTCATCCATATGTATTGGAATATTTTTAATCCATTAATTCTATTTCAATGATAAGTTAAATTAGATATTTTAATCTAAAAAGAGAAAAAAAATATTCATATTAAAAATACTTAAAACGAAATAAATCTGATTGGTGTCTTCAGAGAATATCTGGAGGTATACGGTTCCAGTGAATGAGTCGGGTTTACAATAATCCGATTTCTTTTCTCAATATTTTTTACCAAGCAAACTCAATTTATAATTCTGCCAGATCCAATTGATGTAAAGGCATTTGATGATTTTGAAAGAGAAAATCTAATCAATCTAATTTAATAAATTCTAAAATACAATCAATCTAATTTATTAAAATTTAAAATACAATCAATCTAATTTAATAAAATCTAAAATCTAACCGATCTAATAAAAGACTGAAACATTATAGAATATACTTTCTTTTAATAAATTTCATTTTTTAAAGATATTTTTTATTGTGAAAATTTTTGTAAGGTATAATACTTTTAACTATGTAAGAAAAAGATAACATATAATAGATTTCACTGGTCCTTCAATACATACACTCCCGTTGTCAATAAAATAAGTTTTTTTAAGTTATAATATTCTGTTTGAGCAAGGAATAAAATAATTGAAGAATTACTACATATTATTTAATTTTTTCAATTAACAGACATTTTGATCTAATTCGTTCGACACTAGAATTCCGTCTGATTTACCAAGTTTTTCCAAATTAGCCTTATTTCTAAATTTACCAAACGAAAATTTTTTATACACTGCACTTATTTTTGTAGCCTCAGTTTGGAACAAACACCAAAAGAAGGTTCATATTCTTCTATTCACCTCTTCGAGGAAAACTTTCTGACCAATGGATTTATCATGCTCTAACCAGGCATTAACGTGAGTGTTTTTGTTCAATTTACATCACTTAACGGATTTGAAAACTAGTGTTCCTATTTTAAAAACCAGACTCGCTCTTGCCATTCCCGCTACTAGCCAATTGGTCTAAGACTTTCGATTCTCGTTTAATTTGACTTCAACTTACACACTAATAAGATGCTCATAAAATCCAAATTCTAAGCCAATAATCTAAAATTTTAGCAATCTTACATTAAAAGTAGTTTTTATTTTGTGCCACTTTCTAAATAATTTCAATTTCAGACAAATCCGAATTATATTCCATTTCCCTATCCGTAGTCATAATCATAAGAAACTCTTGAAGCTACAACCGTCAATTTTCTCACCCCTTACATATATGTACTAAGGACGATTAAGTAAAAACATTATTGGATTGTTTGATTAGCAAAACAAAAGTTGAAAGCAACAACATTTAAACTATTATGAATGAAAGTGTTATTATTATTGATGAAATTGGTGTTAATAATGTCAATAATAATAAAACTCATCTGTAATAAATACATTTAAAAAATCTTTCAGTCCAATGCTAACATACCATCATTATAAGCATATAGTTAAAATTTCATTAGTAATTTAATTTCATTAGATTTTAAGTAATTAGAAGTAATTAGATTTTAGACTAGTATTATAACAGTTATGACTGTTATCATATGACGAATCCTTTATAGTAAAAATAAAATTTTTAATAAATGAAGTCAGTATCCTAATAGCTTGTGGTTAAACGGCTGTATCTTGACTTATGATTTTAGAAGCAAACTCAAAACTGTTTATGGAAACTATAAGTCCGTTATTTTGAATAAAAAATAAAGAACATTTCGATTTCTATCAAGAAAATCGAACCTTAAAACTACTAAATATGTATAAAAATGTTATTTTTGGAGTAAATACGATTGCTTATCATTATCGAATAAAAGAAACATTAAAGGAGAAATTTCGTTAACAAAGTAGATATGCAAACAGAATTGTCCGTGAACTTCCTACACGAAGAGTTGTTGGAGAAAGCCCTGTGATGCTAATGGCCAGCGAGTGACATCACTTTCTCGAGCTAAACAACAGCAGCTAAACTAGATTGAGAGAAACTGTCACACTCGGCTAGATCACGGATGAATGGGTAGCGATGGATGCGGTTCGTTGCCCTCTGCAGGGAAACTTTCTGTCACTACGTGGTTTATCAACTTAATCTGCTTCTTGCTTTGTCAACGAACTCTAGATGAAAACTATCCTCTTACTAATTTACCCCCATTAAGAATTTCTGCGTTCACTTTGTTTCAGCATGTAAAATGATCACCAAGGAATATATTTCTTCTGTATCTCCATTAGTTTAAAGGAATTGCTCTAGCAAATTATTCAACATTAAATTCTTTCGTTTCTTCTACTTAAAAAGAAAGTAAAAAAATATTAATTTCCAGCACTATAGTAGAAAAACACTATTATGAAAAGGAAACTAGATATTTTTATATATTTTTTTATTTATTATTATTTTAGGTTTTTTTTTGGATGGTAAAAATTCAATTCTTTCAAGCAACTCTCAGATCTCAATGCTTTCGTTAAATGTGTTATTTTAAAACAGCAGTATTAATTTAAAAATTGTGCAAAACACTTTAAATTTATAATACTATTTAACATTAATTCCTTCAAAATGTAAAATTTACTAATGCTTTTGGCACTTTGTTTTTGTTATTTAAAAATTAATTTATAATTTTCTAAGCATTTGTAGGCATATATTAAGGAATTTTTCAACAAAAAGTTACTGAAACTTAAAAAACGATGCACACAAAACAGACCGGGACCTACATTTCATGGATTTGCCAGCTGTACGCCCAACGCTCTACAGTAATATTAGATAGGGACCTACTGTTTAAAGTGGTTTTCGAACCATGACAAAGAACGCCAGAGCGCTAGTCACTCGGTTATCAGGCCTCTAATACATATATACTCTAAAAAAAAAATTTTAAAGCAAAATTTAAATTTTTTTAAGGCTTTACTTTTTTATATGAAATAAAATTATTTCAGGTTAAAATTTTCTCGTTTAAATCATAAGAAAAGAAAAATTCACATATAAAAAATTAAGAGTACACATGAAAATACTCTTATTAGAAAAAAATTCTTTCCTAACTGAACAAATATTTAAAATCTATGCACGTAGACGTTTCATTTTGATTCGTTCATTTTTCCTTTTATTACCATTTCTACTAATGTATCTCTCGCTATCAAATACAAAAACTCTTTTCTCACAGAAACCTCAAAAATCATATCGTTATAAAAGGCATCTTTTTTGGAATCTATTTTAATCTCTCCCACTCGCAGTTTGCGAAGCGTGACGAGTGAAAGCATAATATTCTCTCTCTTTTAATATATTTTGAACTGTTTCTCTCATTTTCAAAGCACGATCCCAGACCAAGCGATCATATTTCCTCTTCTTAACCCACTGATTTTTTTTCCTAGAAAGGAAGAAACTCTTTTTTTGCTGCTAATGTTACTTTTGAACAAAGTTGAAGAAAATGAGTCTCCTTCTATTTCTATTGTACGAAAAAAATAAGGACAAATATTTCATTTAATTATAATTGCAGTATTGTTAGGGATTGGTCATTGTCGATAAAATTGATTTTTAATCATTTCAGCATAGGCATAACGAGGATAACGTTTTGCTTTCCTGCTTTTATAAATAATTCCAAAATTTCTCGAAATTTCGAATGCCATTTTCGATATCCTTCGAGAATTTTTAGTAATATTTGAGGCTAGAATTACAATTTAATAAAATTAGTTACCACTTTCAATAATTAATTATTACTACTATTACACCACACCACATCACATCACTGTGTGTCTAGAGATGAGTTGCCCATTTACAGTTTAGTAATGATGGGGGAGATGTCTGATAGGGCTCTAAGACGCCCTACGGTCATATGAGACCGAGACCTATGGTCTTGTATGGGGTTTCTACATGAGATACATATCACATGCTATTTAAAAATAATTTTTACAGCATTTAGAGAACTAAAATGCGTCGTTAAAAAAGTAACCCCAGATACTTGTATACAAACAACATTTTTGCCAACCATGACACCGCTGGGATTCAAACCTGTGGTACTCGGACATCAGGCCCCTCAATAATTTATTGAAGTCCAAATTCTTAATATCAAGAAGAAAAAAAAATATTTATACAACTCTCATCTGACCTATCCTATTGTATGGCAGTGAATTCTGGCCATTAACAAAAGTAGATGAAGACAGATATTTAATTTTTGAAAGAAAAATATTTTGAAATTTTTTTTATCCATTTAGAGAGAAAGATAGTTGGAGAATTGTGTTTAACCATGAAATCTATAGAAATATAAGCAACCTAATATTACCAGAGTCATCAAATCTTTTCGCATCAGATGGCTTAGACATATTTTTAGATGCGATTATATGAGCCCTGTTAAAAAGGTGACTTTTGCAAATGTAAAGGGTACTAGTAAAAGCGGTAGACCTCGCACAAGATGGATAGACTGCGTAGAGGCAGATCTCAAAACATTAAAAAACAATCGTTGGCGGACTAGACGTCTGATTGGATCTGTTCGAGGAAGCTTGTTGAGGCCTGTAATGTACAGTTTGTTGTACCCGTAATGCTTGTTAAGGCTTGTGAGGCCTTGGCCTGTAAAAGGCTGTAGTGCAAGTAAAGAAGAAGTTGTCTTTTTCAATTTTTAGGTGGTAGTGTCATAATAAAGCTCCATGAGTGATTATTTTTAGATTCATTTAAAATTTGAATTTCCTTTAAAAGCTGTATCACACGTTTGCCAAAGTTTCAAAAGATTCATTTTCCATTGTAATTTATATTACTTCTGAATATTTAGATAAATGAAACTTGTTTTTAATTTAAATTTGATAAAATGTGCAAGGTAACTAAATGCTTTGATTTTATAAAAATCACGGTGAGTGAATAAAGAGTTTGAGATTAACGTCAAATTATGTTAACATCAAAATAGTAAGTACTGAACTGTGTGATTATATATACATTTTGAACAACTTTTAATTAAAAATAAAAAATAAAAAATTAGTAATCGATGCAGAAAAAAGTTTTTATTTTAAATTTAATTGTACTAGTTATTTTAGATAAAAGCAATAAAATAAGCTATAAAATCAAGAAAATGATTTATTTAAATTTAAACACATTTTAATTAAATGCATAAAATAATCGATTCGTAAAAACGATTTACTTAAAAATCTAATTCCTTTTTATTTTTTATTTTTCATTTTTATTTTGAGCCGATTATTTATTAATTTTTATTTATATGAAACGATGTCTAAATGCTTTAAATAAATAAAGTTAACATTGAGAATAATATTCAAATTTTGAAAAATAGATAATTTGTTAGAAATTTAAATAGGAAAAATTTTTAAAGCAAAAAATTTTAATTTAAAATTACAATTATTTTTGTGATATTATATCCTTATTTCATTATTATATCCATATTGGATTAAATATTTTATAAATAAATTCAACTAAAATTTTATTAATTAGAGAATTTAGCAAAAGTCTTTATCCAATTTTCAACTAGAGTCTATATCCTATTTGATAGTTTGTATCCTATTTTCTTACTTGCTACAAAAATTGGGGGCTTTTCAGATTATTATCATCTTTTATATTTCAAGATTATGTTAAATGATTTAAAATTCCATTTTAAGAACAAGATTATTATTCAAAACAGAATCCTTAAACGAACAGCTGATTGATAAATTGCGAAATCCTGCTTAGTTATAAATTTTATGCAAATGTTTTAAAATTTTACTTTACTGTTCAAATTTTTAGACTTTTTAAGTCTATAAATTAATTTACAAATGCATAATCCTGTTATTCTTAACAGAAAGGTATTACTGGATTATTTCTTTTGTACTATTATGTGTAAAAATGTAGCACACAAAATGTTTAAGGATATATATGAATACATTTCAAAAAAAAGCTAATATATCAATTTTAAAATTATTAAAATTGAAGGAGTTATTTAAATTTTTTATATTAATTAAAACATTTGATAGAATAATTAAAACAATAACTATAAATTGCTTGATTATTATATGAATTTTTAATTCTTAGTTTGAATTCGTATGTAATTAAATATGATTGTTATATAATTTTAGTTATATAAATAGAAATCGGAATGTATCGATATTCTATTTCTTTAAAACATAGTTTATAATTATGATTTTTTACCTTAAAAATATTTGTAAAACCACAATTACTTAAACATTTTTTATTAGAAACAAATAAAAATTTGTAAAATTTGTCTTTTTTAATAACTACCCAACCGTTAAGTTGAAGATTAAAAAACATAAAATACATAAATATCTGTATCTAACTTTAAAAATTTTAAAGTTTAATAAAACACTTGGAAAACAGGTAATTTAACTGAATGAATACAAATATTGTCTCTTACAGAATACTCTATAGCTACTGATTGAGCAAACAAAGTAAATGAAATGAAGGAAGATGAAATTTCAGTTAAGTTAAAAATTTTTTGAAATTTTTAAAAATATATATATATATATTTCATGTAACCTATATGTTATAAAATCCACTGCTATTTTAAACAAAGTATAATAAAATTTTTGAGTTATTATAGTTAAATTTTATCTCCTTTTTTCAATACCTACCAAATCGTTACATTAAATACTAATTAAAATATTTTAAATAAATAAAAGTCTATTCCTGGCTTTAAAAATTTAAGAGTTTAATAAAACAAATGAAAGACATGGAATTTAACTAATGAACTTTAACTTAACAAATAACAAATATTACCTTTTACAGAATAATCTATGGTACCAATTATTTGAGCAAAAATGTAAATGAATGGAACGAAGATAAAATTTAAATTAAGTTAAAATTTTTAATTCTATTAAACTACATTTCATGTAGACTATATGTTATAAAATTCACTGCTATTTTAAAGAAAGTATAATAACATTTTTACATTATTATATTTAAATTTTACCTCCTTTTATTGATAACTACCCAACCGTTACATTGAATGATAAATCAAAAACTTCAAATAAATAAAAGTCTATGTCTAACTATAAAAATAAGATTAATAAAGCAATTGGAAAACAGGGGATTTAACTAAATGAATACAAATAGCACCAATTCATTGAGCAAAACAGTAAATGGCGGGAAAGATGATGAAATCTGGATTAAGTTAAAATTTTTAAATTGAAATTGTTTTAAAAAATATCCATATAAATTATAAAAAATATAAATTATCCAACTTTAAACTTAATAATTTTAAAAGCTATTAAATTATCAAACTTTAAACTTACTAAATTTAAAAATTATTAAATTATCAAACTTTAAACTTACTAACTTTAAAAATTATTAAATTATGAAAATTTAAACATACTAACTTCAAAAGTTATTAAATTATCTTTTAAAACTATTAATTAAATTAAAGTCAGTCTTTAAAAATTTTTAAATTAACTAACTTTAATCATACTAACTTAAAAAAGTTATTAAATTATCAAAATTTAAATTTACTAACTTTAAAAGTTATTAAATTACCAAACTTTTAACTTACCGACTTTAAAAATTATTAAATTATCAAACTTTAAACTTACTAACTTTAAAAATTATTAAATTATGAAAATTTAAACAATTTTATTAAATTATCTAACTTTTAAAGTCAGTCTTTAATAATTTTTAAAGTCAGCCCTAAAAAATTATTAAATTAACTAACTTTAATCATACTAACATAAAAAAGTTATTAAATTATCAAAATTTAAATTTACTAACTTTAAAAGTTATTAAATTACCAAACTTTTAACTTACCGACTTTAAAAATTATTAAATTATCTAACTTTAAAAGTTATAGTTTTATTTATATAAGTAACTGTATCTAACTTTAAAACTTTACAAATTTAATAAAAGAATTGGAAAACAATTGAATGTTTACAAATATTACCTTTTAGAGGTACTCTAAAGAGCCAATTGATTGAACGGAAGAAGTAAAATGAATGAATGGAGGTAAAAGTGAAAAGTGTCTTTATATATGGTTACCCTTTGCTGAACTCCATGCCGCCTCCATTTTTCCTTCCTGGGACGCGTTTTCCTTTCGCAGTTATAAATACAACATTCCGGACTACGCCAGGCAAAACTTTCACTTCCACTAATCGAGCTTGTCTTCATAGAGGAAGGAATTAGCAAGAGATTTAATGGAATTTGCAATTCGGCATCGCACCATGCACTAGGGTTCGTTATTGTATGAGAGATTAATCTAATCTTTAAATTAAAAAGGAAAAATATAAAGAGGTATCGAGAATAATTTATAAGTATTATTCGGAAGTCCTGGTAGAGATTATGTGAACCTCTTATCAGTATTTGGTAAGACAAATTGGTTTCGGAAAAAATTAGTCTGAGGCTAAGTTTCTAATTTTGTGGTATTATGATTCCTGTATGTTAGAATTTGGAATCAAATCTGAAGGATTAAATACTTATTTTGTGTAGTTAAAATAAATTGTTACTTTTTTATCTAATAATAGTTTTCCCTAAATAAATCATATTAAATATTATGATAGAATGCTACGATGAATTAAAATTAATAACAAAAATAAAGTATGTAGCAATAATAGCAGCATTGTGATAGAATAATTCTGAAATATGATGATATTTATATTCCGTTGTGATACTAAATTAATCATGAGCATAAGATTTTCTTTAAAATATGCATATTATTTAAATATATTTTTTGATCCAACATTAATTTTTTTTCATTGCTCGTAGAATTAAATTTAACAGTTATTTCTCAATTTTGGTGTATTTTAAAATAGTTACAACTATTAAACAAATTATCACATGACAATTGATGATTATCATCAATTCTAATTAATTATCAGATGACAATTGATAATTGATAATTGTCATCAATTCTAATGGTGATTGTCTTCAATAATTGTAACTATTTTAAAATACACCAAAACTGAGAAATAACTGCTAAATTTAATTCAATGGGCAATGAAAAAAATTAATATTTTATAATTTTATTTTTTTTATGTAATTAATCAATCACGATGATGCTGTTATTACTGCATGTTTTATTTCTTGCATTACTTTATTGCTGTTAATATTTTTAATTCATCTGAGCATTCTATCACAATCAATTTAAAAACAATTGATGACTGTCATCCTTCAATTTCAACATCAATTTTTATTTCATTCACAGTAGAATTAAATTTAGCAGTTATTTTTTAATTTTCAATTTCAGTTAAATTGAAGTTGTCTTTAACAGTTCAATTTTCAATTTTTCAACAGTTATTTTTCAATTTATTATTTTAACATAGTTGCAACCATTAAGCAAATTATCACATGATAATTGAATACATTTCCTGCTATTATTATTTTTTTTACATAAAACAATTTTTTTCAATTAACTTGAATATTTAATTGAAAAGAATACGAATTATATCCATTTTTAAAATATAATTGTTTTGAATTTGAAATAATTCAAATGCAATTATTGAGAGTACAGTTTTTTACAGCTATATTCGAAAATTAATTTCAATAACATTCAATACTAACTTTTTAAACGTAACTATTAGTAAACGTTACGACAGGATATACGTGTGTCTTGATTCAGTGTTGTTCATAGATACTAACTAAATTATTTCTCATAATCGTGATATTTAGCTGCCATATTCATTAAAATTGTAAAGATAGCACTTCACAACTACAAAACATAACACATAAAACACAACTATATAACAAATGCTTACAAAATCATCTTAAAAGTAAGTTCGTTGAAGAGTTTTTTGTATCTTCCGTAGTGACTGGGACTCTTCACTCCCTTTTCTCTTTCTCCCTCTCCCATTATCTGTTCCAAAGTCTGACATAAGGGGCAACCAGTCCTTGAAATGAGGATCTATGAACTTTGAGTTCAAGATTATAGCTTTTTATGGGAACGTATAGTGGATCCTTACTATATTCTTGAATAAAAAGTGGTAAAACTACAGAACATAAATGATTACATATTTATACGAAAATAATTGAAAAAAAGAGCCAAGCTTGTTCAAAAATGATTATTTACTAACATTAAATTTTTTTTTTTTGCCTGCTTCTTATCAAATTATAAATTAACTATCTTCTGAAAATGTAAATTAGTTAGAATCACAATGAATAATATTTCACGTAATGGAAAAAATCATATTAGTTTAATGGTTATAATGATAACTTCCAAAATAAAATTTCAACGATTCATCTTGTGAATCATAATTAGTATAAATGAAGCAAATGATACATATAAATTTCAAGAAAAAAAAACTGAAAAGTTAATCATTTAGTAGGCATAATCTTATTAAGAACTTCAACATAGAAGCCAATATTATTTTTAACATATTGAGAAATTATTTTCAACATGTCTGCAGTTATCAAAAAGTTATTAATTAATCTAAATAAATCTATTATTAATTAATCTAAATAATTTATTATTATTAATCAATCTTAATAAACATAATTTAAATAATATTTTTATTAAATAACCTAACTAATAAATTGATTATTATAATAAAATATAATTAAGAAAAAAAAATGGTAAAAATTATATTATTTAAATCCTACGTGTTTCCTGTGGTTTAATTAATCCCTACTCTCTCAAAAAAAAAAAAAAAAAAAAAAATTCTATTCTGAATTAAATTTTATATATCGCATCTTTAATTTATTCTTCCGTGATTTGCATTTAAGAAATTTCTTATAAAATTAATTATCAATTATTAATTGTTTTTAAAAGTAAAATTATTAGAGATCAAAAGAAAGAAAAATTGGAATATTTCTAATCACAAAGAAAATGCTAAATAAGATGAAAGTTTTCAAACAGTCTGCTTTTCAATAGCTCAAAAGGACACTTAAACATTCAATGAAAATATCACACGGATTTCGAAGATAAAATGTAGGTGGAATATTAAACGGTTTCAAGTAGAATATTAAAATTAAGAATACTTCAATTTAAAAAAGCTTTTTTCAATTTGAATAGAAAAAATTATTTGCCATTTGAAATTCACAAAACGCATAGAAAACAAATGTTTGTCTATAGAATTAATTCACTTACTTTCTCTAATAATTCTAAATATTTATTTAGCTTTAATAAATTATGATTAATAAAAATTTTCTTATGAAGATTATTGGATAAAGATACTTTCAATATTAATGTCGAGAAAAATGTTTAAATAGGCTAATTAGGATTTGCTATAATTTTAAGAATAGTGTAAAATGCATAATTTATCGGAATTTCTCTAATTTATTCTCAAAAATATTTTAAAACATTCAGTTTCGCATAAAATTTTTATTTCAAATTCTAATAAGTATTCCATGGTTCAGTTTGACTACAATGTTAAAAGAATCAGTAAGGATCCACAATGCATTCCCACAACAAGCTTATCGACTATCGTTTCTTATTGACAACGGCATTTTTTGATCAAATTATAAATATAAGTATTTGAATATTGTCATTCCTACTTCCCTTGTAGATGCAAATGCATTGGCAAAATCTAAACTTATGATTCCTGCTAAAATCAAAACTAAATACCAAATTACAGAGCTAAATGTCAATAGTAGGACAGCTAAGGATGAAGCATATCAAAAATATGAAAATTTCTACTGATGGCGTTAAAAAATAAAAACAATGTGGCTGGCAACTGCCTTGATGTCGAGCTTACTCATCATCGTGTCTTTGATTGCCCAGCTATTATAGCAGCCACTCATTGTTTGGACCACCCCTCGGAAGAGGATTTATACATCGAGCTGACAATCAATATGGCCAATATTATTCGGGAGCAACACGATATTCGATTTTCTTCAGGGGATACGGTAAGAACAACAATATCAAATGCGTAAAGAAAGATGGGTAAAAAAAAGATGGGTTTTGTGTGAAACAAAAACCGCATAACTTAAAAATGGCATAAAAAATATTAACATAAAAAAAGATTTTTTTTATCTATTTCCTGATTAACATTATTAGCCACATTAATATTGATGTATACAAAATAGATATATAGACGATATAAGCAGATCAGATAAAATTTAAAGTAAACAGCAAAAATACTTCTTAGTTCACTATCTAAGTCTGAATAATTTAGTTAGATATAGTTAAAAATAAAAATCAAGGTCTGTTAGAATAAAACAACTCAATTTCGAACTGTTTTAGACTATAACTGTCAAGGAGATCAAAATCTTAACTTTTTCCTCTATGGTAAATTATTTCTTCGTTCATCTCTATTTGCATTTTTCTTGTCTACCAGCAGACGAACACGCATCTCTCATTTTATTTTCAAAAAAAGAAGTGTCTGATCACGGAATCTAAATTGCAAAATCTATTTAATTATCTCAAGCATCACTGAACCCGTTCATGGTTAGAAAGAAAAACAAAATTTGTTCCTTTTCAAGTTCGCATTTTAATTTAATTCCAATAATTTTGAGATATTAAATTGCTTGTTGTTGAATCGATTTTCGCATGACTATGTATGGTAAAATGTTAAAGCTGATTGGTTTCAGAAGTAATAAAATTATTGATGTAAATTCAATTTTTTTTTTATTTGAAACTTGTTTATGAATTATTTACGAAAAATAAAACATTATTGAACTACAAAAAATTATTCTGTATTCTGTATAAGATTAAAGCGATTTATTAAAGACAATTATAGTCCTTAAATGTTTGAAAACCAGTCTTAGTTGAAAGCGTACTTAGAACACAGGTGAATTAATCAAAATTTAGTGGAATTAGCTGAGATTCCTTTAAGGAAATTCTTATAGTTTTATTTTTGATGGTTAAATACATATTTAAGAGTAGTTTTCATAGGCGTATTTAATTGCCTTTAGTTAACTATTCATATTAAAGTTGAGGTTATCCAAAATTTAGGCAATTTTTTGTAGGAAAAACTGGAAATTTTTTTATATGGGGGAACACAAGAGCCAGTGAAAAAACTTGTCAGAATTTGTTGAGAAATACTTCATTTACTTTTCAAAAAGTTTTTATTTTTTAAGAGAAATATTTTTTTTTCTTTTACTTCTCGAAAAAGTACTTTACTTATTTTACGAGAAGTATTTTTTTTTATTTTTTGTCTTTTTTACGAGAAGTATTTTTCGTTTTCTTTTACTTCTTAAAAAATCATATTAAAAGTCTACTTCTCGTTCTGTGTAGCCTTTATTCTGATAGTGTAGCGAGTAAATATACTTCATGATATTCAAATATACAGTTCTCCAGCTCACAATGTTATTTAAAATATTAGGTTTTTTTTTAAATTTATTGCAAATTTGGCGACCATCTCAAATTAATTGTAATCATTTTCTGCATCCTTTTTTTTTTTTTTTTGTTAAGAGAAGTATTTTTTTTTATTTCTTAAAAAATCACGTAAAAAGAATACTTCTCGTTCTGTGTAGCCCTTTCTTTTCTGACAGTGGAGTGGTATTCTTTTACCTCTAGTGGAAAAGAAGAAGCTTTATAGCCCTTTCTTACATTTGTAATGAATACATGTAACATGAATAATGAATACATAATTTATATCACAAAGTTGATTGTGCTATAATTATGTCTTATCAATGAATAATATTAGTTTTATAAGTTTTCGTGAGCAGTGCTTTCGCAGAGCTTTCATTTCTGTTCAAGTTATTCATGTGAAGAGGTTTTGACGTGATGATGACCGCACGACGGGAATTAACAGACTTTGAACGCGGAATGTTAGTTGGAGCTAGACGCATGGGTCATGCCATTTCGGGAATCGTTAGGGAATTCAACATTCCCAGATCCACTGTGTCAAGAGTGTGCCGAGAGTATGAAATTTCAGGCATAACATCCCACCATGGACAGCGCAGTGGTCGACCGCCTGCACTTAACGACCGAGACCGGCGACGTCTGCAAAGAGTCGTAAATTCTAACAGACAAGCAACACTGCGTCAAATAACCGCAGAAATCAATGTGGGACGTACAAGGGACTTGTCTGTTAGAACTGTGCGGAGAAATTTGGCTTTCTTGGGCTATTCCAGCAGAAGACCGACTCGAGTGCCTTTACTGACAGAACGACATCGTTTGCAGCGACTCTCGTGGGCACGTGAGCATATCGGTTGGTCCCTAGATGAATGGAAAACTGTGGCCTGGTCCGATGAGTCACGATTTCAGTTGGTAAGAGCTGATGGTAGGGTTCGAGTGTGGCGCAGACCCCACGAAGCCATGGACCCAATCTGTCAGCAAGGCACTGTTCAAGCTGGTGGTGGCTCCGTAATGGTGTGGGCTGTTTTTTCATGGCATGGACTTGGTCCTCTGGTGCGACTGGACCGAACATTGACTGGAAATGCTTATGTTCAGCTACTTGGAGATCACTTGCAGCCATTCATGGACTTCATGTACCCAAACAACGATGGGATTTTATGGATGACAATGCGCCATGTCACCGGGCCACAACTGTTCGCGATTGGTTTGAAGAACATTCTGGACAATTCCAACGAATGATCTGGCCACCTAGATCACCCGACATGAATCCCATCGAGCATTTATGGGGCATCATCGAGAGGTCTGTTGGTGCCCAAAATCCTGCACCATCAACGCTTTCACAATTATAGACGTCTATCGAGACAGCATGGCTCAATATTCCTGAAGAAGATTTCCAACGACTTGTTGAGTCCATGCCACGTCGAGTTGCTGCACTTCGCCTGGCGAAAGGAGGGCCGACACGATATTAAGAGATATCCCATGACTTTTGTCACTTTCTCTTATATAGAAATAAACGGTAATAATTTCACATTTGATATATTAATAATTTTAATTATTTTTTATTAATTCCAGGGGCTAAAGAAAATGACACTTTTCTTACGAGATGAAAAAAAAAGGTGTAAACAGACACAAAAAAAAACAATAAGAGAAAAATGTTAATGTCTCATCAGCAAAATTCTCGCTCTCCAACAAATTTTCACCTGAGTCCTCACTCAAGGCCTGGAATCCTTTTATAAGGTACCTGTCCATGATCTCGTTTTTCCCACAGAGTGGGCAATTTGGGCAATCAAAAATCACAATGGGGTGTAGATGATTCTCCAAGCAGTCATGACCCACCGCAAGTCTAAATGAGGTTTGAAAACATGAAGGTTTGACATGAGGTTTAAACATCCTCCGACATGAGTTTTTTTTCTTGAGGTTTGTTCTAAATAGCCTGTTCCAAAATGTTCCTCCAAACTCCTCGAGTAGTGAGCAATGCCTTCCATTTGTCTCATTCAATTTTTTATATTAGGTATTAAATTTTAAGAACTGAGAGGTCTAAGTGTTTTAGGATTTAGGTTAAGAGTCTCAGAAATCTGAGAGTTTTGATATAATCTCAATTGATTTTTTAATTAAGTTGCAAGCATTTGGCTGTTTGAAGTGTGACAGTAGATGTAGCTCTACGTGGTTCACCCTGTTAATGTCCTCGGCGACAAAAAGATCTACTGCTATCGTCATGCAGCAACGTTCCAAGAGATAATTTTAATTATAAATTCAATATAAGTGAAACATTGGTAACTTCTTTAAATCTGAAGTTAAAAAAGGATTTAAAAATCATTTTTAAATTTTTGATGAGAAATATTGCTCGCACATTATTTAAACAACTTTAGAAATTATAAAATTTAAGATTTTTTTTACCGTTTTTGATCTTAACATTTTTTTATCATCTAAAAGATTATGTTTAGCCAGTGAGCTTTTGAACCTTGAAGCAAAAGAAACAAAAAGTTCTCTCAAAATCTAGTTAAGCTCCACAAGAGAGAGAGAGAGCGATTACTTTCATAAATTGAGACATTGTTTAACTTTACAACTGCCTAGATTTGTTGCGTTTATATGCAATATTGTATATCTCTTTCTATAAAATATATTCCTTATTTAAATATTTGAATTTCAATTTTTAAAAGGATAAAAATACAGTAATTAAAAATATGTAAAACTTAAAATTAATAAAATTAAAATGATAAATAAAAATAAAAAGGTTATTAAATAAAAATTATGAAATGCAAGTGCTAATAAAAAACACATATGAATGACGCCAATTGCGTTTTGTTAGTCATTTTTTTTATCAAAGTTACACTTCTTTATTAATTATAATAAATTAAAAAGTCTCTATTACGTATTTACTGGAAAATTCTCGTTGGCTACCTTTATAAGAAAAACAATCAAAGATCAGATTTTCTTTTCATCTTCACCATTAAGTGGCAAGGCATCATAAATTTAATGTTTTATTTACTCATTCAAATTTAATGTTTTATTTACTCATTCAAGATCAGCGAGATTCTAGTGTGGTATTCCTTGCTCTATTACAGATACATGTCTTTTTACTCCATAAAACTATCCTCAAATCCTACTGATCTATCAACGTTATATTTTTGGCTGAAAACACTTTTTTTTATTCAAGTGTACCCAATCGCTGAAAACAGCAAATATAACAATAGGATTTAAAGCATAGTGTCATGAGAGATAGGAATGTGGCAAACAGTTCAGCTCCCCTAGATAAACGTTTATCACTGGGACAGTTTTCACTGATTTCTACATTAAAGCTTATCACTGCATCACCATTAACCAAAACTAATAATGATTACTCTATTTCTTTTCTTCATCTTCAATTGAATCTTGTGTTTTTCATTAAATTCACTTTGATATAGATATAAACAATTAATTCTTCTAGTCCTACCATTTTCCTATTCAATTTTTAACTTAGTATAATAAACATATTTTAGTATAAACAATAAAATCAGTTAAAATCGTTACCATAGCAATTCATTTAAAAAGTAAAAAAATAAATAAAAAGCAGAATATGCAGTCTTAATTAAAAACCAAGGATGAATTCAGGTTTTCTTTTCCTAATCCACCATTTTTGTATCTGCTTTGCAAATGAAACAATCTTCTGATTAATTTTTTATAATTAATAAGAAAATTGTAACTTTATATAATGACTGATAAAGCATAAATGACGACATGCATATGTGTTTTATATTAACTTTTATATTTCATAATTTTTCATTTCCTTTATCGTTTGACTTTTATTACTTTAAATTTTACGTATTTGCATTTACTGTGTTTGTTATTTATTTAACATTCGAAATCCAATTCTTTCAATTCTTGTGACACGAAAAATTGTATTTGATTGTGCTTTATCGCTTGAATTTTTTTTTAAATTTAAATTTTATATATTTGCACTTAATGTGTTTGTTATTTATTTAACATTTGAAATTCAGTTCTTTCATTTCTTGGACACGAAAAATTGTGAAAATTTCGCTTACTAACATCAGATAAACCATACTTTTCACGTTTTTTTTTTAATTCCATATCTTTTCTATTAATTTGTTTAATATCTTTGTTGGAAGTGTAATGGAAGCAGGCATTGATTTTAATTAAATTTCAAGTAACAAGAAGTGATAAATTTTTTAAATAAAAAATAATTGCAAATTTTTAAATATATAAAATGAATTGCAATATTTTAAATCTATAAACAAAATTGTAATATTTTTAAATATATAAAAAGAATTACAATATTTTAAAATATAAATATTATAGTTATTAAAAATCTAAAAATAATTTTATTTTTTTCGTTGTCCTTGTACCCTTTTCATTATAAAATTATGGTAAAAACTTGAAATATATTGTACACCAAATTTTATTGTTGAATGTTGGACATTTTATTTCGAAGTTATTCAGTATTAGATAAGTAAAGTGTTTAAAATTTAGATTAAGCATTAGATGGAGGAAGTTGTACAACTGGAAGAGTGCTATACCATATCTATATTTTGAACAAAGTCCCTTAAGATTTATAATACGGATATTTGTATTCACATTGTTTAGCAAAACGGACGAACATTCCTACATGCAAATTTATTGTGCTCATTTTCAGTACAGTATAATAGCTTTCGGTTATCTTGTAAAATTTCGAACACAGTATTTCAGGCTTGTAAGACCAAAGCTCTATCCACCAGATCTTTTTGGACCCATGGATCAAATGTTGAATTGCTAATTTTTAATTTAAAATATTTTAACCAACCATCATTATAGCAATTTTTTCATGTATACTGACGTGTACAATGAGGATGTCTACCTCATCATCTCTGGTTCTATAATCCTCTATGGATCGTGACCTTCTTGATCTATCCATATTCCATTTTTATCCCTTCTGAGCAGCTCCAGTTAATCTATCTAGTAATGATAGTGATCTAATGAGCATCCAATTCATGTTATAATAATGATAAAGTCACTACATGAACTGTCAAGTAATCGCACCATAGTTTTTTCTCTTGGAGTTGTCAGTTGTTTAAATGATAGATCTTTATGATGGTACACTCTGCTGGCCTACGGGCAAGATGAGCAGCTCAACTCTATCTTTCATTGTTTCATGAATTTATCATCTATAGTCATATATTGTTGTTATCGTATCCTCTGAAGAATACAAAATCAGATATCGTGGTGCTCCCGAATAATACTGGCTATGTTGATTGTCAACTCGGAGTATAAATCCTCTTCAAAGGGATTTTCCCGACAATGTATGGTGGCTGCAACAGCTGGGCAATCAAAGACATGATGAGGAGTAAGCTCAACATTAGGGCAGTTGCCGTATTTTCGGCAATTTTTAATGCCATTAAAAGAAATATTCATATTTTTATAGTCTATATCCTTAATCTGGTGAGGGTAGTAGCTGTTTTTCTGTCGACATTTAGATTGTCGTATATTTCTTTATTGTAATATATGTCACCATAAATTATTAATATTAATTTTCTATAAAGTATTCACCAAAAGGTTCATAAAATATTCTCAAAAATGTTTATAAAATATTCAAGTCTCTGGGTTGTAGGTCATGCTCACAGTCCAATGATATTTTTGATCAAATTTTGGTTTTCCTTTAACTGACAATAGCTGTTATATTTAGAAGTACATTATAAAAATATTGATCTTATTTATACATTTTGGATTTCTTAATTAAAAAGTTACCAATATTGAATCATAGTTTTTATTTATACAAAAGTATTTTAATGATGTTCTTTAGCAAAATTCTATGCAATAAACATTAAAGCATTGATGTCTTTATACCTTTAATACATTTTAAATACATCCTATTATATTGTGATATAATGCATTTAATAATTTATAGACGAATCGAGTTTCAATGCTTTGAAGATGCATATTCAGGTATAATAAAAAATGAGTACAATACGAAATATATTATTTATCTTACTAATTATGGATTTATTAAAAATTTAGCTCCTTAAAATCTATTTTTTTTTTTTTTCGAAACAAATTGAAATCTTTTCAAGATTATGCTATCTCAGTTCTTAAACTACGGTTAACCACTATGTTTTAATGCATCCACCTATGGATAAAATATATTAAATACTTCTAATAAACCCCACCTGGTTTCAGTATAGAGATGTAATTAACTGAACAAAATGAAGGGTGAGGAAACTTGGCTGCTTTGTTGATAACACGCACTTATAAAAGGTTAGACATTGATTTATTAGTACAGGTTCTTCGAATTCGAAAAGAACCTAGGTATTCAATATTGAGGATAGACCACCTGCATGTCCTACATCAAGCCCACCAAGCAACTTCATATTCTAAGTTTGGACTAAGGCCATTTTTTTCTGTAATTTTCATAACGTAAAACGTCACTTTTTTGTTTTTTAGGCCAAACATTTTTTTTCTTGCGGCAATATGATAGCCTAGTTTTTCGGATTGTTTTAAAGCCTCTTTATTTTTTGTTTTCGTTTTTTATTTATTTGCCATTCGACGGTTTCCTTTCTTTTATATTCGATTTTGATGATCTTTCTGATAATCTTTAAGAGATTCCAATGGATTCAAAGTTAATGAAGCATGTATAGTGTTAATGAACTGAATTCGATTTTTTTCTAAGCGCATGCATTACGTTTTGAATTCATGCATTGCTTTTAAGGTTAAAATTGATATTTTGAAATTACCAATGATAAATATCAAGTTATTATATAATAATTTTTTATACATATACAAAATTTAGTTTTAAAATTTTATGAATATATTGATCGAATAGAAACATTTAAAAATATTTAAAATAATTTGAAATATTTAGTTAAACCAAAGAAATATTTAGAAATATTTAGTTAAACCAAAGAAATATTTAGAAATATTTAAAATAATTTGAAATATTTAAAATAATTTGAAATATTTAAAATACTTTGAAACATTTAGAAATATTTTGAAACGTTTAGAAATATTTTAAATATTTAGAAATATTTTGAAACATTTAGAAATATTTTGAAATGTTTAGAAATATTTTGAAATATTTCAAATATTTAGTATTTTGAAATATTTTCAAAGAAATATATAAGAAATATTTGGTTTTAAACAAGCCATTATCCCAAACAAATACATCTCTTAAAAACTTATAAACCATGTATTCGTTAAAAGCTTCAAAAACTACGATATTTATACTAATTATATAATTTATCTTAATTATTTTCCCTAGCATAGTTATTATTATGCAATTATATTCTTATTTTAATTATTTATTAACAATTATTTTATGCAATTATATTTTTACAATTTAATTCACAATTTTTTTTAACATTTTAAAATTGTCTTATAATTTATTTTAGAGATTCATTACTTTTTAAATAATTTTAAAAAAATTATTTTTAATCATTTTTTTCTTCTATTTTTATTTAAAAGCGTTTTTCTATAAAACATTATTATTATTATTTTTATTATTGATCAGAAAATTATTGTGTTATTACTTAACCAATCAAAAGCAAAACTATTCCTGTTGTTGTTAACTAGATAAATAAATAATTATTATAAAATTTAATTATAATTAAAAATTTCAAATAAGTATAAAATTTTCTATTTGTTAATTTAATTTAATTTTGATAGGGAAAATATAATTTACTAGAGTTTAAATATACGCTATATTGAGAAAATATTACGTATAGAGTAAGGCTATGTGTAAAAATTGTCATTTGAAACAAAAAATATTGTTGACATTACTATAAATATTCTCCCAGCATATATTCTTTCAAACAAAATTTAATTAGCAACATAATTATTTATTTATATATTTAATATAATCCGGATGCATTAGTCCCGTAATTATAAAATTGAATGAAATAAAAATAATAAATAAGTATACCAATTTCAATTTATCATGAGTAATCATGCTCTTTCGCGCCTGATGGCCAAGTGACTAGCACTCTGGCGCTGGGTGCTACAGCCCTCGGATTCGAGGCCAGGCGGTGCTTTGGATATTTGTAGTGGCTCGGAATCCCTTTTAGGTCTCTGTCTAATATGACAGAGCGTAGACCCTACGCTATAAAAAAAAAACCTAAAAATACCCTACCCTATAAAAAACATCTCATGTTTCGAAATCTTCCAATAGGCAGACAGCCTTGGCCCACCAAGTGTTTTTGCTCCAATGAAGAATAATAAGAAGAATCATGCTCTTTATATGGAAAAAAAATATAACTAAAATGAGATTTAATACATTTTCATAACTCTACAAAACCTAAAAATTGTGTTGATATGCTTGTCTTAATAATATAATTGAAGGAAAGTTAATCATGATACTATTCTTGATAATATTCTTGTCTTGATAATATTAATCGTTCCTTTTCACGTTTAATATAATATTAATCGTGAAAAGACATGTATTTGTGAAGTACTTCATGCCATTCCTTAACTTATATGTTATAATCACTATATTACAATAACATTACGATAACAATATTCACAGTCCAATTCATGAAGCAGCAAATTCTAATGTTCAATATCCGCAGTCCAATTCATGAGCAGCATATTATAATGTTCTATATCCACAGTCCAATTCATGAAGGAAAGTTAATCATGATATTACAAGCACATCAACCCAGAACATTAGCTCCAGGATCATTAAAATCACCAATAAATTCCAATATAGAATTAAAGTAAAAAAAATGTCAGATAGTGACAGCTCTCTAATAACTTAGATTTCATCAGCAATATTCATTTAAGTTATCTAGTCAACTCATTTATTAATTGGTTCAATTCTAAAATTAACTTCTTCATAATATCTTGGAAAATAATTTTCAAGAATTCGATCAAAAAATGCATCAACTTTAACTTCATAAGCAACATATTATGAACCAACATTAAGTTCAATATGGTAATATCAAATAACGTTTACTTTGTATTCAAAAAATTTTAATGCAATTAAATACATGACCAGAAATTAAATTCCTTAAATTAATTTAAATTAGTTTTGATGTTAAATTCCTTAAATTTAACATCAAAATGAGGAAATTTTTGTAATATTAAATTTTGATAAAATCCTATTTATGGGAATAAATATTTTATTTTGATGTTTAGTTAATATTGTCCATTCTTGATATAATTTTAAATCCATATTATTATAAAACTTAGGGATATACTTTCCTTGAAATGATTCAGTCAAGGTATAAAACTCAATTATATTAATTCTTCAATTCATTTTTATCAAATGTACTTTTTTTTGCATAGTTTCACCCCTTGTTTATTGGCGTTTTAGAAAACAGAGCGTAAAAGGGAAAAAAAATTAAATTTTTGTGTAAAAAAATTCTTTAACCCATTTATTAAATGGCAATGCCACATATTTGCTAGAAAGAAAGAATTCCTTAACCTTAAATATGAATCTTTACCTAAAGGCAGATTCCATGTCTGATCTGGATTGTAAAATCTTTAAGCTGTTATGCATCGTCAAGGAATTTTCAAAAATCTAGTTTCCAATTCTGAAATCGTTTACAGTACATTCTCATTCGATGATTAATACTGATGTTTAAAAATTTTATTAATGGAAACAGTTATATGAATTTTTAAATTAATGTTATTAGTCTTTTATTCATAAATTTATGAATTTAATTAGATATTTTTAGGCTTCTTTGAATTTTAAATATTTGGATTTAAATATTATTATTATTTATTAAATTATTTATAATATTTAATATTGTATTAATCTTTTCGTAACTTAAAAATAGATCAGTAATTAAAAAAATATTTAAATTGTAATTAACCGCTGTAAAATATTGACTACTTCTTGGTTAAAATAGATAATCTTTTTTAGAAGTAGAATTCAACTTATTTATTCATTATTATTATTCTTATTATTATTATTATTGCAAAATTCCATTTTTTTTTAAATATACTAAATTGCTGATATTCTTAATGTAAAATGTTTAAATTCTTTCTTTTTTTTACTATTTATTTTAATTTTCTTTTTAATATTTTTCTCTGTAGCTTTAATTTGTTTTTATATCGAGATAGTTATTTTATCGAGATTGTTAAATTTATTTTATTTATTTATTTATTATTATTATTACTATTTTGCAAAATTCATTTTTTATTTAAATATGCTAAATTGCTGACATTCTTAATGGAAAATATTTAAATTCTTTCTTTATTTCTTATTTATTTTAATTTTCTTTTCAATATTTTTTTTCGTAGTTTCAATTTATTTTTATATCGAGCTGGTTTTAAATAAATGCTTAATTATTTTACAGCTATAAACAATATTTATTCTTTATTCGTTCTAATTTGGTCTTTATAATCTGTGATAAAAAATTCAGTTTCATTTTAATAACTAAATTTCATTTAACAGTTTTTTTTTTCAAATTTTTCAATGATAATTTAAAATGTGATGTGATTACAAAATGAATGATTTGTTCCTTATTCAGTTTATTTTTCCACTGAATAAAAAATAAAAATTTAATTTACAATAAATTAGAAGACATCACAAATGTAATTCATTACAACTTAATCTTGAAAATCAGAAATGAAAAAAAATAATTAATCTTATTTTGGATACATACTTCTAAGGCAGAAAGTAATTTATTTTTTAGTTTTAATTATCTAGTTAATTTGAAATATATTTAGTTGATCAATTACTTTTTGATTATTAATTACAATTTCTTTTAAATTATTGCTTTTATTTTCTTTTAAAGTCTTAAAAAGTAACATGATTTTTAAAATAAATTTAATGGTCTTCTTTTTTTTATTTTAAGATAATAAATATAATAAAATAATAATATTTAAAAATAAAAATTCAGAAACGAACATGTTATTTTTATTATATTTATTATAAATAAATTTATTTACAAAATTCATAAGAGAGAGGTAGTCAGATAGCAAAGTACACATTGGATATTAATGAGATAAATCAGCATACAACTTTTATAATATTACGAATATATAAAAATACAGTACTATTGAACAAACAATACTGAAAGTATGTACAATATATACAATGTTTAAAAAAAAAATTAATTTATTTACTGTCTACAATTAAAATATAATCATTAATAGCATTGAAAAAGAAAACAAATTATGTTTAATTAATTTTAAATTGATAATATTTTTGGTTTTCTTTCATAGTACATTTGTTTTATGGTTGTAAGCAGCAGCTAAATTAAGCATTAAGAATGAAGCATTTAATTAAGCATATAAGCATTAGTTAATACAAGCGTTATTTGTTAATGCAAGCCTTATTCGTTAATACAAGCATTGTAAGTTTCAATTATCTTTAGTAAAATTGTTATCCGATTTCTTTAAAATAATCTTTAATAAAGTTAAAATTATTATAGGAAAGCAGATTTGGCTATTGTCAATTTTGATTATTTATAATTCAAAATGCAGAATATGAAAGTTCTTCATTGAGAATTTGGTGAAAGTTTGTATCTAAATAATAATTACTAATTCTTTTTCTTATACGTTGTATTGAGTTTAAAATATTTACATTACATGCAATTGGTTTTCAAGTACATTGTTATTAAGAAAACGTTCTTTAACAGAAATAAAAATTGTCAACCAAACAATAATAGTGTTAGCGAAAATACTTATGATAATATACCCGGAATTACAGTAAAACCTAATGTAGAACTTCGCCTTGAAACATGATTATGATTATGAATGCTTCTTAGCACTTGTATAATGATGAGTTAAATGACTAACTGATATAAATCAGATATCTTGTGCTTCCCGACTTGTACAGATTAAATTCCAAATATCGTTTGGGGTGGAATAACTACAAGGCATATTTTCCCACCCATCGATATAAAAAGCAATAAGCTTTTTTATTGACTCACTGATGTTATAAGGTATGAAATTTACAGACCTACAACTTATGCCTGAGTCCTTATGGGGAATTTATAGATTTCTAAATGATTCAGAAACTACAGGTATTAAATTTACAAGCCCATTGGTGGTGCAAGAACCATGGGTTGGGGTTCGAATCCCATATAGCCAGCTGATGCTGGAGCACCAGCAAATGGCATTGGGGGTGCTGCATAGGCTTGTGAAGCAGCGGGCATGTAAGGCTGTTGGGGATATTCAATGGAAGATGAAAATGAAGAAGTTGACGCTGCTGGAGCTGGATAAGAATATCCACCCAGTGGAGGTGGAACAGCCATCTCCATAGCTGAAGATCCGGATCCGTGGTGGTGACCATGGTGATGATGTCCATGGTGGTGATGGTGGTGACCGTGACCCTTCTTGTGCAGAAGTTTGGCGAGGATTCCAGCAGCTAAAAGAAGTTCTATACCATGATTACCCCGATTATGATGGTGAGCCATCACTGGAAGAATGATGTCTGCAGACAAGATGCAGGAGATGACCACAAGGAGGAAAAAGTGAGTGGAATTCATCTTTGGTTCTGTAAGTCGTACATGTTATGAATAATCCATAAAAATAAAGTAGTCAAACAAGATATAAAAGTAAAACAATATTATGAATAATAATTTAATATTATGCTTTTTTTAACTAAGCAAAGTATGACGACTAAAAATAAACATGGTACAGTAGCATAATTTTTTTAATAATATTTTTGTTTTCATGCAAAATATCTACTAGTTTATAGTTAAATATTTACGGTAAATATGGATATATATCTGTGTTTATTTGCTCGTTACTTAAAACGATTATTACATATAAAAATTCTATTGATGCTAAATTGAAAATAATAAAAATCTAACATTGGTATGTAATATATATTTATATATATATATATATATAATTTTAAATACATCTGCATATATAAGAGATCAATATGATCTCAAAAACACTTATTTAAATTAATATATCATTAAAAGGGTCAAATACTAAGTGTAGTATTGAAATACTACATCCCTTACAATTACAAAAAACAATATATTGAGCTGGATATTTCATATTTATATTAATCCAAAAGGTGTCCTTTTTAAACCAAAAAATTAGCATAAATATTTGAAATTTAAAATAATGTTTATTATTGAAAATTATATAATATATAATTTGAATAATCAATATATAATGTAATATAATAATCAATATATATAAGATTTGTAAGCTACACAACGAAAACACAAAGCAAAATACACACGAAAGCACAAAAAATATTGTTTTTTTTTTTTAAATTCATTTTGATTGTAACAAATTTAATTCTTATTTAAAAGGGGCATTAATGAATGAAACATAATTTTTTATTTATTAATTTTAAAAAACTTTTTTTCCGGCCCATTTATTTATTTATTTTTTTTTATTTGTTTAATTCGTCTCATTTATAATTGCGGATTTTATTTAATTATTGTTTATTTTATAAGGGAATCCATAAAATAAATCATATTTATGGATTAATTTAATTTGTTTTTTTTTTTAATTAGTTTATAAATCCTTTAAAGGATTAAGTTAGTATTTATTATCTATTTACAGAACCTAAAAAATATTTTTGTAATGAATTATGATTTTGATGGAAGTTATTTTGCTTAACAATAATTGATTTATTAAATATTTATAAATAATTAAATGAACATTAATTTTTCAAAAACATATTTTTTAGAAAAGTACTACAACCAATATTTTTTTATAAATTCTTATATAGAGAGTTTCTATGATATTTCACTGTTAAACCGAACTTTAATATATCTGAAAAGTAAAATTAATAAATATTATGTTTGTTAATTTTAACGGTTTCTTTTTATATAATTTCCATTTAATCTCTTTATTTTTAAAAATTATCAGATGAAAATATAAGCAAAATTGAATGGATTTTTTTTTTAATATTTTAACCTCCTTTAAAGATTAAAAAGTTTTTCTTATAATTTTTTTATACAATGTTCTTAAAGTGACATAAATAATAGAAAAAAAAAGTTGCAAAAAATGTAGTACATATTTATAACCTTTTAAATAAAATATTTATTGAATTTTGACTAAAATTGAATATTTAAATCCAGCAATGATATAAATTAATTAATAAATTACCTCATATATTGATTTATATTCAGTTATTAAGTATCCAAAAAAATTAAATTCAGAATTTACAAAAGATAGGTTAAGTTAATTAAATTAATACTAGCCTTCAATATATTTTTATTTACATTTTTATTTATTTAAAGTTAAAATTAAAATTTATGTACAAATTGTTTAAAATAAAGTTAAAATCGTTTAAATTATTTAAAGTTAAAATTACTGAAAATAAAGTTAAAATTGCTTGAATTATTTAAAGTTAAAATTGCTGAAAATCTATCATTATATATTTTTTTCAGAAAACTTATAATTTTCTTTTCCAATTCTATTAACTTACCTACAAATGATATCCAAAACAATCAACGGCAGGAGAGAGAGCTACAGGCTCGTATATCTCAAAATCGAAAGTGAAATGATTGTTTGTAAAAGGTTAAAGTGTAGTTTTTATAGGATACATTTCTTTCCCATAAGCATGCACTACGTCATAAATCCACGAGGAAGATTAAAGCTCTAAAAGCGGTTTTAAAAGTAAAGGATTTTGATTTTAGGAGATTTAAACGGTGTGAAATGCTTAGCCCTTATTTAAAAATATTCCTTTTTTCCAGTCCTCCGGGCAGAAAGGGGGTGTTCCTGCGTTCCGTTTCGGCGGTTACAGTGAAGCATCTCTATTTTGGGACTCGCAGATTAAAGAAAGCCGAAGATCAGTGTTCTGAGTGGGTATGGCGTGATAAACTTTCGCTTTCTTCAAATCCCTTCCTGAATAGAAATAGGAGGAAATTAGAGGGAAATAGGGAAAAAAAAAGCCAATATGTGATTGGTTTTAAAATGTTGCTTGCAGTAACCACACGTCTTTTTATTGTAAATCATATTTAATATGTTACTTTCGATTTCAAGCGTATCGTTAAATTGTTATGTTTTTTACAACGTTATATACATAATTGTATGCATATGCAAATAAAAATCAGAACTGTACGGTAAAACATCAAAATGATTGAGATATCACAAGCTACTTACAAAGCAATTTTGAGTGTAGTTAATTTATTTAGAAAACAAATTTGTAACTGTATAGTTAATATGTTATTAAAATGTTACTAAATGTTACAAACTAGTTATAAAATATTTAAATTGATTTTAACATTAAAATAAATATTTTGTGGTTCGTTTAATATATTCTGTTGATTTTATCATACATTTATATTTTATACTAGCTTTTGAACTGATGTCATCAAGTAATGTCTACGTAAAAAAGGTACAAATCAGACTGTTATTTTTTTTTACTGTATATTAATTATTTATTTAATAATTTTAAAATTATTCGTAATTATAAATAATATCAATACATTATTTTTTATAATTTACTTATTTTATTAATTTTATTATTTTACTAATATTAAAATTTTAAATAATAATTTTTTATAATTATTTGTATGAAATATTGTATATCGAATAAGTATAATGTATTATAAATTTTTGAATTATATTATTTTAATAAAATATTTTTTATATTATATATATATTATATAGAATTTCTTTAAAAACACCATTTATTAATTTTTGGTTAATTTTTTTAAGCTAAGTAAGAACACTTTTTGCTATTTTAAATTTCTTTTGTTCTTGCAAAATTTTAAAAATAGCCTTTATTGTTAAAAGTAGATTCGTGTATAGAAATTTATGTTTTTATTTTTAATTTGAAATACTTAAAATTCTACATTTTAAAGAAGAATGATTGATATTTAAAATTCAAAATTATGTTTCATCAATCACTAATGTTTAGAAATTATTACTTGTATTTTTAAAAATAATTAGCTTTGTTATAGTATCAATATCAGAACCATAAAGTCGATGCATTGTTTTAATGTTGTTATTTTATTTAAGCATATATATAATGACAATGCCTTTAGGGATAAAAATGTAAATCATTAAAAAATATCACAAGTTATTATAATATTAATGAATTGTATGAAAATTATGTGAATTTTCTCTAGATCTTATATAAAAAGAATTTTAAATTTAATGTTAAAAATATTTAGAAAATACTAAATGTAATATTTACAGAATTATCGTATGTCCATTCTTATCTTCATTTTGTAATTCATTGTGTATAAAATATTTTATAAATTTTCAAAAAAATAAATACTTTTTTAAACTTCGATTGAGATTCAATTTTTACAATTATAAATTATTTACTTTTAAAAATTTTAATTACATTATAATGTCCAATAAATTTTTCAAGCATTTTATTCAAAACTAATTTAATTTAAAATCAATTTTTTTTATTCAAAGTTCATCAACATTTATTTAAATAAAGTTTTCAGTATTTGTGTTACATTTCAATGTATTTACCAATTGAATATATCAAATAAAACATGTTTAAAAAGAATAGTAAAATATTTTCTTTATTTTTATTACACACTATTTGGAGAATGTTTTTCAGATTTTTTTTTAAAATTAATAAATGAATGAGCTCAAAAATTGAATGAAATAAACATCTCTTAACAGAAATTTCTTATTTCAATACAATAAAACAAGCTATATAACAAAATATATTACAAAACACTGTTTAAAATAATACGGTATTTTTCTGTAAATGGCAATAAAATAGACTGAGTTGTTGCATGAACAACGACTTTTTTTTTCAAATTTCTTTTTATGAAATTTTTATTTCATTCAATTTTTGAACTCATTCATTTAATTTTAGAATCTAAAAAACATTCTCCAAATAATGTGAAATAAAAATAGAAACAAAAACTTACAATTATTTTTAAATATTGTTTTTATGTTGAGATATTTATTTGATAATTACACCGAAACGTCATTTGATAACTAACTTAAACTTACAACTCATTTATTATATATATATATTGTATTTGAGACTTATTTTTTTAATCTTTGAACTCATTTTTATTATGATTGCATAATACGATACATTTTATACTGTACATTATTAAACTGTATAAAAACAGTAGTGTAATGAAGGTAGTTTCTTAAAATCTTGTAAGAAAAAGATGCACTTGAATAAAATTTCCACTTTAATAAAATATTTCTTAATGCTGCATTTTAAAGCCATTTTATTCCTCTTTATTAAATTAAATTCTTCATAAGGTAGATTATTATATTGGCTCTTAAAAATTATTTGGTCGATTTTGTTCTGCCTTTAAAGAATTACAAAATATACTTTATATCTATATATATATTTAAAGTTACAAGAATTTATTTATGATGAATTTTTTTTATCATAAATTTTTAGAGTTGCTAATTTGTTCAACATATTATCCAGTTTTAAAAAGCAACAGTTTAATCAATTTAGCACACTTTATAAAATTAAATCAACTTTAAACAAAACCAATAATCAAAACATTAAACACATATTTCGATATATACATTTTTATTACTTTTCTATATACAATAAAATACAATACATTTTATTCAAATTATACATATAATACAATACTACAAATCTTGAATGGTAACACAATACCATATAGTCAAATTATTTTCTAATACATGTTAGTTACTACATTACCAATAATGTACATTAAACTAAATAAATCATTAACACTTATTAATTTTCATGTATACTTAAGTTTATTATTGATTATTACAAAAATTAAAAGATTTGAATCAATGTGGCAGAAGTTTAATGAAGTTTCTGCGAAGCCCACATGGCGATATTCACGCTCCGTTACCGCACAAGTATTTCATAGACCTCGAACTGTTTGGCGTGCAAACGGTTGCCCTCAATTCCAAAATGAGCTTAATTTAGACTCTAAACGGATGATTACACTCGTTTGTTCCTCAACTATGAATGGTACACAAACTGACAGAAAACTTTCTGTCAGAAACAAAAAAAAGATACTATACAGGATGTAGCTATCTGCAACGAACTAAAGTGCTATTGAATTAGAAGAGAAACAAAAAAAAAAAATCATTGAAAGAACATTGAGTTTGAGATGCACATTGCTGAGATGGTTCAAATTTTATGGATATTTTATCTTCTTGTTTTAAGTTATGTATTTTTTTTCTTTTTTGATTGCAATGTAATCGACCTTATTAGTAGTCGAACCATCTAAAAAATGTTGAAATGCATTTAACAGACTTGTCAATTTTTTTTTTATTGAAATAGCCCTTAACCGTAATATGTAGTGATAGAAAATGTATATATTTTTTTCAGATTTTATTTAAACTTTAGTAATAGATTAAATGAAAAAAGATAAAAGTTAATTTAAAAAATTGGAGGCTAAATTTTAATTATTCAGATTTTAATCATCAAAGTAATATACTAATTTACCAACTTTACTCATATTACTGATTAATAAAGAAAATTTGGTAATTAATTTTCTTAGAAACTTTTGCACAGATAAATTAATATTAATATCCAAGCAGTTACCAATAAATGTAGATCAATATAACCAATATCTTAAAAGATATTACAGATAATGTATAGAGTGATTATACTTTAACTATATATACTTAAAGAGATAAAGAAAGACAAACACCAGAAAATCAAGCATTAGTAAAGAATATTCTGAATCCGGAGGAATCGTCCTGGTTTTAAATTCATTTACCTTGTAGTTAGTTCGTTTATGATAAATATAATGATTAATTATTTACTAAATAAAATGAGAAAGAAAAAAATTAATTATATCAGAAATTTTTTTGATAGATTTTTCATGAAATATTTCATAAAAAGTTATTTCATTGCACTACTGATACATAAATAAGTCGATAAAAAAATGCTAGCATATAGTTACGTGTATAATAAGTTTTGCTGTTTGAAAATGGCAACAAAAAATAAAATGAATAGTTAATACTACTCAATGATATAGGTTATACAGATAACACCTGGGTGGTTATTTGTATTGTATGGCTGCAATTATTGTTTATAAATTGTGCATAACTAAATATATATTATATAAGTATGCTATATGTACTTCAAATTCATGACAGAATTTTTAAAATTTGCTATACTTGAAATATGTAAATCTAAACATTATAATCATATTACGTGTTATATTTCATATATTATAATTCAATCACTAAATTCAAATCTACTTATAATATGCAGGCATGTATGCTGTAGGAGCAGCATAATAGGTTTCAGCATATGGTGCATAATCATAGTACTGCTGGCTGTGATGACCATGGTGATCATGGTGACCATGATGTACTACTTCATGGTGACCACCTCCGTGGTGAACAGGGACTGGGATTGGGATGGGGATGGGGTGACTTTGGTGGTGACCATGATGCTTGTTTAACAATTTGGCGAGAATTCCTGCCGCCAAAAGCATTTCGATACCAGAATTCCCTCTGTTGTTGTTGTGGTGCATGGCTGTTACTGTACTCATCCAAAATTCCGTTGATAAAAGTAGGGAGAAGCAAGAAATAACAATAATATTTTTCAGTGAGGCCATTTCTGAATAATATGCTATTAAAGCTAGAAAAAAGAAATGAAATTGTTAAACTGATAATTTAAATGCAATATGTGAATGAATTGACTCAGATATTAGAAAATCTATGTTACTATTTATAGTGTTTAGTTAAAAATTTTATATAAATTACACATCAGTTAAATGTTTTACATGATTTGTATGATTTGTATTATGGATAAATTTTCTTTTTTGTTGTAAGATTTAATAAAAAAACATCTCATAAGTATGAGTTGAAAGAATTCATTGAACCTTTTCTTTTATTATATATTATAATTATTTTAATTGCCTTACTTAAAACTGACTAAAGCAGTTTAAGTAAAAAGTATTTTCAATCATATTAACCAATTGCACTCAAATATAGTACTTTGAAAATTACTTTGTAAAGATTAGTACTTTGAAAAGAAATATGGTATTAGTACTTTGAAAAGAAATATGGTATTAACTTACTTGGTATAACATTATGGTAAAATATTTTAGTAAAGCTTTATGGTAAAAATTTTGGTAAAGCATTAAAGCCTTATGATATTAGCAAAATTATATTTAAAAAGAATTTGTTCCTTATAATATTTCTATTTGTTTTCACATGTGATCAAAATATATATAAATAAAAAAACTATAATTATTAATTTTAATGAAATTGGAATATTTTTTAGATTTAAAAGTTTATTTTCCTGATTAGTTAATCCAACTAATAATTTGACTTGCAAGTTTTTCCACGCTAAATGATAAAATTTTTAAAGAAATAATTTAACGGGAATATTTTTAAAAAATTAACCATAACATTTAAGCAGTAAAATACACTTTTAAAAACAAAGTTTTGTGACATCGAACTACGTAAAAAATAAATAGATTAAATTTTAAATGTAATTTTTTTTAAATTTCAATTCTTCCCAATTATATTCATAAACAGTTTTTTTATCAGTAAAATGTTGAAAATAAAAGTAATTACTTTTCTAAATCAAACTAAAATAAGCAAAACAAATAATTTTAATTTCTTTCCCTTACTATAAACAGCAAATTTCAAGAATAAATTGATTATATTCCCTCATTCCTTTGCACCTAACAGAAAAAAGAAACTTAACAAAATATTCCTTACTAAAATTGACCATTGTATCACATCGAATAAGGACAAAAAACTCTTTCATAAATCATTTCCTTTTCAGTACCAAATTGCAAACATCTTTTTTGTTAAAAGAAAATCTAAACAAAACACTTGAAATGAAAAATATGTATACAAAAAAATAAGTTTCATTTCTTACTTGTCATTAATAGATTTATTTATTTATTTATTGCGATAGAGACAGATTAAAAACTTTTATCATGTTTAAATTGTTTTTGAACTGAAACTTGAAGGGGGAAAAAGTATAACTATTTTTTTCACCATCTATCAGCTATTAACTCTCACAAAAAATATGACTTTTAAAATTAAAAATTTTTTCTTCTCAAATAAAAATTTTTGTTTCATACTTACAGAATTTTTGTTTCATATTTGTTAATATTTCAATAATTATAACGTAATAAACGTATCTTTTATTATAAAAATCCATTTAAAAATAATATTGATCCTTTTTGCATCACTTTTTTTCAGATTCTTAAAAATTTATCTTACAAATGTGCTATGAAAAATGTTTCGTTATTATTCATATTAAATGAATTATGTATCTTATAATAGTAGGAACTAATTTTTTAATTTGTCATATAAAATTTATATATCTATTTTCACAAGTTTTAGTCGAATACAATCCTTCATTGAATTCCTAATGCTACACCAACATACCTTTAGGCTTGTATCTTTTATACCAATTAGCCATCAGTTAAACGTATTATCTTTACAACAATTGTCTTTCAGAGACTTTCTTACGGATCTATAACTTTTCCATAAATACTTTGCAAACTACCCACAATTTTATGCCTTAAAATATATGTATAGTTTATTATAAATTAATATAAATTTATATTTATATTTTAAGTAATAATTTATAAATTATTAACTTATATTTAAATTTACTTAATATATTTAGATAAATTATCCAATTTCCTGTACTTAACAAATTATTTCAATTATTGATGGGGAAAACATCAACTAACAATCAGCAGAGATACTTAAATATCAATATTTTTGAAAATACTATTTTAAATTCTAAGGAAATGCAACTACAGATTTCAATTTATATTAATTGAAAAAAATGCAATTAATTTTAAAAATGCAAGTAAATATTTATAAAAAAAATCTAAAAGTTATTAAAGATTCACTTCTCTAAATGAACTTTGCAAATCAGATCATTGATGTTATTTTATTATGTGTAGCACATTATAACTACACATAGCATTATGAATTTTGTACCATATGCATGAATAAAAAATTCTCATTTTAATCTATTTTTATTCTAACTATGTAGCACGTTAGAATCAACGTTAGAGTTTTCATGATTTCTGTTAACAATCAAACATATTCATAATATTTCAAAAATATCAAACAAGACATAAAATAACGTGAACATTGAATTTTTATCAATTTCTATTTCTTGAGGTTTTAACTTAAATAAATAATCAAACAAACATAAAGAGTGCAGAGTGAGAATTTTAGAAAGGAGAAATGTAATTATGTGAAGAAAAACGTATACGCCTTAAGAGGATGCATCGCTTTGTGTTATATCAATACATATATATATATAAATATTCTTCAATGGCGCAACAACTCCATGGTAGACCTACTGGCCGATTCCAATGTTTTCTTTTTTACGGGATAAGTTTGTCAGCCCTACGTCTCACAGTCATAACGGACTGGGGTCCAAGAGTTTAAAATGGTTTGCGAACTACTACAAGCATCGATGGGATCGCCGGGAACCGGAAGCTTGTGGCATCGATCAACAAACTGCTACCCTCTCGACCATCAGGCCCCAATGTATATAAATAGTATTATGAATTATTATTGTTATGCATATATGCAAAAAAATCCCATAAAAATATATATATATATATATATATATCCAAAGATCAAATTTACATTAACCAAATATAATCATAATATATAAAAAATGTCAGATAAGATACAAAATAGGCAAGAACTTTTAAATTTCACCCTTTGTATTTTTGAGGATAAATAAAATAAAATAAAAGATATATTCTGAATGCATAGTGATAATTTAAAGAGGCGGAGACGTAGTTATCAGTAAGAAAACCGTACCACGTATTAAGAGAATGTGCCATTTGTCGTTTCTCTTAGGAAATGTAGTTATACATTTATATATTCTAAGAACAAAGTCCCATTAATCAAACATATTCATAAGATTTAAAAAATGCAATATAAGACACAAAATAGGCATGAAGGTGGAAATTTTATCCTTTGTATTTCTTGAGGATAAAAAAAAAAAAAAGGTATATAAAGAATGCAGAGTGATAGTTTAAAGAGAAAGAGAAGAAAACAGCACCAAGTACTAAAAGAATATGTCATGTTTTTCCTAGGAAATGTAATTATATATATATAGAAAGAAATAGATAGATGGATGTAGATAGATACTAGAGAGATATTTAAAGATCAAATTCACACTGACCAAACATATTCATAATATTTAAAAAATGTTATAGGAGGCACAAAATAGGCATCAAGGTGGAAATTTCATCCCTTGTATTTCTTGAGGATACAAAAAATTAAAAATATATAAAGAATGCAGAGATAATTTAAAGGGGCGGAGACGTAGTTATCAGTAAGAAAACCGTACCATGTACTAAGAGAACGTGTCATTTGTCGTTTCTCTTAGGAAAAGTCGCTTCTAGGAGAATATTTCCTTCAGATTTAAACAAAGAAGGATGTTGTGGAAAAAAGCTCGGCCCAGTGGTTAGTGAACTGGGGAAAGGCAGGATTAATTCGTGTGTGTGCTGAGGACAATTATTTACCTTGCAGGAAATTTGTGCTCGCGAGTAAAAATAAGCAAAAAGGAAATTGTTTTCTAAGATAAATAGGGGTGTTTGATGTCGCATGCATGACGGGTTCAAAAAAACCATTATGAATTGATTCAGAAGAAATTAGAGGGTTGATAAAAGGAATGCACTTTGAAATATAAAACCAACGTTATTATTTTTTTTTTTTTTCCTTATTTACACTTTTTACTATTAGAGGTGAATGTTTAATTTAATGCTATTTATGGTTTGACAGAGTTAAACAGTTTCATTTTTGTAAAAGAGAAATTATTTCCTTTAATTTCATTTCTTTTTATTTAATGATAGTGGCACATGTTATTGATTCTATTTCTTATTTTTTTCTAATTAATTTATAATAGTTGGCAAACCACCCAAGATAATAGCAATAAAAACTCATATAAAGAGAATGAATTTATATAAAATATTAAAAAATTAATTCCTTAAATATATTTTACTAACAAATTCATTTTAATTAAAAATAATTTGTTAGTAAAATATTCAATAATATAAAATACAAATTCCTTTTATTAAAACTGAATTTGTTAGGAAAATACGTTTAAAGAAATAATTTTTTAAACTTTTATATGAATTCCTTCTGTTTATATGAGTTTTTATTGTTGTAATTATGGCTGGTTCACCAACTATTATATATTAATTAGAAAGAAATAAGGAATAGAAGCAATAAAGTATTCCCTTATCGTTAGAACTTTGAAATTAATGGATCTTTTTATTTACCCATCCCAAATTTTATGAAATTGAGAAGATTATAAATAATAAAATCATTCAATTTGTTATCATATCAGCCTGCAAATATTAAATTCTAAAAATTAAAATGAAATTTTGAAAACCGAAAAAAAATTTGTGCATTAAGTGCAAATAAATAATTTTTTCTCTGATGAGTAAATATTAATTTTTATATATTTCTAATTAATTTAATTGCTATTAAATTTCTTAGCTATATAAATATTTTATAGAAACATTTCATATTAAATCCATTCGTCTTATTGAGTCTCCATATATAAAAATTAAACTACATCACAATATTAAAATAAAAAGATAATTTAATCAATAAAACAATAATAATATACACTTTTGCCAACTTTCTATCTCTATATAATTATTATTATCAATAGACTAATGAAATATAATAATTCAAATAATATATATAAATATTCAGCATGAGAAGAAACATGTTTCGCTGGCGTAAGTAATAAAATAATTACATAAATTTCACCCCTTTTACTACATATTTTTAATTATTTTATTTATTAATTAATAAAGGAATTCATTTTCTACCATGATAATCAGTATAATTGATATACATGTCTTAAAGCATTACAATAATTTTTACATATTAAAATATCTAAAAGGCTAAACTTAACTTATGATTTAAATTTTCTTTCTTTCAATTCTGAAATATTGAATTTATCAGTTAATATGGTCTAATTATTATTATAAAATTAAAGAATAAGAGTAAATATTGTCTATAAATAAAAAAATGTTTTTTATGAAGATGCGAAATTTATTTCGTAATTAAAACCTCTCATATATTTCTTTTGAAGGCTAAATGTATATATTTAAAAAATATATTTTAGATTTAATTAAAAATGCTCATAGTTTTATTAAAAATTACAGAATATATAAATATTTAAAATTTTATTTCAGTTAATTTTACCTAGAACTTCAAAAATATAATTTAAAAAATGATAATATAATAATGCAAAATTTTAATTTTAAATTTGAGTTTCAGAAGAAATGTTCTTATATATGATATCTGATAAACATTTATTTATTTTCTGCGCATTGATGTGTCTTATGTTTTACTTATGGAGTTCATTTTGATTAGAGCTTTGAAAACATTATTAAAAGAAATTGTGTAATAATACAAAATTTTAAATTTAAACGCCATTTTGAAAGAAAGTTTCTCATGTATAAATATAGACATTTATTTTTATGCACATCAAGTTTATTGTTCCACTTATGTATACCATAAGAAACCAACTGACAATGATTTAGATTAGACATTAATAAAAGCTAATAAACTAATAAAAGTTCCCACTACCAGATTGAATATCGCTGCGGTCACTTGTATTTTCTGTCTGTGTCACCATCGAATCTCATTGTTTCTGAAAACAGTGACTGCAACGGACATCGCCGGAAAATTTTAACATGAGCTTTCCTATTCGCTAGCTGTGTAAGTTACCACTGGGACTCAGTTACCACTGGGTTACCACTGGGACTGAGTTATAAAATTATTTCATTATTATTAAAATAATCTATTTCAATATAAGGAGATATTGTTAATTAGATAGGATATTTTTATCAGAATATTACAAATAATGTATAACTACTTAAATGTTTAATAAAATATATAAAATCTCCAAGGATGAAAAATTTAATCTCAGCTAGTTATAATATTTCTTACTAGATGGCAGCATTATATTTAGTTTGTGTTACTTTTAACAAATTCAGGTTTTTTACGATAGATGGCGACACTACAGCCTGATAAAAGACTTAGTGATTGTTTTATTGACACAGTTTTTAAATTCCACAATATTTCGCTTGTATCATTTAAATTTTGGAATAATTATATAGTTATGCACCACATATATTAATTTTAATTGATTAATTAATTATAATAAATAATTCTTAACTTAAAATAGTTTTACGAACATAGCTAATTGATTTGGTACAGATAGCTACACTAAAATTATATCTAAACATCATTTAAATTTTGTTCATTTAAATTCATTTTTATTTAATAGTTTAATAGTGAATTCAGTGACTCTTTTTAGAATACAGAAGCAAATAATATAATACCAATGCCTAAAAAATTCTAATGTTCATATAAAATTATATAAAAGGCAATTTAGAAATAAGGAGTCTAAAGCAATTTTCTCGAACTTTTGTGTCTTAAATATAGGCTTATAATTATCCATATATGTTATTATTTCTGGTGCTTTTTTATATTATTAAAAATATAATATTCTTAATATAATATGATAAACTAGAAACATCAATAAAAATTTTACAAATTAAACTATGTAAAAACAATTGTAGAATTAACGCTTCTCATATTTGAAATGTATATTATCTATATATACATATGTGCACTATACAAAGTTTTTTTACTATATTTTACTTAGAGAGCATTATTTAAGTATATTTAAATTACAGAATCAACCATCAAAAAAAAATTAAACATAATATAATAGAATGTGCTTTAATTATTTAATGTTTGATTTTTTATAATTGATTCTGTAATTCAGAATACGAATTAAAAACTATCTGCTTATAATTCAAAATAAATTTTATCAAATTTACTTCACTTAGATCATATCTTTCAATGATCTTAAACATATAATAAAAAATGAATATAAATGAGAATATAACTAAAATAAATGAATGAACTGTTCTATCAATATTTTACAATGATATAAATCATTAATTTTCGTTTTGCTTTGACAGTTTATTATAATTTAATAAATTTTAAGTTTAAATTAATTTAATAAAATTAAATTTTAATGTTTATTATTTCTAATTTTTAAAGATTTTTTTAATAAAATTGTGTGCAAAGTTTTGAAAGCTCATTTTAGAAAGAGCTTTAATTTAAATCATTAAAATGTATTCAGAAATTGAAGCAGTAATATTTTTAATGCAAAATGCTTTAAATGCATTATTGATTTAAATACTTTGATTGATTAAATCAATAAATTTTAAATCTTATATTACAAACAATTAACTGTTTTGTTTTTATACAACTTCTTTTTACAGAAAAAAATTAAACTCATTTAGTACTAATGAGTATTTAATAATTAATATAAATTCTTGCGAGTCTAATATAAAAAAAAAAAAACTGATGATAAATTACTTAACAAAATTAAATACTGGATTATTATTACTGGATATTTCAAGCATGATTTTCAAATGCAATAAAATGCAATATAAAAAAATTATTCATTACATTTATTATTCTAGGGCTATAAAAATGTTTATTTGTGCAATTATTTTCTACTGATAAAAAAAAATTTTTTTTTTAATTCTAAATTAATTTATCTTACAAGAAATCAATTGATATTAATGTTGAAATAAAGGAACAATTAACTTTAATATTAATATTTATTTGAACTAATTAATATTGAATAATATTTCCCTTAAATGAAAACAAAACTTAATGATAAAATTTAAAAGTTGCTGACATTTTATGTGCATTTCAAATGAAAACAGTTTAATTTTATATGATAATTAATAATTATTTGTACCTGTAATATTTAATTATCTTAATTAATTTTTTACCTATCTTTAAAGGTACTTTTTTACTTACCTAAGAGCACTGTTTAACTGACCAGATCGTTCTCTCGATTTGAATTTATGATGAGCTCCTACACCCTTATATACTTCAGACGATTTCTTAAAGAATTCAGAAAAAGAAGAGCACGGGGGAGGAAGGAGGGGTGCATCTGTTATAACGGGAAGACACATTTTCCTTCCCATCAATTTATTTTTCAATACAACATTCCCTTCACGCGACTGGCCCCTCCCATCACTACCCCAACCGTTTTTTTTACCAAACGATATTTCCCTCTTTCTAACCAATGGTCGTTGATCCGACGATTGTCTTTATCATCTGCGGAAAGATGCATCGTTTGGTCTTCGGACGATTAATTGACCGAGCACCGTGAAAAGGAGGGAGGGGAGGGTAGGAGGAGGAGAGGGGGAAAAAAGCAAACGATATTTCATTTCTTTTTTTTTTTTTTTGCTTCGTTTCGGTTGCGTGGTGCATGCTACAGCGGGCGGCAACACCTTCTGAAAAGTTGTTTATTCGTAAAAAAAGATCGTCTCGGTGATTCCCCAATTCTTTTTTGAGAATTTAGTTTAGGAAAAGAAAAAAAAAAAAAAAAATCGTCTGCTGATTGATATCGTGCACGATTATAGACATGATACAGTAATAGTTCCTCAACCCCTCCTCCCTTTTCATTAAAATAAATGTAAAACGTGTGATTTGCGCACGTGTTGTTCGCTAGCTCTGTATGGAATATCATTTAATGACAAACGATTCCTTCATAAAGTGTTCATTTCTTTGCGTAAGCCTAAAAACATTTTTGTTCTATAGCTATTTCGTTCGCATTTTATTTAAAAAAAAATTCGAATGAATAGAATATCTCTCACTTCATCTACGAATAAATCAAATTCGTTTTATTATCGCGTTTTTATTATATTTTTGTATCGTTATAATTTATTTCAATTTTTTTTCTCATTGTATTGTATTTGCTGTTATATTTTTATGTTGCACTTTCTATTTGTTTATCTTTTTATTTTTCTTTCTGGTTTAATATTTTAATCCACCTTGAAATTAACCGATTCAAAATTTTATCTTTTAATATTTACTTTATTAAAGATTTATTTTTGAATTTGTATTTATTTAAATTAATTTTTTTCTTATTAAAAATTTGAAATGTCAAAAAGAAGAAAGAAATATAAAAAAACAAGGACGCACTATTTATAAACAAGTAATATAAAAAAAAAAAAAATTACGCCAATTCCTACTTTTTTTCACAATTTTTCAGAAAGTCTTTCATAAATAATTTTCATTCATTTTTTTAAGTTTATCTGGCCCCATCTACTGGTAGATATATGCAACTTAAATCTAAAAAAAACAAAAATTAATTAATTAAATTCAATTACTGAATTAATATTTGAAAAAACTGTATTCACATCCAGTGTCATCCACTACAAGTTCAAAAAAATTTATTTGAATTTGGATGGATGAATAAAAATAATTTTATTAACGATTGAAAATTTGAACAAGATATATATAGGGAGAGTATGAGCTAATAGACGGAATTGAAAAAAAGCAGCTTGTTTTAAGTATGAATATTAAGTACATCAAGAAATTCAATTTTTTTTTTGAATCAGTAATTTTATGCCAAAATGAAATTTTAACTTCGTAATTTGATGTCACCAGCTTGTAAATATTTGAAATATGTACAGGGAAATTTTAAGCAAACGTGAATCATATTTTTAAAATTGTATGATATTTGTGCATATAATATATTTCATAGAATTGTAAGAAGTTAAAAATTTTTTTTAAAAAAAATATTATTTTTTTTACCATTATTAGACATCTGAATTGCTAAAAATACATAAAATTTGTGTTGGTAAATTAAAATTTCAATAATTTGGTATATATATACCAAATTCTAACTAGCACCAATTTAATTTATTAAAAAAAATAATAATTTTTGATGGTAAAATTGCATTTCTGAAACTATTAATTCCAGAATGACCTGCTTTTACTAATATTTGTAAATTGTTCCCAAAAATAACTTAAATAATTAAAGAGTAATTATTAAATAATTTAAATACTTAAATAAATTAGGTTTTAAAAACTATGAGAAAGCTTAAAACTATGGCACTGAAAGTGATATCTTTTTCACTCATTATATTTTTAGCCGGTGTGAAAAAAATCAGTCTAGAAATAATTATAATTAGTTCTTTAAGACTTGAATAAAATTTGAGATGGATCCAATGTTCCAATTAACGATACTCAACTGAATTTGGCATTAAATGAATTATGTAATTAATATAGTTTAATGTTTATTCCTTTTTAAATTATTTATTTTTCAAGGATTAAATTTTTTATTCTTTATTTAAAGAATAATTTTTCTTCATTAATTTTATATTTTCCGTATCAAGTTTTCTTTATTATCTTCTTATAATAGAATTCCATATTAAAAAGCCTTATCTTTTTTAATTTGTTTATTAAATTGTTATCTGAATAACATAATATAAGTCCAAAAATGAATCACTTTCATACAACTTGTCAAACATTTTGTTTTTATTAAATTCCTTCTATTAGCTCACACTCTCCTTATATATATCTTGTTCAATTTTTAATAAAACACTTTTTATTCATCCACTCAAGTTCAAATACATTTTTTTAATTCGTAGAGGAGGACACTTGATGTTAATACAGTTTTTTCAAATATTAATTCATTAATTAAATTAAATTAATTAATTTTAGTTTTCTTTATATTTAAGTTGCATGTATCTGCCAATAGATGACACCAGACTAACTTAAAAAAATTATTTAAAATTATTTATAAAGGACTTCCTGCAATATAGTGAGAAAAAAAAAAGAAGGAATGTGAAAAGACTGATTGTGTAAGATTTAAAAACTGTCATTTGATATTTGTTCTTGATATTTGTTGTAATACTACTAACCTGCGAGAATCGATCAGATAAATCAAAAATTGAAGAAAAAGATTTTGAGTTACAAATTTATATTAATATAATATATTCCTAAAACACCAATTAGTATTAAATTTGATATTAAAACATTATTTCCATGCTTTCGAAACATCTGCATAGACCAACCAATATATCAAATTTGAAAAAAATTTCCTGTTATTCTTCCAAATTGCACACCTGTATTTTTTTTAATTAAAAACTAATTAATATCATTTTAGTTATGATAAAAATAAAACATAATATTTTTCATAATTTTAACAATATTTAAAAATAGGATATTTATTATAAATAATATTATTTATAATTTTAATATATTATAATTTGTAAAAAACAGGATTATATATGATATTTATATAAAATTATTTGTAATTTTAATATATCATATTATAATTTGATATTTATAATTTTTTTTAAAAATATGATTATATTTTATGATATTCATATAAAATTATAATAATATTTATTCTAATTTTATTTTTATCATTTTTATTATGATAAAAATATAAAAAAGATTGGATTAAGAAAAAAAAAAGGATTAAGAAAAAAAATATTGATACGGAAAAATCTTATATATATATATATATATATATATATATATATATAGATAGATAGATAGATAGATATATATAAACAAAAATAAATATTGATACGCATAAAAAATTTTAAAAAATATAGATAGAATAGATAGATAGATATAGATAGATATATAGATAGATAGTTTAAAAAAATAATTTGTTTTATTTTATCGGTATTTTATCTTACCAGCTTTTTGTTTTTGTAAACTGAAAATTTGGATAAATGTTTATCTTAAGTCACCATAGCAGGTAGTCCAAGAATAACAGATGATTACGGTAGTGGTAACACGTGACTGAATACGATGCAAAACTTGATTGAATCAGTACCATATCATTGAATATCAACAATTAGTTTTATTTTAGACCTGAGCGAGTAAGGAAAATGTTACATTGCAATATTTAGTAAATATGCTGCAATATTCCTTCATGCGGATAGAGTAAATTATAGTTGTTTCCCTAACGAATTTCTTAATCTTCCCCGAAATAATTACTCAATCGCTCCAGTTGGATACTATAAATATCCTGAATAACAAACATTTTATAAACAGGAATTAAAATAATTTCCAAGAAGGAAAAAACATTTTATAAATTTAAATGAAAAACTAAATCTTTTTTTTTTCTAATGATGGGCAGTCAGCCATTCGTTTACTTTATATATGGCAGATTTGTAGCAGTTTACAGTTTATCAAGAGTGCGTCACATTGTAATGGAAAGGAGAGCAAAACTAGCAGAAGAAAGATGGAGAGGAAGAATTGAATTTCTAGAAGTACTGATGGCCGAGTGATTAGCACTCTAGAGCTGGGGCGGCCTGGTGGCCAATAGGCTAACTCTCTGGCCTTTGGTACCCTAGGTCTCAAATTCGAATCTTGGCGGGGGCAGGGATGTTTGTTAGTGGTTCGTAATGCACGTTAAACTGTAAGACCGGATCTATTTAGCCCAAAGTGTGCACAAAATGAACTTAGAGCGACAAACCAAACCTACAAACCTGGAGCTACAGGTATCTGGTTTGAGTCCGGCGGTTCTATGGATGTTTGTAGTGGTTCGGAATCTACCATAAATCGTAGGTACCCATCTAATATGACTGTAAAGCGCAGGTAGTAGGGTTGACAACCCTACTCCCTACGCTTTACAATCATAAGAAGAAATATATATCCTATCTGGAAATCTGTCAGTAGGAAAATGGCCTTGGCACACCATGGAGCTCTTGCGCCATGGACTCACATTTAGACTCACAAGAAGACTCATATTTATACAATGTACAAGTAAATGTTCACAAACCAAACAGATAACAGCTAATAAGTATAATATTAGACGGCTACGGGTACAATAACAAAGGTTTATTGAATTTACTTTTAACAAAAGTTTATCAATTTAAAATCTTTGCATTATCACAAATGACAGGCAACAAATTCAGCTTTATTTAAGAAACATCACAAGGAAATCGAGTGATGTAATTTCAGGTGACCAGGTGGGAGTTTTTCCGAATTTTCTGGTATACGTTACACAAATAATAGTCAGCTCTAAAAGTTCTCCTAAAAAGCATTATTTCTATCTATTAGTATTGCAATATTCTTGGCTTATTTAAGAGGTACTTGATATTTATACGAAAACCCATCAACGCTTTAACGTTTTGTTTACGATCAAAATTCAAGCTCTACTCTTTCAAAGATCCCTACCAACAACGTGCAAATATTTACAAAAACAATAGATAATCACAAAAACTATAACTCAAAACTTTCAACGATCCCTACCATCAACGTGAAAAAATATATGTAGAAGTTTTTACATTTTATTATGCAAATGTAATAAACTATCTTTGAAAAAGTGCATGCAAATAATCACAAAACTAAAAAATTGTATAAAATTAGTGTGGAGTTTACAAAATTGTAAGGAGAAAACTTAAAAAGAAAAAAAAAATAAATAAATAAACGACATTAATAATAAAAAGTTAAAAATAGTAACCTTTAAAGGGTAAATTTAAAAAAATTTAAAAAGAGCAACTTTTTGCATTCTAAACATCATAATCTCCACTTTATGACCCTCTTCTGTATGGTTAAGGGGTCCACTTATCCTCAGTTTTGGGAGAGTCATGAAAAAATTTAGAAAATTATCCCTTTTAAACTATCTTGTTATTTTCACATTAAAAGTTAAATCTTTTCAACATTCAATTACTAATAAAGATTTTTTTGTTTTTATTTTTACTTTGCTATGAGTATCACAGTTACTTTATCTATTTATTATTATTATTATTATTATTATTTGCAGATATTTTTTCAAAAAGAAACTAATAAAATTATATAAAAAATATACATTTTTCACAATTTTGGTTTCGTATTTTTGACCCATCGAGTTTTGGGTCGTTTCAAATTGTCTAACTTAGTAGTAGTATTTTTTTTTAAACAAACTGTGTTCAAAATTGAATTGTATCCCAACAGTAACTTTGGTGTAATTGCGAGTATTTACATCACAACACCAAGTAATACAGCTTTTGACAATATTTTTAGGTAGGGGCTATAAGCACACCTGCTTTACTTTAGTTTGGTGTAATTGTGAGCATTTATGTTACAATACTCAAGTGGAACACCAAGCAACACTGTTGACAATATTTTCGGTGGGAGTTATAAGCCCAACTGCATTCATTTAGTGAAATTTAAATAATACTAAGAATCTATTAGAGTCAACCTTACTAATTGACTTAATCTAAGAAGTGAATTTCCATTCGACTTTGATGGTAATGTTTTCTATATGTATTTCCATAAATCTAGTACTTATGGTTGATAAAATATAATTTAATCCATTTGTTATCAATTTTATTAGACTGAAACATAAAACATTAAGCATATTTTTTTAAATCTATAAAAGATTCATTTGCATATTTGGCATTGACCAAACTTATCATTTTATCAAATATTTAATACTCTACTCTCAAGTAACAAAATATTGAGTTCCATTTAATAGCTGAATAATTTGATGTAAAAAAAATTTATCTTAATTTGTTTACATACTCGGCTAACAGTTACAGAGGAATTTCAACTATCTCTATTTATTTATCTGTGGGAATATTCTCACAGACTTTGCTGATCATACTTATTTCCCATGTCTCCCCATGTTAAATGACTCTTCAAAACGCACGCTGCCTACTAGCTGAGAACATTTCTAAACCGATTTCAATATCCAAAAAGAAAAAAACAAACCTCATTTTTCCAGACCCTAATTCACATAAAACTATTAATATATATCCGGAATGATATATAATGTTACGTTTTCAATTTACTGAGAATTTTTCACATTAGTGGAACTTAACATTTTTCATGTGTGTGTATTTAACGATTTATGAAAATAATCATATAAAATAATATTGAAATAAAAATTATTTTTTACAGTGATACGGAAGCGTAATTAAAATTTATTATACTTGTGGGGTATGGGACAAAAATCAAGTTGTACATAATAATTCTGAAATATATCATATCTACATAATAATAAGGAATTACAATTAAAACTGATTATGCTTATGGGTTATGGGAAAAAAAACTCAAATATTACTTTGAAAAATGCTGAAATGAAAAGCTTTCTTTACATTGATACGAAATCTCAATTAAAATTGTCCTCAAAATCTTTATGATTACAGACAAAAAAAAATCAATTAGTAAAAAATAATGCTTAAGCAAAAGTTCTTGTCTGCAATGATATCGAATCGAAATTAAAAATATTTTACTGAAAAGTAATAAATATGAAGAATAGAATAGTTCATGAATATTTTTTTCTTACAAAAACTAGTGGCTTCATTTATGCTATTTTTTTTTTTTACATTTTGTAGGTTTTGAAATTCGTTTTTTAGCGTTTAATGTTGTACTCTATAATATTTATGAAACGATATTATTATGTAAAACTAAGTAATAACAGAACTGATAAATGATGAGTTCTTTATTTTATTATTGAATTTTGTAATTAATAAATAAACAATCATTTTAATTAATTTGTACAATTTATTTTTACTTAAAAAATCTAGCTGTACATATATTAAGTGTCCCTAAGATGATAAGTAAGTCGAAGACATAAATATATATATTTTTTTTTAAATATGGGAACCCCATAAAATATAACAAGTAATTTCACTGATTTTTTTTCTTTCCTACACCATTTTTTAAAAAATATTTGTCATAAACTGTTGTTTAGGTGTTAGTTACGAATTAGTAAAGTACTGTTCTACCAGATATTCAATGGAAAGGTAAACATCCGGTATAAAAGCGGAAATGGATGAATCGATTACTTGTTAGGGGTGCTAATCAGATATACGCAGCATAAAGCATTTTTGTAAGAAAAAAGTTTAACAGTTATTGTGGAATAATTGTTTATTAATTTTTCTTTTATGGTTAGATAATTTAAAATTTCAATTATTAAAAAAATAAAATTATTTTTAGTATAATTAAAATTGTTCTTAAAATAATAATTATTATTTTAAGTTGTAATAAGTATAATTATAATAAGTAATTACGTAAGTGTAATTATAATTAATAATTATTGTTTTTATTATAAATATAATTATAATTATAATTATTATTTTTAGTATAATTAATCTTTCTTCCCTAAACTTACAGTACTGTATTTGACAGTTTATTAAACAAAAATTAAGAAGTAATGGAAGTAAATAAATTTATTCGAGCTATTGAATTGGTGTAGAAATATTTGCTGTTTTCCTTATTTCAAGCGTTGAGGATTATTTGGAATAAAGTTTTATACATTTATGTTCGTGTGAAGTACCATTTTGAAGAGCGAATTTCGGTCTACTGATTTATGCTACAGTTTTTTTGTCAGTGTTTTTCCTCATGTATTTTTGGTTGTCAAGAAATAATGGAAATAAAATAAGTTACAGCGATTTTACTGTCCGAGTTCAAGATGGGACATAAAAGCAGCAGAAACTGCACGCCTGCAATATCAATCACGCCTTTGCCCAGGTGGTGGCCAGGTTAGTGGACGAACAGCTGAAAATTGATTCTAAAAATTTCGCAATGTTTGACGAGATACTTGAAGATGTGAAGAATCGCGGACGTTCTTCTACGATTGACGATAATCAATTGAGAGGCGTTATCAAAGCGAACACACAAAACAATTAGAGAGATTTCAGAAGAACTGAACCTTGTTTGACCAAATGGGAAAATCAAAAAAGCTCGAAGAATGGGTTCTTCACGAGCTGAACGAAAACAATTCAATATAATTTCTTGAATCCTAGTGAAACCATCATTAATGTAGGAACTGATATACGAAACTCTACCTCACCCAAATTACTCGCCCAAACTTTTATAGACCAACTCTTACTTTTAACAGAAAATCGACAAAAACTGTAGCATTTATGGCAGCATTTTTCAATCGGAAAAGAACCAATTATTCTGCATGACAACGTCAGACCGCATTTTTCACAAATGACCGCACAGAAATAGAAGGAACCGGAATACGAAACTCTACCTCACGCAAGTTACTTGCTGCCTGATGGCCAATTGACTAGAATTCTGACCTTTAGAACCACACACTTAATGTTCGAATCCTGGAGGTTGCATAGATGTTTGGAATAGTTTGGAATCCACTTTAAATTGTAGGTGCCGGTCTAATTAGACCAAAGTGTGCACATAATGACCGTAGATCGACAAACCAAACCAAATCTTTAAGACTCTTATATGGACTGTTGTGAATTAATGAATATGCCCTACTAATAACATTGCACCTAAGGAAACGAGGATTCAATTTCCATTGAATGCATATGCCTTATCGACAAAGGAAAGCGACAAAATCTGTAACATTTATGTCCAAAATTGTTCAATCGAAAAGGACCTATTCTGCATGGCAATGCCAGACCATCTGTCTCACGAGTTATTGCGCAGAAATGGAAGGAACTGGGATACGAAACTTTACGTCACCCAACTTAATCATCAGGACTTTTACAGACCGACTACCGCTTCTTCAAGTACCTCGACAACACCAGGAAAAGCAGAACTTCAACAACTAAGCAACAGTTCAAATTACCTTTGGAGAATTCATGTTTCTAAAACTTCAGAATCCTGTATACACAAAACAGTTGCAGAAGAACTAAACCTTGTTTGGCATGTGCACCAAAAGGTAAAATCAAAAAAAGCTCGACGAATGGGTTCCAAATGACGAATTGAACAAAAAACGAATTCATTACAACTTCTTGAATCCCAGCGAAACCATCACATCAGGGAGGTATTGACAAGAAATCAACACAAAATGCAATATTTATATCCAACATTGTTCAATAGAAAGGGACCAATTATTCTACATGGCAAAGACAGACCTCACGTTTCACAAATGGCCGCTCCGAAATGGAAGGAACTGGAATACGAACTCTATCTCACGCAACTTATTCACCAGAACTTTTAAGGACCAATTACCGCTTCTCCAAGCACTTCGACAATTTCGAGAAAAGAAGAACTTCAACAACCAAGCAGCAACTGAAAAAACCTTTAAAGAATTTATGTGTTCTAAAGCTATAGAATTCTATGTTGCCATAATAAATAGTCTTAGATAGATGCATAGATTCTAGAGGTTCTTATTTTGCTTAACAAACTTTATTCGTTGTTGAGGTATACTACTTTAAGGTTGACAGTTAAAAAGTGCAATCACTTTTGCACCAACCCGATAAGTTATTGGTTCATTTAATTCTATAGAAAATTTTCTTGCTGAGAGTAGAAGCTTTATTCAAAAAAACTCGACGAATGGGTTCCTCACGAGCTGAAAGAAAACAATTCACTTCAACTTCTTGAATCCAGGCGAAACCGAGAGGGAACGTGGAATCCTAGAGAATCGTGGCAAACCATCAGAGAAGAAATGACAGGAAATCGACCAAAAACTGTTGCATTTACGCCCCACGTTGTTCAATCGAAAAGGACCAATTATTACGCATGACAACACCAGGTAACATATCTCCCAAATGACAGCTTAGGAACTGGGAACTGGGAACTTAGGAAGGGATGGAATTAGAGTTGGAACAGGAACTCTACCTCCCCCAACTTACTCACTAGAACTTTTATTAACTGATTACCACTTCTTCAAGAACCAACTTTTACTTCCAGCAAAAAAAGAACTTCAACAATCAAGCAGCAGTTGAAAATACATTTGGAGAATTTATGGATTCTAAAGCTACGTAATTTTGTGTTGCCAGAATAAATAGACTTAGATGCATAGATTCTAATAGTTCTTATTTTGATTCATAAACTTTATTCTAAGTGGAGGTATACTGCTTTAAGGTTGATAGTTAAAAAGCGTAATTATCTTTGCACCAACCCGATAATTGTACCAATAATTAAGAATTAAATGAGCCAATAATTTTGGCTCATTTAATTCTACAGAAAGTTATCGTGACCAGAGTAGAAGCTTTATTCTAAAATTAGTTCGATTAGTATTTGAAAGAACAAAATAGGGAAGTATAACATTTACTTTAAATGATTCATTTTTCTTCACACTTGGATTGGTCAGATAAGTGAAAAGTGGAAGAAGAAAGAAGAGAAAGTTGCCGTTTATAGCTGCAAATGGTTTTTTTTTTTTTTTTCCTAATTCTAAATGTGAAACAACTTTTTAACCCAAAATTAGTAACAAAGGACGACAGACTTTCAAAAAACATTGTCAACTGTTCTGGAGAGACAGTATATTTCTTAATAGGGAAACTTGTGTCCCATTGTTTTCAAAAACATTTAAGTTGCTGCATTTAGAATCTCCAAGAAACCGTTTCCCCTTTACGATGTAGCCACTTAGTAAAGAAGCATTTTTATTTCCGAATTAAGTGGTTATATTTTCCCGTGTGACGACTGTTTATAGTCCATTTGGGAAGTAAAAAATTGTGAATTGATCGAAAGTGTGTGGGAGAATAAAGGAAGTAGTAAAAGAACATTTGGGAACAATTGCGTTTTGGAAAATATGAAAACCTAAACAGGAATTATTCATATATAAGTGTGTTTTCCCCTTAAACTTTTTCCGCATAAATATATGCAATGTTTCCTTATTTCTTTAAATTATATGAATTAGTTGTTGCATTATATGTAACATAATGTTTGCAAATCATGGATGAGTAATATCTCAGCCATCCTATACAATACCCTAATGTAATGATTTGTGCCATTTAATGGAAGAGTTTATTTTACTGTAAAAATATAGGTTTTAAAATAAAATTGTATGTTTCCTTAAACCAATATTGTTGATATTATAACTAAAGAATTATCGAGATCGTATGATCTTTACATAAATAAATAAATTTAGATAGAAATTTTTCTCGTTTACATCATTAAAACTTCATGGAAAATTCAGGAAATCGAATTTAAAAAACCCAGAGATGGACAAAATATATACGTTTATTTAATATATATATTTCTTATACCAATATTGTTGATACTACAACTAAAGAATTATCGAGATTATATAATCGTTGCATAAATGTATAATTTTAAATAGAAGTATTTATCGATTACGCTATCAAAACTACAACTTCAAGGGAAATTCAGAAAATCTAATTTAAAAATCCTAGAAATTGATAAAATATCGATATTTACTTAATATTATCTTATATAACTCATATTTACTTAATAAGGCATATCATTTTATTTAATATCTTCACAAAACCATTAATATTTACATAATTTTTCTACAATGGCTCAAAATCCCATGATTGGGCAAGGCTGACTGCCTAATGGCATATTCCGAAAACATGAGATATTTTCTTTTTACGGGATAGAGTTATCAGCCCTGCATCCAACTCTATACAGTCATATTAGACAGGGATCTACAGTTTAAAGTGGATTACGAACCACTACAAGCATCCATGACATCTGTGGCACCTAGCATCAGAGCTCTAGTCACTCCGCCATCAGGCCCATAATATTTACGTTATTTTAGTAACATTACTCGTAAAATAAATGTAGTTAATCTATACATTCTGCTGAGACTCATGTTCAAACAATTTTTTTACCAAATTTGTGATAATCTTTCTAATTGAGAATTTAAATATCTATAACAATTTTTAATGATAATTATAATATTCGTTAGTTCGACACATAATGTTTGGAACTGAAAAGTATTTTGTTTATCACAAATAAGACTATTTTTAATGGAAAATATTTTCAAAATATAAAATATAATTATTTCAGTTGATGTAAATGCAAAATGTAATTCCTTTTATGCACTTTGCACGTGATTATTTAGAGATCAATTTGGATATTTTATATGTAGATTAGAATTTAAATAACCTGAATTTTATATAAAGACACAAAAAAAACAAGTCTTCATTGAACATATTTAATTGTTATTGATAATATATTTATGTTCTGATATGTTTATATGTGTCTGTTTCTGATATGTTTATATGTGTCTGTTTCTGATATGTTTATATGTGTCTGTTTCTGATATGTTTATATGTGTCTGTTTCTGATATGTTTATATATTAAAGTTTATTGTCTTATTAAGACAATAAACTTTTAAAACTAACTTTTTTACAATTGTTCTAGTAGAAATCAATTTATATAATATTATAATCAATTTATAGGAGAAGGATTGTCCAATTCGAGTTGTTTGCATGTGCTGTAGTCATTGATTTGAAAAACATTTATCAAATCTGGACGTCATGGATTTTCTGCAGTGCCATACGCAAATGTGAGATAAACACCTAGAAGTATACTTGGAAACTATTTTATATCAAACATTTTCAAGACCAACGATAACTATCTTAAATGCATCAATGTTGAAACAGAATAATTCATTATAAAACAATCAATATGTTCAACAATGTTCAAAAGGCAATTTGAAGAAGTGGGAGTTTATCGAAAACAAGTAATATAAAAAAAAAAAAAAAAATTTATGTCAATTCCTACTTTTTTTTCACTATATTACAGAAAAGTCCTTTACAAATAAAGTTGAAATTTTCCTCTTACATCTGGCGCCATCTATAATTAGATACATGCAACTTAAATCTAAAAAAAGCTAAAATTAATTAAATTTAATTAATGAATTGATATTTGAAAAAACTGTATTACAATAAGTGTCCTCCTCTGCAACTTCAAAAAAATGTATTTCAACTTGAGCGGAGGAATAAAAAGTATTTTATTAACGATTGAAAATTTGAACAAGATATATGTAGGGAGAGTGTGAACTAATAGTAGGAATTGAAAAAAGTAAGTAAGTGCACAAGAATGCCTAAATCGCAAATGATTGTTTAGAGATCAATTTGAATATATTTTGTTTGTTAATTAGATTCTAAATAATCTGATGTTTAAGTTAAAGAAACAAACAAGACTTCATTGAGCATATTTTACTTTTATTGATAATATATTTATGTTCTGATACATTTATATATTGTCCGATTATACAGCTTTATTAAGACTATATATTAAAATAGGATTGAACATGTTTAATTGTTATTAATATCTTTATGTTATGATATATTTGTTCGATCTATTATCAGCTTTATTAATAGACAATATACTACAATGCTTTGAGCATGTTTAATTGTTATTGATGATATATTTTTGTTATAATATACTTATATGTGTTCGATTTATTGTACAACTTTATTAATAGATAGTTTGCTATAAAGAACTGAATATGCTTAACTGTTAATGATGATATATTTGTGTTCTGGTATATGTATTCGAATTTATTATACAGCTTTATTAACAGGCAGTATATAACAAAGTAATGAGCATCCTTAACTGTTATTAATAATATATTCATGGTCTGATATATTTATATGTGTTCAATTCATCATATAGCTTTATTAATAGATGGTAAACTACAAAGAATTGAGCATGCATAACTGATATATTTATATTATAATGATACATTTAAATGTGTTCGATTTATTATATAACTTTATTAACAGACAGTATAAGACATTTATATTATAATAATATATTTAAATGTGTTAGATTTATTATACAACTTTATTAACAGACAGTATAAAAAAACAATGAACATGGTAAACTGCTATTGAGGATATATTTATGGTATGATATATTGATATGTGTTCAATTTATTAAACAGCATTATTAACAGAGAGTACACTAAAAAGCATTAAGCATATTTAACTGTAATTGGGGATATATTTATATTCTAATATAATTATTATTCGATTTATTATACAATTTTATTGACAGAAAGTATAGTACAAAAGTATTCAACTTGAAATATTTAAAAAAAAATAAAACCTACTTCAGCTTTAAATATCTTTAAAATAAAACTTTAAAAAATAAGCTAATAAACTAACATAATCTTCTTTTTAAAATACGCTAATATACTAGCTTAATCTGGGGCTTGAATGGCCGACACTCTGGGGCTCTGGCGCTTGGTACCACAGTTTCGGGTTTGAGTCCCGGCGGTGCCATGGTTGTTTGTAGTGGTTCGGAATCCACTTTAAAAAGTAGGTTCGGTCTAACAGAATCGTAGAGCATTGCGGGGGCATTGTTACTCCGCGTCCGTGGCTTATCTTCAAGTTACACTCACCCCCTGGGTAATGCAAAGTGAGTAACGTCTGTGCAGCGCTTGCCTTAAGGCATCCAAGATCAAGCTGTCTAAGTGTTTGCCAGCTGCATTAGAACAAAAAAAAACTAGCTTAATCTTTTCTTTTTTTTACCTAAAAAATTATTTTATTTGAAAGGAAAAATAATGTAAACACTATTTCATTATAATAGAATGATATACATTTTATAAATGAAAGTATAAAGAATTATATAAATTATAGAATTTAATAATAAAAAGATTTTCTTGCAACTCCTATTTTTACCATTAAGTATAAAAATATCTAGGTAAATCTCCTTTAAATAAACTAGGACAGATTTTAGAAGTTAAAATTCCATTTTCACCTAATTCTATCTTCTAGTTTAGTAAACGACAAAGTATTTGTTATTTTATGAATGAATGTTTTGACACAAAATAGTGTCAATGACGCTAAAAAACTACATGCTTGATTTTATTTTTTGAAGTTAATAACTTTTTCAGTACATGATAAACGTGGGTAAATAAAGCTTTTCTTTTATGCCTCTTACAAAAATGGTAATCCTGAAATTTCTTTTTAAAAAAATTCTTGGTATTAAAATATTGGTATAGTAAGGAGGATTTGAAGACTATAAATATAGAATATTATAATAAAGAAATCGCCATTATAAGGTATTAGTTTTTAAGGATCAATATATCGATTAATAAAAGTTCAATGCTTTGAAAAAAATAATGTGTTTAAATATAATTTAAATAAAGATAAATTTTAAAATCTAAAATACATTATAGTGAATACAGATATAATACTATTTCTGAAATAAAGAATTAAAACTAATGCGTAAAGTAATGAAAAATTTATGTAACGATTTAGAACAAATTGTAATTATTTTAATCATTAATCAATTATATTTTTTTTAAAAAATAATGGAATTAAAAATTAATGGAATGAAATTTAAATAATGGAATTTATTATTAATTAAAAAGAATGGAATGAAATTTAAATAATGGAATATAGGAATTGATTATTAATTAAAAATGAAAGGAATGAAAAATTATGGAAAATAATGGAATTATAGAATGAATTGAAAATTTTAATTTAACTTTAATTAATTTATTAGAATTAAAAATAATGGAAATTTTTTTTAAATGAAAATAATGGAATTTTAAAATAATGGATTTAATAATAGAATTACTTAATTGAAAAGTTTGTAACGTAATTTAAAACGTTAAAAGAATTTATAATACCAATATTTATACAATATATTCCAGATTTCCAAATTGCCTGAATCAGTTTAATATCGTTTTTTCTATACATTTTTCTCAATACGTACAATTCAAGTTTGTTGAAATTTCATTATGTATTGAAATACATTAGTTCATAATGGCCAACTTGTATATCTCCACATAATCAATCGAAATACTTCTAATTTAAAGTTTTCCTAGAGCAATTCAAATAAGGCCTTATTTATTAGGTTTTCCTTATAATAATTTTTTTTTTTTTAAAGCGAATATTTTATCTAAAATCACTTCACATTTACACACAAATAAAATTAATTATATTTCTTTATTTCAGTTAAACAAATATATATTTCGGGTAATGTGCAACATTTAGGAATAATGTACAACATTAAGAAGCATGGCAGCTGTAAATTGTTTTCCTTTAAATATTTTCACGCAGTTGTCATTTAATTCACGCTCGTCGTCAGACTTTTCTCTTACAATCTACCATCGCTTTGCAAGGCCCATTAACGTTTTGTTCATAGACCGTATGTCGTGCTAATTGCTAACTTTTCTTTTACTAATCTTTCCCTTTCAGATGACAATCAGATATTTCAGGTGACAAAAATTATTTTCCAGTCTCACTTTCTTTTCTAAGATGAAAAAATGTCTGCTTGCTCTATTATTTTGCTTTTCTCCCTATTTTTTTATTATAATGTTCTATATTTTATATTTTTTCACTGATAATTTTTATGCATTCGTTATCAATAGGTTATATTTATTTATTCATTGTTATTAGACAACTTCTTATTTTTTTCATAATTATTAGTTTATTTTTATTTATTTATTGTCATTATATCATATTTGGAGCTTGATGGCTCTAGGTGAATCAGGTTTCGGGTTCGAGTCCCGGCGGTGCCATGGATGTTTGTAGTGGTTCGGAATCCACATTAAACTGTAGGTCCCGGTCTAACATGGATGTTGAGCGTCATAGCTGATAACCCTATCCTGTAAAAAGAAAAAATATCTCGTTTCGTAATCTGCCAGTAGGCAGACAGCCTAGGCGCACAATGGGGATGTTGCACCAATGATGATGAGATCATATTTAGTTATTTATTAATTACCATCAGATATTTTTATTTATTCCTTATAAGGTGTATTTTATTTACTAATTTTCAATTGAAAATTTTTATTTATTCCTTACTATTATTTCATTTATATTTATTAAATGTCTTTTTTTTTTTTGCATTAAATGAAGAAAAAGTGGCCAACTCGTGGTCCAGCGGTAATGTTTTATTAGTTTATTTTTATTTATTTATTTGTTGTCATTAGATGGTATTTATTTACTCGTTACCATCAGATCATTTTTATTTATTCATTATTAAAAGGTTTTTGTTTCATTAAATAAAGAAAAACTGCCAACTCGTGACCCAGCGGTAATGTTTTATTAGTTCATTTTTATTTATTTATTTAAAAAAAAAAATTTAAAGGTTTTTGTCATTAGATGGTATTTATTTACTCGTTGCCATCAGATCATTTTTATTTATTCATTATCATTGGTTAATTTCTATTTATTCATTATTAAAAGGTTTTTGTTTTATTAAATAAAGAAAATGCTGCCAACTCTTGCCTCATCGGTAATGTGCTGCTAGTTTTTTATTTATTTATTTATTTATTGTTGCTAGATTGTATTTATTTACTCATTACCATCAGATCAGTTTTATTTATTCCTTATTATTAGGTGGTTTTTATTTATTCATTATCATTAGATAATTTTTATTGACTGATTATCATTAATTCATTTTTATTTATTCAATATTAAAAAGCTTCTTTTCATTAAATAAGAAAAAGTGGCCAACTCGTGGCAAAGCGGTAATATGTGCAACAAATGAGCAGTAGAGCGTTGGTGTGAATCCGTTGACGATGTACTTTGCTGCCTTCACTATTTGAGAGAAGAGAGATACGACCGAGACTGTGACAACTTTTTAAAGACGTCTGGAATTTGACTGGAGCTATTTTTATGTGGTTTTTTTCTTATATCAACCGAATAAGAGGGACATTTATCCCTAAAAGTCATCAAAGAACCCAATTATCAATCACTTTTGTGATTTACATAATGATATACATACCCATCGATGAGCAGATAATACACTGCAAGCTCTTTTTTTTTTTTTTCTACAGAAGAAGTAATCTGGAATGTTACTTTCTGGAATATAGAATTCTTATGTTAATCTGGAATGTTACTTCCTTCTTATAATCATTATGATCTGCTGATTTCAGCTGTGGTGATGTGTCGGGAATCGAACATTTTTAAAGGAGTCGGATTCAGGAATAAGTTTAATAATACGATTCCCAACTCTTTTATGATTTTTTTTTTTTTTATTTTTCCAAAATTCTATGAATTAACGCCAATTAGGTGTTAAAAAATTGTTTCAATGCAATGCTATATAATGCAATTGTCTGCTGCAATACAATGCAATCATTTTCAATACAATACAATGGTATCCTTCAGTAATACAGCTAGTAGCAAAGCTATTAGCTGTTATAGCAGCAAACCGAATAAGTACTGAGATACCTTTCTCAGCACTGAGGCTCATAAAAACTATCTCGGATCTACAATGAAATAATATAATCACGAACGGAAAAGATTTAATGATTTAAAAAATGGAGCATTTTGTAATCAAAATGTAAAATTTTCTTCAGCTTGACTTCCTCTGTTGTCTAATATTTTGACACCTGTTAATTTAACACTGTTTTTTGTATTAAATATGTATTTATTTCCCCACATCAGAGAGGAGTCCATATCAGCCTTGACCCCTCTGGAAATTTAATAAAAACAACCTTGTCGTAAAAGTTGTCTGGAGAACAGTTCATAAAAGAGAGCTCTTGTCAATTGTGTAAAATCCATAAAAGTACCTGAAGAACACAGGACAAAGTCAGGAATATTGGCCACTCCAATACAGCAAAGGTGGTCTTGTAAAAGTCATGACCAGTCAAAAGTCTAAAATTTGCAGTAGAAACCGAGAGTGGAATGTCTGTTGTCTCTGAACACTGTTTTTTGTATTAAATATGTATTTTTTTCCTACATCAGAGAAAGTCCATATCAACCTTGACCCCTCTAGAAGTTTAATAAAAACAACCTTGTCGTAAAAGTTGTCTGGAGAACAGTTCATAAAAGAGAGCTCTTGTCAATTGTGTAAAATCCATAAAAGTACCTGAAGAACACAGGACAAAGTCAGGAATATTGGCCACTCCAATACAGCAAAGGTGGTCTTGTAAAAAGTCATGACCAGTCAAAAGTCTAAAATTTGCAGTAGAAACCGAGAGTGGAATGTCTGTTGTCTCTGAACACTGTTTTTTGTATTAAATATGTATTTTTTTCCTACATCAGAGAGAAGTCCATATCAACCTAGACCCCTCTAGAAGTTTAATAAAAACAACCTTGTCATAAAAGTTGTCTGGAGAACAGTTCATAAAAGAGAGCTCTTGTCAATTGTGTAAAATCCATAAAAGTACCTGAAGAACACAGGACAAAGTCAGGAATATTGGCCACTCCAATACAGCAAAGGTGGTCTTGTAAAAAGTCATGACCAGTCAAAAGTCTAAAATTTGCAGTAGAAACCGAGAGTGGAATGTCTGTTGTCTCTGAACACTGTTTTTGTATTAAATATGTATTTTTTTTCCTACATCAGAGAAAGTCCATATCAACCTTGACCCCTCTGGAAGTTTAATAAAAACAACCTTGTCGTAAAAGTTGTCTGGAGAACAGTTCATAAAAGAGAGCTCTTGTCAATTGTGTAAAATCCATAAAAGTACCTGAAGAACACAGGACAAAGTCAGGAATATTGGCCACTCCAATACAGCAAAGGTGGTCTTGTAAAAAGTCATGACCAGTCAAAAGTCTAAAATTTGCAGTAGAAACCGAGAGTGGAATGTCTGTTGTCTCTGAACACTGTTTTTTGTATTAAATATGTATTTTTTCCTACATCAGAGAGAAGTCCATATCAACCTTGACCCCTCTGGAAGTTTAATAAAAACAACCTTGTCGTAAAAGTTGTCTGGAGAACAGTTCATAAAAGAGAGCTCTTGTCAATTGTGTAAAATCCATAAAAGTACCTGAAGAACACAGGACAAAGTCAGGAATATTGGCCACTCAATACAGCAAAGGTGGTCTTGTAAAAAGTCATGACCAGTCAAAAGTCTAAAATTTGCAGTAGAAACCGAGAGTGGAATGTCTGTTGTCTCTGAACACTGTTTTTTGTATTAAATATGTATTTTTTTCCTACATCAGAGAAGTCCATATCAACCTTGACCCCTCTGGAAGTTTAATAAAAACAACCTTGTCGTAAAAGTTGTCTGGAGAACAGTTCATAAAAGAGAGCTCTTGTCAATTGTGTAAAATCCATAAAAGTACCTGAAGAACACAGGACAAAGTCAGGAATATTGGCCACTCAATACAGCAAAGGTGGTCTTGTAAAAAGTCATGACCAGTCAAAAGTCTAAAATTTGCAGTAGAAATCGAGAGTGGAATGTCTGTTGTCTCTGAACACTGTTTTTTGTATTAAATATGTATTTTTTCTACATCAGAGAGAAGTCCATATCAACCTTGACCCCTCTGGAAGTTTAATAAAAACAACCTTGTCGTAAAAGTTGTCTGGAGAACAGTTCATAAAAAGAGCTCTTGTCAATTGTGTAAAATCCATAAAAGTACCTGAAGAACACAGGACAAAGTCAGGAATATTGGCCACTCCAATACAGCAAAGGTGGTCTTGTAAAAAGTCATGACCAGTCAAAAGTCTAAAATTTGCAGTAGAAACCGAGAGTGGAATGTCTGTTGTCTCTGAACACTGTTTTTTGTATTAAATATGTATTTTTTCCTACATCAGAGAGAAGTCCATATCAACCTAGACCCCTATAGAAGTTTAATAAAAACAACCTTGTCGTAAAAGTTGTCTGGAGAACAGTTCATAAAGAGAGCTCTTGTCAATTGTGTAAAATCCATAAAAGTACCTGAAGAACACAGGACAAAGTCAGGAATATTGGCCACTCAATACAAAAGGTGGTCTTGTAAAAAGTCATGACCAGTCAAAAGTCTAAAATTTGCAGTAGAAACCGAGAGTGGAATGTCTGTTGTCTCTGAACACTGTTTTTGTATTAAATATGTATTTTTTTCCTACATCAGAGAGGAGTCCATATCAGCCTTGACCCCTCTGGAAGTTTAATAAAAACAACCTTGTCGTAAAGTTGTCTGGAGAACAGTTCATAAAAGAGAGCTCTTGTCAATTGTGTAAAATCCATAAAAGTACCTGAAGAACACAGGACAAAGTCAGGAATATTGGCCACTCCAATACAGCAAAGGTGGTCTTGTAAAAAGTCATGACCAGTCAAAAGTCTAAAATTTGCAGTAGAAACCGAGAGTGGAATGTCTGTTGTCTCTGAACACTGTTTTTTGTATTAAATATGTATTTTTTTCCTACATCAGAGAGAAGTCCATATCAACCTTGACCCCTCTGGAAGTTTAATAAAAACAACCTTGTCGTAAAAGTTGTCTGGAGAACAGTTCATAAAAGAGAGCTCTTGTCAATTGTGTAAAATCCATAAAAGTACCTGAAGAACACAGGACAAAGTCAGGAATATTGGCCACTCCAATACAGCAAAGGTGGTCTTGTAAAAAGTCATGACCAGTCAAAAGTCTAAAATTTGCAGTAGAAACCGAGAGTGGAATGTCTGTTGTCTCTGAACACTGTTTTTTGTATTAAATATGTATTTTTTTCCTACATCAGAGAGAAGTCCATATCAACCTTGACCCCTCTAGAAGTTTAATAAAAACAACCTTGTCGTAAAAGTTGTCTGGAGAACAGTTCATAAAAGAGAGCTCTTGTCAATTGTGTAAAATCCACAAAAGTTCATGAAGAACACAGGACACAGTCAGGAATATTGGCCACTCTAATACGGCAAAGGTGGTCTTGTAAAAAGTCATGACCAGTCAAAAGTCTAAAATTTGCAGTAGAAACCGAGAGTGGAATGTTCATGGGGAGGGCGGAGTGCAATAATGAATTCTAGACGTTGCCCATCACAACTTCAACACGATCATTTTGAAGGGATATTTCACCATGGTGCCCCCTGAAACGCCCCTTGAAATTTTTTCTAAATCCACTAGTGTAAAGATCAGAGTACATAAAATGTTAGTAAAGATCAGGAGTCGGGAATCTGTATAAAATATTCGACTCAGAAATCAGAGAAAAACTGCGTACACCTAAATTATAGAAATATTTATTTTATAACTGGACATGGTAATTTTAGCTCCTGTCTACCGATTGTAAAAGTTAAAGATGTATAAATATTTCTTTTTATGTTTATGTATCATTTTATTTAATTAGTTAGTCATTAAATTTGAAACTGTAAGCGTATTCAATTCATCAACAACACTTTTTTTTTTGAAAATTTTATGAATTACTTTAAATTTTCCTGCCGCAGTCTAATATGCAAATAATAATAATAATAATAATTAATAAATAAATAAATGAGAATTTGATAAACGTTATGCTTTCATTTCATTTTGGATGTTCGATTAATAATAAAAAAAAATCCTAACTGTTTGTGTGCCAACTTCAAACAGAAGATTGTCTACTGATGCATTAAATAAATATATTCTAGTTAAAGTTTTAATGAGAACCTACTTTTTTCCATTTTTCAATCAAATTTATCGACATACCTGAAAAGATTCACATTAGTTTTAACATTGTTATTATTTTTCTATTAGTCGTATAATGAAAAAAAAATCCTATTCAATTATTAGAATATTGCCCTATAATCGCATATTTAATTATGGTAAAGAATCATCTTTTACCTATCATCATCTACCATCTCTACTATTATTTGTCATTTTAATGTGCCTAGTTTAATAATCTTTAAAATATAAAAATATATTTTTATTATAATAAATGTACATAAATATTATAAAAATCTGAAAAATTACTAAAAAAAAAATTTAATCAATAAAATTCCGCTTATTATTTTTGAAAAAAAAAAGTATTTTACATCATATTTAAATTAAATATAAAAGCTAAACTCATGTTTGTGAAATTGCAACACCATGAAGAAATCGTCATAATTGAATGAAATTTAATACACAGTTGAGTGGTAGTGGTACAAATAAATGATTAAATGTTCAAAGCAAACAAACAATAAAAAGAGATCGGAATCAGTATTTTGTGTAGCCACCACGCGCTGCAATAAGTGCTGCTACACGACGTGGTCAAACAAATTTTGAATGTCTGCCTGAGGAAGAGCATTCCATATTGTTTGTATGCGCACCCAAAGTTCGTCTGCAGAAGCAACAGGATGAGGATCACGAGCGAGACGCCAACCAACGAAATCCCACACATGTTCAATCGGTGACATATCCGGGGAATACGCAGGCCAAGGAAGAAGCTGTACCTGCCGCGTTACAAAGAAGGATTGAACAGTCCTAGCGATATGAGGGCGGGCACTGTCCTGTTGAAATACAGCGCCTGGTAAGCTTTGAAGGAAGGGAACAGCTTGGGGCTGTAGAACTTCACTGATGTACCAGTTGCTGTTCCGATTGCCCACAATTCTTAGCAATTGAGATCGTCCATGGCACCCCAGACCATAACTCCGGGTGTTTGTCCACTGTGGCGTTCGATGATGCACTCCGGAAGGTGGCGTTCAACGGCATAGCGTCTGACACGAATGCGGCCCTCATGGTACCACAAATTAAAGCGGGATTCGTCAGAAAACACGACATGCTGTCAATCAGCATGTCAGTCTCTATGCTGAGCGGCCCATTGTAGCCGCAGGCGGCGATGGTTTAGCATGAGAGGGATCCTGTATAAAGGAGTCCTTGCGCGCAGTCCACGCTGCAGCAGACGTCTACGAATTCACGAAGCACACAATGAAACACCTGTAGCTATTGACCACTGTGCTGCCAATTGTCTAGAGGAAGCTGTACGGTCTGTCAGTGCCATGCGGACCAGGTGTCTATCATCGCGAGCTGACGTCACATTTCGGGGTCTACTCCCGGATTTCCGAGTTGTTCGACACTCGTCCGCCCACTGCTCCGGGCTGCTGTTACGCTGCACACGAGCGGCTACTGCACGATAAGACAATCCAGCTTCACAAAGGCCGATGATTCTCCCCCCGTTCAAACTCTGTAAGTTGTTCAGATCTCGCTCTCTTTCGTCGAAGAGGCATAAGTAACGATTGAGCTAACTTTTACCATTAGCAGATAACCACCAATAACCATACACGCCTCGCTAAAGCCGTCTATTTATTCGGATCCATCCGCCGTTCAGAGGGCGCTGCTGAGCATACGCATGCGCTACGGATTTGGAATTCTAATTGTTTGCATATCATGCGCTAATTTGCATTTCCAGAAAATTTCTGCTCACTCGCGTAAGTCCTTCATGGTGTTGCAATTTTCACAAACATGAGTTTACTAACATTAAGAATTATATAGTACTGTACTCAATGAATTATTCAATCAATGAACTATTTTTTTAGTTTAAAACATTAAAATTTTACGAATTTACTTACTTGAAGAATATTTACTTATTACGAAATTTTTAGAATATTTATATTAGTAATGAATTGGTTACACGGATGAAAATTTAAATATTAGAGGCATTAGAAGGCAGGGCATTTAAAGGCAGCAGAAAAAAAGCTGCTAATTGGTTGCAAGAAGCTTGTGCCGCCATCTAGTGGCATTTCTGTAGACTAATAAAAAAGAAGCTAAGTATATAAAGGGTTAAAAGTTAATAAAATTGACTTATTTATTTATGCATATAAATATTTAGATAATTAATTATTTTCTAATTTAAATTTTTCTCTAGTTATATGATTTAAAAAACATCATACTTATAAAAATTGATTTTTTTTTTTGTATGTATGTGTTATAAAGCATTTGTGGGAATTAAATCAAAGTTTTCAATTCATGAATAGTATTTTTATAGCGACTCCCAACTCTACTCTTTTTCCGTAATTTTATGTACTATGATCTTTACTAATTGAGTTAACGGAATTTGCGAATTAAATTCAATGACTTTTATTGATACCATATATCTACAGAAACCGCTTTTTCATAACAAAGTATATTTTATAACTTTAAAGAGGTAGTATTTGTATTCACTTAAAAGTCCTTCTTATGAAAATTTGCTTACAATATATATATATATGTATATATATATATACTATAAAATTAACAGACCCCATTAGCAGTAAAGATTAAGTATTATGGATTAGTTTAAGACAATCAAAAGAAAATGCACATTTTAAGTACAAAGAGGCCAAATTTGTAATAGATTAAACATTATTTGTTCTTAAAAATAGTTTAATTCTTTCTTCTTCTTTCTATTTATTCTATTTATTTAATTATTTTATTTATTAATTTATTTCTTATTTATTCTAATTTCTTCTTTCTTTGTGGAGCAAATATAGTTTTTTATAAGCCTTAGTGCTAAGTAAAGTGTCTGAATGCTTACTTGGTTTGTTAGCAATAGATATCTTAACTACTTGGTTGTTTTATTGAAGTGTACAGTTTAATTGCCTCCCTAACATTTAATTTTAATATTAATTCTCAGAATTTTGAAAAGCTACATTTTTGTACAAAAAGTCATGAGTCGGAATTTAAAACCAACTCCTACAAACTACTGCAATAGGCTACAAAAAATGCGAGCAATACGCTATTGCACAACTCCTACACACTATGTTTACTGCAAGCTACTACAACTGCCACAAACTCCACTCCGCGTCAAATCTCGATTGGTACCAAAACACACTGAAGCGCTAGCTCACACTGGATTGATTCTTCGTGACCTTTTCACCAAAAATGAAACCCATAGTGTTCCACAACCACCATATTCCCACCGTGCGAATTCTGGTTATTCCCTAAACTCAAAAGATCATTCCGAGGACACCGTTTTGAGTCGATTGAAGAGATTGAACGTGAATCGCTGCGCGCTTTGAAGGTTATTCCTGCCGATGACTTTTTAGCATGCATTGAGGATTGAAAAAAAAGTTGCCATAAGTGAATTGTGTTTACTTTGAAGGCAATGAAATAAACTTTGAAGAATAAATAAAGAGGTTTTGAAAAAAAAAAATTAATGTCTTACTTTTTGGGCACAGTACTGTAAACCTCCAGCATACTGAACCTCCGCCCACCAGCGGCTCATGCTGCCACTGAACCACGAGTCTGGGATATATGACTTACATAAAATATGGTCAAATAAAATTATGTCCATATATTTCTTGCATTAAATGCGCACCAGATAAAATTATGTCCATATATATCCTGTATAAAAATATTTTGTCCCTATTATATTTTTCAAACGGAAAAATTTAATTACTTTCACTGATGTTTATTCGATCAATTCAAATTCATTAAATATTTATAATATGAATAAGAGGTAAAAGTTTTAATTGTATATATATATATATATATATCTTAGTAAGAATATCTATTTTATTTAGATTACCAAGAAAATTTTATCAATAGAATTTTTGCATACCGTATTTCTATCGTCCGATATTTTTTTCTCCCTAGCGCGCATACTCATAGGAAATTGCGCATGCGTATCTGTAATAAAGTTTCCTATAAGCATGCGAGCTAGGGAGAAAAAATATCGGACGATAAAAATACGGTATGCAAAAACTCTCTATTATCAGTTTGAATATATTATTAATTTTCTTTAATTGTATATATGTATAAATAGTTTAAGATTAATTTTATACTGGAAGTTTTTTATACTATTGGCTGCCATTGCTGTTTATATGAATTTTATTCATATAAAATATAAATTTTCAAAATCATTACAAGATTTTTTTTTTTAATTATTTGTTTATTTTTCGTCTCAAGTTATCAATTACTATTTTAAATTGTTTAATATTGTTGAGTGCTGTTCCCAATAAAACAAGAATTTATTAAAAATCTAGTGGAATTCAGGCCTAATAAATATTTATTATTTAAAATACATTTGCGTGGAATAATTTTCATTTTTTTTAAATAACATTAACATTAATTATTATTTCAATATGATTCTGTGTAGACAACCTTCTTAATATTTACAAAACATTTATATTATCTATAAAGATACGTAAATATCGTTTAAAAATAAAATGTGTTACTGTTAGAAAATATTATTATCTGCTGAATTCATCAATAGAAAAAAAGAAAGTATTAATCGTTTTCCGTCATTTACTACTGTGTCTAAAAAGTAAGACCAATTTTAAATTTAATTTAAATTTTTTTTTCTGTGTTAGGTTGCTGGCACTGTCTTTGTTATCTGTGTGAAATTTGACGTCAAAATATTCATTAATTTTTGAGTTACGCTAAGCTTTGTGAGGACGCTAAAAATGATTCCGGCGATTTTTGAAATGTCTGAATTAATTGAGCAAAGAACTTGCATTAAATTTTGTTTACGGAAACGTATAGAATGTTGCAGAAGGGATTTAGTCAGCATTCCTATATCTGAAAGAAATATTTAGAAGGGGAATAAACAGTTCAAAGAAGGCAGAGAACGCGTTGAAGACGAAGAGCTCTCTGGTCGACCATCAACCTCAACCGACACGAAGAAGCTCACGTCCAAAAAATTAAAGATTTGGTGTTTGCAAACCGTCAATTTACGATTAGAGACTTGCTGATGATGTTGGAATTTCAAAAGGATCGGTCAATTCCATTTTGGGTCTCAAACGCCTCAAATCTCGATTAGTACAGAAAACATTGAATGCGCCAGCCCACACTGCATTGATTCTTCGTGACTTTTTCGCCAAAAATGAAACCTATATCGTTGCACAACCACCATATGCACCTGATTTAGCACTGTACGATATCTAGCTATTCCCTAAACTCAAACGACCATTCCGTGGTGGAGGTCTAAACTCAAAAGACCGTTTTGAGTCGATTGAAGAGATTCAACGTGAATCGCCGCACGCTTTGAAGGCCATCTCTGCCGGTGACTTTTTAGCATGCATTGAGGATTGGGAAAAAAGTTGCCATAAGTGCATTGTGTCAGGAGGGGATCACTTTGAAGGTGATGAAATAAATTTGGCAGAATAAATAAAGAGTTTTGAAAAAAAAATTGTCTTACTTTTTTGGGCACAGTAGTATATTAGTCTGTAAATTATTATTACAAAAAATTGCATATTGTTTAAAATATATTTTCATTTTATTTCTAGCAAAGATTTGAATTCAAAATACGATAGTTTAAAAAAAAATTAACTTTATAAAAGTTAATTGCAAATAAATTTACATTTATAATAACAAATGTATATTTGTTAACGTCTATGTGTTTTTAGTTATCATATAAAAAATAATCATATAAAAAATAATTGTTTACAACAAAATATTTAAAAACACAAAATAATTGAAAGCAGTTCATTTGTGAATATTTCTTTTTTTTTTTTTTTATTTCGTTACATAAAAGATAATCTATTTACAAATACACAGACAAAAACATTTCGTTATTTACAAACACAGAAGATGAATTTGTTAAAAAGTGATATGACTATAACCATTATTGCTCAACTGACTTCTTTTGCACCACATCAAAAAATAAATTTATCGTGGTTTATCTATTTCATGCAAAATACTACAAATATTTATCATAATCTTAGTAGATAAAATTTCACAGATCTTTATTCAAAATGTACAACCTTTTTCTAAGGTAAACATAATTTTATTTAAGTATATATTTTTTTAAAAAAATAAGCAAAGCTTGAGTTTAAATCTGTCTATTCGATTGGAATGTAACTAATGGTACATTAAATAGGTTGTTTCATTGTAAATTTGCCATATCATTTGATGGTATCATCAAGGTAAAAAATATTCATTCTGACTTTTTCTTTATTTCTCTTACCTTATGTTAGCAAAAATAAATGGTGATTTTTGTATACCTAAATACCTTGCTTTATACTAAACGAAAGTCAATAAACTTTATTATTATGTTTGGCAGAGTCATTACCCTTTTAAAAGAATAATTTGATGATTTTTAATGGTATTCTAAATCAGAAGCATAGGTTTATGATTTTATTTTCAGCCATATTATTTTAAAAAGGCTATTCTCATAAAGTAGCTTAATTTTCTTTTATTAATAGGGCATTATTTAAATTAATATAAGTAGTTCATATAAAGTATTCCTCCTTAAAAGGAGCTTCATCAAAAGATATCCCCTTTAGGATCAAATTTATTAAATTAACATTCACATTACGGTTTGATGTTTATCATCTATGAACATTAAAATTTTTTTTTCTGTTTGCAAATGTATCTGTTTGTTTATCTGTTTGCAAATATTTATAAAAATATTTTTGCATTAATTTTATGATAATTATATTTGCTGAATCCCACTCATGATTTGTCAAGAAATAACGTGATAGTAATGCTATGATGGTAAACATAAACTCAATTTCTCTTACAGACTCTAAATTATTTAATGCAAAAACCTGCAATGCATTTAATTCTTTTTTTTTAGATGAGAACAATAAAATAGTATATATATTTCAAAAGTTCATTCGATTCAGTCACCAGTGACCTCTAATTAAGACCTGCAATGATTTGTGCAGCGTCTTCGTCATCAAAATGTGCTGGAATGGTCAAGACGTCATCTGCTCTGGCGACAGAGGCTTGCAGCTGACGAGCTTCTTCTGGACTCATGAAATTCCTCATTCTAGGGTTTGAATTACCCCTATAATGTCCTTGTCGTCCATAGTTGTTTTGTCTGTATTGTTGCATTGGGTGATAGTGGCTGGATGTTTCAGAACCAGATGCAACCATGTCAGATTGACCTTGGTTGCCATTGAATTGCATTCCATTATTACCTTGGTTGCCATTGAATTGCATTCCAGAATTACCTTGGTAGTTATTTTGTGGCACAGAATTACTATGGTAATTAACTTGAGGTATGGAATTTGACTGGAAGTTGTTATCTTGAAGTCCAGAATTACCTTGAAAGTGTATTTGGTTATTAGAATTACCGTGGTAAGAATTTTGATTTGCCGAATTTTGTTGTCCTTGATTTCCTTGGTATTGTGGTGGAATGTTGGATCCTACAAAACCACTTTGTCCAAGACCTGAATTTCCATTGAAATTGATTTGTTGAACAGGGTTTTGCTGTCTTTGAGGTATTGACTTCGGAGGTGGTAAAGATGTATAGACCTGTAAAGTGTTAAAAGTTAATAAATTAATAAGCATTAAAAGTTAATGAATTAAATTTCAGTGATTTTTTCTTTTCTCATCACAGAATTACACATGAATTTTAATCATGTAAGCTCATTATAAAGTAGGAAACCATTTTATTTTATTTCTGTAATAGGAAAGTCGAAAAAAATGTAGTTTTTTAAAAATAAATCTATCATATTTTCTAATTGACATAATTTTAAATTTTATAATAATTTAATAAAGATGTATCTTAATATAAAATAAATATTATTAATATTTTCACTTTATACAACTTATTATACAGAAGTCAGTTATTACGATTCCTTAAAATGTTTTACGCATTTAAAATAATTGTTATTAATGTCATGCTAAACAATAAATTTCCTCCAATTATTTATGGAGAAAATTGAGAAAGTTTGAAAATTATTTGTCCATATTGGATGATTGGGAGTCCTAAACTTTATTAAATCATTTAATATTAGAAAATTTCAATTTAAATATATATAATTTTTTATCAAGGAATATCGGTCGGATAATCCTAATCGGAATATCATTTTAATTTCTGTTTGTAGAAGCACTTTTCAATCTTTTTTACAACTAAATATTTTATTATTAATTGTATTAAAATAAAAAGTAGACTATAGAAAGTCCATCCAAATGGTTTAATGAACTGATTAAAAGCTTCAAAATAAAGAAATTTTAGGCTGATTATGCAACATCTTTAACGTATTAGTAATATCCAGCATTTTTTTTTTTAATCTTCAATGGAAGTTTTATATCAAATACAGCACTCTTCCTTAGATAAATTCTTTGTCATAATTCACTGCAAAAGACACACAAAAATTATTAAAAGTAAATAAAAAAGTTAAAATTACAGAAACATATATAACATGATGAAATAAATAGATTTGAAATCAAAAAAATGAAAAACTACATCGACTTCAATTCTTGAGGGAAATAAAACTTTATTCGTAGGAGGAAACAAAAGAAAATTGCCGTATCCACAAATTCCTTATAAACGGCAAATTAAATCTCGATATTATTTACAATTCCTTGATGAATTATTATTCAACTACATTCTGTTACTAGTCTAAAAATTGCAAAGATTTTATCATCAGAGCGATCGACTAATATAGTAGGGGTTTTTCATAATTTTTATAGCTTGTTGTTGATTTCAAATGTTAAGCATTTTGGCATTTGGTTGGTAATAGATTCAACATACCATAAGCTCCACCACAAAATGCTACGACGCTATATCCAGATGTCGGGAGTCGGAATTCAAACATTTTTGAAGATATAGGTATAAAAACTTAGACTCGTTAATAAAAATGTTTTTTTTTCTTCAAAATTTTGAGAATTAATGTTAAAATTAAATGTTAAGGGGGCTATAAGATTGTATCCTTTAGAAATAGAATTAAGTAGTAATTACTACTTTAGCAGCAAACCAAGTAAGTGTAGAGAGACTTTTATCAGTACTGAGGCTTATAAAAACTATCTCGGATCGACAACTAAAACATTCCTATGGAAGCTATTCTATTATTAAGAACAAAAAAGATTATTATAAATAAAACCTTTGAGTTAAAACATAAGATTTTCTTTTGCTTGTTTTAAGCTATTCTATAATAGCTTGGTACATGTCAATTTTGGTCGTCATAGTATATAGTAAGCAAATTTAGAGTACAAGAATATCATTTACGTCAGTACCAATATTGTACTTTTAAAATTGTAAAAATATACCTTGTATTGCAAAACATGTATCTGTAAAACATTTTTACAGATATACGGATTTATTAATTGAGTCATAGAATTTATTTAACAAATTCTTTAAATCCATTAGTAAAGATCATAGTACACAAAATTATGATAGAGGGTCCGCAGTTGGAATTGATATACAAATGTCGTTTCAGTTTTCATTTCTTTACTCCACGCCCCACCCTGTGCCTAGGACTATGTAGCCCTCCAGTTAGAAATATGTAGGTGGAACATTGGTGGGTTTCATGTAGACCTGAAGCAGCCCACCGATGGGTTATAGGGGAGGACAGTGCCTTCTGGAAGCCTTTTTGCCCCGCATTTGCGTATCGTAAGAGAGAAACGCCAGAGAGAGACCTCTCATTGGATATCCCGACTATCGATGAGAAAGTGTTTTATACACATTGTTACAATCGCCATCGAGTATCCTCTCGTATTTTCAAGCAGTGACTTCAACAATGCTGTCAGCAACAGCCTTCCCGTATGCAGCTGAGCACATTGCCACTCGGCCCTGAATCGGGCCTCTCAATAGTCTGGGAGTCAAGAGTCATAAATGTTTTTGCAGAGCCACACCCTGCTGGAAAAGGTCAACCTTCTCAGTCAAATATCTTACTCCACCCGTCACGGCAATCTACCAATAAACTGATCTTTGTTAAACAATGGTGCAAATAATATTTTACAATATTATTTGAATATCTATAATACAGAACATCAATATAATATGAACAAACGTAATTTAAAACTAGGAACGATATAATTAAGTACATTTTGAAAATAAATTAATTAGTAATATTATTAAATACTGAATTAACTTTAGACGCCAGAATGTAGTATAACCGTAAATACCTGTCGAGATTGATCTGCAAGTAAGGCTTGCGTCTGTAGAGCATCATGCGAGGCCAAATAATGGGCTGCCTCGCTTTGAGCGGCTAAAAGGGTGCTGGCTTCCTGGGCTGCCAGAAGATTTTTAGCTTCCAAAAGTTTTTTGGCTTCCAAAAATTTCCTTGCCTTCCTCGCAGCTAGAAGTTGTTGTGACAATTGTGCTTCGGCTATAGACAAGCTGGTACTGTCTGACAACATGGATGGACTCATCAGAAAAGGCGTTCTGGTGGCCAATAGGGCGCTTTCTTGATTCAGCATGAGGTCTGCGTCATTTAGTGCAAAAGAAGACATGGATGCCTGCTGCTCCAAGAGGTCGTCTTGCAGCAAGTGGTGGCTTGCTGCAGGTTGTACTTCAAGAGGATACCTGTTTTAAAGGAAATAAAAAATTAATAGGAATTCAGTATTGATTCAAAGTATTTATGGACATGCTATTATAGCACAATGGCATTAAAAAAGCTGATCTGCTTAAAAATTGTGAATAAATTTAATTTTTATATTTTAATGGTTAAGGATAAATAATTAACATTAAACTTTGAATACAACTGTTTGGCTCATACGAGTTTATATATTCATTCCTTTTTTACACTTTTCGAAAACTTTCGCGATATTGACAATAGGAAACACACGATAGGTTATAAAGAACATCTTCTGTCAATAAAATGCGTATGAATGGATCTCAGAAAAGACTTCTGCTCTACTATGAGCCCCTGCTGAAATGTCACAGTTGGTGCAATGGAAAATTAGCAATTTGTTACGTTATTAGATTATACGATTCAATAGGAATCTACATAATCCTGAACACTGAAACTAACCCAATAAAAATGAACGAAACTAGAGGATAATTAGTTTTTCTGGGCTTAAAACTTTTGTTTTGTCGCGGCACAGTCCTGTTTTGCCCACTGTAGGCTCCTATAGTTTAACGTAGATTCAAAACCACTAATAAACATCCATGCCACAGCCAGATTCCACTAATACCAATTGACAGAACGTTAGCCAATTGGTCATCAGACCTCTTAAAACGTTTCTGTAGATCCGCAGACCTTCGGCGGATAATCTTTGGTCAGAATTGTCTCATTTCTCTTCTAACCAGAAATAACTTAGCAGCTAAAGCTTTGGCATGGAGTGAGTGATCTTAACAGTACCAGCCAGCGAAGCTGAGAGAGAAAGTAAATATCAAGCTGAGAATGTTCCTTTCTGTATTATTTAGAAATGCAGTAGCTAATATTATTAGTAGTTACTAAAATGTTTAGGCTTCTTCTTAATTTATATTTTTTAAATGTCCATTTTTGTATATTAGACTTTCAAGACAACAAATATGGAAAAGAATGATTTTTTCCTGTACCGTTTTCCGTTGGAGTGGGTTACCATTTAAATAGGATAACTATAAAACATTGTTACCCTATAATTATTTTTAAAACTTTCCTTAGCTATGAAACAATAAAAAAATATAATAGTTGATATATTTAGAATTATTGAAATCCAAGGAATGTTGAACTCTGAAATACATGAATTTAATTTTTTGTAATATTTTTTAATAATTGTAATAGTCAAAATTTATTAGTTATGAAACAAAACATAAAAACTGAAATTAATTAATAAGTTGAATAAGCTGAAATTTTCACAAGGGAAAATTCTCAGCGAATGCTATTTCATTTTATCTTACAAAACTAATACTTCCCATTTTAAACTTAATAATAATTGTTATTCTAAAAAATGATAACTTATAGGAGAGAGAGATAACTTATAGAGATATAAGCACAAAATAATTTTTTTATAACAATATATTTCTCAAAATATTTTCTTATAAGTGAAAGAATAATGTTTTAAACATTATCCTCTCGGAATTTTTTAATTAGTCTATCAGCAAAGAAAATAATTTGAATAATTATGCAAACTACAAAACTAAAGCAGAGAAGTATAGAGTACAGCATACTTGTAAAAAATATATTTTTCAATAGTGAAAAATAGAGAAACATTCTTTTTCATAAATTAAAATAATTTTTTATTGCTTAATCTGTTCATCTTTTAAAGGCTGCAGTTATAATAACTCTTCTTGTTTTATTAATGTGTCCTTCAAAACCTTTTAATCAAGACTTTTCTAATAAGCATTGTTAAGCTTTATAACACAATTATTATAGTAACTCTACAATCAGAAACGAGAAGACTTCACAGCAATTGTGATCTTTTTCATTAATAAAAAAATAGATAAACATTCTTTGTCATAAATAAAAAAACAGATATTCTTTTTCAGAAATCAAAATAAGTATTTATTGCTTATTTGTTTAATCTGCTAACAGTTGCTTTAATACAATTATAAAAACTTATTAATGCATATTTCAAATCTTTTTTTATCAGCAATTTTCTAATAAGTATTGTAAAATTTTAAAATACAACTATTACAGCATACTCTACAATCAGAAACCAGAACATTTGATGACAATTGTGATAACATGTATAAGTGTCTCAGGCTGCCTGATGGGAGTTTTCCATGGCATATGGATGCCATACGGCAGTAACTAAAGAGACTATTAATCGTTGCAGCTTCTAATACTTATTAGAAAAGACCTGATAAAAAAAGTTTTGGAAGATGCATTAATAAGATAAGAATTATTATAATTGTACCAAAGCAACAACTAATCATTTCACCATCCTATCGTTAGATGCATCTAAGTCTCACTACCCTCTACAATCAGAAACAAGAAGACTTGATGGCAATTGTGACAACATATGCTCTTTGACTGATGGTAGTTTTTCATGCAATATGGGACACATACGGCAGGCAAATGAGCAAATGAGACTCAGCAATCCATCAAATTCCTCCCGTAAGATACTGCCATATCTTCATCACCATTCAGTGGGCTATTCATTGTTTACATAAATGGAAGTAAATAACGAAGTATAACTTGTGTTTATTGACATTTAAATTCAAATGCTTATATTCCATTTTGAAAAACATGACAATTTTAAAAGAAGAGAAAGTGGTAAAAACATGCGATAAGAGTTTATTTAAAACACCTGTGATTCTCTTCTTATAATAGGCTTAGTAAAAAATTTAAAAATAAATTAAATCAAATAACATTTCTTAAAGAATATTTTATAATAAAATTTTCAAACTGTTTATTGTTGCCCGAATCTGAATCGATATATATGCTCAAAAAAACTATATCAAATGATTTGAAAAATTTTCATTTTTAGATTTTAATTAAACCTTTTAAAGCAGTCAATTTAAAAAAAAAAAAAAATCTTGTAAACAAATTTCTTTGTGTAAAATTTCTATAGAAAGATTACTTACATTGTAACATTATTACAAACTAATGCAAAATTCAAATATCACAGTAGACACGCAGTTTGCTTTCCGTCACATCTCAATTCAATTAATGTTTATTTTATGTTTTGTTCATGGATGCATGACTATATAATAATACAGATGGGATAAACAGCACGAAACCAAATCATAAAAATATTTTTAGTTCATAATTCTCTGAAAAATTTTTTTATATTTGTTTTAAAACAAGAAAATTGTTTTGTTATGTCAATACTTTTCCAAATCAAATTAAAAATAAAATCTTAATTTACTCTTATTCATTTCTCATATTATAACACACAATTTCTTATTACTAATGCTTCATTTAATAAAAAGCATTAGTGTTTTATTTAATAAAAATTGATATGCTGCTTCATTTAATAAAAATTACTAATGCTTCAATGAATAAAAATTATTAATGTTTCATTTAATAAAAATTACTAATGCTTCATTGAATAAAAATTACTAATGTTTCATTTAATATAAAATATTAAATGCCTCATTTAATAAAAATCACTAATGCTTCATTTAATACAAGTTACTAATTGGGCTTTAAATGTTTTATGCCTTTTTAAAAATTAAGAGTGCTTTCAAATTAAATTTCCTCGATTTTTTAAATTTAAATATAAGGATTATTTAATTACATAATTATTATTATTTTTAAATATCTAATTCTAATAAAAAAAATTTTAAAAATTAATAAATAATTTAATAAATAATTAATTTTAAAATTAATGCACAATTAATTATTTTCGTAATAAAAGTTTATAACAAAGGAGAGTTATTAAATTTTTTTATTAAATTAAAATATGTTTAGCTCAAACATAAACAATAAAAAATAAGCATTCTCTTCAAATATAAATTAATAAATTTTAAAAACAATAAAAAATTATGATTTGAAACTTTTGGGAGTATTAAGAAAGACTAATGAGTAATAACGGTAATTTGATATTTTCCGCACAAAAGGACCGATTCCTAAATGAAGATTAGAAAAACCTTTTAATATTTCTTTCTAGCTTTATATCATTTCCTCATATTCTGATATATCATGTATCTTTTCTTTGTTTATGAACACCAGGTGTATTGAACTTCATTATATGACAGAACTGTAGAAGATCCAGCGTTATTCAAATGTATGGCACTTTTAAGAAAGGGGAGAATAGAAGAAGGGCTTTTGGTTTACTATCTAACATTTATGTGTAGTATTGGAATTTTAACAGGATGTTCTAATATCTACAAGAGACATCCTATCACAATCTGCACAGAATGTATCAACTTCTCTAAGCAATAATGGTAGTGAACGCCACCAGCAGGAATAGAATCTCTGCTCTTTTACTTATTGGATAGTGCGTCCTACTTCTGATCTTAGTAGAGAAACACATAATGAATAACTTTACTTAAAATACATAGGCCAAAATTTGCATTGAGCAATGCAAATATTCCTATTTCCATACATCTTACCTATGGTTTGCCGGATATCGTGGTCCAATAAGCGCATGCAATAAATGTCGGCCTGCGTTGGGTCCATGTTTGTTTCGGAAATTTAGCAATTTGGCGAGGATGCCCGTCGCCAACAGCAATTCAACTGCTCCGGTGCCCCTGTTGTGACCTTTGAATCCTCCCATTATGCCCTGAGAATGGACACCGGTCAAAGATGTTGATAATATCACGCCAAGTAGTGCGGTTAGTGCGAATGTCCACCTGATTTCCATGTTGCTGTATCTAGAAAAGAAATATTGCTTTCATTAAAAATTTTATTTATAAATACTTAGATTACAAAAAAATAGTTAGTTTACACTAAAGAATTCCTTCAAATAGACATACAAAATTATTTTCTGTGTATCCGTTACAGAAAAAAGGCTTAACGAGGCTTTTATTAGTTAAAAATTATACAGCAAAAAAGAAACAATTTAAATTATTGATTTTATCATTTTTTCCAAAATGTTGTTAATAGAAATGTTAATAATCATTTCATTTTATAAAGTTTCTGATGAAAACAATTGAAAATATCCTCAATTTTAACAAGTAAGGAATCATTAAAATATCAATATTCAATGTTGTGTTTAAAATATCAATCTTCAATTTGTTTTATGTTCAAAATACCAATATTTAATGTTGTTCAATGTTGTTCAATGTTCAATATTCAATGTTTAATGTTCAAAATAACAATATTTAATGTTGTTCAATGTTCAATGTCCAAATTATCAATATTCAATGTTGTCTTCCAAATAACATTGAAAATAAATACTTAAAACCAATTTTTTTCAGTGTTACAAGCAGAAAGTTGGAGAATTTTACATTTATTTCACTGAAAAAAATCTTGTTGCTTATTATAAAAAATGATTGCTATTTATTCAAAAATTACTCAAAGAAATTATTTCATAATAAACTAGGATAAGAAATAATATTTATATTTCAACATTAATAATTGAAATCAGCAATCCTCCTTATTCAAATAATTGTTTCGTTGACACAAAACAACCAATATTTTTATAGAATAAATATTAATTTCAACAATAAACAAACCTTTATCAAATGATGCAAGTATATTTTTAAAATTTAAACATCTTAAAATATATTTTAAAAAAAATTTTCTATAGCAATGAAACACAAAAAATTAGCAATGGAGTATTGAAAGAATTCAGCAAATTAATTTATTACTTAATCAATTTTTAATAAAACATTAAACAATTCACAAAAATTCAATTATTAGCATTATAGCTTATGTTTAATTTGGAGGAAATAATCATGTTATTTAAATTGTAGCATCAAATAAATAAAAGTTTGAAAGCACTGTTATTAAATAAAAAAAATTTCTGCTGTCAATATATACTGATAATGAAATAGTTTACAGACTAACTTTACGTATTATTTTTTATTTGCCTTAATATAATGAATGCAATTTTTTTTTTAATTATTAGTAATTTTTCTTTTATCCATCGTTGAATATCCATCTTGCTATAAGCAACTTTTATTTACATTAAAGATGGTTTCATATATCAGGCATACTTAGTATTTTGTGTTCACTCATAAATCTTGTTTCTCTAATGTATGCCACAAGAGTGCACCAATGAACGATAGTGTGAGAGCGTTCTTTTAGAGCTACATGTACTGCCTAAGTGAGTACGGTTTCTTAATTTTAGAATAAAACCTTTAAAATTCTTACCAGATAGCTATATTTTTCTTATTTTAGCTAGATTTTTTTAATATATTTTATTTTTAGCTAGATTTTTCTTTTTTCTTGTGTTCTTAATGCATGCCGCAGTAACAGACGATAATGTGAGAGCGTTCTTTTAGAGTTAGATGTACTGTAGGAAGTGAGTACGATTTCATAGTTTATAGAAGAAAACCCTTCATTTTCCCACCAGGTAGCTCTATTTTCTCTTATTTAAGCTGTATTTTTAAGCTATATTTTATATTTTCTTTTATGTATGCTGCAATACTGCATTAATGGACGATAATGTTAGAGCGGATTTTTAGAGCTATACGTACTATCGAAGGGAGTACGATTTCTTAGCTTATAGAAAAAACCATGAAAATTCTCATCAGTTAGCTATATTTTCCCCGTGGGCCTGATGGCCGATCGTATTCAAATCCCGGCGTTGTCATGGGTGTTTGTACATGGGCGTTTGTAGGAATCTACTTTAAACCGTAGGTCCCGGTCCTAATAGGATCGAAGAGCGTTGCGGGGGCATTGTTACTCCATGACTTATCTTCAAGTTACACGCGCCCCCTGACTAGTGCAAAGTGAGTAACGTCAGTGCAGCCATTATGTCATAAAAAGATCACGATCTATTTGCCATATGCATTAGAAGGGCGGAAAAAGGGCTATGTTTTCTAGGGAAGACTCATTACACTTGTTGCCCCAATCGCCATCGGTTCTCCTCACTTCTGACTCATAGTGACTACAACGTAAGTTACCAGCTTATTACAACCTTAGTCCTTTTGTGTGCTGGTTCCTACGCTATCATTAAGTGGAACAACATAAAAACTAATAAAACACTATGTATAGAAAAAAAATAGTTTGCAATTTTCTTAAATATATTTCCTTATTGTTATAAAAAATTATTTGCCAACGAGATTTTTATTTTTTATTTACTTTTTATTTACTTTCTCTATAATGCATCTACTAATTTAAAGTAGTAGAAATCAATCACCTTTTTTATACATCATACTATCGAGGATTGATTCAAAATGAATCTCTTACTAAACATAAATCTGAATTATTATGGATTCTTTTTGCAGTATTTTAAATTAACGCGGATTATATATGCGATCCAAATGATTTTGAGTGTGCTAGCTGGTTTTTCGATTTAGAAAATTTCTAAATACAGGAACATAAATTAAATAAATGATTGACTGTAATACAGTTTTAAAGTTGACCATGAATGAAAAGAATTCGCAGAATTGCATAACATTCACCACCTTAATTAATCTGAGCTATAATATAAGTATCATTTCTCAAAATAAAAATAAACATCATTAACTTGCAAAAAACATTAAAATTGATGAATAAAATTATTAGTGGTCTATCTATTAACTATTTATTATATATATATATTAAGTCCACAGAATTATAAATTATTACAGAATTATTACTTGTTTTTAAAAAATAAAGAATTAATTGACTATTAAATTTAATCATATATTTAATTATTAATATTAAGTATAAGTTTCCAGAAATGAGAATATTCTTGTTTTTATAAACAGATCTAGATAATTTTGAGAGTCCTAACTGGTTTCTCGTTTTGGAATTTTTTTTTATAAATTTAAGCACATTCGAAACACTAACGATTGCACACTTTAGCGATTGTTCTTAATACTATTTTAAAGTTGACCATAAATGAAAATAATTCGCCGAATTGCACATGATTTACCATCCTAATTAGTTGGAGCTTACACCATTTATCGAAATATTAATAAACATCATTAACTTGTAAAAAACATTAAAATTGATGAATTCAGTTAATAGGGGTCTTATTATTAACCATCTATTTATTATTTATATATATTGTTTTTTAGAACTACAAAATTATAAATGTATTATTCTTACTTTTATAAAAAAAAGAATGAATTGAATATTTAATTTAATAAGTTTAATTAGTAATATTAAGTATAATTTTCCACAAACAAGAATATTTTTGTTTTTTAAACAAATCTAGATAATTTTGAGGGTTCTAACTGGCTTCTCGAGTTGAAATTTGTTTTTTAAATTTGGACTCACTTCAATCACTAACGATTGCACACTTTAGAAAACTGTTCTTAATATTGTTTTAAAGTTGACCATAAATGAAGATATCTCGTCAAACTGCACACCGTTTACTATCAATATTCATCAGAGTTTTATATAAGCATCATTTACTGAAATGTTATGAAAAGCATGCAAATTGATGAATGTAGTTAGTTGGGGTATAGAACCATATATTTATTATTCAAATTTTTTTCCAGATGTATATATTTATGTGTATATAATTCTTTTTTTTAGAAAATAGAAGATTTGGTTTAATCCTATGTCTCATAAAAAATTCGATTATACGTTTTATCAAAAATTTAAATAATCAAGAATATTCTGTTCTTATAAACAAGAATTAAGTAAGTACAGATAAACATCTTAATACATAAATACTAAGTCAATAAATACTCCAATTGCCTAAATTCCTCCTACATTAAGATTGATGCATCCGTATAAAAGCGGCTTCAAAAAGGCGATTTATATTAAGCATACCAATCTTTTTCAAATCATAATGCATATTCAATGATACAAGATCCAAATTTTGGGAAACCATGCTCTTAATTATTCTGGTATCCTCCTGTTTCTAGGGATGGACTCGACATGAAACATGAAAATTTGTGAATGAAGTTAGTTGAGGTATAGCGTCATCTATTTATTATTCATAATTTTTTTCAGAGCTATAGAATTATGTACATGTTATTCTTTTTTTTTTTATAAAATAGAAGATTCGGTTTAATCTTATGTCTAATTTTATAATAAGTATAGGTTATAAGTTTTATCAAAAAATTTAAATAATCAACAATATTTTTTTTTGATAAACACGAATTAAGTCCCAATACCACAGGTAAACATCTTAATACATAAATGCTAAGTCAATACTCCATTTACCTTCTTTAAATTTCAAGTCCATCCATCATTATATTATTATACAAAATAAAAATGCGATCAAGATTGATGTATCCGTATAAAAGCGGCTGCAAAAAGCCGATTTATATTAAGCAGACCAATCTTTTTCAAATCATAATGCATATTCAATGATACCTGATCCAAATTTTTGGAAGACATGCTCTTAATTATTCTGGTATTCTCCTGTTTCTAGGGATGGTCTCGACATGAAACATGAAAATTTGTGAATGAAGTTAGTTGAAGTATAGCGTCATCTATTTATTATTCATAATTTTTTTCAGAGCTATAGAATTATGTACATGTTATTCTTTTTTTTTTATAAAATAGAAGATTCGGTTTAATCTTATGTCTAATTTTATAATAAGTATAGGTTATAAGTTTTATCAAAAAATTTAAATAATCAACAATATTTTGTTTTGATAAACACGAATTAAGTCCCAATACCACAGATAAACATCTTAATACATAAATACTAAGTCAATAATTCAATTACCTACTTTAAATATCAAGTCCATCCTTCATTATATTATTATACAAAATAAAAATGCGATCAAGATTGATGCATCCGTATAAAAGCGGCTGCCAAAAGGCGATTTATATTAAGCAGACCAATCTTTTTCAAATCATAATGCATATTCAATGATACATGATCCAAATTTTGGGAAGACATGCTCTTAATTATTCTGGTATCCCCCTGTTTCCAGAGATGGACTCGTCCAAGCATGACGTTGCGGAATGCTCCATTTCTTGAAAGATGCTCTCAATCCCATGGCGTCCTATTGCCTCCATTTTTAATGAAGCGTTCCATACCGGTAAAAAAAAGGGGGGTTCCGTTTGAAGTTCGTAAGTGGAGATTTATTCTTTTGGATGATTTAGGTTGCTTTGATAGTAAGGGATTTTTAATTGTGTTATCAGGGAAAAAAAGAATACCAAGGTTCTTTCCTCTCCAGCTATAAAAAATCATTTAGAGCAAAAGAATTTTAATGATGCAAATGCTGTTTTAGATTTTGTTGTTGCTGTTTTCTGTTAGCAAACTATTTCAAAACTATCGTCTGCTAATTGTTTATAACGTACTTGAAATGATAATACTGATAATACAAATGATCAAAAATTTGTTGGTAATTTTTATATAATTACGTATAATTGGTTTTTTATAATATGTTGGTTGTTCTAAATAAAAATAAATAGTACGTTCAATTAATAATTATTGAAACATTCTTGAAAACTGATAATAAAGAAAAGAAACAATTTCGAATTTTTATAACTCTCCTGAAATTTTGAAGTTAAAAGAATTCTAAATTAAAAATTAGTTTGCAGTTAAAAGTAATTCTAAATTAATAAGAACATCTTTTCTGTCGATAAAATCACCAAATCAACTATCATTTTTAAATAAAATTTTATAAAAACGAAATTTTCATTTTTTAAAATTAAAAGAAAAAAGTTAGAATTAGTTAGTTAATAGTAGAAATTTCAGCATTTAAAAATTGTTGTTGTCACTGACTTTAAGTGAAATAAGATATGACGTATTTTCTAAAACAAGTACAATACAGTTTCCCTGAATTTCATCCTCTTTTTTCCCTACAATTTTTTTTAAAAATTTAAATTTTGTGATTTAAAACATTTTTATTTGAAATCATAACTTTATTAATTGTAATGAATCTTATTTTTCAAAATTTCATTTATACAAAACAATAAGTTAAGTATAAATATTTTATAAAGTTTTATAATGCAGCATATAAAGTAAAACTATATTGCTTCAAAAATATAAATATAACAATAATTTAATATAACATTGGTCGTTAAAACTCGTTCACTATAACACGGTTTATTTTCCTGGTATTAAAAGAAACAATTTTTCGGGTGATACCCTCCCTATAAAACTCTACTACGGATTACATTTCTATACATGAAATTCAAAATTCACGATTTATTGAATTATATAAAAGTGCATATTTACAGGAAAAGTCATTATCGTCAAAGTTAGTAACATAAGTGCCTATTATTATTATCATTATTTAAGTCAAAAGCTTGATATTAATTATTATTGACAAATATAACTGAAACCACAGTCAGATTTGTAACAAAACAGCGTTGCTTCAGAGTACACTACTCATAAGATAAAAAGGTAGGATAAATGCCTTTCTGGTAATTTTTGGGAGTATAACACGCTGAAGTATCTATCGAGTAAATAAATTCAACGATTTCTATTAAATGTGATGAAAATAAAGAAATCACCAATACAGGTAAATAGATGATGCAAAATTAGCTTTCAAAATGTAAGTTACTCTACCAATTGGAATGGTTTAGTTAAATTATTATATAGAAGGAGCTTTGATATAGATTCTAAAGCATTGATAGAGGATCAAAAGTATAGATAGAGAATTAGTTTTCAAAATGCAAGTTAGTCTACCATTTTGGGAGGTTCAAACAGAAGCAATGGATAGAATGTTTTGAAGGAGAATCAAAAGCATTGATGGAGAATCAAATTTTCAAAATGCAAATTACTGTACCATTTTGATAGGTTCAAACAGAAGCAGCGGATAGAGTCACCTTTGATGGAGAATCAAATTTTCAAAATGCAAATTACCATTTTGAGAGGTTCAAACAGAAGCAATGAATAGAATGTTTTGAAGGAGAATCAAAAGCATTGATGGAGAATCAAATTTTCAAAATGCAAATTACTCTACCATTTTGAGAGGTTCAAACAGAAGCAATGGATAGAATATTTTGAAGGAGAATCAAAAGCATTGATGGAGAATCAAATTTTAAAAATGCAAATTACTGTACCATTTTGATAGGTTCAAACAGAAGCACCGGATAGAGTCACCTTTGATGGAGATCAAATTTCCAAAATACAAGTTACTCTACCTCTTTGAGGGGTTCAAACAAAACCATTGAGTTAACTCTTCTTCCATGGTATCCTCGATTAAACGCTAGTAGATGTTTTTAGTAGCCAGGATTTAGAAAATGTTTTCCTTTTTCATTACAAAAGTGGTAGTTTAGTGGATTTATATTTTTTTCAATTCGGCTGTTGAATGCATTTGTTTTAGATATTATAATGAAAGAATTTATTTAGCTATATGCATATATTTGCGCAATAACTCTTTGTTCAAATAAACTTATTAAACTACTTTTCTACTGAAATAATAATTTTATTTAGTAATTACCTCCTTTATTTAAAGTAATTTCAGTCATCTGAAGTAGTTATAGCTTTCTTCATTCTAGTAGTTAAGATAAAAAAAAGGGGTGCGAAATTACTCCTGTTAGTATTAGCTGCAGTAACTACTTTGAAAGGAGCAGAATCAGTTGTTATTGAGACGTATAACTGCTTTTTGATTGTGGGATTGCCTGATGGAAGTTCCCAGGTTTTCTTCAATATGGCAAACAAATGCAATGCTTTTTACCATGAATTTCATCCTATCTTTTCTTTAATGACTATAGTATAGGAAACCATTATAATACACCTTGAATAACGCTGAAACTGTTTCACGCATCAGTGATCAATGCATGGATAGTTGGGGAACCGGTATTGAAAAAAATGAAAAGTAGTATACTTTTATAAAAAGAAAAGATATATTAAATTATAATTGTAATAAAACATGCATTATTTTCTTTAAAATATAAAAATGATTTCATCAAATAAGTATCTTTTTTTTTAATTTTATAAAAAAGTAAACTATATACAGCAGTAATTTGCAATCATCAAAACGTGTACGATTACCGATTTTTATGAATATCTTTTCATAAACGTTTAAGAAATTATTGAAACAAAATTAGAAACAAATATTTATAACAAATATAGAAACAAATATTTATAACAAATATTAAACAAATATTTATATTTTTAATTTTTATTTATTTTTAATATTAATTAGTTTTTATTTTCCTCGAAAAATAGAGTGAATAAATTGCAAAGCAAAAAGAATATCAAGCAAATGGAATTTAAAAACGTTTTGACAAAATTTTGCTGAAAAACACGTTACTTTTGTGAAAAAATATAACTATACGCTTTACAATTATAAATTCTTTATAAAATAATAATTCAAACTGCTTTTTATAGATATTATATCATCTATAATATCATAGAAAATCTAGAAATAAGTTATCTAAAAAAATAATTTACGGCATTTTGATGTATTTTATAAAATATGAATAAAAATGCATTTTCAAAATATAATTTTTAATAGCATAATTTGTTTATTGTTTGTTATTTAATAGAACAATTATTTATTTGTTTTGCTTTCTCAAGCTATTTATAAAGCTGAAAACAATCTTTTTTAGAAAAAAAAAATCATTTAAATATTAACTAGAAAAAATGTATTCACATCAGCTTTTATTTATATCATATAGTTTCTTTCTTTTTTTTTAATATTTACTTAGAAATAAATTATTTATACAAAACCATGGAAAAAATTTCCAAGAAATAAAATAAATAATAAAAATAACTTTGATGTAAAAAAGATTAATTTAAGATTATATATGTAACTTAATATTTCTGAATTAAAAGTAAAACTTCATATAAATATACAGTAATTATTTATTACATTACTTTTAATTTCTATAAAAGTTAACTTATATTTATTATTTTAAATTTCATTTAAATAAAATGTGTTCTTGAAAATATAATTTATCAATACACATCTTATAAGATTTATAATAAAAAATAGTTTAAATCAATGTGTGTAAAATTTAATCTGAAATTTTCATTTAAACTTATTTCGAATTTTCACTTTTGAAGAAAAAAAACCTTCAAAATAATGATCAATATTTTATTTGTACTAAAATTTGATTAATTTCTAAATTTAAAATTTAATACTAAGCTATAATTTTTATTACTTAGTTTTGAATCAAATAAATGCCTTTTATATAAAAATAATAGATTAATATAAAAACTAGCTCAACTTAGTTAAAGCAATTAAATAATTTTAATTTTAAAACTTGAAACTGAATAAATAAAAATATTATACATGATTCTAAAGCAATTTATTTAGAAAAATCCTTGCAAACGATACATAATTTCCTACCACTTTTAAATTAATAAATATAAATAAGTCGAATATAAATTATTATTTTTTTATTTCATGAAACAATAAATGTATTACTTATACATTATCATTAATTAATTAATTTAAAAACTCATTAAACACACTTCAAAACCAAACATCCCATTAACACCCACACTTTTTCCCGCATTAATCATACGAAAACCACTCACTTCTGACAACAAATCACTCACCTTCACTGTAACCGCTACTCTCCTTGGTTCCCAATTCAAAACGAGTGCACCTCTGCGTCTAGCGAACGCCTTTTAAGACGGCTCTTTTTTTCCACGCTCCTATCACGTGGTCCTTCGCCCGGGGGGAGTGAATGACTCGCGACTCTTTTTGAGTGCGGGGTGCTCCAGTAAGGTTCGAGCACGGTTCGCCGGTCGCCCTACATCCCCCTGCTCGGATTATCCTGACACCAAGTTCACTGTCGGAATTAGCGATCCCCAATGCACTAATTAGGAAAGCCTGTTCATGAACACAAACCACCACTCCAAATGAGTTAGATTTAAGTGCTCGTAAATATGAATATGGAGAAATTTGTCAGTTGCTGTCTTTAAAATGCGTTTACAGCTATATAAGCATAAAAATTGTTGTTTAAATGCACAGGATATTTTTTCCTGGATCATTGATTTCCGATATTTATTTCGATATTTTTAGTATATTATACCACTTGTAAGCATTTCTTTCCGATACAGGAATGCTCACCGAATGAGTTCTGCAACATTCTGTACGTTTCCGCAAACAAAATTCAATGCAAGTTCTTTGCTCAATTCATTCAGACATTTCAAAGATCGCCGGAATCAGTTGTAGCGTCTGACAAAGCCAAGCGTAACTCAAACACTAATGAATATTTTGACGTCAAATTTCACGCAGATGTCAAGGACAGTGCCAGCAACCTAAAAAAAGAAACCAAGTTCGCTGTCAGAATTAGCGCCCGCCACAATCCCCGATGCACTAATTAGGAATGCCTGTTCACAAACACTCCAAATGAGTGAATTTAAGTGCTCGCAAATAGGAATATGGAGAGAAAATTGCCATTTACTGTCGTTTAAAATGTGTTTACAGTTATAAGCCTAAAATTTGCAATTGCAGTTGCAATAAAAATAAATATTGTTGTTTAAAATGCAGGATATTTTTTTCTGGACCATTTATATGCGATATTTAAAATTCGTTTAGTATACAAAAAAAAGTTTGTCATGATTGTTGGGGAAAAATTATACTATTTTCATAAATTTCCCTTGAATATACTACTGTGCCCAAAAAGAAAGACAGATTTTTTTTTTTCAAAAACTCTTTATTTATTCTTCCAAATTTATTTCATCGCCTTCAAAGTAATCCCCTCCGGACACAATGCACTTATGCCAACTTTTTTTCCCAATCCTCAATGCATGTCATCGGCAGGCGCGCGGCGATTCTCGTCGAATGTCTTCAATCGACGGTGTTCCCGGAGTAGTCTTTTGAGTTTGCGGAATAGCCAGTAGTCTCATGGTGTGAATACAGTAGTTGTGCAACGATATGAGTTTCATTTTTGAAGAAAAAATCACGAATAAACAATGCAGTGTGAGCTGGCGGATTCGGAGTTTTCGATTTGACGCATTTGAGGCCCAAAATAGAATTGGCCGATCCTTATGAAATTCCAGCATCATCATGAAATTGCAGCTCTTCGTCTTCAACACGTTCTCTGCCTTCTTTGAGCTGTTCATACACATTTCTTTCCGATATAGGAATGCTCACCGAATGCCTTCTGCAACATTCTATACGTTTCCGCAAACAAAATTGAATGCAAATTCTTGCTCAATTGATTTTTAGACAACTCAAAAATCGCCGGAATCATCGCATTCATTTTTTATATGAACAGTCCTAGAGTTATGATGATGTTGTCCTTGAGATCCTAGATAGTGCCAAAAATGCGAAGTTAACGAAAAAATAAAACAGAAATTTGCTGTTAGTGTTCAAAAATCTGAGTTTAATTAGAACCCCATGAAATGACAGGAAAACCTCATTATTCTTAAGATGTACTAAAGAACACATGATTTAAATCATTCTGGAAAACGCACAACGTCAAAAAAAAACACAGGAGGGAATTGTAATTTACAGCTGAAACCAAACAAAAATGATCTGCTAAAATGTCCATTATTTCACAGCGTTCATTCTCTAAAATTTAGAACACATAATTATAAAATGTAGACAAGAGCTGCTTGATGCATTTTTTGATAAAATTCATTAAAATGCTATATCAAAAACTTAAGAGAAAAATCATAATTTGGAACTGAACCCATTGGTAGTTGAATTAACGAAAATATGGAATGAATGCTGTAGATGAGAGCTAAGTTTGGATTACAGTGTCCAAAAAGTAAGACCAATTTTCCATTAAAAATTCCCGGGGCTTACGGAATTTCAATTTTTTTTCTTTTTTAGGTTGATGGCATCATCCTTGACAACTGTGTGAAATTTGACGTCAAAATATTCATCAGTGTTTGAGATACGCTTGATTTTGTGAGACTCTAAAACTGATGTATGAATTAATTGAGCAAAGAACTTGCATTGAATTTTGCTTGAGGAAACATATAGAATGTTGCAGAAGGCATTCGGTGAGCATTCCTATATAAAAATGTTTAGAAGTGGTATAAACAATTCAAAGAAGGCCGAGAACGCGTAGAAGACGAAGAGCCCTCTGGTCGACCCTCCACCTCAACCGACGAAGCCCACGTCCAAAAAAATAAAGATTTGGTGCTTGAAACCGTTGATTTACAATTAGAGACCTTGCTGATGAGGTTGGAATTTCAAAAGGATCGGTCATTTCCATTTTGGGCCTAAAAAATCTCGATTGGTACCGAAAACACTGAATGCGTGAGCTCACACTGCATTGATTCCTCGTGACTTTTTCGCCAAAAATGAAACACATATCGTTCCACAACCACCGTATTCACACCGTGCGACTTCTGGTTATTCCCTAAACTCAAAAGACCACTGCGGGGACACCGTTTTCAGTAGAATGAAGAGATTCAACGGGAATTGACGCGCGCTTTGAAGGCCACCCCTGCCAATGACTTTTTAGCATGCGTTGAGGATTGGAATAAAATTTGGCATAAGTGCATTTCTGCCCGGAGGGGATTACTTTAAAGGCGATGAAATAAATTTGAAGTAATAAATAAGGAGTTTTTTTTTTTAAATAATTGATCATATTTTTTGGGCACAGTAGTATTTCGCTCTAATTTCGATGAAATTTACAAATGGTGGCATTTTAAAATTTCACATAATTACTGTCTTACGTTATTGATTTTTACTCAATGGAAAGTGTAAGTTAACTCATGACTGACTGGTTACTTCAAATTTTAGAGATATTTTCCTGTCATGTAGCTAGTTGCAACTATGTTTTCCTTGGATTTTTTTTCCTGTGTAAAAAACATATGAAGCTTGATCACATTTAAAAGATCTCAAAACAGGCAATTTTGAATTATCACTGAGATACATGCCTATAAATCAAACTTCGTCGGCTGAGGTTGATGGTCGACCAGAGAACTCTACGTCTTCAACGCGTTCTCTGCCTTCTTTGAACTGTTTATACACTTCTAAACATTTCTTTACGATATAGGAATGCTCGCAGAATGCCTTCTGCAGCATTCTATACGTTTCCACACACAAAACGGAATGCAAGTTCTTTGCTCAATTAATTCAGACATTTCAAAAATCCCCGGAATCAGTTTTAACGTATCACAAAGTCAAGCATAACTGAAACATTCATGAATATTTTGTCGTCAAATTTCACACAGATGTCAAGGATAGTACCAGCAACCGGAAAGAGAAAAAAAAATTGAAGGGAATTTTAAATTGAAAATTGGTCTCACTTTTTGGACACAGTAGTAATATATAACAACGCAATTTACATGAAAAAAAAAATCTCGTTGATTCTGTAACAAACAACATAATATTGGATCCAGTATGATAAGATCACTAAGAGATGAATGAAATAGAAAAATTAATGAAAAAATTAACAATTTATTAATTAATGGGTAAAATTTCAAAATTAACAAAATAAATTAATGTCAGAGCAAACAAGAAGGAATGTTCGAAAGAAAGTCAAAAAGAAAATCAAAAGAAAGAAAAAACAAATTACTATTTTAAATATTTTAATTAAAAAGTGTTATTCCTTTTTTATAAAAATTTAATCTTGTTAAATATTCGAACTTACTAAAGCCAAATTTATTGAATTGTTGCCTAAAATGACCAAATATACTATTTATTTGTTATTTATATGTATTGAATATTTCATTATTTATATTTTTAAAACTTACTATTATTTACTCTTACCTATATAATAATTGTTCTTAATAAAACTTTAATTAATTAAAACTTTAATTCTTGACTTTCTTTAATTATCATTTCTCTAAATAATCTACTAAAAAATAATAAATTTTTCCGTTCTCAAAATTTTTCCAAGATGTAACGAAAAAGATACAAGGCAAACTCATTACTTTTGTGAAAATGTATAATACCTATATTCATAAAATGGTTTGTAATTCAAAGGACAGCATGTGAACTTTTTGTGCATTAATTGTTTTTGAATTAGTTTCGATGTTAGAATTTTAGCCCACGACAGCTTAGGTGAATAACTTCCACTGAAAAATGCCTCTCTTGCCTTGAAGACCTTGACTCAAAGGGCAAGTATATCGTTTTATAGTAGATCCTAGGCCATTGTGGAATTCTAGGTAATGAGAAGGCGGATTCTCTTGCCAAAAAAGGAACAACCATCACCCAAACTCTTCAAAGACATCTTCTTTTTACTCGATGAAACTGATGATTCGAGACTTTTTCCGGAACACTCTATATGACAATTTACGTGAAGGCACCTCATCTAAAACCTGGTTTAACTTTATTCTAAACATTCCAGATCAGACCAGGTTTTAAGTTGTTGCCCTTTTCAGACTCCTGATGGGCCATGATTGTTTGGCCAATCATCTTTTCGAATGAAAATATTTGCAAGCCCAAAATGCATGTTCTGCAATCTGGGGGAGGACACGAATTCATTCCACCTTCCTGTATGCCCTGCACTTATTTCCCTTACTGTGTATGATCGTTACTGCGAGGCTAGGGCCCTTGTGGGTTAAACATGTCACTATGTGATTTCCTTCGATTCTCGTTGTTATTTTCATGTTCCGTGTGATCTTTTTATTTTAATATTTATTGTAGCCTGCCATTGGAAATAATAAAAAAAATCTAGGAGAATAAGATAAATAAAAAATATAATTTTCCTTTTTCTTAACCAATTAGCCCTTGAAAAGATTTAATTTTCCATTATACATCGTTTAAGATAATAATCCTGTACACATTTAAGTTTAAAAAATTGACATAAAAGTATATTTGAAAAATCTCTCATAAAGGTTACAAATTATTTATCGCAGAAAATGTAATTTATTTTTCATTCACTATAGAAAAATATTTTCTTTCCTGGGAATTAGAATAATAAATCTATAGACCGTAATGTCATTTCGTTGATCTGGAGGAGGAGAGTAGGAATATATGTAATCCTCCCAATATCATCATTGAAAATGTACTTTCAAGATTGAAGTGGGGCAATATGGGTGCAGCAGGCTTTCTATTGTGCATTCTGGATAATCTTGAATCTGCTACATTTCTTCCATTATAATGACGAATGGCCACCATTCAAACGGATCAATTTCATCCACAAAGTTTCACCGACCGGGTACAAACACACAGTTCCACCATACATGAAAAAACCTACTTATATACTTTATATATTACTTTATATACTTCTTATAGTTATTTGTATACTACTTATACTAGTTTATATACTTTTTTTATTCCTGCTACTTATTCTCCGAAGGAGAATATGACAGAGTCGGCTATAGTCTCGCATCAATAATTAGGATGCTGGATAATGAAAAATCGATATGCCATATCAGTGCAATGCCACAGAATTTCGGAAATGAGCAGACTCTGTGGATTTAATATATCTGATATCGATCATTTATAATTTATCGATTAATATAGATTTAATACCTGATATAATACCTGCTATCGACAATTGGATTCCCCAAGTTAATCTTTTTGTAGAAATCGTGAATATAACAAATAACTACTTGATAATATCCCAGAAATATCCTTCTCTTGTTCTGGGGCTTATAATAAAGCAGGCTTACCGAAATTTCCACCATTTTAGCGATAAATATTGAAAACAATTTATCATAGATGTATTATATGTAAAATATGCAATGTGTATAGCATGGTATTTGCATTATGAGTTATTATATGAAAAAGTTATCATAGAAGCATAACGTGCAATCTATATCATAAGTAGCAATATGACATATAGTATTAGCAAACCAAGAAGCATTGTTTTATGTTAGAGTATTAATCATAAGAAAAATAAAACACAATACAGAAGAAGAGTACAATGACAATATTCTACAAACATTTATATAAATCACTTTCATGATATGTATGAATGCACAGTAGTAAGAGTTTATTACTCTTATAATTTTTTGTCTTATTTTTTTGTCATGTATATGTCACATTGTTGAGAATCTTGGTGGTTTCAGATGGTTGAATACTGATTCAGTTTCACCTCATTAACAACGGCTCAGTTAATTAATGGAAATAATTATACTAATATATATAAACAGACATATTTAACACATATTTGACATTTGTAGGTCTAAAAAAATCTGATTCATCAGCAAACATAATAGATCCAATTGCTTACAAATCTGTGGAAGATTTTTTTCAGTACAATAAAAACATTATAAATTCGATGGTTTCCTTTATTATCAAAAAGCAGTTGAATCAAGTAGCTTAATTATTAAAGCATTTATAACGTATATATAACACATTTATATATTGTTCAAGTAATCATGATTACTTGAGATCAAATGTGTATTATATAATATACATTTGATTTTGTTAGACAAAAAAAAGCTTCATTTTTTTTACCCTTTATCATGACTTGTCAAGGGTTCTTGGACTTGGTTTAGATGTTGCTGTCGACCAAATGGGATAAGAAACAACACATCTTTTGATTTTGTAAAGTAGCTGAAATAATTTACAATGATGCAAAGTTTTGTTCAATAAAAATCAATTTTCAAAGTGCAATTATTCTAAATTGACTGTATATGGTAAATTAAAAGGCATTATGAGAAGATAGATGTTTTTTTAGTTTATAAATCACATTTTTTAAGTTTAACTACATAATATGATATCTGATAGTAATGGATGTATTCCATGTTCACATAATTAAAGAAAAATTATGGAAAGTTAACGTATTTAAATTTTTGTCCTAAATAAAACATCAACAGTTATTTTTGTTTCAAATCTCCATATGCAGACTTATAACTTTTGTAATTTAGTAAAAGACACGGACATTTATTTTCGTGTAGTTTAAAATATAATGCACTAATATATAATATAAATACATATTATACAATATAAATACATATTATACAATATAAATACATATTATACAATATAAATACATATTATATAATATAAATGCATAATATAATACGTAAATACACTAAATTTGATCTTGGAACCTTTTCCCGAAAAATTATCCACCGCTTGGCATATTGAGTGAGATAGAAGAATACATGAATTTGCTTTCACTTGACCTTGAGCACTATTCACTGAAAAAAAAAGTTTATTCTTGCACGTGTGGGTACCGTAGCTAATTGAAGATTTCAAAGCAAAATCAATACTTTCGACACTAGAAGTGGAGTAAGCTTTCAATGCAGTAAGCTTTACAACAGGCTATCTTTGTTTGTTCAATTATTGATTTATTTGCATGGTAATTCATGAAAAACATTTCAAGTACAAAATTAGTTTTTATTGCAAAAGGTGAATAAATTTAGGTTTATTTCTTTTAAATAAGCTTAATTTAATCTAAATACTTTTTGTAATTTCTTAATTCACGGATTTAATGTAATAATAACTTCATGATCATCACATTCTGCTAATCTTTACAGCATTGTAAATTCAATTTAAAATATTAATCTAAATTTATTTCGTCACAATCACAAGTTATTGCTTTAAAAACCATTTCTAATATTTGTTTGACATAAATACTACTAAGTAACGATTAGAAATTTTAAACTACTAATAAGGTTTTAAATAAGAATATCTTATGAGGATGCCACTAAATAACGATTATTTTAAAACTACGAATAAGAATTTAATAGCGATATATTTTAAGGATAATACTAAATAAAGATTGTAATTTACAATTTATTGACTTAAAAAAATACTATTAATATTAGTATTATATAAATATTAAATTCATAAATAACGATTTTCACCTACAAATAACAATAACTCCTTTTTTTTTTTCAATCCATTAACTCCCATTGGTCTAATTTTGTCTGATTCACACATTAAAACAAAATATATTTTGATACCTTAAATTGTAATGCGATTTTTATCCCCCAATTAATAAGGATTTTATTGAGGAATCCGTGGGTAGAATCCGGATATCCATGGGAAATGGGTTGGTATGAATCGCTGAGCATTCAGCGAAATGAAACTCGACTTTTCTAAACCTAACATCAATATTTTGAAAAGAAGGGATCAAAACAATCTCATCTTTCAACATATAAGTCAAAATTCTTGCCACTTTTCAATTTGCCTCGGGTAGTACTAGACCTCTTTTTATTTAATCACAACCGAAATTTTTTTTATCCATTTCTACATCCTACTTCAAGAATAATTCGTTCTTTCGTTTTTTTAATTCAGATTCGCCCAATGCTTTTGCACGTTCGAATAGTTCCGTTCGATTCAACAAAACCGGCTACTTTAAATGTGTAATCGGTTTTTATAGCAGATACAGGATTTACATAATCATCCTATTAACAAAAATCAAAATAAATGATTCGGCGAGGGCTTTTATGTAGCAAATTCAAGGATTTCTACAATCATCTTCAAATAACGAAGCCGATCTAAGTACATGATATTGTTGATAAAATAAATCATCTTTTTTTTGGGTTCGATATTTTTCTCCCTTAGGCGTAAGAATATATTGACCAAAAAATTACATTGTTCCTTTTTATCCATTATTCGGAGACTTTGAAGACTTTGATTAGGAATGATGAACCTTAAGTTTAGATATTATATTTCTAAAAATAAATTACCCTTTTTTTTCCTAAGGATCTATTGGTTAAAAGCTTAAAGCATATGAATCTTTTGTTTGGAATTTTTACAATAGCATGTTGACCGAGTGACACAACTTTCAGATTCCAGTCCCGGTGGTGCCATGGATGTTTGTAGTGATTCGGAACCCACTTTAAATTGTAGGTCCCGGTCTAACATGACTGTAAAGACTTGGGTGTAGCGCTAGCAACCTTATCCCGTAAAAAGAAAACAACTCCTGTCACGAAATCTACCAATAGACAGACGACCTTGGCCCACCATGGGACTATTGCGCCAATGATGATGATGTTGATGTATATATATATATATATATATATATATATATATATATATATTGCCTTGCATATGTATATACATACAATAAACACACATGAACACAAAAGCCTATGGAGAATTGCCCAGGGTGAATTAGATTTGATTTGTCACTCGACGGTCATTTTGTGCACACTTTGGGCTAATTAAACCGGGATCAAATGTTTAACGTGGATTCCGAACCACTAACGAATATCCATGACACCGCAATTATTCGAACCTGAAGCTGTGGTACCAAATGCCAGAGCGCTATCCATTGACCATCAGGTCAATTTTTCATGCCATAAACTACTACTGGTATTCGCTACTCTCAAATTGTATAGCAAAACCATAATAATATTCACAATGCAAAAATACTGAAGTCCATCACATTCAGACACTTCGCGAAAAAAAGATATAAAGAAAAAAGAAGAAATTGTCCACGGTATGAAGCTTGCAGAGCTGTAAGAATGAAATTGAAAATCATTAGAGAAATACAAAAACTGATGTCAAAAAGTTGAACTGTAAGAACTGCAGTAGCAGATAAATAATATATAGGAAAAACAGTACAGAATACACGAAAACCAAAGGAGAATTTCTGGGAGTGAGCTAGATACACGACAATTTTGCTTACCATCTATTAACTGCATTTGCTGTTTGCAAATTTTATAGCAAAACAATCATAGCATTCAGAATGCAAAAAATTCTGAAATGCCTCTCATTCAGACACTTTAAAAGAAAGGAAAAGGAATGAAGCTTGCAAAATCTGTAACAACGAAATTGAAAATCAATAGACAAATACAAAAACTGATATCAAAAAGTTGAATTGTAAGAACTGCAGTAGCAGATAAATAATAAATAGGAAAAACAGTACAGAATACACGAAAACGAAAGGAGAATTTCTGGGAGTGAGCTAGATACACGACAGTTTTGCTTACCATCTATTAACTGCATTTGCTGTTTGCAAATTGTATAGCAAAACAATCATAGCATTCAGAATGCAAAAAATTCTGAAATGCCTCTCATTCAGACACTTTAAAAGAAAGGAAAAGGAAGAAATTGTTCAATGTATGAAGCTTGCAAAATTTGTATCAACGAAACTGAAAATCATTAGACAAATACAAAAACTGATATCAAAAAGTAATTGTAAGAACTGCAGTAGCAGATAAATAATAAATAGGAAAAACAGTACAGAATACACGAAAACCAAAGGAGAATTTCTGGGAGTGAGCTAGATACACGACAATTTTGCTTACCATCTATTAACTGCATTTGCTGTTTGCAAATTGTATAGCAAAACAATCATAGCATTCAGAATGCAAAAAATTCTGAAATGCCTCTCATTCAGACACTTTAAAAGAAAGGAAAAGGAATGAAGCTTGCAAAATCTGTAACAACGAAATTGAAAATCAATAGACAAATACAAAAACTGATATCAAAAAGTTGAATTGTAAGAACTGCAGTAGAAGATTAAAAAAATAACACAAAAATGTGTACATAATACACGGAAAAAACGTTACAGAATACACGAAAACAAAAGGAGAATTTCTAGGAGTGAACTAGGCACTCATAACCATCATAACATTCATAATGCAAACATTCAGTTACCTCAAAGAAAAGGAAGAACTTGTCCAAAGTATGAAGCTTGCATCAGATGAAGCAACAAAATTTTAAATCATTAGACAAATAAAAATCAATATCAAAAAGTTGAACGATAAGAAATGCTATATCGGATAAAAAATGAGAACACAAAATGTATACATAATATACAGAAACAGAAGAAATGGTGCAGAAATTTAATGGTTTCTCTTTATTTGTTTAATATTGTGTTATCAAATTTTCCATAGTTTATTTATTAAATGAAATTATTTTACTAATGATTCATCTTAATGTATTGTCCAAGCAATGTTTTTGAATCTTTAGAATTGAAGATTAATTTTAGATAAATGTTTTTCCTGAATAAATATTCATATATTTTTCTTGACCGATTAACAAATATTTAATATATTTTTCTTGAACAATTAATAATTATTAAATATATTTTTCTTGAATGATCTATACGTATTTATACCCGCATAATTACTGTAGTTTCAAAAGAATCTTATTGTAAAAGATTAAATAATAAATGCATGTACAAAAATTTATTTGTAGTTTAGGAAGTGATTCAGTTTTTAACACTACATTTATAACTAATATATAAATTAAATTACTCTGTTAAATTAGAAGGTAACAATAATGAAAACAACAACTTATGAATTTAAATCTTGCACTACCAAGAGTAAGTATGAGTCCCAAGCTAAATAATCTTTAAAATCATGCAACAAATACTTCTGAATTACATATTGAATTAAAAAATTGCATTTTTATTACTAGTGTTAGTGTGCTATTATTATATGCTATTAGTGTGCTATTATAGCAATAAGTCGAATATATCAGGCTATATTAGTGAATAACTGATATTTCAAATAAGTAATTGCAGTAAAAAAATATTGTACAATTTAGCATTAAAGATAAACTTTTAAATGAATGGCATTTCGAATTTATATGACACACAAATCCTTTTCATATTAAATCCAAAATTTTAGAAGTTGTAAAATTTTGCATTTAATATGAGAAGAATTTGTAATGTTAAATGAAATTATTTGTAATTATTTTTAGTTAGAATACCGTTTTACATAATTACTTTAAAACAATTTTGTTTGACATTATAAATTTTCAAAAATAAGTTCACATGTGAAGACTTCAACAATATTATAAAAACATTATGTTTTTTCTCAAATCTAAAATTTATTATAAAAAAATTTTTGATTTTTAAATAAATAAACTATTATCGTTCATGCATGAAAAAATTCCTTATTAAATTATTTTATTTGTTGGGTCAAGTTACAGAATTATTCATCATTATTTTTGAAAAACATTTTTAAAAAAAATAACATATATGATTGTTTTTTTTATTAATGCAATAGAACTTTAAAATAGTTACTAATACTATGAATAAAATTATTTTTAAAAAAAAATGTAACTTTAAATTTTTTTAATTTATTATTAACCCTCTAAACTATTACTAAAATTTCTTTTCAAAAAATCTGCTAAAATGTATTTTTAATTTAATTATTTTTTTGTGAAGTTAGATTCTAAAATATCTACAATAATGAATATTAAATTATACTACAATAATGAAAAGATACTAAGAATACTGATAGAAATATAAAAGAAACTTCTTTATGTTGTCATTGATAACTAAAGCTTAAAACAGTCTTACATATTAACTAACACATAATTTAAATCTAGTTTAAATTATTAATATCATTTACAAAGCAATGATTTTAAAGAAAAAGGTAAGTACTTTTAATTAGAACAGGTAAAATTTGGAATCCTGTATTGCAAATAAAAGAAAGTTCAATAAAATTTAAATAATAAAATTCTTATGGTACTATTTAGAAATAAGACGATCTCAAAAATTATGATTAAAATTTATTTTTAAAAAATACTTGTAATAGAATTATTTTACTTCTGCAAAAAAATTTGAAAATACCATTTGATATCAGAAATATTGAAAGCAATAAAATTAAACTTTGTGTTGTTGCTCATGTTTCAAGTTTAAAACCGCCTCACAGAGAAGTCATTACATGAATAAAACTTAATACAAATTAATAATTCCATTTATTTCTGTTCAAACTAATAATGCCATTACTTTCTATTCAAACTAATAATTCCATTTATTTCTGTTCAAACTAATAATTTTATTTAATTCTGTTCGAACTAATAATTTCATTTCTTTCTGTTCAAACTAATAATTTTATTTCATTCTGTTCAAAGTAATAATTCCATTTATTTCTGTTCAAACTAATAATTTTATTTAATTCTGTTCGAACTAATAATTTCATTTCTTTCTGTTCAAACTAATAATTTTATTTCATTCTGTTCAAAGTAATAATTCCATTTATTTCTGTTCAAACTAATAATTTTATTTCATTCTGTTCAAAGTAATAATTCCATTTATTTCTGTTCAAACTAATAATTTTATTTAATTCTGTTCGAACTAATAATTTCATTTCTTTCTGTTCAAACTAATAATTTTATTTCATTCTGTTCGAACTAATAATTTCATTTCTTTCTGTTCAAACTAATAATTTTATTTAATTCTGTTCGAACTAATAATTTCATTTCTTTCTGTTCAAACTAATAATTTTATTTCATTCTGTTCAAAGTAATAATTCCATTTATTTCTGTTCAAACTAATAATTTTATTTAATTCTGTTCGAACTAATAATTTCATTTCTTTCTGTTCAAACTAATAATTTTATTTCATTCTGTTCGAACTAATAATTTCATTTCTTTCTGTTCAAACTAATAATTTTATTTAATTCTGTTCGAACTAATAATTTCATTTCTTTCTGTTCAAACTAATAATTTTATTTCATTCTGTTCAAAGTAATAATTCCATTTATTTCTGTTCAAACTAATAATTTTATTTAATTCTGTTCAAAGTAATAATTTTATTTATTTCTGTTCAAACTAATAATTTTATTTAATTCTGTTCGAACTAATAATTTCATTTCTTTCTGTTCAAACTAATAATTTTATTTCATTCTGTTCAAACTAATAATTTTATTTAATTCTGTTCAAACTAATAATTTTATTTAATTCTGTTCGAACTAATAATTTCATTTCTTTCTGTTCAAACTAATAATTTTATTTCATTCTGTTCAAAGTAATAATTCCATTTATTTCTGTTCAAACTAATAATTTTATTTAATTCTGTTCGAACTAATAATTTCATTTATTTCTGTTCAAACTAATAATTTTATTTAATTCTGTTCGAACTAATAATTTCATTTCTTTCTGTTCAAACTAATAATTTTATTTCATTCTGTTCGAACTAATAATTTCATTTCTTTCTGTTCAAACTAATAATTTTATTTCATTCTGTTCAAAGTAATAATTCCATTTATTTCTGTTCAAACTAATAATTTTATTTAATTCTGTTCCTAATAATTTCATTTCTTTCTGTTCAAACTAATAATTTTATTTCATTCTGTTCGAAATAATAATTTCATTTCTTTCTGTTCAAACTAATAATTTTATTTAATTCTGTTCGAACTAATAATTTCATTTCTTTCTGTTCAAACTAATAATTTTATTTCATTCTGTTCAAAGTAATAATTCCATTTATTTCTGTTCAAACTAATAATCCAATTATTTTCTGTTAAAACTAATGCTTCCATTTATTTCTGTTCAAACCAATAGTTCCATTTTTATAAATTTTTCAAACTAATAATTCCATTTATTTCTGTGAAAACTGACAATTCGATGTATTTCTGTTGAAACTAATAATTCCATTTAATTCTGTGCAAACTAATAATTCCATTTTTATAAACCTTGTTCAAACTAATAATTCCATTTTTATATATCTAGTTCAAATTAATAATTCCATTTTTAAAAATCTAGTTCAAATTAATAATTTCATTTTTATTAAAGCTAATTCAAACTAATAATTCTAAAATTACAACACTTTCAAAGAAAAAGATTAATATACTTTGCTAGAATAGATAAAAATTGGAATTCTCCATTGAAAATAGAAGAATGTTGAATAGAATTTTAAAATAAAATTTGTATGCTGATATTCATAAATAAAGAATCTCCAAATTATAATTAAAATTTATTTTTAAAAATACTGTACAAATATATTTGTAATAGAATTATTTCATGTCTGCAAAAAAATTTTAAAATACTATTTGATGTCAGGAATATTGAAAGCAAAAAAATGAAACTTTTTTTGTGTTGTTATTCACATTTCAAGTTTAAAACAACTTCACAGAGAAATCATTAATCATTAATGAGTTCAAACTAATAATTAAATTTATTTCTGTTCAAACTAATAATAAAAATTTTTTTCTGTTAAAGACTAATAATTCCATTTCTTTCTGTTCAAACTAATAAATACATTTCTGTTCAAACTAATAATTCCATTTATTTCTAATAATTCCATTTATTTCTGTTAAAACTAATAATTCCATTTATTTCTGTTCAAACTAATAATTAAATTTATTTCTGTTCAAACTAATAATTCTATTTCTATAAATCTAGTAGAAATTAATGATTCAATTTTTATAAATTTATTTTAAACTAAAAATTCTATTATTACAAAACTTTGAAAAGGAAAAGATAAATATTTTTTGTTATAATAGATAAAAATTGGAAGAGGAACTTTCAAATAGAAGACTGTTGAATGGAATTTTTAAAATAAAATTTTGATGTTGCTATTCATAAATTAACAACTCTAAAAACTGACTAAAATTTAATTCATAAATGCTATTAAAAATATCTATAACTGAATTATTTTACTTAATGCAATAAACATTTTAAATTTCTACTAAAAATAAGAATACTGAAACAAATAAAAAAAAAGTAAATTTTCTAGTGTTGTTATTCATAATTCAAGTTTAAAACAACCTTAATTGTCAATTACCACATAAATAAAACCTAGTTTGGCATATTAATTCAATTTACGGTCCAACATTTTGAAAGAAAAAAAAGAAATCACTCTTAATTATAACTGATAAGAAATGGAACTCGCCGTTGCAAATAAAAGAAACATCGTCTAATGAACTTTCAAGGTAATTCAACTCACTCCAATCATAAGCAGAGGAAGAAAGCTATCTAAATTTAGAAACAATTTAGACCAACACATTTAATGTCTTTTTATCATCAGACGAAGTTCAAGTTGAAAGTGCTCAAATTGGAATCAGCCATGCAAGAGTAAGCAACATTTCATGAGAAAGTAGATCCCCCCTCCATTTTTTTTTTCTTCTGACTGATGCTGATTTCGATTGTTTTAAATAAAGCATTTTCCATTATTTGGGTTAAGGCTCACTAATATTTCCCGCTGGTGAAGTTACTGGTTAAATTATTATGATTATTAGAGAGGTTTTCGCTTTATTATTTTTCAGAAGAAAAAAAAATTAATAATAGAGCTGTGCAGTGGATAATCAAGCTGTAATAGTTAACAATCAACTTCATTAATAGAGTTCTTCATTGTCCCAAGACAATCATGCGCTGAAGAGATGAAAACCCTTGTTAAGTGGTTTTGATGATTATTTTTGTTGTATGGAAAATGTATTACTTTGTTTCTAAACTGTTATTTTAAAATATTTTTTCCTCGAAGTAAATTGTTGTTCACGATAATTCCCTGAATTTATATATAGGAGAAATATATTTTTACCTAGATTGTTTAAAAAATATATTTATTTCATTTTTATTTTTCAGAACATATTATAATGATTCTGTTTATAGACTATATTATATAAAAATTTTGAAGTCAAATACCTTATCTTTATATAGATTGTAACTAAACAAGGCTAAGACTTTTGACAACAATGTTTATATATATTGAAAATATGAATTTCACAGAGTAATTGACAAAAAACGAATAAAGATAGAAGAAAAAATTGAAAAAAAGTTTGAAATGAACTTATATAAATAAAAATATTAATGCATGATAACTTAATTACATTTATTTTAAGTATGTGAGAGAATGATTTTTATTTTACTTTTTTTTTTCTTAAAATCAGTAGAAATTCATTATTATTCATTATTAGCATTTATTATATATTTCTGGTTGGTTTTGTAAAATGTAATGCCAAATTATATGTAGAAAAATTTAAGTGTATTTTTTGGTTTTTTTTGTTTTAGGATGTTGATTCCTTCATTAAAAGATGCATTTCAGTATTTTTTTAACATTAACCCCTACCAAGACATAATAGTAAAAGTTTATATTGAATATTTACATAGATAGATAAGAAGAATACTCAGATATTTCCAATAAGTATATTTTAGAAAAAAAAAGGGAATTTCTTTTGATTTCAATAAATGTTCAATTAATGCAACTTCATATATTTTTGGCTTTTCATATTAGTAAAGTAGGTTTAATAAAATGCACATCACATAATATCAGCAAATCAGAAGCCTGAGTAGGCAGGAAAACATGCTTCTTATTGGCTGACTTTCTGCGATGTGGATTTTAGTATCTGGTAGGAATGCAACGTAATAATACACAAAATATACCGTTACATAATAATATACCGTTACATAATAATACCGTTGTAAAAATACACAAAATTAGCTTTCTGTTATAAATTTGATAAATGGATTAAATTAGTAAAAATTAATGTTTAAGCGTAACTGAAATATACTGTTGTATTTTCATTGTAGCAGTAAATTTACAAGCAGAGGGGAAAATTCCAAAACTATGTTAAAAAGAAAACCACATCCTGGTTAAAAACATCAATTGTTATTAGTTGAGTATAATGAATTATGCATTCAAATCTTAAGATTTTTTTTACTACATTTGTAGTCTTCAATTTATGACAAATGAAAAAAAAAATTTTTAATTTTCTTTGTCACTTGGATATATACACTACATTGTTTTTATGAATTCAGCATTGCGTCGTTATCAGTAAAATGACATCTTAACAGTATAGTCCGTATATATAATAGATATATACTGATATATTATAGATATATATAATAGACTATTATATAATCTTAACAGTATATATAATAGTAAAATAGTGTGCGATTTAGTCATTTAAAACTTAGTACACATTTTGATTGGTTAGTTGCTGATCAGTTACAATTTTCTGATTACGTCACAAATGCTTTATTTCAAGTTAGAAATGTAATGCTATGCATAAGAATTTCAAGGTTAACGGAGAAGCTGTTTCTAATATATTTACGTATTTTTTTTTTTTTTTTTTTTTTTTTTAAATTTTTGTTTAATATTTGCTTCAGTTTTTTATTATCAAATGCCGGAACACTTTTATTTGAAAACATTCTGCATTAAAAATGTGATATGTAGTCGATTCAGTATTATCCAGGTTGCACCCCGAGGGGCTTATTTCACTGCACACACATTGTACAGCCATAATTTGGAACAAGCACTACAAGAAATAATTTCTAATGGAATCACATCTTACAACTATAATTTAAAATAAGCAGTTTCAAGCCTAAAGGTTTATCTGGCCTATCCCCGGAATAGACACGCAAGATTAGCATTGAGCATAAACATGAGTATTGCTTTTGTTGAAGCTTTATAAAAAGAAAAATCATTGAGTGATGACGGATGAAACAGATATAAATGTGGGTTTCGATTGGATAAGGAGATACATCGAGTGGTGAATGATTGGTTGTCCATCCAACTGAAAGAATTTTTCAAGAAAAATTCAGACGCCTTGCAAAATTATATAAATTAAATGGAACGTGTGAGAGATTATGTAGAAACTCGTGTTTAACATTTTTATCAATAAGTTATTTATTATTATAAGTTATATTTTAGGATTTTTAATAATAATTTAATGAGGCCAACATTGACAGTCAGTTAATGGTGACCTCATTTTGCAACAAAGAAGGCATATTATATTAACCGACGAGAAGGAAAAGGAGTAATCATTTCGTATTTGTGTGAAATATTTGATACATCTGAAAAGTAGCATCATTGTTGATGCAATGCACTAACATAATCTCCTCAATTTTCAAGCAGGGTCTCCACAAGTAGAAAATGAACATTACTCATCTTGTTTTTTTATTAGTATTAATTTATATCGAAAGGATAGCATGTTATACATATGTAATTTAGCAATTTTTCCTTCCAACTTAAGTGCGTCATCTATTCAAGAAAGCTAATATTGGTCAAAGTAAAAAGTGAGATACATGTCTATTGCAAACCGAAGCACAACCAAGGAGAGCATAGTTTCAATAAAGAATAATTGCTTAATTTGAATGTTTTCACTGAATTGAGCTCATTTCCGTAGGAAGGTTGCTGAGCGTTCACGATCGCTGGATGTGACATGTATGGTTTTTTTCTTCTATGGAATACATTAAGAGCATGATCTACGGAAGTCTCATTGGGTCCGATGAAGATCTGTTGATCAATTTGTCAGTTGCTGTGGGAAATGTGAGTGACATGCCTGGCAACTTTGTTAATGTAAGTTAAACATCCGCTGTCAATCTTGTTACAGTTTGGTGGTCAACTCTGCCAAGCACCTGCTCGAAAAGGTTAATCATTAAAAAGTTTGTTTCTATTGATTTTACCTGTCATTATCATTTAACTGTTGGTCATATCTTCATTATGTGCTTTCACTTACCCATGATTTTGCTGCAAGCACATTTCACATTACTTATTTCAGCTTCTCATACATTTTAACACATAAGGATATTTTTGACTGGTATTCCAAAGAAAAATTTTAGAGACATGGAGAAGATGTAAATTTCTACGTAGTATTGTGTAGTAAATATACATTATATACATATCATAACAAGCATTTTACAACTATAATATACAGAGTTTAAAAAATTTGATACATATGAACGATTGCAAATGGAGTTATATTTAAAATTAACTGTGCCCTTGTTTTAAAATCCTAAGAATTTTTATATTTAAATAATAAAAAATATTTTTCATGAGCTATAAAAGGATTGTTCCATTTTAGTTTAGAATAGCTCTTTTTAGCTATTTTTCTATTATACTGCGGGGACAGTAATTAAGCGAATTTTTGCTGTCAATATGCACCATTTTATTTCATATTCTTTTTTTCGAATCAAGTAATGTCAACAATCGGGGCTTCATAAAGTCCATCTTCTCTCAAAAAAAGGGTTAATGAACGCCTTTCCGACAAATTTATAGGAAGAACACTTGAGGCAATGCACTTTAAATGATATTTTCTGAGCACTGTACTTTTTTCCTCATCATTTGGTGACTTGTACTAAACAAAGCAAACGAAAATGAAAAAAGGAAAACAAAGAACGCGTCGTTTGAAAGATTCGCTTCATTGCTCGCCATGACAGGAGACCGTCATTTTTGTTCTTTTTTTTCCACTTTAGTTGATTATTTTGCTCGGAATATACCATGTGTAAAAAAAAAAGCGTGACATTTTAACAGTTGGTTTCTTTTTCGTCTTCCTAATAACAGGTGAAAGTGTAAAATATTTTTTCTTCGGACTATTTTAGTGCTTCTGGCAACAGTGCAGTAGAATTTCGCCAATTTGTTGAAGCGAATAGCCTGTCACGTGCCTGATTAATTTTCATTTAAGTATATAAGTAATGAATATTCCTATTTAATTTTTTTTCAATTTTGCTTCTTCAGGTTGAGGTCATATGAAAATAAAAGAAAACCTAAAATTTATACAGAATTATTTGCAATTATTAATTTTTAAAAATTATGAAGCTATCAGTTAATTCTAACATATGCACAAACAAAAATAAATTATTTTAAATCATCAATATAACCTAACATTAAAGAAGTTCATTTTTGAATATTTCATCATTATATTTGGGTGAATTTACGTAATTTATCAATAGATTTACTTTTTGTAGTTGTAAAACTAAATTACATATAATTATTGGGCTTGCAAGAAAATACATTTGGTTTTTACATTGTACTTAAGTGGGGAAAATCGAAATTACTTTCTTACAAACTCAATATATTAGATGATAATATTGATCTTATGAGTATCAACCGTCTGATGGCCAAATGGCTAGCTCTCTGGCATTTGATGACTTGGTTTGAATCCTGGAGTTGGCTTGGATGTTTGTCTGGGATTCGGGATCCGCTTTCAACTGTAGGTCTCAGTCTAATTATCCTAAAGTGTGCACAAAATGATCGTAGAGTGATGAACCACATCCTCTATAACTATGTATATCATTTTACTTTCGCTATAGGTTATAATTACAGTAATATTTGTCTGATTACTTTGAAAAATTCTACCCAGTTCATAAAAATAGCAGATAACACTTTCAATATTTTAACATAACAATTAATTTTGTAACATTATTATTATAAATATTGAGGGTTTCTTTTAACTTTTAAAAAACTAAATTATAACACATTTCAGTGAGACATATGGTAGTGAGTAAATTAGCGAAATATACATGATTATTGACATTCGCCATAAGCCTGTTCAAAGTCCTTCGAAATTATTTGACAATATTTGTAAAACGATAACTGGAGGAAAAACAAAGCATGTTTTAGTTTTAAAAGATAATTAATTCTATTCTTAGGTACAACCTTAATATTTTGACTGGGGAAAATTTATTGATGATTCGAAATTGAGATAAAAACCCTACAAATGCTTTAATACAATATAAATGCATACGCAGGAGAGTTAAGGAAAAGAACAATTTATAAATTTTTAAGATTTAATTTGAAAATGCTCCAATGATAAATAATGAGATTTAAATATTCTACATATATATGGTTTGCTTAAGAATATTTGCTATTTTTTTCATGTATATAATTTTAAAATTCATAAAACATCTAATTTTTTTAAAGAAATCTTATACATGCATTTCTTGCAATATTCTTAGAATTGCATTGAGTCTCTTTAGTCTGTCTAAAAATCCTTATAAGAATAAATGTAATTCTTGTAAGATTCCTTATAATTTGCCTCATTATTCCGTGCATCTGTTAATTATTTGTAATAATTCAAGTATTACTAAATTCTTGACTCAAATGGATAAATTTGATTGTTAAATGAATAAACTTGATTGTCATTGTCTCAGTCTTTCACGGTGACAATTGTGAAATTAATTTTTTAACAGGCCATAATTGTGAAAGCGTTGATGGTGCAGGATTTTGGGTACGAACAGACCTCTCGATGATGTCCCGTAAATGCTCGATGAGATTCATGTCGGGCGATCTAGGTGGCCAGATCATTCGTTGGAATTGTCCAGAATGTTCTTCAAACCAATCGCGAACAGTTGTGGCCCGTTGACATGGCGCATTGTCATCCATAAAAATCCCATCGTTGTTTGGGTACATAAAGTCCATAAATGGCTGCAAGAGATCTCCAAGTAGCTGAACATAAGCATTTCCAGTCAATGTTCGGCACCAGAAGACAAAGTCCATGCCATGAAAAAATAGCCCACACCATTACGGAGCCACCACCAGCTTGAACAGTGCCTTGCTGACAGTTTGGGTCCATGGCTTCGTGGGGTCTGCGCCACACTCGAACCCTACCATCAGCTCTTACCAACTGAAATCGTGACTCATCGGACCAGGCCACGGTTTTCCATTCATCTAGGGACCAACCGATATGCTCACGTGCCCACGAGAGTCGCTGCAAGCGATGTCGTTCTGTCAGTAAAGGCACTCGAGTCGGCCTTCTGCTGGAATAGCCCAAGAAAGCCAAATTTCTCCGCACGGTTCTAACAGACAAGTCCCTTGTACGTCCCACATTGATTTCTGCGGTTATTTGCCGCAGTGTTACTTGTCTGTTAGAATTTACGACTCTTTGCAGACGTCGCCGGTCTCGGTCGTTAAGTGCAGGCGGTCGACCACTGCACTGTCCATGGTGGGATGTTATGCCTGAAATTTCATACTCTCGGCACACTCTTGAAACAGTGGATCTGGTAATGTTGGATTCCCTAACGATTTCTGAAATGGCATGACCCATGCGTCTAGCTCCAACTAACATTCCGCGTTCAAAGTCTGTTAATCCCCGTCGTGCGGTCATCATCACGTCAAAACCTCTTCACATGAATAACTTTAACAGAAATGAAAGCTCTGCGAAAGCACAGCGCATTTATACCTGTTCTACGTGATGCTACTGCCATCTGAAAATTTGCATATTGCTATCCCATGACTTTTGTCACTTCAGTGTATGTATATTAAGAAATATATGTATATGCATACATATATGATTTTAAACATATATTACACAATGATGTATTATATCGTAAGAAGCATATATAATAAATATATAAGATCTATTACATTTTTTGAAGGATTTTTAAAGATAGATTACACCATAAATGTTTTTTTAAAAATACATAGCAAGAAAAAAATAACAACGGTTTGGTTTTATGACATATTTTATTTATTTATGAAATCTTCATTGCATTTTACAATTTATTATAAACGAAATGTTGGATGAAATACAAAATAATAATGGAAATAATAATTTTAGGGAAATGATCCTACTATGAAATACAAATTACATAGCGGAAAAAGAAATGAAAAATAATGATTTAAAAATGAATTTAAACAAATCCATTATGCAATATTCATACGTAGATTTCAAGTACCTTTAATTACATAAAGAAAACCAATACAAAGTTAGCTTGACTAGATTGAATTGAAATATTATAAGATTTCAATCACATATAAGATACAGTAATTAACGTTATAATTGTTTCTATAATGCTACACTTGTTTCTATAATGCTATTTACCAGCTACACTGACTAATAAAAAGGAACAATATTAAAATGTATTAATTTTTTTACATATGCTATAATTAACTTTCCGCAATATAAATCCTCTCCCTTTTACAGTTCTGAAGCGCAAAATAAAGCAGGAATTTTTTTGCTTGATGTTTCTTCGTACAGCTTAACCATGGTGAACAGGTATAAAAACAGGAACAGGAATTACGTGATGGATCACTTTTGCTGGATGCTGTTCTGACAGCATTTTCACCACGAGGCCAGCCGCTAGCATTTCGCTTGCTGAATCCTGTTGTCTCCTTCTATGTAGGGGATGTGCATCTGTGGGTTGGTGGAACAGGACAAGTAAGACGGCTGTGAAAGTTATAAAAGTGAAAAACCCTGAAACAAGATAAAATAAATGTATTTCCCACTTAAAATGAAACTGCTCTGCCAATATATAATTTGTATTTAATAATAACTTTTTAAATAAAAATTATAATGAATCTTAATAATAAATTGTAATTCATGCATGTAATTAGATAAATTTTGAGATTGAAGTAGATCGCGTACTTCGTTTGGTCCTATATGCAATCCTTGAACGTGTCCCTTCAATCTCTTGGACATGTCCAACAAATCCTAGAAAATTGTTCTAATAAAACACCACAATGATTTGCTGATGTAACTGTCCATAACGAATCATCGTGATTATTTGATGATTGAACTGTCCCTCATAATTATTTGATGATGAAATGTACTTAATTTGTTTGTGTGCCATACACAATGTGGGTGCAATGTACTTTTGGTCTACCTTAAATAACGTTTGAATGTGCTACTTATATAATATTCTAATGGCGAATAACTTCAGTTTAAGTGTCATAATTAAAAATATATATATATATATTCAAATTAACAAATTTGATTTCAACGATGTTGCAAAGATCTTACTAAAGGCAGATCGACTTTTAAACAAAAAGTTTTTATAGATTATTTAAATTATTTTTTATTTAAATTATAGAAAAAGCTTCCGAGATTTAAAAGAAAATTGTAAATTATATTGGTTTAGTTTTTTTATGATCTTATATTATGAGAATTGTTGGCATTACGGTTTATCAGAAAACGACACTTTTTTGCACTTTACACAACTTGATATTTCTATGAAATGTATCATGTGCTAAAATTACAGTTTTATGTATAAAACATTGACAATATGTTGTACAGTTTTATGTATAAACATTGACATAACAAGACATCAAAAGAATTAACAATATTAAAGACAATGTGCATTTGTTAGAACTTCCGAGAATCACTGGCAGTAAAATTTACATGCATCAAACTATTACAGTTGATTACGTTATTTTAGAAAAAGATACATCAAAAGCTACTAAAAATAAAATTGTGATATTAAAATAGAAAAGAATTTCCTTAAATATGTTTATATTATGTTGGAATAAATTTATAACAATTAATTACAATGTTATGTGTAACAAAAAAAGGGGGAGTTCTTTCAAAATTCATAACTACTATTTGAAAATATATAAAATTTATATCTCTTTTTAACTTAATAATCATTAATTATAATTTTTTTACTAGTTAGTTAATGTTAAATTGACTCCAAAATAATTATTATTTAACATTTTATTTTCTTACAATATAAAGTAGTTATACTTGCAAACTTTTATTTTATGACAAAAAATATTTTATTGATTTTCTTAGGTCATATTAATAAGTAATTATGATTTTGTCGTTATATTATTAATGAATGCTTCAAATTTATATTTTAAATAGAAAATACTACTTACGTTATCTTACAGTAAATTCGAAAGCGATTCTAAAATTTATAAATTTATCAAAATTCCATGAAAATATGGAATAAATTAAACAAATAACGATTCAATGAGGGCAAATCAAATGAGTATTATTATGCTTATCATCATTAAAAATTATAAATTACATGTATTTACAAGTTTAAGAATATAAATGATCTTTTAAAAGTTTTTATATGATTAAAAATTAATATTAGCTGAAAACAAACGTTAAATTACTCAAATATTTTTACATTATAATTCTGCCCATAGATGGCAGGACTAGTGCATTAAATATATTTTTTTAATTTTTACTTTTGAGCTGTAAAGAAAAACATTTCTAGTTCTCTACTGTTTGCATAGATGGCAGCACCAGAACTTTGAAAAAATTTCATCTTTGAATTTAATAATATAATAGCAGTAAAATAAAAAATATTATCTTTTCGATATATATATATATATATATGGTATTACGTATCTTGTTTAATAAATTGATATTAATTTTTACGTAATATATTTACTTATTTTTTTACTTTTTGTTTATTATTGCGATCTGCTCATGATCTTAATATGATTCGAGATTTTTTATTTGTGAGACAAATTGAGTAAAACAATTAAACTTACTGCAATAAATTTCTATAGTGAACAAAAACAATTAAATATATGCGTAATAGATAAATTAATATAGTTTATAGTGAAATTTAAATGATTAATTACGTCATTTTTATATTTTTCAGTTTTATCTTTGCAAGACTAAGTAAATTTATCTGTAAAGCATCTTGTGAATATAGAATTTTGACGTATTTTGTAGTCGCCATTTTAAAAAACTGGCAAACTATCAAAATTAAATTTAAAATGATTAAAAAAATTTGATATTTGGTATTCTATTTCAGAAATTCAATTTAATTCAATAAAAAAAATATTTAACATATTCATTTTTGAATAATTTTAAAAAATCACATTAAATATTAAAAAATGATAAGTAATTATATGTAATGAAAGAATTAATGATTAATTATAAAAAGTAATGATTAATCATAAAAAAAGGGAAAAAAATATTAATTATAATAAAAATGAAAGAAAAATTTGGGAGATAAATAGTTTAGATAATCAATTTATTTTATTCTAATACATTTATTTCATATTGTGCTATGTTAAAAATGCTTTTATACAATCATATACACTATAATCATTTCTGATAAATTTTTAACTTGCATTTAATGCCATTGTTTATCAGTTTCCAAAAAATCTTTGCAGATATGTAATAGCTGAATACATTTATCAACACATCATATATGTGTCTCCAACAAGTTATTTTTCTTTTAAATAAAGCAATTAAATGTTATCGTAAACATAATTTAAAAAATAAGTTACAAGTTTTCTTTTCTGAGAAATTTTGAAAATTGAATTTTATATATTTTTTTCCGTATAAATATATACTTTACCATTTTTTTTTCAATAAAGAATTACCTTATTTATATTTTTATCTGAAAAGTATTGTAACTATTGTAATCGGAATTTTAATTTAAATTGTTTGAGAACTTAATTTAAATGCATTGACTTCCATTATTATTATTACTATTATTATATACAAAATGATTTCTCAGATTTTACCAATATGTTTAACAAAAATATTTATTATCAATATGTTTAACAAAAATAGTTATTATCAATATGTTTAACAAAAATATTTATTATTTCGGTATTTCTTTCTTTTAAAAAGTCAATTAAATGCTCAATAAAAAAATTAATATACATCACGTCATTGTTAGCAATATTTATCTATTATATATTTATTTATATTATTCTTATTAGTATGCCTTTATATCCATTATTAGCAATATTTATTTATTATTTTAACTTAAATAAATTATTTTCTACTTCCTATTGAAACAATTTTGAACACATTATTATTAATCTTATTCATAAACTGACTTAAAGCATAGGAATAATTATTTCACTTCTCTCCTTTTAAAAGCAAAAATATGCATGCAATAAAAAATTGCATTAACTTATTATTAAAGGCGAATTACCTTATTAATTAATAATCGTACTGCCTTAGTTTTGTAAAATTTATTAAAATATTACTTAAATAAATATTTTTCAAATACATTAGTATTTATTATGTATACACTTTTAATAAAAATTTTTGTAACTAATAAATAAATATAACTAATAATACTATATATACCTAATAAAACTAAATATTAAATAATTAATAAAACTATATATAACTAATACATAACTAATAAAACTAGCACATAATAAAAAAAATTGTATAGCTTTATCTAAAGTATTTCGCTAAATTCTGATCATTTAGTGAATTATCTATTATAATGTTTCGAGGATTGTTAACACTTCTTAAAATACACACTTATACATAAAATAAAGTTGTATTTTTTTTACTTTTAGCAAACTTCATCCAAATAAATTATTCAATAAAAACATTCAAAAATTTAAATTTCAAATAAAATAGAGTCGTAAAATAGTAAATAAAGTAAAAATAATTTAATAAATAAAGTAAAAATAATTTGGTAAATAAAGTAATTTAATAATCTTACATAAATTCAAAATTTAGTTAAAAAGTTTTTGAAGATTTTATTGCAAATATAACTATCCTGACATTTTTTGAAATGATAAACGCCTAATAAATACCAAGCATTTTATTATTAATTTTTAAAAAAAAAAGAATTTAGAAATAAAAGTGTATTACATTATTAGTAACGTTATTTAAAACTTACTCCAAATGATTAAATAAATTGGAATCTAATATTCAAATTTTTAAACTTATAACATATACAAATAATAACATGCTATTTGTTCATCTAGAATTATTTAATATATCCAATAAATGCTATTTATTTATTTTCTAAATAAAAAAAACAAATAGTAGTAGAATTAAAATCATATCACCTTTTCTTCGATGCAGTTCGTATTGTCTCATAATGAATCTCGAGAATTACTCCACAAATAGATAGCATTTGTGGTGTCACGTCGTTTTATGTCCAGACATTAGTCACTGTTTATAATATATCATATATTCTGGACATGAAAATAATATGTTTAGTATTACTTCATGAAGTGTGACAAAAAAAAGCAATTACGAGGAAGATTCACTTTTAAGAAACCATGGTCATTTAACCGTAAAACCCAACGCCCATTCTGTGACAATAAATGAGCTCTAGTTCGACAATTGTTATTATTTTTTTTTAAAGTTTTTCCGTTTCCTGCTGGCCACAGGACAGAAATCGTTCGATGGAAACATTTTAGTCTTTATTTAGAAAAGTTGTTCAGGAAAACTATTGTTGGGATTTCAAAGTGAAAAAAATGTTGTATTGACTCTTATGAAAAATATATTTATTTTTCCTCGTCTCTAATTTTTAAATTAGTAACAAATCTTTTAAATAAATGCTTTGGCTTTTATAGAACTTCCAGGTATAGAAGAAAAAAATGTGAAAAAGATCTAAATTAGGAAATCATATGTAATGTTTACATAAGAAGAAGAACTAATTTATAAAATAAATCTAAATTAGGAAGTCATATGTCTTGTTTAACTCTTCATGTAAATTTTACATAAGATGATTAACAAATATTATCAATATAAATAATATTGTTAATTATTTAAATAAATTGATTTTTATGCACTAAATATATATGTGACCGATTATCGTTTTAGTAAGCAAGGATAAATGAATTCAAAATTCACACATATATTCTTTAATTATAAGATATAATTTTTTCCATAAAATTATATTGAATTTATACATACACACAATATACATAAAATTGAAATGCTTATATACGTGTATTTCTACTGTTTCATCATATAAAGTTCAAGATGTCAACTAAAAGTTCCATCGTTTGTTATAGGACTTAGTAAATATTGTAAGCCTTGAACAGCAATTAGTAAGTTACTGTATATGTATTAAATTCAATGCACATAATATCTATTTAGTTGAACAGCTAGTTGCTTTAATATTAGTTAAATATTATAAAAATGCGAATAACTATTTATAAAAATTAAGACGTTATTTCAGCAAAGGCTTAAATAATAGAATGAAAAAATATATTGTTTTTAATACGCTTTTATTAGTTTCACCTGTATGTTTGTTTGTTTGTAACTGACTCTTTGGGCTCGGTTTTGCCCTACTTTAAGCGATCAGATTTAATTTAAACGTTGTAGACTTATCAAGGACCGACGGCAATAAAATATTTTGATAAGTTTATTATCTCATCATGATTAGGATCGCCAGGTTGAGTGATTTTATTTTAACTTATGAAGAGCAAGTTAACCTATGTAGAATGAAAGTACCTAAGACATTCAGCACTACGTGGGACAGTGACAAAACGGATAACGCGCCTGACTACGGATCAGGAGATTTTGTGTTCGAATCCTGGCTGGTTCGACATATTCGCATTTAGCCTTTATTTTATTCGCAATTAAATTATTGTAAGAACTATTCCAGTCCTCCGTACCGGGACCTCATTTAAATATTATAGTTTAAAAACACGCTTTTAGGGTTAGTCAAATTAAAAAGTAAAAAAAAAATGAATAGTTTAAAAAAACTAAAAAAACGCGCTTTTAGAGTTAATCAAATTAAAAAGTAAAAAATAATTGTTAACATGAGAATAAAATGACTGACGAGAAAATGAATGTCACTGTTCTAAAAGCGTGGGGGGCTTTGTATGACATTTTTAAACTAACTCTGCATTTCGGAATGAAACTAGTGAAAAATTATGACGATTGATATCGAGCACACCACGCTTTTAGAACAGTGACATTCATTTTCTCGTCAGTCATTTTATTCTTATGTTAACAATTATTTTTTAGTTTTTAATTTTTTTATACTTCAATACTTATATTTATACTTCGAGTTCCGATAATACATTCACCGAGCATAGGAACTAAGGATACGATAATATATGTCTCGAATAGTCTCTTAATGAGAATAGAGAAATACCTTCATGTGGGACTTTTAGGAGCAACTTTTGTTACGTGTTGGAATATCGTATCAGTTGTATAAAACTCAAAAAGGCCTGATTATAGATGCAAGTCACTTTACACACACCATTGAGTCATTTCCTCACTGAAAGCAGTGACCACAACAGAATCAAATAGAAGATTTGCACCTGAACTCACTCGGACCAACAACTTGACCCTAAGTTGACAATGAAAAAAAAATGAGGAACTTTTCTAGTAAATTTTTTTAACTTTTCATGTCCTATGTAGGGTTTGCTTGTTGTAAGAAAGCAATTAAAAGACAAAAAAACTTTTCTATCATATAGCTCTTTAAAATATTAAATTTTTAAAAATTTAATATTTCTAAAAAAAACATTGCGATAATACAATAAAAATTATATATAAAAAAACTAAAAAACATAGCATAAAATATCTTTAACTGATGGTTTCATGACAAACAACTACCTTTGCATGAATAGAAAAATAGCTTGTGCGTACTTAGAAGTTATCAACTAATAAAATTAGCAGAATGCCAGTAAAACAGAACCCTGCTATGTAAAAACTATAAAATTATCAACTTGCAAATTACATTGGTGTTAACAATGTAGGATAAATTTCAATTTTTTTCCGATTATCTTTAAAATTACATGACAAATTATAGTAAAATTCAATGCATAAACTGAGACAGTGATAGAGAGATTTATGCCTCATAACAATAAAAAACCAGTTACTGTACACACGTGTTTCAGCATAAGCGCTGGAGAATCTGAAGCAGAAGTATTGAACTTAAGCTTAAAGTATTGAACAAAAAATTGGTTAATAGAGGTAGCATATTATCCTACCCACCTGATCTTGCCCAATGAAGGAATTTGGCTAATGAATTTATCCTGTCAATGGCAGGCATAGATACTTTTGCTTTTATACTGTCATCGTTTCTCAAATTTTGAGTCAAACTCAATATGGTATCGACAAGGTTGCTCCAACCCTGCCAAAAATAAAATTACGTTTTCTCCACCGTGGTTCTGAATCTACACTCAAGATCCAAAACATTATGACCACCTGTCAATAACGAGTTGGCCCACCTTTGGCGTGCAACAGAGCTTCAAACCGCCTTGGCATGGATTAATACCACCACTTAATACCAGTTAAATACCACTTCCACCTGATCACGTGCCTTCCACGTCATCCAGGCGAGTTCATTGCAAAATTTAGGGGTGTTCATAATGCTTTGGCTCTTGAGTGTATATCTGGAATTACTGCATGATGATTTTTATTGCTAAATATACAAAAACGTTCTTAAAATTTCTTTGCAATTTCAAAACTTTATTGCAAAGGGAATTGTTGCAATATGTTCGCATGTGTTCTATGTATTCAACGGTTTTTGTCACATTGCATTTGCGTATTCCAGGTGCATTGTTGAGAAATGATGTATCATTCAAGTAGCACTTAAAAAAGGACCATTCCTCAAGCTAAAGCTCATAGTGTATTATGATTGGTTGAAGCAAAATAGGTATAGAATAAATACACCATCACATACCCCAATTAGAGGATGACAAAAGAAATTTAGGGAGACATGGCCAGTGTTCGATAAAGGATGGACGATTAAGAGCATCTATTGTGTAAGGAAATCGTTCTTTTGCTCCCCAAGAAAGTCATATTTTCTCACTTTCTCGCAAGATTATTAAAATCTTTATGAATGCAGAGTTCAAAAATTTTGAATGGACATTCTGCTCACGTATCTTTTTTCTGTGTAACATAATTTTGTTAATACGATGCATACATTTTTTTTATATATGACATGATAGAATTTTTAACTTTAAATTTTTACATCATTTTTTTTTTCAAAAACTATTAAGCATTAGATACCTTTAAAATTTTAATGTAGAATAATAGTTATGTTAATGTTAATAGTATTTATTATTAATTAGTTTATATTCGATATGAAAGTTTAGTTGAACTTTTGGTCTTCTATAAGTTATCTTGTACGAAACGAAGGGTCACTTTCTTGATTCTTTTAAAAATTTTGTTGTGCTTATTTTATCTCATTTTAAGAAATGTATTAATGAAATTCCAAAAATAAAACTAATTTCTTGAACATTAATCTTCATTATAAAACATGCCACAATGCCATTTGAAAAGGAGTAAAACTTCATGATTTTTGCATCATAATAGGTGTGATAAAATGATCCATTTCCAGCTCCCAATGTACTATGTCTCCTTAAACTGACGAAACGCTTAAAATAAAAAATAAATAATTGCATAATTAATTATTTTTCCTAATTCCTTAAAATCTTAGAAAGCTAAAAGTAAACAAAATGGCTTAAAATGGAACATTATGTGTTAAAACAAATTGTGAGCTGTTAAAAGGATTCATTACTACATGTGTAAACACTAGAAAATATGGCTTCAGTATAAGTTTTGTAACGCCGTTTCCCTATTAATGTCATTACTAAATAAAAATCGTATTTTTGTAATGGTATGAATGGCATTTACAAATTTGAGAAATAATATTGCGGTTTAAACAACCAAATTCGTTGTTTAAATTTTTTCAAAATATTTTCGAAGGAAAGTTATGTTTAGAATAGTTATCCTTCTATATTTGCAACAGAATTCCTTTTGAGATTTTAACAAACGAAACACGTTTTTCCAATTAGAAAAAATAATTATTAACTTTGCAAAATCTAACTTTTCCTAAAACCTTTTTTGGCTCATGGTAGAGAAAGAAGCAAAAGAAACGCGTTCACGTATATCGGGAAAACACTGAGATTTGTGTACGAGATAAGCATTTAATATCTTAAGAAGATTAAAGTGCAACGTAATCGCTTAACACTCAACACCTTCTTGCAAAAGTGTTCCACTTCATTTTCTAACTAATTTTCAATTTTAGAGTTCTATTTTGATCTGAAAACATTCTCAATTGAGTACTGTTCTGTTTTTCATGGATTCTCAATTTTAGAGTGTTATTTTGATCCTTATACATTCAGAATTTCAAAGTACTATTTTTGATTTGATGAAATCTCAACTTCAAAGTGCTATTTTGATCTTGATGCATTCTCGACTGAGTGTTGCTCTGTTCTTGATGGATTCTCAGTTTCAGAATGTTATTTTGATCCTTATACATTCTCAAATTCAGAGCACCATTTTTTCATTTGATACATTCTCGATTTCAGAATGTTATTTTTTATCTTGATGCATTCTCAACTGAGCGCTGTTCTGTTCTTGATGGATTCTCAGTTTCAGAATGTTATTTTGATCCTTATACATTCTCAAATTCAGAGCACCATTTTTCTTTTTATTTGATGCATTCTCGATTTCAGAATATTATTTTTGATTTTGATGCATTCTCAACTGAGTGTTGTTCTAATCTTGATGGATTCTCAGTTTCAAATTTTATTTTGATCATGATACATTCTCAATTTCAGATTCCTATTTTGATTTTGATACATTCTCAATTGAATGCAGTTCTGTTATTGATGGTTTCTCAATTTCAGAGTGTTATTTTGATCCTAATGCATTCTAAATTGCTGAGTGCTATTTTTGATTTGATGCATTCTCAATTTCAGACTGTTATTTAGCAAAATCTTTTTTTTTTAAAGTGGAGAGAAAAAGTCTCAAAATTTAAGAAACAACATCACTTGCAATAAAATAGAACAAAGCCGAGGGTATCCGAATTAGGTGATTTGAATTCGAAACATCAAAAAGAGAGCTAATCGAAAAGCTTCTTGTGTCTATGTCATTAACGGAAGTAATAAATCGTTAAATTAGAATGTCCTTCAGTTAGGTTTGAGAAGTAGGAGTGAACGAAAATGCGAATCTTACATTTCTGGAATGTATTCCATTTTTTCTTATTCGTTCAAACTCGTGGTGGTAAAATGTTAATACGATGTAAAATTCATGACTTTGACAACTTGGATAAAGCTGAATCTGCTAAATTTCTGCCGTTATAATCGCGAATGAATAAATTGCTTTGCATTAGAAAACAATAAAAACATATTATTTGTTATAATGATAATGTGTCATGAATACGAATAACTGTTGTAGTCTTTTAAACATTTTTTATGCTTAATAAGTAATATCTAGATTCATTCGACATTGAAATTGGAAAGGAATAAATTTAAAATAGATTCCTCTCATAGAGAAGCAAATTTAAAATTGCACCAATTGACATCATTTTAATTTTTGTTATCTATTAGATGAACTAGTTCCCAATAATTGGAATTTTTATAAATCAAATTAAATAGTTTCTGTAAAATATTCGAAAAATAATAACGATATATTTACAGAGACTATAAATAATATTTATAGTATCTGTAAATATTTCTCAAAAAGAAAGAAAGTATGCTTTTATGAATCTGTTATTGCTGCTTTCTTCTGTAAAACTTCATTTTCTTCGCATAAAACTTCTGAAATAAGATCCGTTTACAAATTTTATAAATGATATTTTTGATAAACAATATCAATATAAAAATTATTTTCACTAAAAATAATTATTGCAATCTCAAAATTTATTTTTGTTTCATAATATCGTTAATATTTTAACTTTTCTATACATTAACTTTATATCATAAAATGGCACTATTATTGCGGGTAAATTTTCATTATATTGATACGAGTAAGTGCTAAATGAACATTTATAATAAAAATTAAAAAAATACTGTTCAATATTTTAATATAATTTTTTTAAATAATGTTAAAAGTAAAATGATTTAATCAGGTCATTGAATGGATTTATGTTTCCTATAAAATCGGGCAGATTCTGAATAATTATTCGAAGATCATATGCGGAGACATAGTTTTTGTATCAAATGGCCATCAATATCTTCACATCTTTTATCCCGCTAATTTTGCTACTGAATTGTAAAAATCAAAAATGTTCCTTAGTAATCCAAATTTATTAGCCATACTTAAAAGTTTAACTTAGTGCATGTCATATGTCACACCTAAAGTTTTGTTTTATTTTCGTTACCTTTAGATGATTATTGAATAAAAGTGGTACAGAGATACATAGTAGTCTTGTAAGCTCGTAATCTCCTTTTTTATAGTCAACCATTAAAATTTTGATTTTGTGTGTATGATGAATGCGTAATTAAATTCATTAATATTTTTAAAATATTTCAAGATGTTTTAACTACTTCGTGCTGTTATATGTGACCATCATATTACACTGATGGAAAAAAAAAATCCCAATCTCAAGAAAAATTATTGTAGAGAAATGAAATTTGAACAATGCATTTGTCTAGTTAACATGTTTAATTGATTAAATTTTAAAGATCACAGGTTAATTTAAGATCAAGAAAATGCATTTCAAATGTAAAATGCTGTTACATTAATAGCAGGTGTAACCTCCAGAATTTTGAATGCAGGCCTGTAAACGTTCATGCATTGCGTCATACAGGGGACGAACGTCTTTCTATGGTATGGAGTTTCATGCATGTTGTACTTAATTTGTCAATACTGGAACGGTCAGTGCTGGCTGTGGATGATGTTGGAGTTGTCGTCCAATGATATCCCAAACGTGCTCAATGAGACAGATCTGGTGATCTCGTAGGCCAATATAACATGTTGACACTTTGTAGAGCACGTTGCGTTACAACAGCGGTATGAGCGTGAGCGTTATCCTGTTGGAAAACTCACCCTCGAATGCTGTTTATTAATGGCAACACTACAGGTTAAATTACCAGACTGACGTACAAATTTGCAATCAGTGTGTTTGGGATAACCAAGAGAGTTCTCCTGCTATCATAGGAAATTGCTCCCCAGACCATGAATCCAGGTGTATCTAGGCCGCATACAGTCTGGTTACAGGCGTTCCCTGGCCTCCTTCTGACCAACACACGGCCCTCACTGGCACCAAGACAGAACCTGCTTTCATCCAAAACCACAACAGATCTCCAATCCGTGCTCCAATGAGCTCTGACTTGGCACCACTGGTATAGCAAACGGCAATGGCTTGGAATCAGTGGAATGCACGCTACTGGGCGCCTGGCTGGGAGCTGTCTGACATTCCGTTGTGTCACTGTGGTACCAACTGCAGCTCGAATTTCTGCCGCAGACGCAGTACGATGCATCACAGTTGTACGCCTAATAAGGCGGTCTTCCCTCTCAGTTGTGACACGTGGCCGCCTGGAACCCGGTCTTCTTGAGGAAGTACCATCCCTTTGATCACTGCTCCCAACAATCGTGCACAGTGGAAACATTCCGGCCAAGTATTTCTGTAATATCGCGGACAGAAAATCCACCTTTTCGTAGCCCTATTTTACGCCCTCGTTCAAAATCGGTGAGCTGTTGATAATGGCTTCTTCGTCTTCTTAAAGGCATTCTTGGCTAACATCAGCTCAATAGGCCAAATTTCAAAGCTCAATAACGCTTACGAACTTTACAGCGCGCATTTAAAACAAACCTGATTTGCATGTTCCGAGTGACGCTACTAGCGCTATACTTATGCGAAAATTGAATCAATGTTATTTTTCAGATGTATAAACACGCCTACCAAATTTCGTTTATCTAACACAAGTTTTTCTTGGTGCTGGGAAAGTTCAAAATTTAAGAAAAAAGTGCTCAAAATTTAAGAAAACAAAATCTTAAATGTTGCCTCATTTAATTTAGTTCTTTTCACGATTCTCTGAAGTCGTAATAGCAAATATATATCTTTATTTTCCATTTAATATCTGACAATTTTCAGTGCTTATAAACTTATGCATATATTTGCATATCCCTTTAAATAACTCAGCAATACACGAACCTTTTAAAATCAATTTTCTATTTCGTGCAAAGTGAATTTATCTACTTTAATTTTTTTCCTTCTTAAACTGTCCCCAGGGCAAAAAAAAATTTTCATATGTTCTGTTTATTATGGGATTAAACAATGTTTGTTTAAAAATGTTTTTTTTTTTTTTCATTCTTTCAACAACTATTTATCAGAGGATCTTCAACTCTCCTTTGCGATATTTACTGATATTTGAAGTTTTTGAAAGAGTTCATTGCATTCTTCTGAATATTATACATAATAGATAATAATTATTTCACAATTTCAACAATAAAAAATAAATATTTTTAAAATTATTATTAATGATAAATCGTGTATCTTATATAAAATAAACAAAATATTTGAAAATATAAATGGTGGTGATTATTAAAGAAATCATTATTAGAGAAATAATTAAAAAAGTGATCCTTTTCCAGCTAACACATAACATTGATGCAAACAATTTTTGAAATGTTCATTAAATAAAAAAATAAATTATAATATATATTAAATATATTAGTTATTAAATTAAATAGCATAATAAAATTTAATTTAAATAAATAAATAAGTTATAGACCATTTGATATTTTGATGTTGCATTTTTCAACTGTAAAAAAATTAAAAAATACTGCATCAAAGTATCATGGAATTATTTTAAACATATATTGAAAAACCCAGAACATTTTACTTAATATCAAAGACCATAGAAAATTTGAAAATTTCTTTACTGATGATATAAATAAAAATCTCATTTATGAGTTATGTTACTAATTAGACTGTTACCATTATTAATTAGACTCATAGATTTTATTGACTGTTATTATTTTTATATATATATATATATATGAGAGAAAGAAAAACATATAAACATATGTATTCAGAAATATTATTTAAAAAATATTTTTATTTACTCATGGAATTTTCAAATAAAAACTGTTTTAAATAATTCATTCAATTAAGAAAGAATTTAAGAAAACAGATCTAGATAACAAAGTAGTAGAAAATTTAATTTTATAGTTAAATTTCATTAAAGGAAAACTTTCTATTTTTCTCTATTTGCATTTAAATGTATTGTTTTCATTTCAAAGATTATCATAAGCAATAAACAATAAATTATTTCCTTTAATTTAAAGTATTATATATTACTTAAATAAATACTAATTAAGTAGAATGATGTAATAATTTATTATAATTCATTTAATTTATCCAGCATCAATATTATTCTGAAAAGATTTTTAGAATACAGAAATCCAGATAACCTGCAATTCGGATTAAAAGTTACATCTAACTTTTGTGTAATCTTTTTAAATGATTTTAAGTAATTTATTTCTCCGCTTTCTCACAGAAAATTTTATTTATTTATTTAAATAAACTAGAAAAAAATTAATAATTGATTTTTAAATAATAATAATTGAATAAAAAAATTGATTTCTAGAAAGAAAACTATACATGAATTTGAACTTAATACATTTTTTCTTTCTAATGCAGCTGGCGAACACTTAGACAGCTTGGTCTTGGATGCCTTAAGGCGAGCGCTGCACAGACGTACTCACTTTGCATTACCCAGGGGGCGCGTGTAACTTGAAGATAAGCCACGGATAATGCCCCCGCAACGCTATACGATCCTATTAGACCGGGACCTACAGTTTAAAGTGGATTCCGAACCACTACAAACATCCATGGCACCGCCGGGACTCGAACCCAAACAATGTAGTACCGAGCGCCAGAGCGCTAGCCACTCGGCCATTCAGGTCCCTGAAGTTAATACATAACTATAATGAAAAATTTAATGCATAACTATATATAAATTTGTACGAAATAAAAATTCTTCAGTAATTAGTGAATTAAATAATTTTTATAAAAACATTGTTTACTTAATAAATTTAAAGGATAGAGCAATCAGTTTATTTTGTTAAAATGAATTTAGTGATAGAAAAATATATGTATATATATATATATATATAGAAATTTCAATTGACAGCTACACAATATAAAGCAAAATTGCTTCAATTTCTGAAAAAAATTAATGGATTTTAAATAGCAATTTAAACATTTCCGCAGACATAAATAAAATATAGCGCTGACGCGGAAAAATTATTTACATATCGTAAAATTATATGGTTATCAAAAGAGGAAATAAAATCTTTCACCATTAAAAAAATCATTAGTGAATATTCCAGGATTTCCGTTTATTTCGGTGGCAACATGTTAATTGAATGTCGAATTGCTGTGCTGCCAAACGATTTTTAAAGTGGAAGCGGAAAAATGGATGCCTGCTAAAGCATGCGAATCAACCTAAAACAATTATCATGTTTCACGCTATTTTTAGATGTGGAAGACATTAAAAACGGAAGATGGTAAAAAAAATAAATAATTAATGGTCCTAACTTCATACTTTCACCAATTCCGTGAGGATGATTTTTTCCGCTAGAAGAGAGGAAATGAAGAATCTGGATGAGTAAAAAAAGACGACTATATAAGGAAAACTATTTCTCATTGCTATTCACTCGGAAACTTTTAGTTAACCTGATATCTTTTAAACGCAAACATTAAAGATTGAATTTCATCTCTCTCTCTTGTCTCCTTATTGTAAGTATGTTTTTTAACAGTTATTTTTGAAAAAAAAAAGTTGAAAAAGCTTATTTCAAAACACAAAAATGGCTTAATTTAATAAATTTTTTTATGTAATTAATTTAATGGTTTTATTTATTTATATTATTTATTTTTTGTCAGAAATTAAACTAAATCACAAATAGCATAAAATTATTATTTTGTAGGAATAATAAATAGTAAAAAAGAAGTAAAACAAGGAAAACATAGATAAAGTAAAACTATTCCCCATTGCTATTCACCTAGAAACGTTTAGTTAACTTGATATACTGTTAAAGTAAATATTGAAGATCAAACTTATTCTCTCGCTTGTCTCCTCATTGTAAGTATATTTTTTAACTACTATTTATCAAAAAAATTGAAAAAACTGATTTCAATGTTCAATTAAAAATTATTTAATGTGTTTTTTTTTCTGTCTAAACTTAAATTAAATCACAAATAGTATAAAATTGTTATTTTGTAAGAATAATAAATAGTAAATAACAGGAATATCAAAATAAGACAATTATATAAGGAAAACTATTTTCCATTGCTATTCACCCTGTAATGTTTAGTTAACTTGATATTTTATAAATGTAAGCATTGAAAATCAAATTTCATTTCTCTTAATTGTAATTATTTTTTAACTACTATTAATGAAAAAAAATTGAAAAAGCAGATTTCAATGCACAATTAAAAATTATTTAATGCTTCTTTTTTGTGGTCCAAACTTAAATTAAATCACAAACAGTATAAAATTGTTATTTTGTTTGAATTACATTTGGCACGAACGTTGGTTACACGTTACACAAACTACATACCCTTACATTGAAATATAACGTATTATTAAAACTAATGTCAAAATAGGGGAAAAAATATTTTTTCTTAAATTTCATTTTCTGTTTTCTTAATGATTCTCAATAATTTATAAACATTAAGTACACTTATATATTTCTATATACAATTTACTAAGCCCATTCTAATTTTCTTCATTAAAATAATAATTCTAGAATTTAAAATTTTTCTATTATAAAATATAATGCCACAATTAAATATTGATTTTTTAAAATTGTGTTAAACTTTTTTGTGCAATGATAATTTTAATATGAATCGTAAATTGTTAATTTTTTTCATTCATTGAAATGTATGAATATTTTTTTAAACATTACAAGCTAAAATTGTTCAAACCTCTTTTTAAAAATTTTAAAGCATTTCTAACATATAAATATTTATTTGTTTCTTAATGAAAAATATTATAAAGTAATTAATTAAAAATAATATATTTAAATAATATATATATTTAAAAATAATAAATTCATTAATGTATTATTTAATGTTTGTATACATTTTTTTCGTTTGAAAATAAAATTAATGCTTTTTTTGTGGTCGAAATTTAAATTAAATTTTAAATAGTATCAAATTGTTATTTTGTAGGAAAAATAAATAGTAAATAATAGGAGTAGCAAAATAATACGACTATATAAGGAAAACTATTTTTCATTGCTAATTCCTGGAAGCTCGAAATAAATAAGAAAATTTTAGTAAATTTTAAAAAATATATTTTCTTTTATTTAATAAAAGTTTTTATACTAATTGAATTAAAAAAATATATGGATAATTGATGAAAATATTATTTTATTTCTATTTAATATGTTTATTTGTTAAAAATCAATGTTCTATTTAATCTTAATAATCTTTGCTTAATTTTTGAATAGCTTAATCGAGAATAACATTTTTTTGTGGGTAGAAATATAAGATGTATTTATAGAAAACTCTTTTTTAAAAAGAATAATTTGATTTCATCTATTATTCTTAACTAGCGCATAGACAATGCAAAAATCTTTTTACGACTTTCTCAACTATTACTCTAAAAAGCATCCCAAAATAGATATTTTACTTATCCTATTCTAAAAACAGTTATAGACTGACTTAAGGCAATCGATTTTGCGATTTGCCTTTAACAAGCCAAGTGGTAACCGTAACCGTCACGGATTGATGAGACTTCGAGATGGTCCACCTCGCGAAAGCGGACTCTCCGTAAATGCCGGACAAAAACCACCAATAAGGAAAGAGGGTGTTTAATCCGGTTAATTGTCCGTGGACACTCGGATAATCTTCTCACGACATGTAGTAGAATAAATATTTTGAGGAAAGTGTTTGGAAGAATTTCCTCCTACGGAAGATAGGTCATCGTTATTGTTATTGGAGCGTTAAAGAGAATATTTTGTTCATAATATAACGCTAATTTAATTAATGGCTACTTTTCTATCTAGATAAGGAGGAATTCAAGTGCACAAATTAAAGCTTAAGAGCTTAAAATAAGTTTAATTAAGGAATGATTGCAATGCATTGGAAGCCAACCATTTATTTGATGCCATATCTGCTTGAGGTAGATTTATCACGGAAATGGGGTTGAGATTTTTGTGCATCCTTTAATTTCTTGTGAGCAATAAGGGACAAAATACTTCTTCACCACATAGGGATCTGAAAGATTTATCATTCTTATGACAAATTTAGACTGGAGAATGTTAGGTTCAAATAGCTTGTTGAATACTGATTTGGTAAAGCATTTCACCACCACAAAACTTCTACCTGCGATGTATTTGTAATAGAAGCCTAAAGAGTTTGGTATATAAATTGGGTTGACTAGAAAGTTCTTTTGGTTTTCACAATGCCTTTCAATGGGGAATATCGAAAGAACTTTCACACAGATCCAATAATTTTATGAACTATTTTCAAAAATGAAAAGTAGTAAATTCGTATTAATATTGATTTATAAAGTATCAATAATAAAATTATACAGCTCTTCTGTATGTATAATTCTTCTGTTCATATGGAAAAGGAAACGAATATGTTAAGTAAGATTTTTTTCTAAATTTAAGCAGGTTCTGAAAGAAAATTGAGGCATAATATTCTTCTTCTTATATTGTAAATAATTATGCATGATAAAAATGTTCTGGGACTGTCCTAGGCGGTAAGCAAGGTAGGCTACTGCTTACGGTGGCAAAAGTTCCTAAGCTGGGGCTTAAAAAAAATGATAATAAAAATTAATAAATAAATAAACACAAACCCAAAAAATATTTCGTTAACTTGAATATAGGAAATTATCAGTAAATAAACACTATTAATAAAAATTATGAAATGAAAATTATCAGTTGTAATACAACAGGAAGTAACTTGCTTCTGGCCGTTCCTATATTCTGAAGTTCCCCGAAATAAACTCATGTTTGTGAAAATTGCAACACCATGAAGGAATCGTCATAATTGAATGAAATTTAATACACAGTTGAGTGGTAGTGGTACAAATAAATGATTAAATGTTCAAAGCAAACAAACAATAACAAAATATCGGTATCAGTATTTTGTGTAGCCACCACGCGCCGCAATAAGTTCTGCTACACGACGTGGCATGGAGTCAAACAAATTTTGAATGTCTGCCTGAGGAAGAGCATTTCATATTGTTCGTATGCGCACCCAAAGTTCGTCTGCAGAAGCAACAGGACGAGGATCACGAGCGAGACGCTGAATCACACAACGAAATCCCACACATGTTCAATCGGCGTCATATCCGGGGAATACGCAGGCCAGGGAAGAAGCTGTACCTGCCGCGTTGCAAAGAAGGATTGAACAGCCCTAGCGATATGAGGGCGGGCATTGTACTGTTGAAATACAGCGCCTGGCAAGCTTTGAAGGAAGGGAACAGCTTGGTGCTGTAGAATTTCACTTATGTACCGGTTGCTGTTCAGATTACCCACAATTCTTAGCAATTGAGATCATCCATGATATGCTATGGCACCCCAGACCATAACTCCGGGTGTTCGTCCACTGTGGCGTTCGCTAATGCACTCCGGAAGGTGGCGTTCACCGGCATAGCGTCTGACACAAATGCGTCCATCATGGTACCACAAATTAAAGCGGGATTCGTCAGAAAACACGACATGCTGCCAATCAGCACGCCAGTCTCTATGCTGAGCGGCCCATTGTAGTTATGGTCACGATGGTTTAGCTTGAGAGGGATCCTGTATAAAGGAGTCCTTGCGCGCCATCCACGCAGCAGCAGACGTCTACGAATTGATGAAGCACACAATGAAACCCCTGTAGTTATTGACCACTGTGCTGCCAATTGTCTAGAGAAAGCTGTACGGTCGTCAGCGCCATGCGGGCCAAGTGTCTATCATCGCGAGCTGACGTCACATTTCGGGGTCCCCTCCCGGATTTCCGAGTTGTCCGACACTCGTCCGTCCACAGCTTCCAAAGACGCATCACTGTGCTGCTGTTACGCTCGCGTAAGTCCTTCATGGTGTTGCAATTTTCACAAACATGAGTATATATAGAGACCAGATAGTTAGACGAGATTTAACAGAAATATTCAACTGTAACAGATATAGACAGGCTTTTGGGTATTTCTATGCGTAAATTGTGAGATACACCAGTCCGCAGACAGGAATCCGCACAGGAATCAGATTTAAGACAACTTTTTATGTGCAACAACGTTGCCCATAAAAAGAATTGATATACTTAGTTAACAAGTTTAGTGAATGTCAAAAGTGATTTTTAGAGGTTAAGTGAGTATTATTTATTATACACCTAGCATTCTAAATTTATTAATTTCTAGACTAAGAAATATGCAATTTTTAAAATATGTTCTCTATTGGTAGATAGTAATTTTAATTTGTAAGTTCGTTGTCGTCAATGTAAATTATAAAGTAAAATGTAAATCAAAAATGAAAATTATGTTTATATACATTAACATTTTTGTCATAATTAATTTATTTGTCATTTTTCTGCCTTTTATAATTTTTTTTTTTTTTTTTTTTTTTTTTGTGAAGCTTTTTTTATTATTTTTCTTAAACTTGGAGGTGAGCAGTTTTTTTTAGGAGTTTGCCTATGGCGGAAAAAAGGCTAGGACCGCTTCTGAAATATTTAATTTTGTGTAAAAATAATCTCTCAATAGAAGAAATCCCATTTTACATTTAAAGAAAAAAGTACTAAAAACAAAAAAATATGTAAAAGTGGAATATTGGTGTCACAAAAGTGTAGAAAAAATATATATATCGTAAACATTCTGAAAACTGGCGTACCGGAGCTTGGTTGTTGCCTCTAGACATGTCAAAGTGTCGGATTTTTTTATTGTATAAAAGTCATTAAAAGTATTAAAAGTAAATAAAAATAAGTAATTAAACCGACTGAGGGCTGTACATAATACTATTTAAAGAAAATATGCACATTTAATTCCGTTATAAGAATATAGGATCCAGTAACTAGCTCATGGAAATTCTTTCTGATTTTTTTTCAATGTTTATGAATTGAAGTACTACTCAATTGGTTAAGCTATTTTGTATCAACAATGATATGACATCAAAAACTTTTACGGAATTTGGAAAATATTTTCTGTGTTTGAAATATGGGAGTTCCTCTCCATATCACAAAGCGTGCTAGACAGTTTTTAGGAAATATGTTTGGTAAATATCTTAAAAATTCAGTTTCTGCAATAGTGCATGTCCCCACGATATCCAGATTTAATACCAGCCGATTTTGTGCTTATCCGGGGTTACAAAATTTCGGTCTTTTCTAATGACCTTTGCAAACTGTTGGCTGATTGGTTTGTCGCTCTAACCAAACCTTTCCAAGGTGGGGCTAACAACTGTAAAAAAAACCCGGAAAAAGAAAATTCATATGTTTAGAAATCTGAAAAAACTGAATAGATTTCATCTCAGAAACTAGTGTCAGGCTGGGTCTGGCTAGTGGAATCTAACCGAAACAGCATTGGCCCGGAACCAGCTGCAGTGCTTGAGAAGAAGAACATTAGTGATAAACATTTGATTTCAACAGTTACTCGTACAAAAGCATGAGCTTAGTATATTCATACATCAGAGTTAAATCTTTGAATTTAATACTGTAATGTTCAATACTGTAATGTAGCACACACAATCATTAACTTACTAGCTTTTTCACAAACAACTACTTTCCCTTTTCTATAATTGAAAGAGGAAAAATACATTTCCTGTTTTACGCTCACAGTGGACAATTATGGAAGTTTATTAAAATGAAATTAAAATACACTATCCATATCAATAAAAAATTCTATTTATCCTATTCATCACTTTTGGTTTTAATAATTTCATTTTTTTTACAATTTCTTACGTTAATTTTAATAATTCCCGTTTACTCCTTTCATAAGCCAATAGGGATTTTTGTTTGTTCAAGTTATTCAAAACTGGAACTGGTATTAATTGCTGCTGAAGGATAATATTGAATGTTGTATGGTTTTCTCTTTACCGTTGTAATTAAAAATAATTTTAAAACAGTATTGAAGTAAATTCTTTTTTTTAATATTTAAATGCTGTTGATAAGAATTATCTGAGATTTAAATCTTTACTGTTGAATAGCTAGTTCATAAATTTAAAGAATCTTGATCCAAGCTATGATTAAAAGTTTCAAAAAACGTGTGCTACAATTAATAAATATCATTGACTTCAGCGCTTAAATTATTTGGTGAAAAAACTTGGTGGTGGTGGAAAATGTAGTTGGAAAAAGTATCGTCAGCATTGTTTTCCTAATAAAAGAACCATAAAATATTTCTAATTGTGTAGTAGTTATGAGGTACACAGTACTTAATGCATTTTTTTCACTGTACTATATGTCGATTTAGAGCATTTTTGTTTTCACACCATTTAAGCTTTAGCTCTGAATCTATCATATTTAAAATTATAAATTTCATTATTCAAATGTGGTGTTTGTCTTTTTAGATTTCTAAGAAAATGCTGTCCAGCCAGAAAATCATTGTTTTGTGCTTGATTAGCTTGCTTTCCACTGCATTTGTTGGCGCCCATCATGGGAATCAAGGCGGTGGCGGTGGCCTTGGCGAGATTCTTGTGGCTGGTCTCATCGCCAAGATGTTGTCCGAGCATCACCACAAAGGGCATCATCATTCTCATCCTATTTACATTCCAGTACCTGTCCATGGTCATCATAAAAAGTGATGAGACTCTGTAATATTGTTTGTAATATTTGTAAATAGCGTTGTATTCATCTGTGTTCATGACATATAATCAGAAAAGGACATTTCATGCATGTAATTTTGAAAAATAAAAACTAGAGTGTAATCTTCTTTTTTAATATCATTGTTTACTTATCTATAATATTAAATTTTGGGAAAAGAGGTAAAAAGAAAAACAAAAGGTGTGCTGCAATTAAACTTATCAGTTATTACACAAATAGTTCTAAAATTGAATAAAAAAAAATAGCAATAACAAGAAATATTTTTTTGTCTTTATGCTATGACACAATAACAATTTACAAAAATTATGGATTTAAGAATAATTATATGACATTACATGATAGTTAAAAAAAAAATTTTAAATCCATCATTTGTAGTTTGTTAATATATCAAAGAATATTAAACTATGGATAATTTACGTAAGAAGCATAAGAAAACATGTTGAACAACAAATATTTTATGGTCATACCTTAAATTAATCAAATAAAAAATAAAAAATTGTAAATAAGAAGAATATAATAAGAAAAATAATTGCTTAATTTAATTAATTAAACATTTTTAGCATAAATCTACTTCATCCTTTTTTAATGCTTAATAAAAACAACTTAAACAGTAAATATTTTATTTATAAACCAATAATACAATACATATAATAAAATATATACAAATATTTTGCTCATTATTTATCTAATACTAATTAATTTATATAATTTTAGTAAAATTAATTAAATTTTATGAATTAAAAAAATTTTATAATAAATTTTATCTTTTATTCAAAAGATCACAAACTATATTGTTATAGTAATTATTTAAATTTCATTAAAATATTTATTGAACGTATTTTTGCCTTTGCTTTAAGAATAGTTTTGCTAATAAATAGTTGAGATTTATAAATAATTCAGACATTTTTGTAAAAAACACTATAAAAAACAAGAATGATATAGTAGCTTTTAATAATAAATTTTTTTATAAATTATAAAATTACAGAAATTCAAAAAGAAACTAAAATATTAAATTTCAATAAAACTTAAATTTTTCAGTTTACTTAAATAAAATAAATTTAATTTTAATTTTAATTTATTGAATTAAGGGAATAAATAATGTATTTAAATCGAATACTTTAATCGCACAAATTTAAAAATTGTACCTAAAATTTGTGAATTCTTATAAACAAAAAAGATTTTAGATGATAAAAATGTTAATATAGCATATGGTAAATCAAAAAAATGTAATAATTAATTGAAGGTTTAATAATAGAACAGTAGAATATACATAAACAGAATAATTAGTAGAATATAGAACATTATCGTAGAGCATTAAAAAATTTCATAGAAAGAAATATGCACTATAAATGGTGAAGAATATAATCACGATCGTGAAATTTTTATTTACAAAATTTTAAAAATAAATAATACTTATGTAATACAGAATCATCATTTTTTTTTTAAATTTATATTTCAATTAGAAAAATTACAAAAGATTTTTGTAAGTAATTAAAAGATTCAATGTAAATAATGTTGACTTTCGAAAACCGGCGAAAAAATGCATTAGAGCAAAAGAAAAACTTAATACGATTTAAAAATAATCTAATTTATGACGATTATCTTTAAATTTACATCACGTGCAAATTTAATAATTCGTTCGGATAAATATTCAATCAAACAATTCGTTCATGTGTTTAAATTTAACAATCGCTCATTAAATATTTGTTAATGAAAGTTCATAAAAATTCTTATATTTCAGATAATAGAAGAAAATGTATTAAAAAACTTAAACCTCGCTAATATAGAATCTAGCAGCACTAGATTAACAAAATTGTAGGAGTTGTAGAGTATGCCAAGATTAGTTGGAATAACACAACAATGCAGGTTCAGATATGCTTTTCTGACTTAAAAATTATTAGAAATAAAAGGATGCCAAAGTGAGTGTGAAATGTGTGTCACATCAATAGTAACAAATATAAAGGTGAATATGATTATTAAAATATTAGAATTTAGAATTAGAGTCGAGAAAATTTTAGAATTAGTCGATGAATTGAATAGATGTTGATGATTAGTCGTTAGTTAGAATCGATGTTGACACAGGTAAATATCCTTTATTTTCTACACCTCAAAGCGAGGACGAACTGAATTGAAGTGAGTGTAGAATGGAGGAAATATGGGTGCAGCATCAAAAATACAATGTCAACGATAACAAATATGACTGTGAATACGATTATTGAAATATTAGAAATTAGAGGCGAAGTATAAGAGAATATCATTTATTGTCTACAATGCAATGTGATGACAAACTAATAAAAGTTTTGAAGCAAACAGCAATATCTCTACTTCTGCCTGGTAGACAGGTTTTTAATACATGGGCCTGGTTATGACTGGTATATAGGACATTAGTTTTTTCACTTGATGTAACGTTGTTAAAAATTTGTAAAGCGAAGTTGAATCAAAGATTTCTTGTCACATAGGCACAAGATAAATCAACAGGCCAGAAAATCATTGCTTTGGTTTAAAGTTAGTTATAACTGCTGTGACACAATGTCGACCTTAGGTAACGCTGAATCGGCTATATATCTACAATTCCAATGGCAAATGACCATTTGAAGTTTTAAAGGGCACAGGGCATGAAAAAAATATTTATTAATTCTACTCATAGACAGACCGAAGAATAGGTTAAAATTTGCAATTGATTTTTGCGCGATGCAATGCATTAAACTAGCTGATACATTTTTCTCTTTAGAAAATGAAACTTTAAGTATATTTGGAAAATTTAAACTGATAAAAATTAGTTTAGAAACATAGTCTATTTATTTTTTTATATTAATTTGTAATTACTATTTATTCACTTATTTATTTTGTTATTGGAATGAGCTATATTTAAGTATATCTAATTATTTTACTAATTTCCTAATTTCTCTTTGCATGAGCATAGTAAATAACATTAATAATATAATAATAATAACTATAATAATAATAATAAATATAATAATAAATAATAATAATGCAATAATAATAAAAATTATAATTTTTTTTTTTTTAGAGTTTAATATTAATACAATATTTCTATGACATTTCTATAATCTTATGTTGTCTTTTGCTTTTCGAATAAAATCTAAAGATAAAGGAGTATTTAAATAAAATAGTAAATAAATAAATGAGTATTCTGAATAAATTTATAATAGATAATTTTTTTAGTTAATTCGTTAATTTTTAATTTTAATTTATTTTTAATGATAATTTTTAATTAATTAGTTAATTTTTTAAAGTAACTTAACGTATTTGTAAGTTGCTTAAGTTACATACTTGAAAAATATGCATATTTAATAAGCATTTAAAATATCAATAGCTTTCGTAACTTTGTAATTGTGAATTATTTGAAACAAATCACTGTTGATAATTGACCGAGTATTCTATTTTAAGGGATAATTATACTTATCTTATTCGTAAGGTTTATTGATCTTCAGGCAAACAAATTTCATTAAATTCTTATACGGATCTTTACCGTATAGCCATGTGGTTATTAAATCATTATTTTAAATAACGTGTATTAGTGTATTGGAACACGTTCATTACGCATCATCAAATACTTAACACAGACAAACCGAGCGTTTCGTCAATGTTCTTGTTGCCGAAGAAAAATATTGGAGATGTTTTGTTTAATTATTTTCCTCATGGGTCAAAGTGATTTAATCGCTATCATAATATATTTAGCATTGCTGTCTGTTGGAATATTAATAAAGAGCAAAATCTATCTGTAGAGGTAATTGCTGAATGCTTGTACTACTGTGCCCAAAAAGTAAGACCAATTATTATTATTTTAAAAACTCTTTATTTATTCTTACAAATTTATTTCATCGCCTTTAAAGTATTCCCCTCCGGACACAATGCACTTAAAGGCTCGTGCTCACCAAGGCGACAAGATGCAAGCGACCAAAATTTGACCTCACCGCGGTCGCCTGAAACCGGTTTGCAGTTCGCCGCGTGGAGTAGTCCAACTTTCAACTCCAAGCGGTTTTTCACTATGCGTAATGCTATTTCTGACGTTTCGCTGTGAAGGGGTCGAAAAAATTTGGTCGCTTGCCTCTTGCATCTTCACGTCTCTCGCCTCGGTGGGAACGTGCCAACTTTTTTTTCCAATCCTCAATGCGTGCTAAAAACTCATTGGCCGGCGTGCGGCGATTCACGTTGAATATCTTCAACCGACTCAAAACGGTGTCCCCGGAGTGGTCTTTTGAGCTTTAGGGAATAGCCAGAAACCGCACCAATCAGGCGATACGGTGGTTGTGGATCAATATGGGTTTCATTTTTGGCGAAAAACTCACGAAGAATCTATGCACTGTGAGCTGGTTGTCTTTCCATAACTGTGGTCTCTTTTTGCGAATAGCTTCACGCAAACGACGTATAACACACAAATGCTATTCCTTGTTGACAGTTTGGCCCGGCGAAAGGAATTCATAATGATACACACAGCAATCGAAGAAAACAGTCAACATAATCTTCATTTTTGACAGACTTTGGCGTGCTCTTTTCGTTCTTGCCTCACCTTTGTCTTTTCAATTTTTTTCAATTTCAAGAATTCAATTTTTTTTTTTCTTTTTCAGGTTTCTACGACTGTTTGGCTATGCGAGACGCTAAAATTGATTCCGGCGATTTTTGAAATGTCTGAATTAACTGAGCGAAGATCTTGCATTTAATTTTGTTTGCGTATGAAAGTTACAGAAGGCTTTCTGTGAGCATTCCTATACCGGAAAGAAATATTGAGAAGTGACATAAACAGTTCAAAGAAGGCCGAGAACGCGTTGAAGACGAAGAGCCTTGTCGTCGACCATCAACCTCAACCTACGAAGCTCACGTCCAAAAAATTAAAGATTTGGCTGCTTCCAAACCGTCTATTTAAAATTAGAGACTTTGCTGATGATGTTGGAAATTCAAAACGATCGGTCAATTCCATTTTGGGCCTCAAACGCGTCTAATCTCGATTGGTACCGAAAACATTCAGTGCGCCAGCTCACACAGACTTTTCCGCCAAAAATGAAACCCATATCGATCCACAAACACCGTATTCACCTGATTTAGCACTGTGCGATTTCTGACTATTCTCCAAACTCAAAGAACCACTCCGGGGACACCGTTTTAAGTCGATTGAAAAGACTTAATCGCCTCGCTTTAAAGGCCATCCCTTCCGATGAATTTTTAGTATGCATTGAGGATTGGAAAAAAAGTTGGCATAGATGCATTGTGTCCGGTGGGGATTAATTTGTAGGAGATGACATAAATTTCGGAGAATAAATATAGAGTTATAAAAAAAAAATTGTTCGTAGTTTTTGGGCGCAGTAGTATTTACTTTTTTCTGTAGTCTTTGTGCATTTTTGTAATTTGTTGTTTCGCCCATATATATATATATATATATATATATATATATATATATATATTAAGGAATGATTATCTTTTTGTTTGATAAAAAAATTGATAACATTTTATGAGATTTTATTATTTTAAAAATACAAATATTTTAAGTAAATAAAATATGTTTCTTTTTAAAATCTCATTCTGACGCTTAACCTGTTGGTTATGTAACTACAAATATATTCTCAACATTCAGCGAATAAAAATTTGCTTTATTTTCAGTGAATATTGCGTATGCATTATATTTATATTATTTTTAGAAATGTAGTGTGGCTTTGGTCCAAAGAATTTTCTGAAAGAGTTATTGTGATTGTAAGACCGAAAAATTTTAAGCTCCTTATTTCAGATAATCCAATTTGCGTAAAACACAGAAAACCTTTATAACGATCAAAGAATATGTGACAAGTTCGCATTGTATACCTACATCTTTAAGAAATAATACATTAGAGTTATCACCACTTTTTATGTTTTTAAAACGTTCTTATCATAAAAGTGTGATAAGAGCAGAAAATTTTGGTGAATAAATTTTAGTTTATTAATGATTCTCGATTGTATGTATAAGTATGTGATAATATTTGAAAATTCTCTATGGTAGTAAGGTCTTTAAGTTATTTACTTTTATCTGTAAAAGTAAAATAAATAGTTAATATAAAATGATACTAATTATTAAGTTTTTCTCACCAGTTCGAAATTAGTATGCATAATTTAAATTTTATTTAATGCATTTTAATAATATATTTTGTTATTGACAATTTATATAATAATTATTTTGTATTTTAATACCATTTATAATTTACTTACTATATAAATCAAATATATAAAAAATATGTTTCATTATTAACAATTTATGCAGTTATTAATATGTTGTTATGTAATGTAATTTATGATATTTTTATTATTTTATTTATTTATTTTTGAAATTCTCTTTTGTTATGATAAAAAGTTGTATGACTTTGATATTTGAAGTATTAAATTTTTAAAAAAGGATGTACTTCCTAATACTTTACCTCTGGGATTATAATATTCGATAAAATACATCAATTGTAATATATTTTTAAAATGCAATGTCTATTTAAGATGTAATATATATTTTTCAAATGCAATATATATTTAATAAACCAATAAATTTATAAATTACTGGTAATTCGTTTATAAATTTGTAAATTAATGTAATATATATTTAATAAACCAACGTATTTAAGAAAAATTCATTTTCATTTAAAATATTTTTGAATCTGTGTTTGAAAATTTTACTTTTTTTTCTCTCTGTTAATTATTGTTATATCTGTTGTTTGTCATCTAACTTACAATAAAAATGTATAATTTATGTTTTTAAAAATGTTTAATTTATTTATTTATAATATTTTATTAGAAAGAGTCTTTCAAGATTTCAATGAAATTATGGAATAAGCATACATAATATATATTTATTATATTTTCATCTTATGTACATCAATTACTATCATATATAAGCATGTTAGACAATTTTTAAAAAGTTTTTACTATTTTTAGAAAATATTACAAAAAATGTATGTAATGGATACTTTTTATTAGATAATGTTTGAATTGTAAACACAAACTAACTTTATTAACGTAATGGATTTTGAATCAGATGTGAAAGGTTATTTTAAATGTTTCAAATTTATTGGCATATCATTTTATGACCAAAATCCTACTGAAGTTGTTACCCTGAATTACTATTTTGAGAAATATTTTATTGCCTTCTTGGGAATTTTGTTTTGTGTACTTGATTTATACAATATTGTGTTCTGTTTTATATGCTTGCCAAAAAATAATATTGCATTTATTCTTATAAATTCAGCAATAACTGTTGCGTTGATGAGTTTAAGATTATCCATTGTCTTGAAAAAATCTAAAATTATCATACTCTTGTCAAATCTTAGTTGTTTTGTACAAGGTTGTCAAAAAAACAAGCCATATGTTGCTAAGAAAAAGAAAAGAGTATCAAAGTGGATTATAAGAACGAGCTATGTCTTATTTTTTATTGCTCTATTATATGGAATACTTTTTAAATACTCAAAAGAGATTAAACAGAATATTGAATCAGAATTATCAAAATCTTTATCAATTAATATTACAGTCCATAATTTAATTCTAGTTGGTTTAATGGGGACGATATATACTCTTTGGTTTTTCACAACGTCTATGTTATGCATGGATTTCATCAAATTTGTGTACAAATCTTATGAAAATGCATTGACGCAGAGACTGTTAGAACTATACGATATATTAAGTTTAAATATTTCCTTTCAAAATATTTCAAAGGCTGTCGATACGATTTCAAAAGCTTATCAAATGCATCAAAATATTGAAGAAGTCATGTCGATCAGTGCATTCTTTGCCTATGTGCTTGTTTTTGTCAACTTTCTCAGTTTTTTCATGCTCAATACGACAGATTTTTCAAGCATCCAACTTGTCTTGAGTTTGCCGATATTTATCATAGGGTTCTTATGGACAGCATCATATTTTGTGAAGTTGACATTAACTGGTTCGAAACTTGTCGACATTTGCGTAATGTGGCAGCAATTGCAAATGAAACTTGTGAAAGATTGTGCCAAAATGTACCAGTCAACAAGCACTGAGGAGTTTAAATATTTCCTAGTGTTTATCAAAGGTTCGAAATTAGATCTCGAATTTACTGGTGGCGGAATGTTCCAGCTAGATAGAAGTCTTCTCTTGACAATGAGCTCAGCAATTGTGTCTTATAGTGTCCTCGCTGTTACATTTTAAAGAGAGATCTAAATGTGTAGAATTTCACTAATTTGAATGAGTTGTTTTATATATATGTAAATTAAAATTTAATTAAATGGTTTGTTAATAAAAATTGGTTGTTCCATTTTTAGAGTGTTTAAATTATTCATAAAAGAACATTAAGATATTAAAATAAAAAAAAACGAATATTTAATTTGATTGACTGATTAATTCAAAAATTTTATTGCATTTTTTAGAATTCATATTTAATAAATTTTGTAAATTCCGTAAATATTTTAATATAGTTCTAATATGCAACCTAATATTGTTCAAATATTTTAAAAATTGTGCAGTTGAAAAAAATGCAACTATTTAAAAATTAATAATTACATTAATAAAGTCATTAAAATTATAAATTTTCTTCCAATCTTAAATGAATATATAATGAATGTCGAGTCTAAGTATATTATGTTTAATTAAATTTTTAAAAGATTACTTCATTAATTAATGATAAACTTTGCATAAAAATATTTCAAATATATTTTCAAACAAAAAATACCATAAAAATCCAATGCTTAAATTTATATGTAGTTAAATTTTCTATAAACTTTTCTGATTTTTCTGAATAATATCACAAAATTCTCTTCAAATTTTGATATTCAGCAGCAGAGTTATGAATATTGATGTTATTTTCACTTTTCTTATTTTTTATGAGCAGTTTAGGAACTGCTGATCTTGATGAGTACTATCAATTTTCTTATTTTGTATGAGCAGTTTACGAACTATTAGTCTTAATGGGTACTATGTATGAACTATAATGGGTTTTGTATGAACAGTTTACGAAATGTCCTGGGTATTATCAAACCTTTTATTTTGTCTAAGCAGCTTATGAACTATTAGTCTTGATAGGAGTATCAATCTTCTTATTTTGTTTAAACAGTTGATGAACTTTTCTTCTTGGACACTATCAAAGCTTTTATTTTATATAAGCAATTTACGAATTGTTGGTCTTTAATAGGTAAAAATTAGCCTTTTAATTTTGTCAAAACAGTTTACGAACTGTTCGTCTAGATCGGTGTTATCATTCTTCTTATGTCTAAACAGTTTACAAATATCCTGTATGTTGCAAAGCTAAACAGAGCTATAAAAATGTTCAATAAATGAAATCAAATAACGGATTCACTTAATATTAATGGTAACAATATTACAATGAAAATAGTTCTGTGATAAGTTTTATATTCTTAAAAAAATTAACCTTACATTCTCTAAGATTTCATGACAGAAACTAAACAATTAATCTAAAAAAAATAATGGAAAAATGGAAAATATGGGTTTGCATTGTATGAAGACAACTTTTCATTTACTTAATATTCATCTATGAATAATAAGCTCAATCCTTTAACTTTTTAAAAAAATGAATTAATTAAATAAAAATGCCCATATATTCTAAACTGCTTTAATTCTAAACTCATATATTCTAAACTTTATGAATAATAAATAATCCATCTGTATATAATATCAAATGAATAATAAACTTTACATTCATTTCATTGAATGAAGACATCTTTTCGCGAACGTAGAACGGCAAACTACATATGTGAATATTAACATATTTTGCACATTTATTGCTTTTCACATTTTTCTTAGTTATGTTTCTGAATTTTTATCAATATAAAATTGATTAAAATTGATGATTGATTTTGAATTGTTATCATTTTTGAATAATAAACTTAATTTCTTTATTTATTAAAAAATAAATTAATTAAATAATAATACTCATATATTCTATGAATAATAAATAATCCATAAATAAATAATATCAAATGAATAATAAACTTTACATTCATTTAATTAAATTAATATATGTTTACACCAGCATAGAATGCCAAATTATATATGTGAATATTAAAATAGTTTGTAGATTTATTGCTTTTCCACATCTTTCTGTGTTATGCTACTGAATTGTTATCAATATATTATTAAATAATATTAAACAAAAATTAAATAATTTTTTTTTTACTTTGTGATATTAAGAATGATCAAGCTCTAGGATCAAAAACAATTCTACTTTTAGATACGTTGCCTTTTTGAGGAAATTTGCATTTTAGTTAGCTAGTCTTAAATGTAGAATAATTAGCAAATATATTGATATCACTTTTGAATATGATGTAGTTGTCGTTTTTTTTTTTTTTTTTTGTGTTCGAGTAAAATTATTGGGAAAAACTGATAAGAAAAAAAACATTGAGGAATTAAAAATAGTGAATATCAAAATAATATGGTTGAACTAGGTAATTTTTTGCCCGGATAGCTCATTCGGTAGAGCGTTAGGCTTTTAACATATTTGGGTTCGCAGAAGATCTACCTCCCCGTGGTGCACCTGGTAACACTTTTTAGTGGCTAAAAGATCTGCAACTTGGCATTATTGTTAGATTAATGAACTCTGTTTCAGCCTGTTTTGTTGTATTTGTTGTATTATTTTGTTGTTGTTGTATGTTGTATGTTTTTGTTTTTTTCGTTGTTCTTTTTTTGCTGTAACTGTTCATAATCTGCCATTGGAAATAAAAAAAAATAAATAAAACTAGGTAATTTTGATTAATTTGCATAAACAAATTCTTTTCTAAAATATTTTTGCCCTATTTCTCCTCCTAATTGCGGAGAATTCTTAAAGAAAGACTTGGAAATGTGCTCTAGGAATGCACGATATTGCGTGACATTTCTTCTGATACCGTTTTCTAAGGAAATGTTAAACAAACAAACCTGACATTAAGTTAAACATAAGGAAATGAATCTGTAAACGAAATCAAAAATAGAAAACAAACAATGATTTATTTTGAGTTTTTAATTTCCTAATTTTTTTGACAAAAATTAAATTTCAAAATTTATTTCGAGTAAATAAAAAAAATATTATAAATAATTATTTATCGTACTGATTACTATTATATTATTATTAATTTTTTATCAAGTTTTATATTATTTAATGCTCATTTTATTATATCAATTAATTATTATAATCAATTAACCAAGAAAAATAGCAAATAAAAATTTCTTTGATTGAAACTTGCAAGTTTAAAAAAATATTTAAACTATAAAAATGCAACTTTTGAATTTTTCTTCTCAAGCAAATGCATTTTAGTTAATTAATCCTAAATGCAGGATAATTATCAAAAATGGCGACATCACTTTTGAATATGATGATGATTTTGAATATGATTATGAATATAATGATGATTTTGAATATGTTTATGAATATAATGATGATTTTGAATATGATGATGAATATGATAATTTTGAATTTGATTATGAACATGATGATGATTTCGAATATGACACTTATGTTTACTTCAAGTTAAAAAAGTTGCTTTAGAGGTTCATTACAGATTTTTAATGGATTATGACGATATCTCTTTTGATCATCTTTAAAATTTAAATTTTTTTTTACGCATGATATTTAAAAAGTTTTTTAATCTCCTTAAATTAATTTGTTTGCTGCTACAGTACATCGAACTACTTTGTCATTCATGTAAACCACTATCAGAAGGACGATTGTGAGATTGCTTTTTGGGAAAACATTTAGTGGTAATTTTTCTATGTGTCATATGAGAATAATCTGTGAAAATCTTAGCTTAAAAATAGTGACAGCAATATATACTACCAACGGATATTAAACAGTTATCATGCATGTTAACAGTACACGCTATTGCTATGATAAGGAAATTAATCAAATTTTTTAAAAAAATTATCGCCTCCTAAAAAATGCATTTTATGTACTTTCTTGCGTACTTATTTAGAATCTCATAATTTTTTTTAAAATTTTTAACGGACATAGAAATGAATTTTCAATATTAAAACTTTCTAAAACATCTTCAACCTTTCTTTTATATATCAAATCGTAATTTTGATATGGAATAAAAAATTAGGGAAACTATGTTATAGAATAATGTTATACATTATAATGTTGACTCAATTCTTTTTTTATCCCACTTGGTAGACAGCAACGTCTACCTATATTCTGAAACAAGAGCTATTTTCTTTTTTACAGGGGTTGTGTTGTCAGCCCAACAGTTTACAATTATATTAGACCGGGATCTACGGTTTAAAGTGAATTCCGAACCACTACAAACATCCATGACAAGGCAGGAACCCGAATTAAATATACACGATGTTTTTAAATTTAAACATACAATGTTTAAAATTAAACGAATTACAATTAAATATGCTACAGTATATTTAAGTTTTAAGATGAACTGTATTAATTATACGTTTGCATTATGACAGGCATAACTGTAGTGGCGAACTCGTGTCTCGTTCGGTTACCAAAAGGCGTTCCAAGGGTCACCATGTGGAGGCGAGACACCCCTCCCCCCTCCAAAGGCCAAAAATGAACCGTCCTTAATCTTTTAAATTTGTCTACACAACTTAAGTAAGTTGCCTTTTTATAGGTTCTCAGTCTGCTATTTTGGTTGTTGCTTCACATACAATAAGTGATTCCTACTAAGTGAAGGAAAGTTATATGCTTTTTAATCAAGCAATTTCTACTGGCTGAAAAATTTTTCTTAGTGGATTCCTAGACACTGCATCATTGCAGGATATAAAAAGCTGAAGTCCTTGCAAAAAATGAATGCCATTTGCAACAACCAAATTTTACTACTACTTGTGATGAGTAAAGTATGGAGTTCATTATTGTACTCCCCCTCCCCCCATGGACACTTTATCGCTTGGTTTTTACTGCAAATTTTAGACTTTTGGCTGGTTTTTACAAGGACACCTTTGCCGTATCGGCGTGGTCAATATTTCTGACTATGTCCTGTGTTCTTCAGGCACTTTTATGGATTTTACACATTTGACAATTTTCTCTGCGCTCTCTTTTAAGAACCGTTTTCCAAATAACTTTTGGTAGCCTGAAGGCCAATTGGGTAGCGCTCTGGCCTTTGGTACCATAAGCGCTTCAGGTTCGAATCATCGCAGTAGCCTGGATGTTTGTCAGAGGTTTGGAAGCCAAGTTAAACTGTAGGTCCCGGTTTAATTAGCCGAAAGTGTACACAGCAGAGTGACAAATCAAACCAGGCAACTTTTATAACAAGGATGGTTTTTTATTGGGCTGCCAGTGGATTCATGGCCGATATGGCCTCCACTTCGACTTGTGGATAAAAAGAATTATAGTTTTTAAAAATTTATTCAATTAATTGGCGAAATCAGAAACAGGACAGAACCAATACACAATTTAACTTCAACTAACAAAAACTCAGTGATTTTACAATATATATAGATTGAGAGAAAATTAAAATAAGGATATTTTGTTTCTAATTATTTATTTTTTAAAATTTAATTTTAATTCATTTTTCCTTTAAATTGTAAGTTTCTTTAATTAGTAATGAAGGTTTCCGTGTCTTAACTTCCCTAAATAGCAGAAGTAAAATTTTTTTATTTTCAACTTCGATTAACAAATTTAAAACGATACCGGAAAATGCATTAAATGTTTCCTCCTCAGTTACAAATCGGATATCTTAATGACTTTAAAAACGAAACTAAATTGAAGTTTAATCGCTTGTAAGCGTTACTTTAAAACAAATGATATTATGGGAAGAAAAAAAAAATTTTTTATACATCCATTGATCATTTGTAATCATTACGTATCTGTTTCCTTTTAGAAGAGAAGTTACAACACAAAACTAATTTTTGTTTCTGTTTCTTGTGAAAAAAAAAATAAACATGACTTTTATTTTCCTTCCGATGATATCTATGAATAGATAGTTTATTATTATACAGTGTGGATAAAGGTAGAAATCGGTTCGATTTGGGATGATTGATAAAACAAAAATATCCAGTATTTTCACTAAACAAGGAACTTTTCTGTGCAAATTTTTTTGTTTTCGTAACGCTCTGTGACTCATTGCGTGTTTTGCCAAAAGCTGTTTGTCAAATACGCTGAAAAAGAAAAGTTTTTATTTTTTATTTTTTTGATAAAAAAAAAAAAGGGAAACAAAGTAAATTTAAAATTATTTTTCGTGTTCTGTCTCCTGTCGTGTATATAATTACAGGATGTGCGTCTGGGTATATATATTAAGCAGCGAACAGTCTTTGGAAATCATAACTTGGTACGAATTCGGTGGTTTGTGGTCTCACATTCTGTTCTGACTTAGGTGAGTAACTAATCAATCCATTTTACTCTGAACTAACTGAAGATTTTTTAAATTTCAATTGAGCCTTATTAGTAGAAAAAAAAATAAGCACTCTTTAAGAAATTTTCTTTGTAAAATGCGTAAAAATTTTATATATCATTTTGCTTTTACAAACGGATGCCAATTTTTTTTCTAATGATATTATTTTAGATGGTTTACAAATTTCCAGTTACGAAGGTTAAACAGTTATTCGATGTTAATAAATAGCAGTTATTTGATGGTTTACAAATAGTAATAACGATGGTTAAGCAATTATTCAATGTTAATAAATAGCATTTATTCGATGGTTTACGAATAGAAGCTACTTGATTGTTCACAAATAACTGGTACTTGATGGTTTACAAATATAAGTTACTTGATGGTTTACAAATAGCAGTTATTCCATGTTAACAAATAGCAGCTACTTGATGGTTTACAACTAGCAGCTACTTGATGGTTTACAACTAGCAGTTATTCCATGTTAACAAATAGCAGCTACTTAATGGTTTACAAATAACAGTTACTTGATGATTTACAAATAGCATTTATTCCATGTTAACAAATAGCAGTTACTCGGTGATTTACAAATAGCATTTATTTATCGTAAATAACTCTTGATGATTGTTTATCGTAAATGAAACTTCATTATTTTTACTGTAAATAACTAACAATATTTTCGATATAAACGATAGGTTTTATTCATAATAATTTTAACAACAATTTATTTTTTTTATTTTAATTTCAATATTAACAATATCATTTTTGTAAAAGAAGTTTTACATGTAGTTTATTAGTAGATATTTTTTAATGAAATTATATAAAATTAAAAGCATTGCTTTTCTTTCAATGAAAAAAATGTTGTAATGCTCTGTTTTCATTTATTGTGTTTTGATTGAGAATTTAACTTTATAACTACCAAATATGTATGTATATTGCTGAAAGATCAAGTTTGTATCAAGATTTTTATCACATTGTATCAAGATTTTTAATTATTTCCTACTTAAATTTTTATTAGCTGTATTTTCCTGTTCATCCACTTTAAATCATAGGTCCCAGTCTAATATGACTGCGTAGAGTTGGATGTATGGCTGACAGCCCTACCTCTTAAAAAGAAAACATATCCTGTTTCGGAATCTGTTAGTAGGCAGACGGCCATGGTCTAACATGGTCATGGAGTTAGTTAGATGTTTACTATATTGTATCGTTTTTCTCAATGATATACCATAGCAACATAGCTCGGGATGGTTTTGAAACCTGTGAAATGCGCATTATCAATTATAATATAGGAATAAAAACCGCTCATGTTTTTGGAATTGGTCCAACAGGGACTGTAATGCAGAGGAGTTAGTTACTTAGTTATGTTTTCATATTACCTTTGTTAACTATATTTTATCTTTTTTCAACGATATACTATACAACACAGTGCCGGAAAAACCACTGAAATACTTATTATCAATTATTGTGTAGGAATTTAAACTAATTAAGAATAAACCATTCATGCTCTTGGAATAAAATCTTTGCTTTATTGCTTTTAAATAATTTAAATTTTACTTCAAATAAAGATTGCTCTTAGATTAATTTTTATTTAATTTAATTTTTTGCATTGCAATAAAAATCATAAAATGTTAAAAGAAAATAAGGGTTCTGGTGGTATAAACATTTAAAAATCTAAATATGCTGAATATAATCTAGATACTTATTTGAACTAAACTCAAACTGTTAAATTAAAATATCGGATATTCTATTAATCTTAATATATTTTATATAGTTAGAAATATAGTTTTATTTCAAGCCAGTGGAAATAATAGATATTTTACATTTATTTAGATACATTATTTTAAAGGATATTTTACATTTATTTGGATATATTATTTTAATGGATATTTTACATTTATTTGTATATATTATTTTAATGGATATTTTACATTTAATTTTACATATTATTTTACATTTTAAGTGGAAAGATTTATTTCCATGGCACAATGAAAGTAAAGGAAAAAAAATATATACAATTATAACATTTATAGTAAGATAATTTATGATTTTAAGGAGAAAATTTTCATTTAATTTCAAACCATTTTCATTAATTTTTTTCAAAATTTTTTGTATCAGAAATAAAAAAAAACATTTTGTAATAAATTGACGTGTACTCAACAGATGCACTTAACTGAATAAATAGTTATAATTCTAAATTTAAACTGAAAATTGTTTTGAGCAATCCGTATGCATATGTATAAAGATCTTTTAATTTCCTGTGTACCATAAAATTGGCAGAACTTTGCAATGAATTGAGGTATAATTTATTCAATATATCGTATTTGAGTCTACATTTTTGAATGTTTATATTTTCTCTCAATTCAATCCAATTTCTCATTAGGAAAAATGATCGGCTTTCAAATGGAGTTTTAGTGAATGTTATTGTTAGTCATTGAATATTATTTAAAGTTCTCTGTAGTCTTGATTTAAAGACCGAGTTATCAACTTTTTTTAAAAGGTGTTAGAAATTTACTGCAACAAATTTATTCCATTTCAATGTATTTTAATTTCACAGTAAAATTTAAATTATTTTTCATGCTATTGGATTATAGGTAGATTTCCACGGATTCTAAAATATAATTTTGTAGATTTGAATTAACAGCAGATCAGGCTTCCAATTGGCTGACAATGTACGATTTTAGAATCACGATGAATTTCATCTTATCCTTCATTACGTTTTACTTTTATTTAGTCTTTTAGCGAGCATAAATAAAAAATTTTACAATTTAGAAAATAAGCATTTCTAGTAAAAGTTTCCTCCGTGTAAAATTTGGACACTCACCCCGAAAAATACTGTTCCTGATAATAAAATGAATGTAATGATAATGAAACTACTGTAATGATAACGAAATTAGTGCAATGATAATGAAACTAATGTGATGATAATGAAATTAGTGAAATGATAATGAAACTAATGTAATGATAATGAAATTAGTGCAATGATAAATTAATGTAATGACAATGAAATAATGTAATGATAATAATGATAATGAAACTAATGTAATGATATGGAAATTAATGTTATGATAACGAAATTAATGTATAACGAAATTAATGTACCATTAAGCAAACAAAGTTGTTTCCATTTTATTTATATTTTTTATACATCACAATGAAGCTTTTTTTTAAATCTGATAATGCTTTTTAATAATTAATTTAAGACTAGCATGATATTGTATATATATATTACATCGATGATAGCATAATATCTATTTATATTAATCATTTATATCTTTTATAATTTCTTGAGGGGGAATGAATGTGCCTATTTGTAAAACCTCAAGTATCGCGCTATATTTGTTTATGTTTACTTTTTATATTTCTTAATGCAAGAATCTTAGATTTTAATGTTAATTGTTGAGAATGAGAGTCACTTACCACTGAAGTTGAAATTTGCATTTCTGTAATAAAAATTGATATTTTAAAAAAAATATATATTTTACAATTTCAAATAAAATAATCGTCTGAAATTGATGACATAATCTAAACACGTTTAATATTTCTTCTGTTCTTATTTAAATACAAAATATCAAATAGTATCTTTAATGTAATTTAGCAATTTTTGTGATACTTGATTCACATGATTTCACATCAATTATATCATTTTCTGTTCCATTAATCTAGGCTTCTTTGTGTATATTCAATTTTCAATCCTAGATTTGAATCAAATCATTTGGGATTAGGGTTATGTACGATGCAGCTAGCAGACCACCACCTAAACGGATAAATCTCTTGTTGAAATGTAACAGATAACTTAAAATTTAGCAAATATTCGTCCGATATCTAACTTATATATAATAAGCCTGTAGCAATCGCCATCAGATCAAATTAAAATAATTTTATAATATTAATTTAATGTAATTTAACTGTTTGTGTAAAACTTGGATCACATTGGGATTTCACATCAATGAAATAGCCGATGAAGAAGGTTATTAGTTGAATTAATAAATTGGTAACTGGATAGGTGTGAAAGGGCTGAAACGAAATCTTTAAATACCAATGTCTAGGGAGTAAGTTTAGATTTTTTGATTCACAATGTTTTCTTGAATGGATAAATTGAGGAATTTGTTAGAAACTCTTGTTCATGAAATATTTAACTTGGAGGAATTTAAATGCCTCATGAATTAATGTGTTCCTCGTAAATCACAATGCATCTGGGGCTTGCTTATTGATAAGATTTTATTGAACTTCGTGGTATTTTAAATGATAGTTGGCAGCATGTTTAAAGGATAGTTGCATTAATATTATAAAATTATCAATTACACAGAGAATGCCTAGGCAGTAATCAATCAAAGCAGGGAATTTAAAATTTATATTTTGTTCATATTTCTCTTTGCTGAACAACTTAATGTTAGTATGTACAGTTTACTGGTATCTAAGCTTTTGTTTGATGCATAGAAGGTGAACTGATACAAGATTATATACAGATATTTCGCTTCGGTGTTCCAAAAGATGAAGTAGTCCTGTACACAGATATTTAGTTTATTATCTATTTAATAATAGCTTCAGTTTTCTACCTTCTTGTACCTTCATTTTTTGGGTGATTTTTTTTTTCGTTTAGTTAGCCAAATGTTAATAGCCGAAAGGTGCCGTCTATTTATACTATTAGTGCAAGGTATCTGAAATTTTTGGTCTCGGACAGGAGAGCTCCGCCACCTGCCAAGAAGACAGGGTTTCGTTGTGTATAGTTATGTTAATTTAGTTGGATAGTTTATGTTAATTGATTAGTTTATGTTAATTACAGTTTAATACAGATGCATTATAAGATATACACTCAAGAGCCAAAACATTATGACCACCCCTACATTTTGCAATGAACTCGCCTGGATGACGTGCAAGGCGCGTGATCAGGTGGAAGTGGTATTTAACTGGTATTAAGTGGTGGTATTAATCCATGCCAAGGCGGGTTGAAGCTGTGTTGCGCGCCAAATGTGGGCCAACTCGTTATTGGCAGGTGGACATAATGTTTTGGCTCTTGAGTGTAGATTAATTCAGATGCATTATCAAGCTCACACTTCATTGTGAAATATGGAGGTTTTAGTGCTTATGATTATTCAAATCACTTTACTTTCTGTCATCTAGTACTAGAGGCAAAGTGGAATTGTGCCTTCAGTTGGGGCTCTAATGCCTTACAAAATAAAGACTAATCCTTTTGAATAAATTTCAGATCTATTCTACTAAAAAAATCATGAAATTCACCGTGTCAACTTTCCTCGTCGTACTCGTACTCGCAACCGTCCTGTTGTCTTCGATATCGGAAGGCATGCACCTAGGGGGAGGAGGAGGAGGAGGAGGATCAGTGTCTGAAATCCTGGTGGCCGGAATCATTGCCAAATTATTGTCAGAACATCACCACAAATGCCACTAATAGGTAAATAAAACATATTCTTTTTGGATTTTTTTTTTTTTTTAATTTATAAAATCCTTGTTCATATGTTAGAAATCTTTATTAAATACAATAAAATATCATAATTCGATTCAAAATAGGTTGGTTTTTCATCCAAAAGTAACTTCTCATTAAAAAGACCATTCTCTGAAGTTTAAATGGGGCATTATCCCATAAGTTGAAATTTCTGAATCTTTACTTAATTTTATATTTGTATTTAATATGGAACACACTTCCATTTTTTAGCCAAACATTTTTTCTTATAATTTACTTTTTTTGAAATTATTATGACTGGAAATATCCCACTAATGGAATGCGATTGCTTATAAAAGAATGATATTCATAATATTACATATGTTTCTATCATATTCAACTTAATTAATTAATTGTATGAAACGATATTATGTTAGATATAGTGCATTCATTATAGAACTTTAAAAGGAAACTAATCACAATTATGTCACACAAAAATAAACATGTAAGCATGTATATATTTGCATGTAAGCATTGTTACAACATAATGAATGCTAAGTATTCAATAATGTATTTTTATAAACAATCTTAATTAAATATATTTTTTATCCGTTGTTCCACTTATGCATATCATTATCAGTTACCAACTGAGCATTCAGGATAACTGACCAAACATTTATGTGTCATAGGGGATATAACCAAAATAACACATGTTGTACAGCCAGTTGTAAATGGGGATGCTTACATACTGCGCCATTATCACCATTAAGTCTTCCATTAAAAAAAGCAGTGACTGTCATTAATTTGAAACATTGCCTTCAGTATCAAACATGTCCTACAGGTAAATTCAAAACAAATTTAAATAGCTATGTTAAAAAGGGGAGACTTTGCATAAAAACATATTATATAAAGTTATCCTATATAATATACAAAATCTTATTGTTTATTCCTTACAAAAGGTTTCTTAAAGAATTACACTCAAAAACATTCTGGCTTGATTAGACCTTTAAAAACAAATTGTGTTTCATAAATTTCTCACCAAACCTAGTCCTAAGTTATAATCAATTACTAATAAAAATTATAGATTATGCTCACATAATATATCAAGTTAAAAAGAGTTTTGCTGAAAGGAAATATTTTAATTTCTTTTGTGATTTGCATGGGATCTAAGTATTAGAAATACTCCATAGATGGCAGCAGCATCGATACTTAAAATTTGAGGATTTCATAGATAAATTTGTTAAATTAGATTCATTCTGAACTTTATTCATTAAAATGTAACAAAATTGTTTTCTAATTATTCATTCAATAATTTTTTTTTTATTTTTTATTTGCACATAGCAGTGAACTCAGAAATTTTATCAATATTCAAGATTTTGTAATTTTCATAGTTACTAACACATTCATTAATTTATCTCATTTTTTTAACAATTTTTCAAAATAGAAAACAAAAAAATCCATATATTAGAATAATTTATTATGATATATTAAGTTAAATGTTCTAAATAAAATATAAAATAAATGTATGTATAATATGTAAAATAAATTTAAAAAATATAAATATATCTAGCATTTGGATTAATTTATGAATATGATGAGCATGGAGTTTATTTAAAACGAAAATATCAGAACGAAGATCTATGATTTATAAAAACATTTTTTGAAAAAAATAAAAAAAATCTAATAAAAAAATGTAATATAAATTAAATGTAGATTTTCACCTTCCTATAGTTTTATTTTCTAAAACTCACATATATGAAATTTCTTTTATTAATCAAAGATTTATGAATATAATATTAAATTTTTAATTTTTAAATCGAAATTATGGATTTTATATGATTGAAAATTTGTAAATTTGTAAATAGTATTTGATGATTTTTCCCTCAATGCAATTATAAAATTAAAAATTATTTTTTTATTAATATTACCTAATTTAATAAATATTTTGAAACCACGGTGTTAATTGCAGATTTTTTTACAGCTAATTCATACAAAAGATATATTTGTTTCAAGATCATCATTTTATTAAAGCTCAAGACAAGGTTAATAGCAATTTTGAAATCCTGTTTTGTTTCTCAGAAAATATGTGTATATAATAACCATGTAACATATTATGTATTGTAGATATGTATCATCAAATAAATGTTTATTTCTTTTATTTTTATCTCTTTGTAATTAAAATGTTTCATAATTTATTACGAATAGCAAATGAAGAGAAAAAAAACCCTGTTTTAAAAATTCTATATCAATAATTAGTACGCAAATCACAAAAATGGAATTAAAAATTTCCAATAAAAAATATCATGAATAGGAAATTATCACTTAAAGTAAAATTTTCAAATGGACTTTTTGTATGTAATTTTGATTTTTTTTTTTTTTACACATATTCTTCATGGGTATCACAAAGAAAAAAAAAAAGAAATACGTAAGGTGCTTACTGAAAAAATAACATAATGTAAGATTTTTCCCCTTTATAGTTTATCTTAATTAATTTAAAATTTTGATACAATTATTACACCTTACAAAAGCATTAGAACTAAGATATTAGTAAAAGTAATTAGATTATGTAATTATTAGATATTATGTAAAAGTAATTTATCAATGTAAATTTTTCTTTTTTAACATATTATAGCAATACTGGTAAAAATTATGCTATACAATATATATATATATATGCTATATATATAATATACACATATGCTATACAATTATTGATACACAATATTTTACTAACACATTACTAATACTCATACAATATTATTTCTAAAATTATTCGAATTGGCATAGTTTTCTTTAATTGTTTTTACACTTATATTTGTGATTTGAAAACATACATATAATAAATTTTATATCTTTTACATACTCTTCTTAAAGAAACAAATAAGTCAATATTTCATAAATACTCATTAATTCCTTCTTAATGAAATAATTTTTGAACGTATTTCATTTTTAGTCTTAAATGTATTTCTAAAATTAGTTGATTGTGCTGCCATCTATGAATTATATTGGCAACTTCTAAATAAATTTCCTCGTGACATACGAACATTTTTGTTACTAGGATGATTAAAATTTCAAAATTTTCACTATTGGCCAATTATTTATAGAACAAGTTATGGTATTTTAATAATATTAGTTATAAACAATAATATTAGTTTATATAGTAAAAAAAAACCCACTACACAACATTTAAGGTACACATATATCTAAGCTCTTTCTAACATAGAGAATTCATACAAAAATTGATTATAGATTTCTGTTACTATTCATATATTCCTTAAACAGCTCTTACAACGGAAATTCATACAGCAAATCAGGAGTTTATTAACTTGTTTAGAGAAGTCGTTCCTATTTTACAACAATGCTGTTTTCAGGGCCTGGTTGGCTTTACAAGTTGAAGGGACATCATTTCACCTGTCAAGAATGACTTTCCCTATGGATTTAAAATCTAGACATTAAACTGACCTATACATTAAAATCTAGGCAAAAGTCTAGACATTAAAATTTAGACTTAAAACTGTTGTGGTACATAAGAAAAAAATTGGTGCCAAATATGTATCTCAAAATGAAAGAGATTATATGTCATTGTGCACTCTATAATTCCCAGCAGTCAAAGAACCTCTGATTAACATATGGAGGTCTGCAAGCTGATCCAATTTGATGTTTCCCAGATTACATAGCATCTTCTGCAATAGTAGTGGTTTTTTTTATTAAAATTAAAAGGATTGGTAGTGTAGTTTTTTTCTAGATGAATCTACATCAAGAATAAATAATTAGATTTAACTAGGATTCATAAATGAATAGAACAGTCTTCCATTGATGTCTGGTCTAAAGTCGATGTTTACTGTGGAGAGGCAAATGGCTTATCTTTAGCTTTTAAAGATAAGCTATTTTTTAATACAAAGAGCTGATAAGTTTTATCTTTTAAATTTCTCATCCAACATTAGCTATGAAAAAAAAAACTGACTACTGGCAGATTTCGAAGTAGGATATAGTTTCTTTTTAAAGGGTAGAGTTGTCAGCCTTATTCCAAAGCTGTGTCGTCATATTTGACCGGTGCCTACAGTTTAAAATGGATTCCGAACACTACAGACATTCATGTCGAGTCACTCTGGGCCGGGACTCGAACCCGAAACTTGTGGCACCGAGCGATAGTCATTCGCCCATCCGGCCGCCAACATGCACAATTACACGGATATAAGGATATATAGGATAAATAGGATTGTATCGGTACTGTCAATGTATTTAATAATCAACATATAAAAACTAAATTAAAAACAAATTTATTAATCATTAGTGACTCACTTGGGCATGTCTTGCAGAGCAATGTTTTTCGAATGAAAATTTATTATTACAAATAGATAGATGCCTTGACTTTTTTATATCTATCTGATATCTTTATATCTATTTTGTTTTTTGCCCACCAAAAAAAAATCCATTTCTCAAATTTAAGTTGTTGAAAAGGATAATAATAGACGAAATGCTCTTCTTTTCAGTGCAAACAACTCATCATCCACCGGGCGAAAATTCAAAAAGCCCTGGTAAACCCAAAATTTATGTAATCTTCATAATATTTTCTTGACTTAATAATATTCTCTTTTGCACTTGCTGATGTTTTATTCCTTTCGCTAACTTAAAAATAATATCCATGATTCTGTATAAATCTACTGCCATGAATATTTAACACAGAAAATTGCAATTAATACCGAAATTCCAACACACACATTCAAGACAGATTTTAAGTGATAGCATTTATATACGTTTGTGTAATGGTCGTGCAGACTTTCCAAAATGTTTGAGATAAATCAGAACTTCTGGGAAGGGAAAGAACGCCCGATATGGTGGAAATATGCCAGAGAAGAATGAATTCTGGTTTTTGTCAATGCAATGGATCAGAGATGCCAGATATCAATAAATTTGCTTACATTTGGTAATTTGTAAAATTTATAATTAAAATTGTAGTGTAGCTTTAGGATCAAAATATTCAAATATATTGTTATTATATGACAGAAGAGCGACTGAAAGAGGTTTAGCACTTATACACGTATACGTGCAGACATTCCAGAATGTTCTATATAAATCGGAACTTCTCTCAAAGTGCAGAGAATATCAGGTATGGTGGAAGTATGTCATGTATGAAGTGAAGAAGGGCAATAGAGAAAAACAAATTCTGGTTTTGTCAATGCAGCGGATCAGTACTGCCAAATATCCATAAATTTACTCATATTTGTTAATTTGCAAAGTTTGTCATTAAGGTCGCAGTATTATTAGGGTTAAAATACACACATGTATTGTTATTTTATGAGCGGCGGAGGTGAAAGTTATGATTGAAAATTGAGTCGCAAATGATGAAAAGTTGAGAAATGCCGTGTTAAGAAATATCCGTAACAATTTCTTGCCTCTGAAAAGATATATTTGTAATCAAACCATGCTCAAACAATCTCTGCATTTACGAAAAGTCACCTTAAAACCACTTCCTCTACTGATTTCTACTTTTAAGATAAACTTGCGAGTCATTCTCCAATTACCTGAGCAGGAAATTTCGGTGCTTTTCAATTTTAAACACTCCACTACACATATCCCGATGTGGGAAACCTCTCTTGAGGAAAGGGAAGAATCAATATTAATGTCACCTCAAGACTTGATTTGATCAATTGCTATAGCAAAAGCAGTGAAGGAAATTTCAAGAAACTGAAAATTGAATTAGTACCAACGTTACGGTTGACAGCATTATAAATGTCATACATCAATTAAAACCATTACCGTTAATTCTATACAAACAAGTTTTTAATAACAAACCTCTTTTAATGATCTATTTAGAGTTGTCTCTTAATTTAAGCTTTAGCTTTATGTATTTCTAGTATCTTACACAATTGAACTTGAGTTGTGTCTGGGATTAATTCTTTGTGAAGAAATTTGTGATTCATACGTATATGAAAAACAGATTTTTTAGTGTTTTTAAAGATCTTATTACAAAATTTTATTCCTTTTTATTGATTTTTCCTCATATGAACACAAATTTTGTCTTTGCCAGTTCTTTGCAGTAAAAACACGATTTTTATTATTTGTTTTCTTTAATTTTGCTGATTTTTAATAATGACTTCACTTATTTACTGGGCTTTTCTTTATTTCACTGGGCTTAGTTCTTTGTAAAGGAGTTTTTAATTCATGAATATTAAAAGAATACTTTAAAAAACAATATTTAAAAATTGTCACAAACTTTTAGTTATAATTTTAATTTTGACTGTTCCCTTAAGGTTTTTTATTTCTAAATGATTAAAAATACAATAATTTTTTTTTTACTTTCAAAAAATTTTTAAACCTTATGATTAACAATATTATAATTCGTAAAAATTTTTAACTTATAAAATTTGTGTAAAATTATGTTTGTACTTAATACAAATACTTTGAGTGAATAAGAGCTAAGAATGTATATAAATCTTTAGATACTATTCTAGTAAACCTCTCAGGCAGTTGGTATCAGGCAGTTTCATTTCCCCAACCACAATGCTTTTCTGATTACATTTCTTAAATGGTAAAAGTGTAAAGTAGTCTAGGGTCGAAGTTCATCTATTGCATAACTTCTTGAAGTATTTGCGGCCTGATAGCCAATTGTCTAGCGCTCTGGCCTTTGGTACCACAGGCTTCAGGTTCGAATCCTGGCGTTGGCATGGATGTTTGTTAGTTGTTTGGAATCCATGTTAAATTGTAGGTTTAGCCTAAAGTGTGCACAAGATGACTGTAGAGTGACAAACCAAACCTCAAACCTCTGGTAAACCTCAATCCTATACCAGTGACAGTAGAAATAAATAAGAGTGAAATAGAGAGCACAAAATTCGATCCATGAAAGACACTGTACTCAAACAGGAGGCATGATAATGATAGGGAAAACTAAATATAGCATATGACAACTTGAAATGTGAGAACGTGTGAAAAAATTATGAGAACTTGAAATGCCCCCTATCCATAATCAGACTGTTTTGTGGAAGTTTTCTGGTTTTTGCTCCCATACGAACGCAAATATTTATAGTTACTTCTAAAAGCCGTCAAAGAAGATTGTTTTTTAGAAAAACGCCTTCTGGAAAGACTTTAGATATAACAAATTGTCATGTCATCATATATTAAAACTACTTTACAATTTATTTCAATTTTTATTTTTTAATTTGAAAATTAATATTAATTAATACAGGTCAGATTTACATATTAGTTTTGAATGTATAATGTATATGTGAAAATGAATGTATGATGTATAATGTATATGTGTGAAAATAAACCTCTTGTAGAATTGCTGAAATCATTGTAAAACCGTTTCTGGTCAGTCCCAATCCGGGACCAAAACTGTCGTTGGTATATTTTTGACATCAAGGATGAGTTAGTAATCTCTTTAGAGAAAAAGCGACTATTAATTGGCTTAGTCCATTATGCGAAAGTTTGTTTTGACTCTGTATGGCCATTTTGGGCATACTTTAGGCTAATTTGACGGGATCTACAATTTAACATGGATTTTCGAACCACTCACAAACATCCATGCCACAACTAACATTCGAACCTGAAGCACCAAAGGCCAGCGCACAGGCCAATTGGCTATCAGGTCGCCATCCATTATGAGAATTTCAAACAGTGACAAACTATTATTTTACATCTATCTAACATATAACTACATCTAACTATTTGACATCTTAGAGAAGTATATTTATGGCAGGGGTGAATTATCTCAAATTAATGAGTAAAGAAAAGCATGTTTATGGACAGAGAAGTGATAAACTGAGTTTCTCCAGATGTCACTTGTGAGGGAGAAATCAGTCCTTGACCTCCGAAAAGGCACGCGGCCTTGCGTGGACTTTATTAGGTGTCGCAAACGCCTTCAGTCAACAGTTGAGTATATAGTACTCTGGGTGTGTTTTAAGGTTGAAATCCAAGTAACAATCACTAAAGGGCGGTATACCTCTTGGATGATAAAAAGTGATGGTGATATCGTAATAAGGAGATCGATGTCGAAAAATATATATAAAAACAGCCGAGTTCGTAAGAAGGCTGATAAATACACAGAAAACTGGAAATTCTGGGAAAAGAAAAGATGCGATAGGATAGAATATAGGAAAGATAAGAGCTAAACACATTATCATTATAGTGAGACTTGAGAAAAGAAAAAAATAGCCGGAAACTTGAAGGTAATCATCGACACACACTCTGAGAAGTATGAGAGAAGGTGTTGAGGCTACCCCTGCCCCGAAAGCCCGAGATGCGATGTCACCCTGAACAGTGACGTCATTTGGACTTGCCGGCCAATACCATCGTCGAAAGAACAGATATCAGATCGTCTTCAACCCCAAATTGCTTAGCAATCCGATTACTCCGGCAGATTATTATTACTGTGAGATATGTAATGAATTTGAAATTCCTTTTGGTATGCAACTAAGCCTGCTATTTCAGGCAGTTTTACTAGGACTGGATTATATCGAATTTCCCCATGAAAGTAGAACTTTCATTTCCTTTCTTAAAACATTTGAAATCCTACGATTGTAACATTCTTGATTATATTAATGGTGGTCAATAATAAATCTGTCTGACTTTTGTATTTATTAACATGTAGAGATAATATTATTAGCGTACGTATCTATTTGCTCTAAAAATATAAACTAAATTATTATTTTATCTAAACTCATATTTATTTTACGTCCATGCATTCCTTTTCTAAATAGAGCCTCCAGACGCTTTACAGTCTGTTTTGATAAATATGGCGATGTTGATTTTATAATTAGGTTACTGCGGGTTACAACATAGAAGATTCATTTTAATAATGTAATAGTGGTACCAATGGGATAATGCAGCATGTAGGGTTTTATTTATTTATTTTGTGTGTGAATTAGGTTGTTTGTGTAGGTATGTTTTTAGGATTTATTGGATATCAACACAACCATATGGAACATAAAATATATATGATACTCGTAAAATATATGAAATATGTACCAGAATTCGTAAAGGATATACGTAAAATATGTGAAAGAAATATTTTGTCTGATATATATTGGTATTTCATTATGCAAATATGCATAATTTATGTCTTTTCATTTATACAAATGATAACTCAATGCATTATTACAAATTTGGTTTCAACTAATTGCATTATTTTATATTCATATTTTTTTAATGGAATCAATTATTTCCTTTCTTGAAATTTTCGGTATCTGGGCACACATTATCTAAGTATTAGATTTCATGATTTATTAATTCTGACTTAAAATCATCATTAATCCAGTCCTTCTTTTGTAAGTATTGTCCTCCATCGACAACTGTTCCCTTATATGCCCTCCTTTTCGATAGTTGAAAACTTTGTAAATATTCGTATTCGATAGTTGCCCAACTCATCCTCTATATGTAATGAGGCATATTTATATTTGACATGACGAGTCGTCAAGTCTCGGTACAATGCAACGAGACCGGATGATGAGACGCATGTACTCAGCATAGGAGACTTTCAGAGAGTGCGCCGTGGTGTTGTTTATTTCTAATCGAAACACGACACAAAGCATAGTATTCATTCAATCGAAAAATAATTAATTTATAGGCATGTAAGCATAATTACAATGCAAAACGTTGCAAAGGTTTTCAAAATGTTTTGATCATATTATAGTATATACTATATTATAAAAATGTAAATGAATAAAATGTTTCTTTTAATTACAATTTTTTTTTTTTTTTTTTTTTTTTTTACAATTTATCTGAGTCTTTCTTTTTAGTTATAAAAGTTGATGATTTTAGTAGATGGAATTTATCCAAATAATATTAATAGCTGAACTTTTCTCAAACGTTTCATATACATTGAACCTTTTATAAAAAAACAAAAAACAAAAATATTAATAATATTATTTTAATTATTATAAATATAAATAAAATAAAATATTTTTTAGTAAAGGTGCCATATATTAAGTAAAAGACCCTTAGTTAAGTAAAAGGCTTTTCAAATTAAAATTCATTTTTTTTTAATATAAGCTAAAATATAGAATTATTTAATTTTATATTACTTATAATATTCATTTTAAAATTAAATTTCCCTTGGAACTATGTTTTAATCAACAGAAGATTTATAGGTTTTTTTTCATATAATAAACTATATTGTCATAAATTTAAAAAGGTCTATACATCTTTGTCAAAAACAGTCATAAATAGTTACTGGCAAACCATTACAATACTGAACGTAAGGTTATATATATATATATATATATATATATATAAGCGTGTACTCGAATGCATATATGTTCGTATTCAATTTGCTTTCATCTGCGTTTTAATAATTCCATAAATAACTCTTTATCTTTATATTTTTTTTGTCCTTTAATTTCATTATTTTTTAAATTACTTTCGTATGCAAATGTTCAGTTATGCATCAACTGATGTAACCAGAAGAAATCTTGGCCATTTCCTCCTTTATGTAAATCGTACGTTTTATCATATCCGGTCCAAGTGCTCCGAAGCATTAAGCAAAAAGAACCGTCTTTTACGAGATTTAGCAAACTAAGCCTATCCAAACAACGGAAAAGATTCCAAAATGATGTCTGATGGCTGCATTTCTATTCAATGCAGGTATTTAATCATTTCGTCTCATTAGGAGCATTTTTAAAACTCAATTAGCATTTTTAAGCACACAAAAGGAAATAAGTATGCTTTTTAGAGACTAGAGTAAACTTTTGATAAAGTAATTGATTTTCCTTATTAGTTTAGTTTAAATAACTGAATAAATTAGCATTTAATTTTAGAGATTTGACATCCTTTCATCTTCTCTTCAATAAAGAACGTAAATAAGTATAATCTTTTCAAATATTGAAGTCAAAATGCTATTACATTTTAAGCTATTCACTTACAAAGCAATGAAGCTAAAAGCTATGACAATTTAAGCTGTTCACTTACAAAATAGGGAAGCCAAACGCTATTATGATTATTAAATTATCGATCAAATTTTTATTTGTTATATATTGTCAACACTAATTATTATTTATAAAATAAAAATTCAGTAAGTCTATAAAAAATATAAATTGTCCTCAAATTAAACAGTTTAAAATTATTTAAAGAAATATATTTGTGAGATCTTGAAAAATATATATTTTTTTATTTGCAATATCAGATTTATCTATTAAATTTGAAAGTAAAAAATTTCATATAAATTTAAATTTGAAGTTTATTTGATTACAAAGTAAATAATTAATAATCAAACTCATAAATCAAGAGCTATTATTTTTTATATATTCTAATCAATCTAATAGCTTTTATTTAAATTTGGTTACCTATAGGCTAAACCAATTTTGTTTATATTCCTTTTTTTCAATTAAAATGCATCAGATGAAATAATTGTATTGTATTAAAACTAATGATTACTGATTTGCAATAAAAGGAAATAAAAATAATCAAATATTCCCCTACAAGCTCACTACGAATAATCTTATTATGTGTCAACATGATGTTGTCTTGGTTAGAGGTCCGTGAAGTCTCTAAAAAAAGTGAAGCCATAAAAAGTAAAGCTAAGAGTATAAGAGTATAAGAGTATAAGTTATTATTTAAAGCAGATTAATCTCCATGCTTAACACGAGAAAATTTCATTTCAAAAACGTTTATTTAAAATAAACGCTGATTTTCACGTTATTTCATTCATATATATTTTAAACAGGCATGAAATATGTGTTGCTAAATATAGTGATTGACCTCTATCAAGTCACGTGCACTATAATTCCTTTTGAATTGTCTGGCTTTCAAAATATAAACATATTATTTTTGAAACAATAACCTGTAGTTATGCTTATAAACTAAGTACTATTAGTTTATGTTTATAAGATAATCTTTAATTAAACCATCACTTACCAGGCTTTTCTGTCTGAATTGGGCTGTGATTCTAGTAATATTTGACAATTGTTTCTTCATAAAATTCTAGAATTATTAAATTTTGTTATATTCCTGTCACTATTAAATTTGATAATTGTTGTTAGATTCTGCACTTTAGGGTTCTGATTTCGCCCAAATGCAATCACCCAAACAATAGTATTTTGTAACCACTGCTGTCATTTTATTTGTTTAGGAAGGGAATTGGCCTAAACAGCAAGGGAAAAGATCACCAAATAAACAAACAGAAACCTAAAGTACAGAAATCCTGCTCTTGTAATATTCTTACCAGTTGCTTCATTAAAATTTGGGTTATTTAATATTGGTATACACCCATGTGTATTCGTCCAGCTAAGTATGTTCGCACATAATATAAATAGAAATTCGTGTGAAGATTTCAGTTTTTAACAGTATTCATATATCTCCTCATTTTTTATTTAAAAATCACTGAAAATATGTCTTTTTTTATAATTTTATAATCTGTTACCAACTGATAATCAAGAAATTTACAATTTTTAGGTATAATTTTTTATGTAATTGGAAATTTGGAGTAGTTATTAAGAACAATTCAATAAGCAATATTAAACAATTTGACGATATATTTTAAGTTATCAACAAATCAATAAATATTATTGATTTGAATTGATTAAAGTGCTTTTCAGTTTCTAAAACAGAATTTTGTGTTTATTATTCTATCATCTTTTTATTTTGTTTTGTAAAAAAGAATGAACATCATTCGAACATCATTGAACATCATCATTTCATCATTGAACATCATTATTTCATCATTGAACATCATCATTTCATCATTGAACATCATTATTTCATCATTGAACATCATTCGAACATCATCATAATTTTTATGTTGAAATAAAAAACCAATTTTAAAATTAGACCGATTTGAAAGAAGTTATTCTCATTATCTTACGTACTTAACATTCAAAATAATACACTTATATGCAAAACTCTATGGAATTGTGAATAATCCCCCCCCGCAAAAAAATTCAGAATTAATTTAATTTAATTCAATGAATGAAATAAATATGACTGATATAATATATTTAATAATGACTGAAATAAATATAACTGATATAATATATTTAATAATGACTGAAATAAATATGTTAAAATAAAAATAAGATACTTTCATATTAAATCTTGTAAGGAAAAGTCATATCCACCTAGTTACAAGTTAATATATATAATTCTAGTTCTGGTTCCATTAATTATTTGCAGACGACAAAACAACAAATTCGAACATCTATCTGTGTCTTTATTTTGTTTAATTGAATTACAATAAATATTTAATTTAATTAAAATGATAACTAAACATGTTTTTTACGAAAAGAAAAAAATGTTTATGAATGTTTTCTGAAAAAGTTTTTAAAATTTAAAATGATTTTTTATATAATTAATTAGAGTTATCATTCTAATTGTAACCGTAACTTTAAAAAAATTACTTAGAAAAATTCTTTGTCATTATTATTTTTTATCTTTTCGTTTTCAGATATTTGAGATATAAAAAAAAGGCATTTTAATTAAAAATATTGTCAAAATTTTTTCGAAGTTTAATAAAAAAATGCTAATTAAAATTAATTATTCAAAATTGTATTTTTTTTTTATTCAGCAGCGTATAGATAAAAATAAATAATTTTATAAAAATAGACCATAAATTACATTCAATTATAAATATTTATTAAAAATAGTACTAATATAAATATTTATTACTACTAATATAAATATTTATTACTACTAATATAAATATTTATTAAAAATGATAAATAAGTTTATTAGATTGTAAATGAAAAAATTATATCTTTTAATTATTTATTATTGAATTATTTGGTTGTTGATTTTTTTATTATTAATATTTCATTTATTTATTTTATTTTTGGGGACATGAATTCGGCTTTAGAGATCATACAGTTTATTTGTTGTATTTTCGTTAGTTTATCCAAAATTAACAAATGTTACCCTTTTCTTTTACTCTAAATAATGTAGAGTGTTAAAAGGAAAAATAGGGTTAATTATGATGGGCCTAAGTTATGCAACAAATAATTATTCAATTTTTAGTTACATACCTTCAAACAATAGTAAAATAAAAAAAAAAGATGTGAATTCAACCCCATAGTAGAATTCTTGGCCATTATTGAGGAAGTTTAGTCAGTATAAAGAGGGCGCTGATATAAAAAGTGTTGCCATATTTACAAAAGGAATGGCTACAAGAATATTTTAATATTTTCTGACGATAACTTGTTGCCATGCATTAAGGGAAATAGAGTAGAATTAAAATGAAAAGAAAAGCTTAAATTTTTTTAAACAAATTAATAGTTTTCCATATAATACTAATTATTTCATTGTTTAAAATGGCTTTAACGAATATTATGATGATCCATTTCTCATTGTCTGAAGATCATGCAACTCAATAAATTAATATGACTCACTAAAATTTTTGTTGAGATTAGTCCATTTGATCTTTCAATGATAGGTTTGAATTTAAAACGAGGTATTTAAATTTCCGTGAGGATTTTAAAATTAAAATCCTTGCTATTTTTACTTCTCTGTCATGCATGACAGCATTTTGATATAGGTAAAATTTGTTAAGCTGTATCGATAAAGATTATTAATTATTTTAATTTTTACAATCTGCAAGCTTTAACGAGTGCCATTAAAGAGATTTTTATTTTGAAATTCTTTCTACATTGTTTGTCAAAGATATTCAGTTCAAAGAATTGTCATTGTCAACTGTGGCAAATTGTAACAATTCAAATTGTTTTATTCTTTAAATTATGGATGTTTTAAATATTTCATAGGATTCATAATGTCTCCAAATAGATGTAATCATACTTTCCTCAAAGATATCACACAGCAGTTATTTTCCGAGAAAATATTCTTCGTGTGAAATTTTTTTACCGATTTATTGATTAGAAAATATTTTATTAAATGTAAATATCACATTGTAATTAAATATTTATGTTTTTTTTCGCTGTAAAAAAGCAACTTTATGGTGACTGATTACGTCTTTGACATAGTTTTGTTTTACAGTGATAAAATTATTATTATTATTATTATTATTATTAAAATTATATATTATTATTATTATTATTATAAAATTATTATTTAATAATAATAATAATTATATAATTTAGAATGAATATACTGTACTACTGTGCCCAAAAAGTAAGAGCAGTTTTCAATTTAGATTTCCCGGTCATATGATATTTCAAATTTTATTTTTTTAGGTTGTTGGCTCTGTCCTTGACATCTGTGATCAAAATATTCATTAGTGCTTGAGTTACGCTTGGCTTTGTGAGATGCTAAAACTGATTCCTGCGATTTTTGAAATGTCTCTTCAATCAACTCAAAACGGTGTCCCCGGAATGGTCTTTTGAGTTTAGAGAATAGCCAGAAGTCGCACGATGCTAAATCAGGTGAATACGGTGATTGTGGAACGATATGGGTTTCATCTTTGGGGAAAAAGTCACGAAGAATCAATGCAGTGTGAGCTCAGTGTTCGGTGTTTTCTGTACCAATCAAGACCCCTTTTGAAATTCCAACATCATCAGCAAGGTCTCTAATTGTAAATCGATGGTTTGTCAAGCTCCAAATCTTTAATTTCTTGGACGTGAGCTTTGTCGGTTGAGGTTGGTGGTCGACCAGAGGGTTCCTCGTCTTCAACGCTTTCCCTGCCTTCTTTGAACTGTTTTTACCACTTCTAAACATTTCTTTTCGATATAGGAATTCTCACCGAATGCCTTCTGCAGCATTCTATACGTTTCCGCAAACAAAATTTAATGCTAGTTCTTCGCTCAATTCATTCAGACATTTCAAAAATCGCCGGAAATCAGATTTAGAGTCTCACAAAACCTGGCATAACTCAAGCACTAATGAATATTTTAACATTAAATTTCACATAAATGTCAAAGACAGTGCCAACAATCTAAAAAAAAAAAAAGTTAAATACCATATGCCTGGGTAATTTAAATTGAAAACTCCTTACTTTTTGGACACAGTAGTATATGCTGTATATGCATTCCATCTCATACAGTTCATGCATTGTTGAGCATTATTAACTCTTAATTTGAACACTTTTCCATTATTATTTAACATTATTGAATAGATAGTTCTTTAATCTTTAAATAACAAAATATGTTTAGTTGAAAACTCTTGAGTACATAGAACTTTCCCTATATCCATCATAAACTATGGATATATATCTTATTTAATTAATAATCAGAAATTAATAAAAACAGATTTAATATCAAAATATTAAAAATATTTATATATTAAATTTATTAATGAAGTTCACTATTTAATTTACAAACTATTAAACATTAAATTCTCGAATTCACTTTCAAAAATGTTAAAATTCACTAGCACAAGGCATGCTTTGCAATGTTTACCAAATTTAAACTGCTCAAGCTCATATTGAATATTAATAAAGTTTCAAATATATTGTTGGGAAAATGTATTGTATTATATTATATCATGAAAACCGTAGCCTAACATTTTTTATATATGTTTTTTTTTATGTTTATGATAAGTTCAACTTTAAAACAATATATTTGCATTTTCATAAAGATTTTAAATTAACATCCTTACTTTCTTTTCTGTCGTGCCTGACAGTATTCTTATATACTGTATGTAAATTTCTTTAAGCTGAATGTGAAAATTATTAATTACTATTTTTCTTTTATTATCTGTAAGCCTTAACAAGTACCATTAACTACATTTGTATTTTGAGCTTCTTGCTACATTATTTGATTCAGCTCAAAGTGTTAAATATTGTCAACTGTAACAATAAATATATATATATTCTTTAATTCTGTTAGTTGAAAAGTCTGGAGGAATTTCATCTTACATCTTAATACGCAGAACCTTTCCCACTTCTATAATAAATATTGGCTATTTTTTATTTAAGTAATTGTCAGAAATTAATAAAACTAATTTATTATCATTGTGATATAAATTAGCTGATAAAGTTCACTATTTGATTTACAAACTATTAAACATTAAATTTTCCTGTTCACTTTCAAAAATGTTAAAATTCACCAACGCAAGACATGCTTTGCAATGTTTGCCAAATTTGAACTGTTCAAGTCCATACTGAATATTAATAAAATTTCAAATATATTGCTGTGAAGGCGTATTATTATATCATGAATAACATACCTATTTTTTTTTGTTTTATATGTTTTTAATATTTAAGATACGTTTGACTTTAAAACGAGATATTAAACTTTCCATGAAGAATTTTAACTATTTTTACTTTTCTGTCGTACATGACCGCATAAAGTTCTTTAAGCTGTATCATTGAAGATTATTAATTATTTTTTTCTGTGTTATCTACAGACCTTAACAAACACTTAGCAAACACTGACAAACACTTAGACAGTTGTCTTGGATTTCTTAAGGCAAGCGCTGCACCGACGTTACTCGCTTAGCACTACCCATGAGATGTGTGTAGCTTGAATATAAGCTACGGACGCGGAGCAACAATATTCCGCAATGCTCATGTTAGTTACCTGTTACTACCTGACCTACCTACCGTTTAAAGTGGATTCCGAACCACTACAAACATCCATGGCACCGGCGGGATTCGAACACGAAACCCGTGGTACCCAGGGCCACAGCGCTAGTAACTCGGCCGTTCAGGCCCCGCCTTAACAAGTGTCATTAACTAGATTTGTATTTTGAACTTCTTACTACATTATCTGTCAAAGATATTCAGCTCCAAGTCTTAAATATTGTCAACTGTAACAAATTTGTGTAAGTATTCAAATTTTATTCCTTGCACAAATATGAGCAATAATAATAAATCTGTAACATTATATTAGGGTTAATTGGTCTACTTTCATTGAAATAAAAATTGCAAAAGAAAAAGTTGTTTGGAAAATTAATTATGAATTGTAATCTTTTACTCAATCTGCCAGTAGACAGACGCCCTTGGCCCACCATGGGGCTGTTGCGCAAATGAAGAAGAAAAAGAACGATTCGAATGATTGAATGCTGTGAATGCCTTTTTCTGAAGACATTCACAGCATTCAATTTATATTTCACTTTCAATAATATCCGTCGTTTATTAATATTTTAGTGATAATATGACAAGATACATGTAAGATACATGTTGTTCATAATACAATTTTATACGCATACAATGACAAATACATGTTGTTTTGTTGTTGTTTCTTATCCCACTTGGCTGGCCAAGCCCACAAGCCCATATGGACTCATGATTGAAGGGGAAGGAAGCAGCTTCTGTTGTGATGGAGCACCCGTAGGTAGAAGCCTGACTTTTGCTCCGTGACGCTCTTAAGGCTCGTTCCCACCGAGGCGAGAGACGTGAAGATGCAAGAGGCAAGCGACCAAATTTTTTCGACCCCTTCACAGCGAAACGTCAGAAATAGCATTACGCATAGTGAAAAACCGCTTGGAGTTGAAAGTTGGGCTACTCCACGCGGCGAACTGCAAACCGGTTTCAGGCGACCGCGGTGAGGTCAAATTTTGGTCGCTTGCATCTTGTCGCCTTGGTGAGCACGAGCCTTTACAGTCATAGAAGACCGGGACCTACGGCTTAAAGTGGATTCCGAACCACTACCAACATCCATGGCACCGCCGGGATTCGAACCCGAAACCTGTGGCACCGAGCGCCAGAGCGCTTGACACTCGGCCATTCAGGTCCCAAATTTGCCAACGGCACGCAGTGTTCCCAGGTGGTCACCCACCCAAGTACTGACCGCGCCCAATGGCAAATACATAATATGGTTTTATAACTTACCATCTTAAGTCAATTAGATCATGACACACTCTATCTCCGATAAGCAGAGTTCACGCTCAGTTCAAAAATTTGAAATATGTTGTGACTAGTTTTAAATGTTACTAGTTTTTAAAAATTTGCCTAGGTACTTTTGCGCATCCGTTTTGTTTCTGTTTAGAATTATTTGAATGCCTGCCGGCATAAAGGTTTTTATATTGCAATTAAATTTGTCCTAGAATCTACATTTTTTGTGTTTTGTCTAATCAGTGAAAAAAATTGTGGAACAGTTTTGAAATTATGTCATCAAAAAAGAACGAATTTAAAGAAATACGTTTAAATAAAAAAAATTTCAGTTGCTTGTTAGGGAATGAAACAGAACATTTTCGTATTAAATTTTTAAACATGAGAAATTTAGTTTATGAAGTGTATAATAAGAATTTATATAAATGTGATATTGTAAACTGTTCAAAAGTTTTCAAAAAATTTGAAGAGAATTTTAAAAATTTGTAACCTTAACATGTCATCCAAAATGGAAAATAATAATATAATAAAATGGTCAATTTCTAGAAACATTTTTAAAGACTAGAAACTAACGAATCTCCCAGACAATTTCTTTATAATTTTGAAACTAACATCAAAATTATAAACAAATACAAATTTTAATTGAAATAGCAGATGGAGAAAGCCATTTTCAAACTATCCTGTTTGTCAGGAGGTATAAGGTTACTATATTTTAATGATCATTTTTCTGATTAATAAAATAAGTATTTGTTATATTTCTGATTAATAAAATATGTATTATTTTGACAGGAATTTGATCATAATTGAAAATTGTCCCAAATTGTTTACTACACACAAATTTTCACAAGGTAACTTCGGTCTATTGTGTTACATACAAAAAATATCTCATATATACATTAAAATTCTAGTGCAAATTTAAAGAGATTTCAAATGTTTTTATTATTAGCATTTCTTTTAAAATGGAATAAGGAGAAAAAGCTCAAAACCTATTTCTAAATACATGATTTTGAAAATATCAAAAGTTTAAAAAAAATTCCAATTTTGAAAACTTCTTCTTAAAAAAACGTCATTTTATTTCATTTGTAGACAGTATTAATCAATATTATCACTATTTTACTAATAGAATATTAACTGAAACTTTTTGTTACATAAAAACAACATACTGCATACAAACGCAAAAGTTTTATAAGACAAACTTTACTACTACATACAAATTTTCTTAAGGTTCTACTAAGTAGCAGGTCAAAATATCGGAAACACACAAAATTTAACACATTGCCAATTTATGTTATAATCTAAGATATAACATAACCATGCATATTTAGATTTATCTGGAAGTTGTATTTCAATGAGAAATTTAAATAAGGAAAATACAATCATAAATTTTTTTGCCAATTTTTTTTATCCAGTTAGAAACGTGAATCTTACCTTAAATCTATGTATAAATAAATAGATTTTTTTTTTCAAAAACACAATTCCTTTATTACCTTGAAATTTTTCTTTATTTCATTTAAAATTTTGTTAAAAATTATTGTATATTGGCCATAATATGAATAAATATTGCATATCATCGCTGTAGTGTTCGAATAATTTGAAAAAAACTTCTCCTCGGAATTTTAAAAAGAATTCCAAGAATAGCAAAGCCAGATTTATACCTTTTTTCATTTGGTCATTTATGTTTTTGGCCAGAAAAATATTGCAAAATTTTCGCAATTTTTTTATTTTGTTAAAGCATTTAAATGATTTTGCTTCAAAAAAAGAAAAAAAATTGTATCCTTTTATTATAATATATACACTGAAGTGACAAAAGTCGTGGGATACCTCTTAATATCGTGTCGGCCCTCCTTTCGCCCGGCGAAATGCAGCAATTTGACGTGGCATGGACTCAACAAGTCGTTGGAAGTCTTCTGCATGAATATTGAGCCATGCTGTCTCGATAGATGTCCATAATTGTGAAAGCGTTGATGGTGCAGGATTTTGGGCACGGACAGACCTCTCCATGATGTCCCATAAATGCTCGATAGGATTCATGTCGGGCGATCTAGGTGGCCAGATCATTCGTTGGAATTGTCCAGAATGTTCTTCAAACCAATCGCGAACAGTTCTGGCCCGGTGACATGGCGCATTGTCATCCATAAAAATCCCATCGTTGTTTGGATACATGAAGTCCATGAATGGCTGCAAGTGAACTCCAAGTAGCTGAACATAAGCATTTCCAGTCAATGTTCGGCCCAGTCGCACCAGAGGACCAAGTCCATGCCATGAAAAAACAGCCCACACCATTACGGAGCCACCACCAGCTTGAACAGTGCCTTGCGGACAGTTTGGGTCCATGGCTTCGTGGGGTCTGCGCCACACTCGAACCCTACCATCAGCTCTTACCAACTCAAATCGTGACTCATCGGACCAGGCCACGGCTTTCCATTCATCTAGGGACTAACCGATATGCTCACGTGCCCACGAGAGTCGCTGCAAGCGATGTCGTTTTGTCAAAAGGCACTCGAGTCGGTCTTCTGCTGGAATAGCCCAAGAAAGCCAAATTTCTCCGCACAGTTCTAACAGACAAGTCCCTTGTACGTCCCACATTGATTTCTGCGGTTATTTGACGCAGTGTTGCTTGTCTGTTAGAATTTACGACTCTTTGAACGTCGCCGGTCTCGGTCGTTAAGTGCAGGCGGTCGACCACTGCGCTGTCCATGGTGGGATGTTATGCCTGAAATTTCATACTCTCGGCACACTCTTGACACAGTGGATCTGGGAATGCTGAATTCCCTAACGATTTCCGAAATGGCATGACCCATGCGTCTAGCTCCAACTAACATTCCGCGTTCAAAGTCTGTTAATTCCCGTCGTGCGGTCATCATCACGTCAAAACCTCTTCACATGAATAACTTGAACAGAAATGAAAGCTCTGCGAAAGCACTGCGCATTTATACCTGTTCTACGCGATGCTACTGCCATCTGAAAATTTGCATATTGCTATCCCATGACTTTTGTCACTTCAGTGTATATATATATATATATATTCATTTGTTATAAATGTGCAAAAAGTTTCATATGAGTCATAATAAAAAATATATGCGAATTAATAAATTGACTAATAAACATTTGTTAAACCTTATTAGCTAAGTATAAAAATTAAAGCACTAATTATTGAGGAATATCGTGCAGTATTTTGTTAATGTGCTGTTTTCTATATTACTTAACTACAAAACATTAAACATTTTTCTAGTTTTCTTAAATTTTGAAAAATTGCAGTGAACTATAATAATTTCTGTATTATAATTTATCGAATGGTAATTTTATAATTAAAAGTTTTTTCTTAAATTTAATCAATTTATTTTATTATTATAGTTATTTTTTTACCCTCAACTTTTCACTGGGACTGAAATATATAGCCCTGGATACTGGGGTGAACTGTGATGTAAAGTTTATAATAATTATGACAATTTCTTATTCAAGAAAACAAAAAACCCTAATAATGGCGAAACTGTCGAATTTTGTATTGCGTCTTTTTTCTAAAGTGATTATCTATTATAAATAAGAAATTTTGCGTTAATATTATATTTTTAAATAATATTTTTTATCTGAAACCGAGAATCAGATAATGAGAAAGAAAAAAAGATAATGAAAAAGAAGAATATTATAATTAAAACGTGCAAAAATGCTAATTAAAAATTTAGTAATTTTTAGTTATATTTTTTAAATGATAATTTTTATCTGAAACCGAGAATCAGATAATGAGAAAGGAAATAAAAGATAATGAAAAAGAAGAAAACTATTATAATTAAAACGTGCAAAAATGCTAATTAAGAATTTAGTAATTTTTGGTAATTATCATATTTTTAAATAATATTTTTTTATCTGAAACCTATTTTTTATTTTATCTGTAAGTATCTTATTTTTTATGTACACAAAAATAAGATACTTACACAAGTTTATTATTCTAAATATAATTTATAAAAAATGTCGATAAAGAAGCATGTCTCTTTAAAAAATATTAAATGAATTTTTGTTCATTAAGTTATAATATTTTCAAAAAACTGCAATAATATTATAGCTAAAAAAAGTTTAGATGGCGAATTTTTCTTACTTGCATTTCTCCTTGTAATTGCTTTGCTTTTTGCACAGATAAATTTTTTTTTTATTTATATTTTTTTTTATCATTAATGTCTTTCGAACAAAAAATACAAACACTTCGATTAAGACTTATCTTATATCAAGATACAATTTAAGGAAACAACTAAATCGTTTTTCTAAAAAAATGTTATCAAATTGCTTTTGATACGAAATCACAAAATAGAATTATATCAGCGATATCCTTTTATTAAATACACAATTTACATTTGAAATTCTACTCGCAGTTGCCAAAATAAGGAAAGAAATTGTTAGAATAATTCAAGTAATGAATAAATCCATCCGCATATTCTAGGAAATGTTACTAAGTCCTGCAAAAACTACATCAAGCGTGAGTTTATAGAACAAATACGAGTCATACTAGAGCCCGTTGGGGCATTATCTATTTTTGTCAATCTCATTAACAAATCTGTGATCAATCGATCATGGAATTGTTGTTTTTGTTTTGTTCTTTTGTTCTCTTAAATAGGGGCGGGGCTTCGGAGATTAATAGCGGGAAAAAAGGAAACCTGCTTTTTTTTTTCTCTTGGCGAAATTTAGTGAAAAGGTAAATGTTAATTCCTTCTATGGTTGGTCGAGGATATTTCTTTGGCTTATAAAAAGGTTGATTCGATACAGTCCTTCAGTCAGTTTGTGTCTCAGTTCTTTAAGAAGCATTTTGGATTCCTCCAACAGTAAGTAAATTAAAGTGTGATCCATAGTATGGGGTTAAGCGACATTTACTAAATTTACTATTTTTTTTTTAATTTTAAAAGAAACTGTTTTTATAAATAATGTGTGCTTAATTTAAAACAATAGACAAATTTATGTCTTCCTCAAGAAATAAAATTTATATATTGCTAATAATTTAAATATAATTAAAAACAGTAACATTATTTTGCAATATTTGCTTAGAAATTCTTAACCTTAAGCAGTGCTCTTTCATATTAAAATTAAAAGCTAAGATACATTTGATTTTTTAATGAAAATACTTACTAATAAAAGTATTATAACTATTAAGATACATATTTATAAATTACAGAACTAGTTATAATTATAATTTAAATTAATTTTTGGTCTAAAACAGAATAATCAAATTTTTATTCATATAGATATAAAAAATATTTGTAGTAAAAATAAAAATTCGTTCAAAAAGTTTTTATTAAGTTTTTTTAAAATCAAAAACAGAATAATATGTATATTTACATGAATATGAAATATATTTGTCATAAAAAAAAGATTCGCTCAGAAAGATTTAAAAAGTTAAATTAATGAAGCAATATATATTATTATTATTATTAAAAAACTTTGTATTAAATTTTTTTAAAATCAAAAACAGAATTATCAAATGTTTATTGATATGTGCAGGAAAAATATTCGCAGTTAAAAAAAAGATTTGTTCACAAAATGAAAATGAAATATACCAGAAAGATTTGTTTTGTAAAAAATATTTTTTCAACAATAGCTTACCGATGTACTCAAAAATTAATACAAAAATACAAATACCGGCATTAACTCGCGAAAAGTAATAAAACACTGCATATTCGAAGTAGTTTGTAATATACAATGTAACATATCTATATGTAACAAAATAGTATGTAGTATAGTAACATAGTAATTTTATGTAATATAGTAATGTGTAATATAGTAATATGTAATATAATAGTATGCAATATGTAATATTTGATTTAATATTAAAACATGTTAAAATATTATCCTTAAAAATGATGTGTCTGTAAAAAATGCAGAAAAGCAATATTACTTTTATACAAAATGCAAAAATGTTGTTATTCTTCTGTTCAAATATGCACTGAAATTGTTTATAATAGTTTATTCAATAATGCAGAAATGTTATTGATATAACTTAGAAAATTTTCGATAAAAATCGATAATTATTTTAAATTTCTTAATGCATTTTGAATAATACTTTTATTTGGAGGAGAGATACCTTTAAATGCAATATCTAATTAAAAAATTAATTAACTTAAAATTAATAACCTAGCATTTTTTTAAATTTTAAGCATTTTGTAAAAATATATATAAATAATACTGTAAAAATTTTAAAAATTTTACTGTGCAATATAATTTTTTTTTAAAAAAGATGGCTGTTATTATATTAACTGCGATTTTGTATAACTATTTCCCTAAATTAATACTGTTAACTGAAATCGAATAATAAAACTAAAAATAATATTTGAAAAATTTAATAAAATAAATTAATAAAATTAATAGAAGTTAATAAAATAATTTTTAAATAAATCATATAACATAGATAACTAACCATATCCAACTCACTGTATCAAAGTTTGTAATATACTTTGAAAATAGTGCAGATTTTGTTTTATATAATTCAAGCATTAAATGAAAAATCTTCATTAAAAACTTTTAATTTTTAACTGGTTTTAATCGATTGCGACCTAACAAATTATTAAAATATTTAGAAATATATAATAAATATTTCATATAATTTTTTAATTATTTATTTATTTCAAAAGTGAAGTATTTATCTGAATATCCTAAATGTATTTTAATACAAAAATGGTTTCTGAGATGTTAAATTAATTTTAAAAAATCTGTAAAATTATAAATTATAGAATCAATATTGGAGAGTTTTTATGCTTGGTGTGCAATTATTTCCCAATATTTTAAATAACATTATATGTCTTTTAAAATTCCTTTTTTTTTTTAAATCTTTTTATTTATTTCCTTCAATAATAATAAAACTGCAAAATATTTTATTTTAAAGGAATTTTTTCAATTTGTATTGGATAACAAATATTTTATCATTCAATTTAAGAAATTAATACGAGTATATTAATAAATTGATAAAACTACATCATAGGTTTATGCTTAGTAAATATAGCTTCTAGATATTTCCATTTTGTAGATTGACTGCAAATATTTTACCTAATTTAAGCTATAAAAATAACTGTAGGATTAAATTGACAAATATTCATTACAGATTTACGCAAAGGTGTTGTAGTTTTAGTTATTTTATTTATTTGTTATTCTTTGTTATTTTCAGAATTTCAAGACAAATAACCTTCACATATTCAAATTTCGATGATACTTTCGTGATTTATTTGAATTTCTCAAAAATACTTTACGTTGTATATTTAGAAATTCATTTCACTTAATTCTGCTGCTACTCGTATCGATAGAGATTAGTTCCAAGCTGTCGGTTTCTACCGTAATTTAATACTTTCCTTTTTTTCCTTCATTATTCTAAGCCTTTAAACCATCCCCAGAAGGACTGATTTAGTTTAACTCAATTTATTATATGTATTGTATATTTCGATATATATTTAAACTGTAATGAACACAGTATTGAAGTAATACATTCAATTGGTCTGTAGTATGCTGGCAATAAATATACTATTTGGGATTGTAATTTCAATGAAAGAACACTGATACATAAATTAAGTGATTTTTTTTTACTGCGCGACAAAAAAAAATCTATATAACAAAAACTTAAAATATGTATATTAATTTCTAAAATTTCGCCGATTATTAAGCCTAAAAAAAATCTATATAACAAAAGATTCGAATATGCGTATCAATAAAATTTGCCGATTATTAAGATTAAAAAAATCTATAGAACAAATCCTTCGAATAAGAATATTAATTTCTAAAACTTTGTTGATTACTTAGGTTAAATAATGATAAAAGGAATGAAAACTTCCATTTGAATCTTATTGTTATACTACAAAGGTACAGTTTGTTAATTAGTGAAAAATTTGTTTACTATAATTAGATCTATTTTGCCTGTTCATATTTATTTTGCTGTAAAAATTTATTACGTTCTGTTATGTTACGGACTTCAAAATGTATCACGGCAAAACATTTAAAACTTTTCACAGTATATTTCGTATTAATTCTATGAAAATTTAAATACGAAACATATCGATTTTTATGCAAGCAAATGTGTCAATATTCTAAATAGATGCATTAGCCATTGCAGATCAGCCTGTCAATTTTGGAAATATTATTTAGAATATTTTAAAAATTTGAATTTGCATTTGTTTTTATGTATGCTCCTTTTTTATAATTTTAAAAAAATACTTAGATTTTTATTTTTTATTTTTTATTGATTTTTAAGGATTGATGCGTCATTTTCAAACAAATCAGAACGTACAACGTAAATTTTGATAATGATGGCATATCCATTTGAATGAGAATTATAATAAAATATTACCAGATCTTAAATCGTAAGCAAATGTTTCATGGAATAAATTTTTTTTGCAATATTTTGAAGTTTTGATAAAATTGCAGAAGAGTCGAAGATGTTGTCAGTAAATTTTAGCAATGATCCATTGATGATAACTAAATAAGTATTAGTTTAGTAGAATCGTCGTGTCCAATTTAGACAGATCTACATCAAAATACCAGCAAATAGAGAAGAAGTAATTTTCTCAATATTTTGGAATAAAGTTTGTTTGTAATTTTTTGCAGCTTTATAAAATGGGAAAACAGATGAAAATATTGTTCGTGTCTTAAACTCTGTGCTAAATATTACAATTGTTTTCCATAATTATTATATACTCTGTATTAAACTCTGTGTGCATTTCTGTTGATTTTCAAATAATTTGTTTTATTGCATCTTCTTAAATAGTATCAAATAAAAGTTACTTATTTTGTATTAAATCGTCTTCCTTTATGTTCTCTTCAGAATCCTGCAACAATGAAATTCTGCACCCTCTTCTTCTCTGCCATGTTCGCAGTCCTGTTCCTCAGCTGCGTCTTGCTGGAGGAAGGCAACCTCATGGTGTCCGCCCACCACCATAGGAACGAGAACAACATCATGGAGATCTTGGCAGCTGGACTCGTAGTAAAGCTTCTTCAAGAAATGAACCATCATCATGGCCGATAACCTGTAGATGTTTTCTAGATTCACTGTAAATTTACATACTCTGCTCTTTCAAACTGTAATAAATTTCACTTTTTCTGTTTCACGTTCAGAATTTTTGTGCTTTTTGTTGTAGATGATTTTATCATTTGCTCAATAACAGTATACTATATTCTAAATTGTATATTACTCGGTGAACAGTATTAAATTCATTTAGAAATTAAAATTACGTAATATAATAAATAATATTTACTAATAATTTTGGAAAAGCACTAAAAGTAACATTTTCAAAATTTTAAATTTCGAGAAGAAACATTTATGAGAAAATTGACATCATAGAATTTTATTACTAAAAACCTCTATTCAGAAAGTATAAATTATAAATTAAAAATTTCACAGAAGTTAGTTTTAAAGTTTAATAATAAAATTAAGGAAATTTTATTTATCTTATTTTTCAAACTTTATAAATTCATACTCATGTATCGCATTTAGGACTATATTAATAAAAACAGTTATTCATGATAACATACTAAAGAAGTTATTTATGATAACATAATAAAATCAGTTATTCATGTTAATATAATTTTAAAAAAATTATTCATGATAACATAATAAAAAAGTTATTCATGTCAACATAACAAAAACAGTTATTTATAATAGCGAATAGCATAATGTTATCATAACATATCATAAGGTTACCCTAATATATCATAATGTTATTAAAATATTATAATATTATCATAAAATATCATAATTTAACTATCATGATAACATAGTTCTTATTTCGTGATTTTGTTTTTCAATATCGATATCAATATCGATATTTTTCAATATCGATATCAATATCGATATTTTTCAATATCGATATATATTTACTTCTATTACACCATCCAAAGAATTGTTAATAATAAATGAAATGTAATGTAGAGAATTAAATGTAAATACCTTGAAATATTATATACACATTATATAATAAAAAAAAAACATTATAATATTATTAACAAAACATTAATGTAATGTAAATGTAGAGAATGTATTGTAGACACATGTAATGTAGAGAATTAAATGTAAATACCTTGAAATATTATATACATATTATATAATAAAAAACATTATAATATTATTAACTAAACATTATAATATTATATATATAAAAATATAATATTATAATGTTTTGCTTCCTGAATGTCCTTAAGGTACATGAGGCTTTCCAAATAATACATAAATTACCTATAATAAGAATATGATATAGGAAGTTACATCCATGTTTCTTTTAAAATTAATTATGCACTATGTTAACACATATTTAAATTAATTATTTTCTATGTTATTACATATTAACATTATTATATATTCAATTTGAAAAGATTATTATGTTGTGTTGATGAGAATGTCGTACTTAACAAGCAAAAAAAGATTACTAATTCAAATTTATCAAATTTTCAAATATGAATGCGTTAAAACCAGGCACAGATTATAAATATTAACGGCAAGTAAGAATTTTGAAAAGTCCAAATGTTAATTCTAAATAATAGAGTAAATCTGAATGTTTTAAAATGCTTACACTTTCATTTCTTTATTTGAATTTAAAATTAAGGACTTCGATCTATTTATCATTTTGGAATTCTGGTTACATTAAATGTTTCCTAATGCAATTCTGTTTTTTTTTTTTTTTTTTTTTTCATACAAACATATTAATGAATTTTATTATGACTTATACATTTGCAATCAAATTTTTAAAAAAAATTATAGTACAGTATAATACTGACCCACAATAAATAATCTTATCAACGTTAGCTTAAATAAGCGAGTCAATATAAGCTAAATTAATTAAACTTACTTATCATATGACACCCAGGAAAAATGTTTACTTAACAAGTTATACAAAAATAAATTAATTTCAAATGGCTATGTCTATTCATTTATTTAAAATGTTATGCAATATCAGTTTGAACATTTTTTAAAGCTAAATTATAAATTTTCGAAATATGCAATATTTGTTTTGTATCAGTAATTTAATTAGTATGAATAAAAGCTGGAATGTCAAGATCATAAAAATTTTTATCTGAAATCCCAGTATGTTAATTCTAATGAACAACTGCTTTCTTTCTCGAAACATGAATATAATTAATTATCAATATGATTAATGAACTGTATAAAAAAACTCTTAAAAATCATAAAAATTCGATATTTTAAGCAAATTTTGCTGAATCAATAAGGCACATCAAAGTAAACACAAATTATGAAAAGAAAATATTAGAATTGTTTTTTGTTTTAATTCGAATTAAAATTATTATATAATAGCAATTGTTTGTTTTAAATGCGAAGTACTAACCTGAATTCATTTTTTATATAATAACAGCGAATAAATGTAAAACGTCATGAATTTATATTCTTTTACAGATAAAGTTATAAAATTATATTTTAATTAATTATAAAACTGAAAAAAAAAAGAAAAAAACAGCCAGGTAAAGATTTCAAAGTAAATCTTTCAAAAAATAAAATATCAATTTATTTTTAAAAATTTTTGTTTCAGAAATATTTATAAAATTCAAAGCTTTTGATGTACACAAGTAGCCTATATATGTTAGGTGAATGTGATTAATCGGTGATTATTCATAACCATGGAATTAATCCACTGGTGATTATACATAACCCCTGTTATATGCAGCCGGTGAATATACATAATAATTACCGTTATATGTTGCCGGTAAAAATACACAGTTATATGTTGCTGACGATTATACAAAATCACTGGTAATTATGCATAACTATTTTTTATAAATATTATTAACGATAGATGGCGCAGCCTATGCTGACATCGTAGATACGCAACCGCGTATACATTGGGTCGTAGTACAGTGGATAAAAAAAGTATTGGAAATTGCCTTAATTTATTCATATTGACAAATAAATAAAATGTTATGCAATTTTAGCTGTCGTAATTAAATACAAGACATCTTAGATACATAAAAATAGTAAAAATTTTATTTTAATTTGCATTTTATAAAATTTTTCTTTTTCAAAAACGAAAATTTGCATGTCAAAAAGTATGGCAAAGTTTTAACTGCTATGCAAAATTTTGTTACATTGAAGTCACGTGTTTCGACTGATAAGAAACTCTACCGGTATAAAGTCTGCAAAACTACTCCAAAGTGTCTATGCATTATTTTGCGATTACTGCAGTAAAATGATTTCGAAATCGAAGGAGTTGGACGTTAGCGTTAAAAACACGATTATTAGGCTCAGAAATGAAGGTTTTATTATCGTGCTATAATGTCGGTGCAGTTCAATATAAGTTTATTTACTGTCAGAAGTGTTGCAAAAAGTTCAAGGAAACAGGATCAACGGAAAAATAAGACTAGAAGTGGACATCCTCGAATATTTTCTACAAAGAGTGTGAACGTGTCATTATTAACAAGGTTAAGAAAAACCCTAAAATAAGTGCACCCCCAGATGCTAGAGATGTTGCTTTCACTTCATCAAAAGGCTTTCAGCGTACAGGCTGTACGGAAGATTTAAACGAGAAACGTTAATGGAACAGCTAGAAAGAAACCATTCATCTCGGAAATAAAAGCAGGAATTAATTTCGCAAACTCCCACGCTGATTTATCTGAAGAGTTTTTGAATCACAAGTCAGCTTTTCCGACGAATCAAAGTTTTTTAATTTTCGGCAATGGACACGATATGTAATGGACGTTATATCAAATACTGAATTGGAAAAGCAACAATTAACTGCTACTGTAAAACATGGTGGAGGCAGCGTCTTAGTTTTGGGGCTGTGCGGCAATAATGGAATTTTTTAATAACCTGCATTTTATTGATGGTATTTAGGACAGCATGTACATACATTGAAAAACATTTTGCGCCATAACTTAAAAATCATTGCCCAAAATTTTGGCTTGTGAACATCATTCGTTTTTCAACAAGACAATGACCCCAAGCATACAGCGAATCTCACTCGTGAATGGCTACTCTACAATGCTCCTCGCCAATTAAAAACCCCACCTCAATCGCCTGACATCAATCCAATAGAAAATTTATGACGCCTGCTGGATCTAGAAATCAAGAAAAATAAAATTTCAAGTAAAGACGACCTCAAACGTTTACTCTTGCAAGAGTGGCACAAAATTCCCAACAGTACAACAAAGACCTTAGTTTTCCCTATGACAAATAGATTACAAGCTATTATAGATGCAGAAGGTATGCATACAAAGTACTAAACATATACTGATTTTGTTTTCGCTCATAATTTTGTCAATTTCATATTGTTGCCAATACTTTTTTTATCATGTAAATTTTGGATTTTCTCGTAGATTTTGACTAAAAAAATATTTAAATAAAAATTTTGTTATTTGTTTGTCTTTTCTCCTTCTGTAATCGCTATGTTAAAATAAAATTTGTAAACATACTTTGTTAGCAAATATGATCATTTATAGACAATTGCCAATACTTTTTTTTTTATCCACTGTATATACAATTACTCCTTCAAGTAATTGTATATAGTACGGGCCAATGTAAGCAACGGCCAGAGTGGTGGCTCTCAATAAAAATGTTTGATGATAAATAAAATATATTAAATTAGTTGCAGTTGGCTCTTAACGATAACACACCAGATTAATTACATTTACTTTAACATGCAGTTGTATAAACATATATACAATAATGTTGATTGATGATAAATAAAATATATAAAATTAGTTGTAGCCGGCTTTGAACGATAACACGCCAGATTAATCGCATTTACTTTAACATGCAGTATAAGCATATATACAATAAGGCTTTATTAACTTGAAAGTCGGTGAGTTGGTATTTGATTTATGTGTCGCGAACAGCCCATTAATGGGCAATGAAGTGGACAAAATTGCCTTTCTGAGTAATTGCCTTGCATTTGAGTGTGGCATGTTATAAAAAAAAGTATAACTTCCATCAGGTAGCCTGACTATTGATGCGAGATGCTTTACACATATTGTCAAATTCTTGAACATTCGAATGACGGAAGAATGTAAACGAAAAAACGAACGAAACGTAACAAGATGTTTTTGAAAGCAGTGAATCTAATTGCCAAACTTTACGCTAATTGCATTCTCTACGCTAAATGCGCAAGTATCTGCTGAATCACAAGTCAGCCGTATAGATAGTTGTAAGTTATTTTAATTTAGTGACAATATGTAATTAAGTTATATCATATCATTCGTAGAAAGTAGAAAAGTAGGTATGTCCAAATTCAGTCAAGTTGTGTCAAATAATGGTTATTTTTTAATAAATATTGATTAAAAATTATATATTTTGTTTAGCCAAATATAAGAAAAAAACATTATATAAAACGTTAAAAAATTCAAAAAAAGGTCAGATAAAAATCATCAACAGGTAAAATCAAATATTAATTTATTTGATTATTTTAGAAAATATGTTAAATATAAAAATAGTATCTCTTTCATCATTCTCCTATATTATCTTCAGAAAATTAGGAACCGTTTCTTTTTTTTCGGTTTTCAATTTACATTTTTGGGTTTCTGTAGTAAATTATGGAATTCAATGACTCAAATCTGTTAGCGGTAGGAGATATTTTTGATTTTGTCAGTATTTTTTATTTAATATTTTTGTAAATTTTAAACTTTTTGCGAATGCTGCTATAGAAAACAAAAATTTATCTTTAAAATTGCTTGAAAATTTATGAGGTACATTCTTTGAGATTAATGTTGCAGATTTTTGGCGAGCTGATTTGATAGGACAATTGCATTGAGAAAAGAGATTTAAAGTCTGAATTTTAGAACCATAAATAATAGACATAGAGAGTATATCAGATGCATTAGTTGCCTGTATAGTACACGTCGATTTGGTATTATTTGCTGTGGTAGAAGATTTATCTGTCGGAAGATTATCTACTTTTGGTTAAAGATTTATCTAGAAGGCATATGAGTCATCTGTTTGAGAACCAGTAAATACATAAATAGTTTTAACTCTATCAGATTAAGTGATGGTAGATTTCAGAGCTACTAATTTCTTTCCTTTTGCATGAGAAATGTTTTGACATATTTTAATTTTTTAATTTTTAAAAATTTAGGTCAGGAATTTGAACTATAAGGATAGAATTGCTTACAGTTGACGCATTTGATATGTGAATGACCGGCAGATAAACAATTTGAACCGCAAGCAGTTTTAGAATATCCGAATTGATGAAATTTAAAACAACGGAAATTGATGGGAATCTATGGTCTCTTATTGATCAATTTAGATATCCTGCTTTAATACTTTTTGAAGTATAGACCATTATTATTTCAAAATCATATGCTTATTGGAATCAAATATTTTTTTTTAATGTAATTCTTCGAAAAGTGTAACAGGTTTATAACTGAATCCTTTATAATTTTCTTTTTCAATTGCAAAACTTAATTTTCACCATAGGCACTTAATTTTATGGCTCTAACCAAACCCAATTTTTACCCAATTCGAACCTCAATTTTTAAGTATCAAATATTTTAACAAAATATAAACCACTTTTAATGTATTATTTTCTCAATATTTTCGATTGTAAATATGATTTAAAACGGATTTTATTATAACAAGTTAATATATCAAACAGAAAATAAAATATCCATGTTTTAAATCATATTTGCAATCGAAAATATTGAGAAAGTAATACGATATATTAATTCAAAAAACAGATTTAATTTTCTTTTATACGTACAAATTGCGTTATTTTTGACAATTCTTCTATTATAAAAAGATACTCCTTATTATGTTCTTCAGACAACTTTTGCATGAATAAAGGAAGGCTTTTTATAAAAGTATTTGTTACATTCTTCACAAGCAAATGATGTTTTCCATCCGATTTTCTCTGCCACTTTTACGTAGATAAAGAACAGGTAATTTATCAGGGCGCTTTGCTTTTAGGGTATATTTAGTGAGCTTTTAACAATTATTTTTACACAGGATGGAACACACTTATACATATAAAATATAACCTTCAAATTTTTTTCAAATAATTATGTTGAGTCAGATATTTCTAATCTAGAAAACCCGTAGGAACTCTGTAAATGGTCTTCTCACCAAATAAGTGTCATAGAATATTGGCAAATTTTGCTCTAATATTTTTTTTTCGAACTTTTGAATCACCTTGTACTTACGGTGCCCTTGTATCGCTTTATCTTCTACATGTATCAGTTCCAGTCATGATTTCCTATGTGAATATAATTCCTATCTTAGTTTAACCGTGAAGTTCCAGGACGAGGAGTAATTTAATACTTAGCAGCTGTCCATACTGTAAGCTGTAACTGTTTCTTGTCTTTTAGAATTTCGATATATACATCCATATCTCTCTCATATTCCCACACACATATACACAGACATATTATGTATATATATATAGAGAGAGAGAGAGTGAGAGAATATATAATTATTGTTAAAATGTTAAGAGACTTTCACGATAGTTACAATTTCCGTAAATTCTTCCAATGTACATGTTTTTAGGTGGGGGGGGTGACCTAATTATTTTCAATCATTCAAAATTTGAAAAATTATATCATATCATTCATCCAATTGAGATTTTTTTAGAAGAGACCTTCGAGCTGATTATCTTGATATCAGCATTAGCATTCATGACTAGCCACAAATTAATATATGTGACAAAAAGAAAAAAAGAATTCCACTTCATTATCGATAGACTTACATCCTGGGACTCAATATCAACATCAAAATACATCGTAGTGTCATCAGTAATCAACAGCTGATATTTAATTCCATCTTTAATAGTACTACTTTTAAACAGCAACAAAGAAACGAACTCAAGAACAATCTTTTAAAAAATGGTGTCCCAGAAACATTTCTTTACAGAGATTTTTAAATCTGTAATCTCCCATCTCATTATTGTTAAAAATATTTCACATTGTTACAATATCTATAAATGCTTTACATTGGGGCTGTATTCTTTCACATTTCTTTCAAGAAATAGTAAATCACCACATCAATTTCAACCTATTCCTATGCTGTTAATTAACAATAACCTCCACAATGAGGAATAAATCTTCTCATTCGATACTATAGAAATAGGTTTATAGTAGGCAATAAATCGTTGTCAAATAAGTAAATGATCGCAGTCAGTCAACCAATCCCTCGCTGAATGGCCATTTTATTTTAAACATTTACAGGATTCTATCAAATGATTCAATTTTTGCCTTATAAAACAATCAGCAGTACCAAATCGCGTTCCTTAAGTTTTGTCCATTACAGATTCTAAACGGAAGGTTATTTGTTTGCTCCATGATATAGAAATACTTTGCTAGAAATATTTTTGATTTAGATACAGCTATCTAATAATCAGAAATAACAGAGTTTATGGCATCCTTAGAGTACATATTCCTTGATAAAGCTATCCTCTGGACGTTTTCTACCCTAAGGTTTTATAAATATTTCGTTCTACTTTATTAATTCATTTCGGGATTTATAGATATCCTGGATAACATGTTTCATACCTAGTTTTCGGATATTTTACATAAATTTCCATCTTTTTTTATCAACCAATTCAGTTCTAGTCCGACTAGTGACCCATTATTAAAGTATCCAGGTGGCATACAGGAGCATCTAGATTCGAATCCACTGGCGGCATTGTTGTAGTCATTATTTTCAGAAACGATAAGATTTATGTATGATTGAGCCAATATTTGCAAAAAGCACCTTGCATCGATAGTCGGGCTACCTGGTAGGTGTTTTCAGTCTACTCCCATGGGACTTGTACTCTAAAAATACCCTTAAATATAATAAAAATATATCCTTTTCCTAATACCCTTAAATAGTTCTGCCGAAAGGCACTGTCATCTCCTCATCACCCGTTGATGAACTGTTAGTGGAATACATAAGTGATACAAGAGGTCCACCAATGTTGCCCACATACGCAAAAAAAATAAAATAATAATAAATAAATAAATGCACTTCTTCCCGTTCAATCTTTTGATATTTCTATTATTATCTTTGACCTGGAATCTCCATTTTTTGTGTTATGTATAATTTTAATAATAATGTTCGTACAAACAATTTTTCGTCAAAAACAATCCTGGATGATATTAAATATTTAATTTAAGAAAAATGAAAAGGTACAAGGAGATTTTTATTTTATTTTTTATTTCTTCTGAATAAAAGTAATTTTATTAAATTTTAATAAGAAGAGGAATATAAAACATGGGCATTCATTTTTCTCATTCTACAAATCTTTGTGTAATATTTTTTTAAACACAAGATTTAAAAATCTATTTAACTATATCAGTAAAATTTTAAAAAAACTTTCAATATCAATATTTCAATTTTTCAATCAATATTTCAATTCTTTGAAATTATGATTTAATGAGTATATATTGATGCAGCATTTTATGATCCTTTAAATATAATTTAATTAATAAATATAAATAAACTTTCATTAAAGATATTCAACACATTTTATTTTAATACTTTTATGATATAACTTTTTTTAATTTTTAGTTTGAATGTTTACCTATCTTATTTTTAATTTAAATTATCTAACTTCTGAGGGTTTTTTTTTTATGTGATAATCTGTAATTTTATTCTAATTAATTTTGCTTAACAGTATTTAGCAACTCTATTTTTAAGTAATTAGCATTAAAACTATTTAAGTTATAAATTGCCAACATTTTTATCTATATAGAAATAATGAAAAACTAATTCACTTATTAGGTGGCGTCATCTATTAAGCATATGTTGTACTATTTTGATAAAAATTTTTAAACTTTTTTAATATTATTATATATTCAAATGTTTGCCAAATTTTTGAAAATAACAAAAAATTAAAAATTATTATTAAAAACAAAATTATCAAACAAAGGAATCAATAAAATTGTAAATTAATCGCAAAATAATTTTTATTATTTTATACTCATATTATTTATTGAAATAATTTGTTTTTCGTGGAGCCATCTTTTTATTTGTTATAAAAATAATTTAAATCACATATATTCTAAAATTAAATACATTTTTAAGTTAACAAATATTAGAACTTTATAGATAAAAAATACACCAATTTTTAATAAAGGCAAGATCTATGGAATCAAGAGAAATTAAATATATGGTAACATTATTGTTAAATTCATTTTTATGATTAGTCCATAAACGATATTTTGAGAAAAAAAATCAATATTGACTTACACTTTTTAAAGGGCAATAAAATATTATTATAATTATCAGTTAATTCCCCATAAAATTTATATTTTGTAATGATAATTAAATCAATATTGAAATTAAGTGATAAAAATATACAAGGGCATATTTAACATTCTATAATTTAATCGAAATCAGAGAATCATAAATAATTCACAATTAAGCAATTTTGCTCTAATCAAAATATTTCCTAGATCTAACTCTTCCGCAAACATATCAAGAAATAAATCCATATTTCATTCATCAACAGAACTTCAATTATTACCAGAATTATTTACGTACATGTCAAGTGCTAATGATTATCAACTGAAACTGAAGATACTTTTTGAACTGAAGATTTTGAGCTATGTACAGTTCAAAATGAAATACAGAACATTTGTCTTGTTCACTGCTATAGTTATTAAAGACATTCTTGTTTACTGTCATTAAATACATACACATAATATAAAACCTAACTGCTCCCATTATTAAATTCACAATACAAACTAATGTTTATTAAAAATGCCTTTCGGAATGGAATTTTTTTTTATAAGTGAGGAAATTTATTAACGCTTTAAATAAAAAACAATTATTTCACTTCACATTTTAGGTACAACACGTTATATATACATATATATATATATAAAGAAAACACATTAACACAAAACTCGAAAGGAACAAACGAGTACAGCCAAGAAATATAGTAGAAGCATGACAATTATGTGCACCAAAATACACTGCAGTATTTTCTATATGCAAATTATACAACAAATCAATCATAGCAATACCTTGGAGTTCTCTCAAAAATGAAAAAATTTGTCAAGATCTGAACTGCGCATAAACTGCAGCAATTAAACTGAAAAATTATTAGAAAAACATACAAAACAAAAGAATGAATTGTTTAAACAGCATTGGCAAATTATAAAAAGACTCAAAAATCTATGCAAAATATACAATTGGAACTTCAAGGTATTTTGTATGTATAAAACCGACTATTCAGAAAATCCGTAAAAACACGAAAGAACTTATTCAAATCAAAAAGATAAACTTATAAAAACCCAATAGAAATTAATTACTTCATCCTGAGTAGAGCTTTTTCAAAGAATACGTACTTGGAGAATATTATAAACAGTGTTTTATCTACTTTTTAGATGACTGGATCCAAGTCAAAGAATCATCAATTGATGTTTCTAATAACATGGGGCAGACAGAATAAGTTATATAATCCCAGAGAACACAAATTTGTAAAAAAATTAATCATTCAATGCGGAAAATAATTTCAAGATCAAAACGATTTCCGTCTTTTTCCAAGACGAACTCCGTTCGTTATGAATGGAGGAAAAAATTCGAATTAAATCTTATTTAATACTCTTAACGAGAAAATTCTACTGCAACGATAAGGTGAATTTAATTTAAGCAAAAAATAATAAAAAATTAGACTAACGACGAATTTTAATAAATAAAAAGTAACTAAAAAAAGTGTGGCAAATAACTGTGTAAAGGATAACCGATAATATATTTAAAAAAAAATTTATATTTTGATAATGAATTAGCTGGCAGCATTTATAAAAGTCAGTTATACAACAGGAATAACAACAATTGCTTATTTAATTAACATGTTTACATAAGAAACTTTTTAAATTTTATTAAGACAAACTTGTAATTGGGGCCTGATGTCCGAATGACTAGAACTCTGGCCTTCGGTGCTGCACGTTTTGACCTCGAGTCTCGGCGGTGCCATGGATGATTATAAAGGTTCAAAATCCACTTTAAACCATAGGTTCAGATCCCATATGATTGTAATGCTTTGGATGCAAGGTTAACAACACTACCTCGAAAAAAGAAAAACATCTCATGTTTTGAAATCTGTCAGTAGGCAGACGGCCTAGGCCCACCATGGGACTGTTGCGCCAATGAAGAAGTAATTTTTTACTAGAATTAATTTGATTTTAAACATATTATTGTTTTTAAATTCGGAACATAGCAAAACAGAGAACACACCACAAGGAAGGCCATAGAAAATTTTGACGAAACACCCCTTGAATCGGAATTCAGAAATAGGTACATCATTTCTCCCTTAAGGTATACAAAAAAGTCTGTGAAGATTCCACAGTTAATGCTTTCATATTATTTTTGTTATATTTGAAGGTAATAACTAATGGCTCGAAAATTTCATGCAAAATTCTTAATGCACGAAAAATTCTTTATTTCGAGAAGTGATATATTTTGTTTAATATTAATAGAGGTATTTTATTTGCTTTTGTAAAAAAATTGGATTACACTCTACATTAAAAAAAATAATTTTAATTCTATGAAAGAATTTCTTAGTAATTTAAAATTAAATTTTGGTATTTTTCTTTGTAAGTAATACAAAAAGGAGCACCTTATAATAGCGTTTAATTATTGTGCGATATTCATTATTTTCTTTTCTTTTGTTATTATGAAAAAGTTACTTTTCAGGTTCATATTCAACTATTTTAAAATTAGAACCACTTTCTGGCTGATGTAACTATATATTGTAAACTAAATATTTTCATAATACAAAAACTAAATATTTGCATGCATTTTGCTACTTCATTTATAAAATTACATAACGGTAAAAAATATATTTTTCCAACAGACACATCATATATATATTATATATATATATATAACTAAAATTATATTTTAAAAATAACATTTATTTTTAAAAAAAAAATTGAATTTCTTAAATAATTTGTTTCTGGTATTACAGAAGAGAGAAGTTATATTTTGTTAGAAATTATTATGAAAATGAAGGTACCAATATAAAAAAAATTAGGAAATAGAATAAGCATATATATATTGCCTAAATGACAATTCAGAAAATATTTTGCATCAATTCTTTAGAGATAATTTTTTATAGAATATAATTATATTTTTTTTAAATTCTGCAGTTTATATGAACAAAAAAATTGTTAATTAATAAGAAATTCATTTTTTCTGCCACTTAGACTAAAGAAATTATTTTCGCCAAAAATTTTATTCGAGTGCCTTATTGGAATTGGAATTAGAGAAATATGGATTTTTTAAATGTTATTTATCACGGTTTATGTTTCGGAATCTAGGTATTTGACTCCAAATTCGATAATCAATGCCGAAAACGTTTTACGTCTATTTTAAGAATAGATACCAAGAGATGGGTAAGAAAGATGCTGACCTTCCAAATGCCACCATTTGAAGTATACGTTCTGATTTGCACTGATAGATTGTGGCTTCTCCATAGTTAATGTTGAATTTACTACATTTCTTCCGTTCTTCTGACGAACGTGCATTCAAAAATAATACTATATTTGACTTTTGAATCCCTCAAAAAGAAGTGTTTTTGTAAAAATATCTTAGCCTTGGCTGGGAATTAGATTATTTTTTAAATTAATCCAATCTAGCAAAAAAATGCAATAATTAACTAAAAATTATTTTTTTAGCAAATTTATAACTAAAGTTATTATAAATTTGCTAAATAATAGTTATTTATATTTGTTAATTGGTTAATATTATATAACTATATAAATTTGTTATTCATATAATTATTAAAATTTTAGTTTAGCTTTGTGAAAACATCTAAATTTTAGTTAAATGTTGGGCTCTTTTCTGGATTCCTTATATATTTTTTTATGGACGTCTTTGGATGCCTATAAGGGCTGCACCGATGTTACTCACTTTGCATTACCCAGGGTGCGCGTGTAACTTGATGGTAAGCCACGGACGTGGAGTAACAATGCCCCCGCAACGCTATTAGGACCGGGACCTACTGTTTAAAGTGGATTCCGAACCACTACAACACCCATGGGCAAAGCCGGGATTTGAGCCCGATACCTGTGGTACCAAACGCCAGAGCGTTAGCCATTCGGCCATCAGGCCACCCTTATACTGCTTGATGAAAAAAATATTACTATTATTCTGCAATTGTAACGCAATTCTTGCATTTTTAATTCATGAATTGCCCGGAATTTAAAAATATATGTTATTTGTTTGCATTAAAATTTCAGTTATAAATGGAATGCTAAAATTTTTTATTTCTTTTAACCTTAATAAATTTTGCCATACGAATATTATATTTGGTAATATAAAAATTTAAATAACGTTATTTTTTGTTTCTTATATAAGAAAAAATATTTCTAGATATAATTGCTTTCCACATTAAAAATATTTCTTAAAATAACTCACTCTAGACATGCAGAACATAGATTTCAAAGAAATTATTCTTCAAATACCAACTATTAAGGTATTGAGATGCCCTTATAATATGTTCCCCAAAATAAAGGTCAAAAACCCGTGACGAACTTTCACGTTGGATGCTTGTACCTTTGTTCGTATGCTATATGATAATACTTCAAAATGAGTATCTTTCTTGGCTTAAAAAAAGAAAGTGTACATGTAAAATGGATTTAAGGGTATTTTCAATTCAGGTGTTATTTCTTGAAAAAGAAAAGAAAATATAAATGTACTTATCATTATTTTCACCATCCCTCTTTTTTCTTTATTCTTTTTTTCTTTTTCGCCATTTCGTCCTTTATGGTTGACTGCACATTTGACAACAACTGAAATACCAAGAAAAAACTGAATCAGTGGCAGGTATGTGTCAATAAGTGAACATTTGCTTCCTCAGAATAAGACATTAAATTTTTTTTTGTATTGTTATACGACCACAATTCATTTTGATCTCTAATGGTATTTTGCATAATATTATGTTGAGGTTTGAGGGTTTAATTGAAATGAAATGCCTAAAATAGATGCAAGAAAAATTAAAAATGCTTTTTTGTGTATCGTAATTACATCTTTCAGGAAACTTAAATTACATTTTTGTTCTTGCATTTTCGGTTTCAAATGATACTCTTAAAATACATCTATGCCATACATCTACATGCCAATTGAAAAGTTCTTCCTATACATTTTCCTAACAGTTACTAAAAAAAATTTTTTGCAACTTTTAAATTCCAGTTCAATAAATATTTCTAGTAAGTAAGGATAATTAAAGTTCAGTTAATTTCTGTTGAATAACTATCAATTTTCAAGAATATATATTTTTTTCAATATTTTTTATTTAATAACTTTAATGTAAGATATAGTACTTTGCTGAAGATTTACTAATTCTACTGAAAAATTGCTAATTCAACAATTCACAATACCTATTTTCTTCAATTTGAAGTATGTGATTTTTATAATTCACACATAAAAATACTTTTCACTTTTTAAGAATTATCTCCCACTATCCAGTGAAAGCACAATAAAAAACAGTGGCTTTATTATATATATATATAAAGTATAAAAGTATTAAATTTAGTAAATTAATTTAACATAAAAAAGAGACTGATAGATTGGTTTGATAAAAAGATTGATTGATAAAAAAATAAACACCTTAAATTAAAAGAAATGAGATGCAAAACTATATTATAATATTAAAATGAAAGTAAAAATCAATCATATTGACAAGAATTTTTTAATTCATAAAATTTTTTAAATGAGGTTTTTGTTTGTATAAATGATACAATAAAAATAGACCAGTTTTCTGTAGAAGTGGAAGATTTTGTTTACGTATCTCACTATTATTTTGGAAATGATTACACTGAAAATTTATATTCCCTATTTTGTATTTATCCAATAGCTAAATACAATATCACAGCTACTAAATGATACAATCAATCAAAATAATCAATCAATCAATGAAATAATCTACTCTAATCAATCAATCAATGAAATAATCTACTCTAATCAATTTATCAAACTGAAATCAATGAAATTAATTGATTTGAGATAAAATAGAAAATGGTTTTCCCGAAAATTATCATGATTCGATAAAAATTGATTAATTTTGAAATAACAAAAATAACAAATAACAAAATAAATAATTAAAATGGGTTTACACTTCAATGTTTACTTGATAGAAGGAAAAAATTTGTTCAGATGATTTGCTTTTAAAGATGAAGTATTAGTATGGAGTTTAAATATATGGCTGTCGGAAATGACTTCTGATACAGACATGTCTGGTAAAGAAAATTATTTTAATTAAAAAACTCATATTTACTAAAAGGCTTAAAAACAACAACTGTGGCTGCGTAGTTATATAAAATTACAGCAGTGTTCTAATATAAACAATCAAATCAAATATTTTCCCAATTTGAATTTCACTATTTTAGTCGTAAATGACATCAACAGAATATTAATAAATAATGAAATACTAAGTATGAATACTTATTTTAAAATAAATTGTATTTTATCACTTTATAGATTATAAATGTTATATATATTTTGAGATTGTAAACTATATTCATCATTGGAAAGCTTTACGATATTTAAATAAAAATATTGAAAAACATTTTATTTTACAATTTGCAATTTTGCACAAAATTGATTATATTTGAAGCTTTAATTTTATCATCCGATCAGGATTAAATCTATTGATCGAAGTAAATATGTATTTGAAAATAAAATAAATTGATGCATTTTTAAATTGAAAAAAACACGAAGCGTTACGTTTATAAATGTCTCATAAATTATCATTTTATCAATCTTAGTGACACAAGCGTGATATCAAAATGCAAACAAAAATAATCAATATTGCACGATCTCGGAAGTAAACTGAATTTAAAGCTTTAAAGAAATTTCTGAAACTAATTAAGAAATATTCATTTAATCAAACAGATTTTAAATGATCTTATTAATACAGTAGATGATATTACCAAAACAGATCTTATCAATCAGTGTATCAATACATACAAAATAAATTTGTTCGGAAAAACTTTTTAATAATATTAATATAAGGAATTTCCAAAAAAAGGATACATTTTTTAAGGGGAAAAACGGGACCAATTTTTCTTACATTCGAAATTTTACCAAAATTAAACATCTCATTCATCAATAATTTTTAATATATAGCTTTGACATCTTCGAATTTATTTCTTACTAAGTAACACTGTTTTAGCATTATGTTTGAAAAATATTCAATGAAATAATACCTGAAATATAGAATAAAAACATTCTCTGATAAATATCCTTACTTTTTTAAATTAAACTTTTTAATTAAAAAAAATTAATTTAAACGTTGAGAATGTAGTTCTTAATATTACCATTAAACCGATTAATTAAAAGACTAACTAACTTACAAATTAAAGTGAAATATAATATGTATACTCTTTTGAGCAATTGAAAGCAGAAACATCCATTTTATTTGAAAGAGAAAATAAGGCCAGGGTAAGTGATGAGTAAAAATAGTTTTTTTCCATGTCCCGCAAGAGATTAAGACAGAAATAATGGCATAAAATGGACAATTCAACAAAAATGTCTTCTTTGTTTCTGGACACAGTAATCCATTCATCTCCGGATTAGAGTGTCATCTATTTTTGGGCAGACTATATTTTATATAAAAGCTATCGAGGGCTCGAAGTCAGACATAAATTTTTGTAGTGTGAAAGAACAGGTAAGATAAATTTTCTTTGATTTCTCCACCCTTCTAATAAATTATGTTTTTAATTTAAATTTAAATTTTAATTGTTATAATTTATACCTAAAATCTACCTATATTAATATAAAGGATTGTAATAAAATCTATAATCATATATGAGAATTCATAATTATGAAATAAAATCAATACTTTAATTACTTGTATGAAGATTAGCAATGCATTATGTTCGATAAATTTTAACAACAAAACATAAGCAAAATAAAATTTCTTATATTTACGAAATAAGCAACGCCGTATCATATCTACCAATATTTAATAAGAATGTATTCATATGGGAGAATATAAGTTTCTTTAAATATATATGAATCTTATATGTATATTTAAATTAAATGCATTTAAGATTCATATATATTTAATAATAATGAATTCATTAGAATGGAGATAATAATAAGAACGGATTAATACGAGATGATTATTTGCCAACTAACATGATTTCATTTTTTAATTATTTCTTATCTTCTAAATAATTCTTCTGTAATCATGAATTAATCTTAACCTATAAAATAATTATAGATAAATAAAGGTAGATTAAAATCTGCTTCACATGTTGTTGTTTTTCTTTTGCTAATATTACATATCTATTCATCTATACTTGATGAATTTTTTTCTTTTTAAACGTTATCTGGTTTCTAGTTTTACCATAAATGATACTGCTTTCTTAGAACTAAAATATATAAATACAAATAAAGATATAAATACCAAAATTTCATAAATATAATTAATATTCAATATGAATATATATATAATATGAAAATATGAATATAAATAAATAATTAATATTTTCAAATTATTCAATAATTCAATAATAATTCAAAAGAACTATACTATAAAATCAATTTAAAAGCAAGTAATACTTATAATATAAGACAAATTAATAATTATAAAGAAATTAATAATTAAAAATAATAAATAAATTAATTAATATAAAATTAATCTAGTAATTAATATAATTAATATAATAATTATATAGAAAATATTTTAATCTAAAAAGGTTTTCCGTGCAATATGTTCTAAAAAAATCTGACGTTTTATGTCTAATTAAAATTAAGAACACAAACTTAACTTAATTTAGATAATTTTTTGGAATGAAGGATATTTATGTATTAATATAACTATTATTTGTAAAAACTCATTCGTGAATTTAGTGAAAAAAAATAAATATTATTTTATTTTGTTTAAAAAACGATTGTTAATATATTACTAGTATGTAGTATGTTTGCTTTTATGTATGCAGTATCTAACAAATAGTATGCTTTTTGAATTACATATTATTCAGTAAACAAATACAACTAACCTAAAAATCCACTATACGGTTTTATTAACAGATTTGTCCCATGGATATCCGACTTTACTATTCTGTTCTGCTAACTATTATTTTGGCAACTTCTTTACTCTTGCCGGAAATGACGCGTGGAAGGATGATGATGGGAGGCGGTGGATCTGGAAGTGCAGCGGGGGTGATGCAGCTGTTGGCAGTCGGACTCATCGCAAAGCTGCTGCAGGACATGAAGCAGCAGAAAATGGGCTCCACCCACACCACCAAGATAGTTCCTCTGCCAGTGTATTTGGGAAGTCAGGGCATGATGGGAAACGACTGGATGTCGCACGGCATGATGGGAGGAGGAATGATGGACTGAACATATGCAATCAAGATGCAAGAATATTTTTTTTTCTCTCCTATATATAAAGTTATAGGAGTCAATGAATATGAACTCATTTTAAAATCATGATACAGGAAATAGATAAAAAGATACATAGTTTGTGAAGGAGATTAGCATCCGTATTCTAACCTATAATCTATTATATATTTAACTATTATATATGTTTCCAATTTAATAACACATTAAGTAACCCTACAACTAATTTAAATTTGTTTCTGTAAATTAATATCTTATTTTCTCTTTAATATAAAAAGAGATTATCCCAATTATGGGTTACCTGTTTAAATAAAACCACTGTAAATAGCAGTAGTTAAACATTTAATACCAGGATAATAGATGATGAGATATGAGGGAGTAATAGATTTAATCTTATACAGATAACTTGAATCTTATGTTTGCTAAAGATAATGAAATTTGTTGCCATGTTCTAATAATCTCAATATTTATAGAAGTAAAATGTTTTTTTAAAAATAAATACTTTTTAAATATATTTTGAATTCAATTCAATTCAAAATTTTCAGTTTTGTTATCTACAAAGTTTTGTGTTTAACACACGAATTTATATAAAAGATACTTCATTGTTATACCATCAAATTTGATTTCGTTTAAATGCCATTCTTTACTAAAATTCGCTAAATTTTCCATTGCAATAGAAAGCACAGAAAATTGATGAGGAACTATTTTTATATTGGTAAGTAGTGGTTGACATTTTGTAATCGACCTACTTGCAATGGAGAAATTGGAAGTTTTTAGTCGTATGGTCATACTGTGAAATTAATTTTTAATTAACAGTTGTATAAAGTTTAAATAAATGTGACTTTCCACAAAAAAGGTTTTTTAAACATAGAAGAGCTATTTTTTATATAACTTCTACCTTTTTTTATTCTGCTTAAAATATTTTACAGAATTGTTATTTTTTTTTCATTAAACCACGATGTTTATGTAAACACATGTCCTGTAATATGTACGTATATATAAAGTTTGTGTGTGTAGTACTATTAGAAACTTATCAGAAAAGAAAATAGATTTCTAATAGATTTTATAGTTAATATGAGTTTCATTGTTATATACTGGGCTAAATATTTTAATTGTGTAATTATCCTTTACATTGTATGACGCAGTATTTTGTCATATTATGATTTAGATCTGTGTCAATAAATTGTTTCTGACTAATAAAATTAAAACTTCATATTGAATGTTTTACTTGAATTAAAATACAAGTTTATTAGGTCATTTAGAGGTAATCTTTTATAAAAAAAAATGCATTTTATTCTTTATTATGGTAGAAGTTTATATAATTGTATCAGTAATTTCTGCTCTATGAGCAATTTCAATAAATATTTTTTATTTAATTTTGTTTGCAGTTGAAGATAATTTCAATTTTTACGTATAACCTTATATTGTATGCTATTGATTTGCACCTGATTTTTATGTTCAAGAAATAAATGCATTCTCTATAAGTCCAGCGTTCTTATTCTTTGCAATCCTGCAATTTATACTAATTTTTATCAAAAATAAATATTTCGGAAAATTATGGACCAAAATTACATGTTAATTTAAACAAAGAAAATTTCACAAAATCATGAACAGTTTAACCAGTTTTTAAACTTAATATACTATCAAAATTATTATATAATCAATTAGTATTCATCACAAAACACTTAAATAAGCTTAATATTGATATAAATAATGTGTATTCCTTCTTTTTTTATCTTAAAGAAAATTAGATTTTATGTGTTCTTTTTTACAAAAGTATTCTTAAATGAAAAATTATAATCAAATAAAATATAAAATACAAAATAAATATGATATAATAATATAACAATTTATTATCTACATAGTTAATATTTAACACATTATTATTTAATTTTTTATCATAAAACTAACATTTTAGGGTTTTGCGAAATGTAAAAAAAATAAAATAAAAGTGAACTAATACTATAGAAAACGTAAATAATAAATAATTGTAAAATTAAATATTATATATACATATATATCCGTTTTCTATAATTGATACCTTTTTACTTGCCAGTTTAATACATTGCATATAACTTTTCTTGCTCACATTTTTTACCCTCTCTTCTCTCTTAATTATGATTTACCCTCACTTTTTTTACCCTCGCTTCTCTTAATTATGATTTACCCTCTCTTCTCTCTTAATTATGATTTACCCTCACTTTTTTACCCTCGCTTCTCTCTTAATTATGATTTACCCTCACTTTTTTTACCCTCGCTTCTCTCTTAATTATTATTTACCCTCACTTTTTTACCCTCGCTTCTCTCTTAATTATGATTTACCCTCACTTTTTTTACCCTCTCTTCTCTCTTAATTATGATTTACCCTCACTTTTTTACCCTCTATTCGCTCTTAATTATGATTTACCCTCTCTTTTTTTACCCTCGCTTCTCTTAATTATGATTTAAACTCTTTTTTTTTACCCTCGCTTCTCTCTTAATTATGATTTACAGTCACTTTTTTTACTCTCGCTTCTCTCTTAATTATGATTTACCCTCACTTTTTTACCCTCGCTTCTCTCTTAATTATGATTTACCCTCACTTTTTTACCCTCTCTTCTCTCTTAATTATGATTTACTCTCACTTTTTTTACCCTCGCTTCTTTCTTAATTATGATTTACCCTCTCTTTTTTACCCTCGCTTCTCTCTTAATTATGATTTACCCTCACTTTTTTTTTTACCCTCTCTTCTCGCTTAATTATGATTTACCCTCACTTTTTTTTTTTTTTACCCTCGCTTCTCTCTTAATTATGATTTACACTCACTTTTTTTACCCTCGCTTCTCTCTTAATTATGATTTACCCTCTCTTTTTAATTACACCCTCTCCTTTGTGCTCTTCGTTTCTCTCTTAATGAGGGTTAATTATTATTTATGAATGAGAAAAGAGCTATGATGGAAGGGGAATGTTGAAAAAATATGGAATTCATAAATGTAAAGTTTTACTCAGGGAGCCAAGTAAAAAGTTTAGTTCAAATAAATAAAAAGTCTAGAGCAGAGGTTTTCAAATCTATGTAATTAAATTAATAAAAAATATGTCACTCTAAGAAGTATGGGATTTTTTTAAGCACATTAATTGGAAAATTATATCGTTGTTATGTTAAATTCAACATTGTTATGTACCTTTTTTAAAAAATTGTGATCTTTATAACCAGGTGAGCACCCAGGACTTTGTTTTGGAGAGTGAGGAGGCTAAGGGACTTGATCAACAAAATAAACTATGATATCGAATAAAAATAAACGAGGCAACACATTCAGGTGAGATAATGAAATTGACGCTGATAACAAAAGCACAGATTCATCGAAATACAAAATATTTAACAAAAACTCATTTGAACTCAATTGAATTTGATCGAGAAATTTACCAACTTTTAAATTTTTTTTTTTTTTTTTTTTTTTGCTTTCAAAATTACTTAAAAATGGCGACTATGAAGTTATCGAAAAAAAGGTTTTGACACATTAAAAACAATTTTGATATATAAATCAGAAAAAAATTCAATTATTTCATTAGAAGCAATTTTTTAATTGATGACAATGCAAAATCAACATCAAACTATGATAAATGTACTGTTTTGGAATTTCAATTGACAAGTCTACTTCTATCAATATTACAATGAAAATTTTTAAATAAAAAATTCACAATATAAATCTATGAAATAATGACTAATAAATAAAAATCAAACATACATTAATAAATGCTTAAGCTGCTAGGGTTTATGTGTGTAAGATGGCATATTTTAATTAAATTTTTTTAATAATGTTCTTACCCTGTAATTTCATTGCATCGCCATTTTACTGAAAATAGCAAAGCAAGCAAATTGGACATTGAAACAAGATTTTATCTATGGCACGATATTTTCACTTCTGTCAATTCATAATAACGAAGTTTTTGGTTCTAGTACTAAGAAATAATAGAAATAAAGCAACGCATCACATGATATAATATATCCTTTTCAGTGGAAATTAAACTATCTTCTGTTGCAAATTCTATTAATAGGGTTGTTTAATCATCTATTTGGTCTAACGGCACCACTAACTAAGAACTAAACATCCCATGATTATCTGAACATGCTCTTTTTCTGGTTTATTAAAGTCCTATATCGTCCTTTTATATCCGCTTCATCTTTTTTTAATACTACAATTTACTGCACATTAGCTTTTATTATGCATATTACTTTGCTTTCCAAGTTTTCTTAGCTCTGTAGTCAGCAAAAGACAGTTGTATACCCTATACCTGGCATTACTTTGTCATTCATAGGAACATTATCCTTTACAACATGGTGAATATCAAAAATTCAAAAACCAGAAAATGCTATTTGAATTGTAGATAATTTTGCGTTTGTTTTTTAGCCTTCCAGATCCCAAAACATGTTAGGAAAGAGAACGTTTGATTTGTGAGGCCACATCAGGACTGATAATGCTGTGGACTTTCCTTACCTTGTCAAATCAAATGATTTGATTGAAATTCATATTAAGAATATTTAGCTCTTAATAATATTTTTATTTTTGAACATATTTGTGTTACACTTAATCCTTTGAAATGCAGCCTCAAGCAACCAAACTCATTTGAAATCACAGCTGTTATATTAGTTATGTAATATATTGAGAAATATTTTTTTTCAGATCTCTGGTAGATACTTTGCTTGTCCATCATTTTTAAGAAAGAAAAATATGTGCAATGGAGCTTTAACAAGAAGATTTCATAACTTTTGAAGCTCGCACTTATTTTTCGTAGACAAATAAACAAACTGAAACACATTTGGCGTCCTAAAATGAAAAGAAACAAGCGGTTTAACTAATTATGATGTTATATTTTCTCTTATTATTGAAATGTTTAGAAAGTATCATTTGAAGTTTTTGATATTATCCAAGAATTTTGAACACAAAAAAGAAAAGAAAAAAAGAGAAAGAGAATCAAATGCTACCTTCTATATGTGGGCCAAAACAGATTTGTATTGAAACAAATTTGTATTTATTGCAATATAAATTTGTTTATTGAATTACGAAACTCAAATTTCTTAGTGAATGTTATTTAATAGTAATATTCAGAGTCAAACTTTCTAAAAAATACTTTCGGTAAAAAACGAAATTTAAAAGCAATAAAAATTCTTCAGTTACACTTTTGATAAAAAAAATTAAAAATAGAAAATAAAAATACTCATGGTTATGGATGACAAAAAATCTGATTACATAAAAATAGCATACATAAAATAAATTTGGGATTCAAATAGTAAGCCAAAGTAAGTAATACACAGATGGTTAATCATTTATAAGACAAAAATAATTTTAAAAAAAAGCAATGATTTGAAAAAAAATATGATTAAAGATGACAACAAAATCTTCCTTAAATGTAATTTCCAAAAAAGATATATCATTGCATATTTAATTCAAACATACAGATTTTAGCAAATAAAATAAAATTGATTTTTTATAAAATCATAAATTTTTATAAATTACTATTATATCTTACAATTGAATTTCTTCTTATAAGAATTTAAATTTATTTAATAAATCAAAATCCTTATACGGTTGATAAAATTAAAAAAATCCTTATTATTAATTAAAATACATTTAAACTGAAATTTTAAATTAATGTACCGATATCAAATATATTTTATAATAAATTTGACAAAAGAAATTTCTAAATTATACCTAAAAATAATAAGAATTGTTCAATGGAAGCACTTCAAGATATTCCTCTTCCTTATAGTCTTTGAGAAAATAACTGCTATCGAAAATTTAATCTTGTTGGATTTACAGGTTTAACAAGAGTAAAGTGATTAATTATCAATCATTTTGTATTCAATGTTAATTCTACATTTCTATCATTCCTAATTTTCTATATTATTTTTTATATATAGAGTTTACCTGTATTCCTTTGTATGCAGTTTAAAAACTATTAGTTATATTTAACTGTTTAATAGTATGTTTATTTTCATTTCCAACATACATCGTCTTAATTTTTAATTTTCTCGAACTTATAAAATATATTATTGCCATTAAGAGAGTTATTAATATTTAGGGTATTGTATAATAATGTTATACATTATTAAACTTCTGTACAATAATGGCCAATGAAAAAAATTTCCATAAATTCTAAATTTTTGATATTTTTTAAAATTAGGTATACATTTTTTTCTTTAAGTAAATAGATATACTTTATTCTGAAAGTTTTCTGCAATTTCTGATTTATTAATGAAGTACTCGGACTGTATTCTCCATCAGTATTTGCTGTTGTCCTGTATAACAGCAAATACTGATAGAGAATATGTCCTTGCTTTTCACCCTGCACTTGTATACTTGCATATTTTTTATCAGCTTCTGCATTATTTACCTTTCAAGTTAAAAAGTACCAGTGTTCAATTGGAACTAAAATTCTCTTAACACTAAATGCATTAACAATAAAGACTAACATTCTCTTATCTGCGTTTTGATAATCCATGCTTATAATCATTATTTACGCAATATTTCTCCCACTCTTGACAGATCTACTTTTTTGGGCGTTAAAGGCTTAGGGATCTTCCTTTTTAATTAAAAACTTGGTTAGCTTTCTGTATTCTCAGTTTTGCCACTGTAGCTTATGCTTACTTCAGCATAAATAAACTGACTTTCAATGTCTTGCTCTTTTTTTCTGTCTTTGGTAAATATTTTGAGGGGACAACCTTTAAAAATATAAAACTGCTATTTTACGATTTTGTTATGCAAACTGCTTAGGTACTGAAAAGTCTCTCACCCATTATCTTTTTTAGTTTTTGGATTTATATATATATATATATATATATATATATATAAACCTTATAACATATTTATATATATATAACCTTATAACATATGCATATACAGCCTTATAATATATATATATTATAAGGTTGACGTTCAAGATTTTGGAGCTATTTAGCACCTGAGGGCTTCATCTCCAATATAACAAGAAACAAACAGTTAAAAACATTTTAATATGGCCCAGTATAAATTTAAAAATTTACAAAATCATAAAATAATTTAAAGAAACATTCAAAAAGAATCTATATATTTATATATATAAGCAAATCGTAATGAAGAGAAAAACATATAAAAAATAGGAACAATGGACTTGTTAGAAGCACAATCAATACATATGACAAACCTGAGAAGTATTTCGAAAAGCTAGGATATTATAGATATATAGATATATCTGCATTCTTTTGAATATATTCTGTACTTCCCTCTTTTATCTGTTTCTGTAGTAGTTGTCCTTCACTTATTAACAGATTATGCTTGATACATACAAATAATGCCATTCTATATTTTTATTTAGATTCAACTAAATTTCGCATAATAATTTTCAATAATACTGAAACATATTCTGTAACAAAGAACTCTATATTTGGGCCGAATATATCTCACTAATCTCGATAAAGTTGCTTTGTATTCAAGAATAGTCAAAAATCGAATATAAATTCCCCCTCGTTATACTTGCAGAAGAACGAACAAAAAAAACATGTCATAAATGCTTGCATTACACGCCTTTCAGTTTCGATCGGAAGAACAAAGAACACAATCCCTGTGTGAATCGCATAAGTGAAGGAAGTTGTCCAACATCTTGACATGACCACAAGACTGTGTCATGAAATTCGTGGGATCTTCTTCTTCGAACACCCCTCCTCCGTGGTCACTATTTATAGATTATTGATCTTTATATAAGACTCTATACAGATGACTTCCACAAATAAAGCCTGTGAAGTTATCTGGAAAGGTGAGAATTTATTTCAGTGTTCAGCATTTGAGTGCTGCTTTGATTGTGACAGAAAGAAATTTAGAAGCTACTTCAAGGATGCTGGTATGATTTATATCTGTTTTTTATATCAATATTTGAGTTATTGCTTTATTTAAAAAAATTTCAAATTCATTGAAATTTATATTTTACATTTATTGGATGTACATTATTTTTAAGAGAAATACAAATAAATTATTGTTTAAATATCATTCTTTATAATGAGTTAGGTTCCTATATTAAATAAATTTATGGTAAAGTAAATTTTGATAGATTGATTTAATTGCATATTGAAATATATTTATATTTATATTTGGGATATTTTGAAGGATTAAATGCAGAGATAGATGCAGAGACATTTAGTTTAAAAACTATATTTCTTGAAATAAAAAAAAATAAACATTTTTGCGTAATAAATTTATAATGCTTGTGTTTAATATTAATATTTATATTATTTTCTCCTAATTAAAATAATATTAAACGTGATTATTGAAGAAATTAAAGTATTTAAATTTTTTGCATTCCTAAAATTAGTGTATTTTTTTTTTTTAAATAATTGTACTTTTAATTTATTTAAAAAACTAAATATAAGATTTTGTTTACAATCGCAAGTTTTTCAATTTATAAAACAACAAATTAATGCTAAAAATTTAATTTTACCTTTTTAAAATACTAAGAAAAAAAAACTCCTCTAAAAACATGAGTTTTAGACGTTAGACCTACAATATGCATATCAAATAAATTTATACATTTCAAAATATATGCTTAGACTTCAATTATATTTTGCAACAAATTTGCTAACTATATTTTTTGCAATCAATGGTACTTATATCAGACAAACTAATAATGTGTAACAAATTATCAATATTCTATCCTACGTTTTCCTACATATGAAATTTGATATTTCTACTATGTTTTGATCTTAATGTAACAATTAGAGAAATTATTAATATTTAATAAATTTTATATAATAATAAAAAAACAACTGCTCTAATGTTAATTTGAAACATCAACATAATTATTTTAAATTTCTAAATGAAATGATATTAATTACATTCATAGATTTATTACTATAAAATTAAAAATTTTTTACTGTATTTAACGTTTTATGTTTATAACGTAATGCTATATGTAATATTGTATTTTGTGTGCTACTTTGTGTACAAATTTTGTACTATTACAACTATTACAACTACTATTTTGTACTATTGTACTATTACAACTACTTTGTGTTCCAGTAATAAATTTGCTTTAAAAATTAAATTTGTGAAATAATAATTTTTTTTTCAAATTAGATAAAATCCACATAAATTCAGTTACAGACATTACACTTACGTAAAAGACATTGTTTATGTTTCCTTAATAAAAAAAAAAAGTGTGCATAACTTAAAATTAGTTTAATTATAAGTATACACTATCATTTATATCGTAAATATGTTTTTAAAAATATGTAAAATTCTTTTAAATATGTTAAATTGTTTCTTAACAATATGCATGTTGTATCAGTTTATAACATTTTTTGATCTATCAAAATTAAGAAAAAAAGAGTATAGTTTATAAAGAATATAATTTAATTAATTTTTTAATTATACAATAAAAAATATAATTTTCGTTTATAGTAGATTATTTAACATTAAAATTACGTCCCTTCTATGAGTACTATGTATAAATGTTTTTAATTTGATGATCATATTCCTTGACACTAAATTGATGAAAATTTTCATGATCATGTCTTGACTGGTTTTATTTTCATTTTAGATCTCTCTCATGCATAACAACAGAAATTTCTGCTGCATTTTAACATTGTTGTTGTTAACTGTACCCGCACCCACCCTCAGTTTCGGCATGGGTGGAGGTGGAGGAATGGGTGGTCTGGGTACTGCCCTAATGATGATGAAAAAGAGTGGAATGATGGGAGGTGGAGGCAACAGAGGGGGCGTCATGGAACTCCTGGCTGCTGGACTGGTGGTCAAGATGTTGCAAGGTATCAAGATCCCCAAATTCATGACAGAAGACTCTTCTAGTAAGATAGTTGCTGTTCCAGTGATGCTCAATCAAGGCGGAATGATGGGTGGGGGTTGGCCGTCATCTGGAATGATGATGGGTGGTGGATGGCCATCCGGGGGAATGATGGGAAGTGGATACGGTTCCGGTGGAGGAATGATGGGAAGTGGATACGGTTCCGGTGGAGGAATGATGGGAAGTGGATACGGTTCCGGTGGAGGAATGATGGGAGGAGGATGGCCTTCAGGTGGAATGATGGGGGGAAATGGGTATAATGCGGGTGGTGGTATGATGGGTAATAGTGGAGGTGGAATGGTGGGGAATGGATGGAAACAAGGAAATATGATGGATTGATATTAACAGCAAGTTATTATTTACTATAAAGGACTGTCTATATTAGTTATTTCCTAATCTTGTACAAAATCATCTTCAATCACCTGGAAGGTGTGCAGCAATTTTATTACAATGTCTGATAAATGCAGTTATAAATGTATATGATAATAAGAAGCATTGTTTCTTATCTTGAAAACATATTATTTAGATTGTCATTTCTAAATAGTTAATAATCATATTTTATATATAAAATCATGGATACTATTATTATATATATATATATTGTTACTATTATATATATATATATATATATATATATATACTGCAAAATATGTAAATGGAGTTAATAGATACTTTTTAAAAAATTTTAATATTAAAGATAAGATGTATATAAATCCTATAGTAAAAATAATTTTAAATAAAATGTTAAAATTTTTTATAATCCAAAGAAATGTCGGTATAAACTTCTATAATGGAGTTATTAAAGGAAGAAGAAAATTTTTAGAGGAAAATTTTAACTTTAAATAATTCTTCATTAAGCTTAAATATAATCAGTACTAGAGACCTGAGGACCGAAGGACTAGCGCCGCGGAGCTCGGTGCCACAGGTATTGGGCTCGAGTTCCAGCGGTGCCACGGATTCATGTAATGGTTCGGAATTCACGTTAGCCGGGTCTTATGGTTGTAAGACCCGGTCTAATAATGTTAGGCGCAGGGATGACAACTCTATCCAGTAAAAAAAAAAAAAAGTTTACAGTCCAGAAATCTGCCAATATGCAGGCGGCCATGGTCCATCATGGAGCTGCTGCCCCAATGAAGAAAAAAAAATCAGTACTTTTTTTATTTTAATTGTTCTATATTGAATTAATATTTTTTCTGCTCTTTTCAAATGAAATAAAAAAAATGATTGGATATTTCTACAAAAATTATTCCGATTACTTTTATGTCATTTTATTCTAATAACGATCCAATTGCTACATATTAAAAGAAATGTAATTATACATAACGCAATGATGAGAATATCGTCAAAATTAAAACATGGATATCAAGTTAAGAGTCAATTATTTAATTGAAAGTATGTTGTTAGTAATAATGTCAAAAATTAAATAATCGGAATTAATGTTATCAATTAGGATTTAAGTTAAGTTAACAGGTATAATATTCAACTGAAGAATTTTAAATCAAAATTATCCAATATTTTTATTATATATTCGCAATATTAATAAATTAAAAAGATGTTTCCTTAATAAAACCAACACTTTCTAATATTTCTCGACTGCATTATGCAGAACTGAAATATAACATACACTTTTTCAAGTTATTTGTACTTTGATTAATTCTTATATCATATATCAGATGAAAATTTGCATCTTATATCGGATGCAAATGTGCAAGTTCCGAATTTATGATATATATCATTTCCAAAATTGTGATATACATAAATGAAAATTATATTAAGAAACACACTTTATAGTACAAAAATAATGTTATGTTTCCCAAAAACATTTATCACCTATAAGTGGCCTTTCTAAATTATTTTGCAAAAAAAAAATATATTATTTTCAGCCATTTCGCCATCCTTTAAAATTCTTGGGAATATTTTTTTTAAATATTCTATTTATGTAGAGAATTGATTTTGTAATTAATTTATTTGTAGTATGTTTATCTAAACAAATATTAGACTATATACAACCCGTAATTTTATAATTTATTTTCAAAATTTGGTGATTTTAAAAATGGAGTTATAGTTCATTGTTATATAAATGGCTCTAATATAAAACCTTTAAAGGTGACAACACAGCCTACGAAGTAATGTCAATTATAAACTGCACACTATAATAAAAATATTTTGTATATATTCAATATTTTAATATGTATATTTTTACCAATATGTTATTGTATTTTTACACATTATTGTAATAAATATTTTTATTGAAAAATGAATTTCTTTTTTTAATTTTAAACATAATGAAAAACATAAATAGCATAAGTTTTAATTCCTTTCAGATATTTTCTTCAGAAAATCTTTAAAAAAGTCGAGTAAAGTCGTCACTTTAAGTAAAACAATCTTGAATAAATAATTTTTAATATATATATAGCCAGATTATATAGGATGATCTAAGATTTAAAGTGGTGCCTTAAATTTGAGTAAATTAATTATTTCAGAGCTAAATAACAATAAACTTTACAAATATTCTACAATTTATTTACACCCCACATGAAAATAAATCACTAATTTTAGCAATGTAAGCAAAATTAAAAAAAAAAACAGGGTATAATTTTCTAAACGAACGTCGACTGAATTCTAAACTACGACAGCTCCATTTCAATCCAAACAAAAGCTATTGAATATGTTCTCTGCTTATGCCGTGTATGAACACATTACACTTGTAAAACTTGTCGATATGTCTTTGCATAGGATTGGAAGAGGCAGGTACTGTGATCAAAGAGCAGGCTCATTCTGGATTATAGTAACACAAGATTGACCCCCAGAAATTATGCTTATTATTACACTATTTATATGTCAACAAATAAAAACTTGTAGTTTATAGTTTTGAAATTAATGATTGTTTCTCAATTTGTTTATTGTACGATCAGCTATTGCGTGGGAAAAAGACAAGCGTCCAAGCAGATGGATTCAAACATTGTAGTGTAATAGAGTAGAAAAGTAATTACGAAGATGTTTTAGTTACAATAAAAAAAATTATATTTTTTGTTATTAAAACTTTAAACTACATAATATTAAAAGAGAAATAAAATGCAAAAAATTCACAATAACAATTAATCATTTGAATAGGAATTCATCATCCAATAATCCCTTTATCTTTCAAATATTCCTTCTACATCTCTCACCCGCCCAATTCCCATTACATTATAACTTTTCTTCAATTATTTATTTGTTTTCTATAAACATTTGTATAAATGTTTAATATCATCAAGCTGCTGCAAATGAATAGTTATGTTGAAAAACAAGATACATGTCATGTTAGAAATGAATGAATTAAGGTCACGTTGAAAAATAAGAATGTTTAACGTTGAACAAAAACTTCGAATATTCTTTATGTGAGAAGGTTATTTTAATATTGCATTCGTAAATCAACAATAAACATTCTCTATCCAGTAATCAATCATGTGATCGACCGCAATGATGATCAGTTCTGTTGGGTTACGACAAAACAGGTGCACGAGAGTCTACAGATAAGTGAAAAGTTTCTTCTTTTCAAAAAAATGAATTAAAACACTATTACCCGATTTATTTGGGAAAGAGAGGTATTGTGGAATTCATGCGATCAAGTTCTTCGCCGACATCAACAAATGGTCTTGAAATATGTTTCTATAAATTGACAATATTTTAGCATTATGTGATACGGCGCAAAATTAGCATTATTATAAAACAAAACTATTTCTACTACATAAAGCGTTATTATTTATTTTATGAAGTAACTATTTTTACAGCAGGAAACATAAGTATTATTATTATTATATTTTTAAGTTCTAACTGATTTAAAATTAAAAATATTTAAAATTAAACTCTCATTTAAAAATTTCCTAGATATATTCACTATATATATAGGTGATTTATATATATATATAGTGACATGGCGAATTTTATTTATCATATACTGATATAGTGGTTTTAACATATCATATAGTGATATAGTGATTTTTATATGTCATATAATGATTCATATGCCAAGTGAGTCACGTATTGTTATCCAAACACTACCTCATCCACAGTAAACATAATTTAAATTTTTCATTATCTCCCTTAACGAACCAAACGAAGCGAGAAATATCTGGATTCATTGCCTTGAGCTGTCTCAGCCAGGGATAATCTCATGTCCATCTTGTTTTCTACAAAGAAAAAAAACGAATCAGAGCGTTGAGAAAAACCCAGCGGAAATTCTTCCACAAACTAATGAATAATGGTGGTTTTCGAACAGGAAAGTCGAACATCAAATTGCATTCGTAAATAGTTTCACACATCACTTTATGGTCTCTCACTTTGCATTTTGTGACAGCTTTCCTATCCTTGTTAGGTCCTTCAGAAACAAAATAAGCGACGTACCGCATAATTGCATCTGACTATTTTGAGATAAGTAACCAATGGACATGTGTCTCCAATATTGAGTGTAATTTTGAGTCAAATTGGTACCAGTGTTTCTAAAAAAAAAGAAAAGAAACGCGTTTTGAATATTTACGTGTTTTTGTTGTGCAGCTTGTTTGTTTTTGAAAGAGGTAAACATCGAATTTCTGTGCAAGTTACTTGTTATTCAATTTGCACAGATAATTTTGCGTTTCACTTTCATGATACTTATAATTGAAAAAGTGGTTGGAATAATAAAGAAACAAAAATGTGACAAAATTATAGAACCTATTTTTTCCTCACTTTAATCATTTCCTTATAACATATGTTTGCTTTTTACTAGATAATAATAAAAGAAATACATAACTTTCATGAGCAATAAAGTTCTTGATTTTTTGTAAGAAAAATTAAGTACAATTTTGATAGATAAGAAAGAAGTAAGAATTTCTAAGTATATTTCTAGAAAAAAATGCAAAAAAATTTATTTAAAAAAAATATATATAGAAAAAGAGGTAAGGTTTTCAAGTAAAAGTAGTGTAAATCCTGAAGTATTTCTTAATTAAAATAAAAAATCTTGAAGTATTTTTAAAATAAAATATAAAATAATCCTTAGACAGTTAATTTTTAATGTAATATGCAATAAATTAAAATTTTAAAATGTTTACAAGAAATTCTTTGTTACAAAATACATTATATATATCTTCTTCTTCTTATAGAAGGCCATAATATAGTAACGGCCATAGCCCCATGGTGACTATGGTCGTCTGCCTGATGACAGATTTCTTCTATAAGATGCTTTCTTTTTATGAAGTAGGGTTGTCGGCACACCTCCCGATGCTCTAAGGTCATATTAGACCGGGACCTACGATTTAAAGTGGTTTCTGAACCATTTCAAACATCCATGGCACCGCCAGAAACCCGGAAATCCGAAACCTGCGGTACCGATCGCTAGTCACTTGGCCATTATGCCCGATATATATATATATAGCATTTTTTGATTTACAAACGTAGTTATCGGTTTTTTTTAATTTCAAATTATTAAAATAATTTTTCTTCTAAAAACAGCAATGAACATTTCCTAAATATAAAGGAATCTTCTCAAAAACTATATCTAACTGATCCTTTTATTTTTGTTAAAAAAATTTATTACTTTTTTATTAAAATAAGTCATCGTACATTCCAGCAAAATTTATATCATGAATTTCAGGAAAACTTGATTAATAAATCCAGTGAATAGATATAGATAGTGAATAAATTAAATAAATAGAGAGATTTATAGACTCCAGTAAATAGATTATAATCTAGATTGTAAAAGAATTGTTACGTGAGTACAGTTTATAAACACAGAATGTTAACAAACTGTTTTGAAAAAAAAATAAAAAGCATGATAGTACCTATAAAAATAATCAATATTTATTATACAACCTAGGATAGCATTCCAATAAGAGAAAAAATCAATTTAGTTAAAATCAATCACTTCCAACAGTAAAATGAACAAAATCATAAGATGCATATATCCATTTCAAAGTTAATAGCTCGTAATCGTATTCAAGCTACTATTGCACAAAAAGCATCATTGAATATAAGAATGACTTCTAATATCATATTTTCCTTTCCTGTGCAAGAATGATTCTTACGATGAGTCTTCTGCGTAATGCCCAGTAGACCGGTTCATCAATAACTTAACTTGTCATGATAATTTGAAGCCCTCAGGTTATTATAATTTAAACGAATAACGTTTGATTTCACAGTCCCTTTCAAAGTAGAAGATGATCTAGGTTCCGAAGTGCATATTTTATGAATTGGTCGATACCAACACCCATCTTATTTTGTCAAACCATCAATTCTGTAATAAATTCTTGCAGTAATAAATGAAATTTGAAATTTATGCAATCAAATAGAGATTGATTTTCGAGTGAAGATAACCACTGACCCATTATCTATGTAATTTGTAATAAATTTATTGAGGGCATTCATCCATAATTGTAAAAATAATTTTCATCAAATGAATAAAAAAAATAATACAGTAGTGGAAAATAAAATCCCAGTCCCAAGAAAAAAATTAATCCAGAGAAATGTATCTAGGCAAAGTATAGGCTAGGTAACATATTTATTTGATTAAAGTTTCAAAGCACTGAAGATCATTTCAAATGTGAAATGGTGGTACAGAAATAACAGCTGTAGTCTCCATAATATTGAATCCAAGCATACAAACTCACATACATTGTGCAATACGTAATTTTGTGAATTGAAACTTCGTGTCTATTCTCTCTTGGTCAGTCAAATTAACAACCATCGGTGCTGGTTATGAAGAACTCTGGATTTGTTGACCAATAATGTTCCGTATGTCTCATATATGGTGAAACTTCACGACCAAGACAACATAACAACGTTTTGTAGAGTACGTTGGGTGGAAACGAACGTAATCCTACAGGAAAACATCCCCCTGGAAAGGTGTCAAAAATTGCAACACAATTGGTTCACTCACCTGTCTGATGTACAAATCTGTTGTCAAGTTAGTCTATGTCAAAATAACTCGAATTTCTGTTGTAGATGCAGTACAATGCTTTACAACCATGCAATGATTGCTGCTGCATCATGCATAGTGGATGCATCCTTGTCAAGTCTATCTGCTATATTGCATAAAAAAAAATCAGCCATCCCGTAGCCCTATTACACCAGCACAAACCGCTTCTGATTTAACTGACCAAGGACGATAGGTATGAAACTCCATTCCATAAAATGGCATACTGCAACTGTACGACTCAACGCATGTCTGTTTGAATCTTTGCATTCAAAATCGTGGAAACAAAGGCGGTTATTAATGCATCAATATGTTATATTTAAATGGTTATCCTCATGAATATTTTAATCTAAGAATTTGACACTTCAAGCAAATAAATGTGTTACCTAAACGCATGCTTTGCCTGAATTTCATTCCTCTAAACTAATTTCTTCTTTATATTGGAATTTCATTTTTCACCAGTGTGTATAATAAATTCTTTACATTCTATTAAAAAGGGTAAAAGGAATTCAGTAATAGATATTTAATAACCTAATTAAAGCATTTAATCATTAATGCATGAATTAACGAATTTGTCATTAATAAGTTCGTCAAAATAATAAAATAAAAATTCTCAAATTTATAAATACACCTAAACCTCTTTTTTTTACACGAAATGCAATTTTTGCGTTCAGCCACTTTTAGACAAATTGGAACTAAAAATAAGGTATTACACAATTGTTATTAACTTTTACTTGACTAAGTCAAAGTTAGGAGAAATCCATAATCTACGAAAATTCTGAGAACATTTGCAAAAAAATTATTGCTAAATTCGTCAAAAAATAATAACTGTTTTGTGATATCCAAAATTGCATATATTGATTAAAACATTTTAATCTAGATAAATTACTTGAATTTGGATTTACTTGAATTCATTTGACTTGTTAAATAAATTTAGTCTCATTTTTGTCAAGATCATTGATTAGAAATTTTAAATTAAAATTTGATTAGAAAATTTTGTGTAGGAAATTGATGTTTTGATACAATAAAATCCGACCCTAATCCTTATGATTCGCAACTAATCTTTTTTTTAACATGACGTGATTCATTTGTCCCACTTAAAAGGATTATGTCTGAGATGCCGACAAAAGATTCATTATCAATGATAAAGCCGATAAGTTCTTTCTCTATGCTTGCTTGTTTACAGGAAAAGTAAAAGGAATTTTCAAAATTCTAAGTAGGGAATCATAAAAAAATGCTTATTTATTTCATAATGTATTGTTAAATTGTTTGTGAAAGTAAATTTTTAAAATTATGAAGTAAATTTAAAAATTGAGTGATTATAAAAATTAATTAAATAATTGTGAATTTTTTTTAATTTATGAAGATACTTTTTTTTATACATTGAAGATTCATATTAAAATTTTTTAAAGTTTAAAATACTACAGAAATATCAATGTTTAAAAAAGATAATTAAAGAAATATGCAGAAATTTAATTCCGAAAAAAATTGGCTTTTTGTCAATCTTATTTCCATACCAATACAATAATGATTGCTAATTTTCAGGGCCACACACTTTTATATAGAGCTTTAACAAAAACATTAATAATTGTATTTATTTAATTAATATTATTGCGAAAACAATCCTTAAATGAAAGAATTGATTTAATTGTAAGAAGATATATTAATTTAAAATGTATAATTTAAATTTTTTATAAATATTCTGTAAGAGGTATGGGGTGATTTAAATGCTGCGATAATTTTAACAAAATAACTTTGATAATAATATTTATAACAAATCTTGTTTATCAATTACAGTCTTTATAACAATTTAATCTCCTTATTAGATGATATCTCCTTCTACTTGCACATTTTGCATTGTTTAAAAATAAGAAAAGGTGCTCAAAATGTATACTGTGGACATAATATTATCAAGCCTTTTCTTTGATTATACAGGTTGTGCCAAGATCTAAAAATTTCGATCTTTTGCATAGAACGAAATCAAATTTGTTGTTGTGTCTAATCCTCAGTGCCCTTCAGTGAGGGACGGACATCCCATGACTAGTCTACTCATGGATGGAGGGAAAGGGGGCAGCTTCTGTTGTGATGGAGCACCCGTAGGTAGAAGTCTGACTTGGCTCCGTATAGCTGAAGAAGGCAGACAGTGCCTTCAGGAAGAACTACCTCTCATTTGCTTATCGTATAGGAGAAAACCCGGAAAATTTTCACCAGGTAGAACCACCAGATTCTGAGCATCACAATGGAATCATCAATGCCACCAGCGGATTGAAAATCAGACCTAATGCTAACCAGCGGCTCACTTTGCCACGAGTCGAGCGAAATCAAAATTAAACTGAAGAAATAGTTCCTACAAAGAAATAGGATTTGAAGTGTATACCACTTATTTAGTATATTATTATATTCTAGGTTTAATAATATATCCTGTATGTCTATGAAATTTATGATCATATGATTTCATTGTCTAAAAAAATAGTTAAAATATCAAATTTCAAATTCTTATACAAAGAACACAAAAACCAGACAAGGAATGAATTAAAAATACAATCACTTTGTACCCTAAAAGTTACTGCCTTTATTCAAAAAAGTACGAAAATGTATTAGATATTCGAAGAGCTACGTATATTCACATATATGTGTGTGTGTGGGTGTGTGCGTGTGTGCGTGAGTGTGTGTATGTGTATTTATCTTGCCATATGCCACACAAAATTACATCATTGATTGAATACAGCTTGAAAGCTAAATATTATACACTTCCGCTTAAATGAATTAATTAAAAACATCAGTATAAATATTTAATCCGATTTTTGAAAGATCCGATTAAAGCAGATAGGAAGATTTTATTGAAGGTAAACAATCACAGATACATATGTACTTTAAACTGGTATACAGAAACAACTCAAGAATCTTTTTAGTGGTGTTTGGATGAAGTTTGAGATATTCAGAATCTTGCCTCATTAGTCGAACTACCAGGTGGAAGTGTTCAGGGTTTCTCCTATGTTCTACGAAAATTCTAGGTAGTTCCCTTTAAAAGTCCCCCGGAAGGCACTTCCTTCCTTCTTCAGCTACACGGAGTAGAAATCAGACTTTTACCTACAGGTGCTCCATCAAAAACAGAAGCTGCAACCTCTTCCCTCCTTCCATGGCAACAACAACATTATATAACATAAAAAGATTAAATATTTAAATATTATTTGAAAGTTTGTATAAAAAAAACCTTAAACAAACTGATTCAGGAAATAATTTATAAAACTAAATAGTATTATATAATATATTTAATAGAAATATAATTTTTTGAAAATGATATATGGTGTAATTATAACGTTATTCAAATAAAATAATATATTTCTTTTATGTATTTTTAAGCACATTACTAACAGAGAGTTTTAAAGAAAGAAAATCAATTTAAATATTCTTACGATAAATCAATAAAAAATTTTCAGGAAACGGAATAATTCAAGCTATAATTTATAGAAGATGGAAGAGGCACTAAATCTTCATTTTTAATATCCTCCACATTAAAAATATCTAAACTCTCCTCAACTGAAACCACACGGCACTATCGCTGGCAATAAAATCTTTCCAGAACAGAAAACGAAGAGCATTTCCTGCAAGAATATTAACCGAGTTTTCCATAAGATAATTTAACCCAAGCGGAAATAAGGGATAAAATTTTTTACTCATCGCTTGCGAAGGATAATTACAACTCATGAGAAAAGGAAAAAGCAATACGAGAATTGAGTGACAATCTTTTTTTTTTTTTTTTTCTCTATTTATTTCAGTTCGGAAGTACATTAGTTCCGATGACGTACCGCAGTACATACATATATATAGGGTGAGAGTGAAAGGTGGCGTTATTTAAAAGATTTTGTGAGAAAGGAGGCTTGTGGTTTATAAAGAACTTAAATAAAGATTTCAATCACAGGTAATTCCGGTGAAGTAGGTGTGCTATCGTCTATTGGAATTATTAACTTAGAATTATAAATTCATTAGATTATTATATTTAAATTACAAGATAAGAAATATTATCTTCTAATTAATTTGAAAAAATTTTTATTTAGTCGTTTGTTTAGTAGTTTGTAGACTTTTATACTCGTTTGTTTAGTAGTTTGTCGATTTTTATAGTCGTTTGTTTAGTAGTTTGTCGATTTTTATAGTCGATTTTTGACTTTTATAATTATTTGTCGTTGTTTAATCGTTTGTTTGCATTTATTATAACTTTAAAAGTATATAAAAAGATATTCATTTTTTTTATCTTTATTAATTGTAATAAAATAAAGTTATTTTAATAAAAGTACTAAATAATTTTAGTTAAGTTAAAATAAACTACTAGTGAAATTTCTGAAAAATGATATCGATGCTTGCTTTTGCATTTCATATTTCATTTCTTTTTTCTTTTTTGTGAATTAATTTCAAAGAGTTAAACTTTTTGATAAAGATAAATAATTAACAAAGTTCAAAATAAAATTTTTTTTTTTTAATTTTCATTATTGTTTTATTTTGTTATCATTGCTTATGAAAATGGCATTACTTATTTTGTTATTAATTATTGAATATTAAGTAAATGAAATTTAAATGTCTATTTTTTTATATAAAATATTATATTATTATCAGATTGATGATGTACAGATTTTAATTACGTATACATATAAGAAATTATCTTTAAAAGTAACTGTTTAATTTAATAAGAATCCTTCACTTGAATTTTTGATTTCTAAATTTATATCATGTTTTCTTTCAATCCAAATATGTCAAAATAAAATGTATTTATGAATTTATATAACCTGAAATCTAATTGCGTCTAAAACCTAACTAAGTACCATATGGATTTTACATACGTTTAAGTATTGTACTTATAATTTTCCATTTGTACGTTAGAGTATTTCAGTCTTTTAAAAAAAAATTTTGCATATTTTTAATATTCAATTATATTATGCTGTATAGTGATATTTTTATTTAATAAAATTATAAAAGTATTAATACGTATGCCACATTAAAAAATATTCTTTTGAATAAAAGTCACAAATTATCTAGCATGTATATGTTTCATTTATTTTTATGCAATGTAAAATAATAACATAATTTAATAAATAATAACTTTTTAAATCTCTAATTATTTTATGTTGTAAAGTGCTATTTTTATTTGATAAAAATTATAAAAGTATTTATGCATATAAAAAATATATTACAGCCACGGTTTGTAGACGTGCACCGCGAACAACTGCCACAACCAGTTGCAGACGTGCCAATCCTTACACCGTTAGAAGTAAGAGCATCTTATTTTAGATATATGATATTTTAACCACTGCTTTTATGTTTATTATTTAATTTCATTAATTTTATTTTTTTTAAAGTTATTTACTATCTGTGATATCCTTTCGAAATTCGATTGTAGTATATGTGAACTTTTGTGCAATAGGATAATGTGGCCATGCACATCCATGTAAACTCATTGTAATTTGGCAGAGTACCAGATTAAAATATATAGATAATTTTTTATAAAAAACCTCTTAAATTATCTAACATATTTGTATGTGTTTCATTTATTTTTATGCAATATAAAGTAAATTATAATTTAATAAATAATAATAATAATATGTTTAATCTTTAATTATTTAATGCTGTAAAGTGATATTTTTATTTTATAAATTTATAAAAGTATTAATCCATTAAAAAAAATATTACAGCCACGCTCTATAGACGTGTACTGTGAACATATACCACAACCAGTAGCAGACGTGCCAGACGTTTTTTTTCGATATATGATATTTTAATAGTTGCTTTATTTTTTATTGTTTAACTTTATTAAATTTATGTTTAAAAAAGTTATTTACTAATAGTGTTACCCATTCGAAATTCTATTATAATATATGCTAACTTTTGTTCAATAGGATAATGTGCTAACGTTAATGAGTGAAACGAACGTTACTCATTCGAGGATTCTATTATAGTATATGCTAACTTTTGTTCAATAGGTTAATGCGCTAATGTTAATGTGTGAAACGAACGTTCGTTAACGTTTAACGATATCAAGTCAAGTCTCTAACGGTAACGTTCATTCATACGTTTTATAGTTACCAAGAGAAAAACTGATTATTTAAAGGGTTTCTGTTATTCATTATGTTAAAAGGCTTTTATTTTTAATTACAAAATTTTAAAAATGTTTGTCTGCATGCATACACTTTTTAATATATTTTCAACAACTGCATCTACTTAGTTTAGTACAATTTGGTAATTAAAACATATGACAGATGTAAAATATATAGAGACCCTGTACATAAGCAAGCACATTTTTGATGAATAACATGATCTCCTATGCAATAAATTAGAAAATATTTGAAACATATATTTTAATTTTTAAATGTTTACCTTTACATTAAACTAACGCTGGGTTATAATATTTATTTTAGTCATCTCTATTTAGTCTGTTTTTTATTTTTATTTTCCTTATTTTAGTCTTTCGTTAAAATCGAAAAATTTTTATAAAAAATTACCAGCTATATTCTTGTGAGTAAATTGTACGTAGAGAGAGGCTGTCTATAATCTATACATCACTATTTCAATAAATAATTTCTAAACATTTGAGAGAAAGAGATTAAGAATTACTTTTATTTACTTTTGGAGATGACATGGTTAAATTTTTGTTTTTCTTCTGTTGGTGTATGCTATTGATCTGAAAAAAAATAAAGTTGACTTGGTGAAGATTGTAGTAGATATCCATATCGACTACCAGATTTTCTTGTTTTTCCTAATGTATTCTGAAGCAGTAATTCCACTCAGAAGACGATATGTCACGAGCTTCCTATAGTAAATATTGATTGAAGTCAAGTCTGTTGTTATTTTGTTACATCAGAAACCAATCAATATATCTTTATCAGGAAATAGATACGAATACAATAGAAATTTGAATAGATGGTGTTTAGAAATTTTCTTTTGAATTTAAGATACTTGTTTTCCCCCTTCTAGATATCCATTTGTAAGACATTTGATTAGCTAATTGCAAAGAAACGGGTAAAGTTATCTCTTTAAATTTAAAATACCTTTTTTGTTTGTTTTATTTTTTTTTAGGGTGGTTGAAACATCTAGTATGAGAAGGTAATAAATCTTCTGAAATAATTACTAAACATACATTTTTATCCAGGTTGTATTTCAGAAATTTATTATAAAGTAATCATGGCACAAAACTTCGTATAGAATTATTTTTATAAAATCCTTATAACATTGAAGATTTTCTGGTATTTTGTTACAATTTTGACTTTCCCCATGAATGGAAAATAAATTTAAATGGAAATATATCTTGATAGCACCAATTTATCATCAATGAGTTTACATATAATCTACATCATTAAAATTATTTTTTTGTTTTAATATGCTGCTGGGAAATAAACAAGAGATCGAAGTCCATATTTTTGCTCTTTACAAAGAGAAAAATTCTTATTTATTATTAAACAAAGATGTAAAAAGCGTGGTGTTAATATTTCTACACGTAAAATAAGTGGCATAATAAATAAAAACAGAACGAGAAATCAAAATTTATATTTGACTACGAAAAAGGTAAAAAATGCATACCTAACAGAGGTACGTACATTTCTTATTATATCTAAAGTTGCATCTCATATTTTAAAAGTTCCAACCCCCATAAAAACTGTCGTAATTTTTTTTAATCTCTATAGGAAATGTAAACATAATAATTTCTGATTGAAAGCTAATCAACAAAAAAAGGCACGATGTTCACCTCCTAATGCCATAATACGTTTCTCAGAGTAAGACTATGTGCAGATTGTAATTAATCTTTCTGATTGGTAAAAACAGAAATATGTATGAGGCCTGGATATATTTATAAAATTGCAATCGAAAATAATTTACTCGAACTACCAAAACGGAGGAGAAAAAGACAAAAAATGTTGATTCAGAGGAAACAAGAAAAGTTTTACTAAAGGCTTTATGATTATTGGATTATCTTTTATGTGGGAAATTTAAAATAAGGAAGATAGAAAACGACATCAAAATTACGTCAAATTACTATCAGAAATATGTTTTAACATTTTTTAATGAAGTCCTCCCATCGCTTTATCCAAACAACCTTCGCTAGCTTAAGTTCCATCAAGATAAGATTACCAGTCATGCCTCTAAATCGACAACTCCATACTTGGAGAAAATAACAAATGGAAGAATTGACTCTATTTCATTTAAATGTATCACACCCATGTCACCAGATATGTGTCTTGTGGATTACTTTACATTTGGAGTTTAAAACAAGTACTTCACGAGCGCCTCCCATTGGATGGACTCTGGGAGATTGTGGTGAAAAAGTGGAACGAAATCTTCCTTGATATTGTTTTTATCTTTAAAATCAAGAAATAACATGATAGTTTAATAAAAGGACTATCAGGCTGAAGCAATTTTAGAAATGAATTTATTGTTGTTGTTGCTGTTGTTATCGTGTCCATGGATTTAAAATATAATTATCAATGTTAAATCAAGTCAAAAGTCTTCTCGACAGCAGCCGCAAGCAATGGCACCGCTTCACTCTACAGGACTTCTCTTAAATTAGCCTCGATTGGCACCATACCCAATTGCAAAACATGGGGAGTGAGTGCTAAAAATTCAACAAATAATTCTAAATTTGTAATTTTAAGGTAGCTAAGAAGTTAAATATTCAATCAATCACTGTATTGAACGTCTGATAAAACAGGGATTACTAACAAAAATATTTTCATTTAAAAGTGTGTAGAGAATGTTTTCTTCTTAAAGTCATCCGATAATATATATACATATTACCAATGCAGCTGGTAAACAAACATGGACGTCTTGGATGCCTTAAGTCAAACGCTGCACAGACGTTACTCACTTTGCATTACCCAGCGAGTGCGTGTAACTTGAAGATAAGCCACGGATGCAGAGTAGCAATGCCCCCGCAACGCTCTACGATCATAGTAGACCGGGACCTACGGTTTAAAGTGGATTCCGAACCCACTACATACATCCATGGCACCACCGGGACTCGAACCCGAAACCTGTGGTACCGAGCGCCAGAGCGCTAGCCACTCGGCCATTTAGGTCCATCCGATAATACATGAATATATATAAATGCATTGTAAATATTGCATAATTGCGTAACTAAAAAATAATCGCATAGTAAATTGCAATAATTGTATTGTTCCCAGATGAACCAAGTTTTATAATTTATTCTATGTCAGTTATAAGGTTAAGATTTGTTCAGTAATAAAAGCACTAATTGAATCAAGTTTTTTTCATTGCAGATACAATGAAGCTATCAACACCATCTTCGCTAGGACTGTTGCAACTGTTGATAGCGTGCATCCTAGTGGCCATATACACATGTCCTGGAGATGCTATGCACCATGGGCCCATGATCATCTTCAAGGCCGGGAAAGGCATGGCACATGGGGGAGGTGGAATGGGCGGCGCTTTGGGATTACTGGCCGCTGGGTTGCTCATTAAGTCTCTCACTCACTTGGAAAAGCATCAGCACCATCACCAGGGTGGGGGTTATGGAGGAGGTGGTGGAATGGGTTACGGTCATGGAATGGGTTACGTCCCTCAATCTTTTTCCAGTCATGATGCCCATTTAGGTCATTATGGGTATGAACCTCAGTCACACGGCGGATCGATGATGTGGGCGAGATGAAATATGTGTAATTTATGTGCTTATTGTATATGTTGTAAATCTGCTGTACATATAACTATGAATAAAAATTTAGAAACTGTACTTTGCTGTACTTATTCTTATATTCTTCTTTAGAATATTACGTGAAGTGATGCAGTGGGTTTTTTAAGTTTATTTCATACTCATTTACAATAAGAGAGCACATTAGAAAATTTAAGATTTTTAACAGAATCACAGATAACAATATTTAGTAATGATTATTCAATATTTAATATATATACATATATAGACATTCATATACATATATATATATCTACTTTAACAAATTGATTTCTTCATTTAATTTCTTCATTACTTTAAAGTAATTTTATTATTAAGAATGTTTTTATTATAATTGACTCTATAGAATGTACATAAAGTGCTAAATGTTTTGGTAAAGAAGTAATTCGCATATCTAAACACTAACACTTCAAATTGAATCATTTTTTTCCCCTATAAGGAACAGAAAAGACATTTCATTGGATATCAATGCATAAATATTAAAAATTATGCCAGAAGAATTATAAAAATGATATTTTAGACAGATATATTTGATATAATAAATCCTCATATAAGAATCTGACAATAATAGCTCAGTAAATCTAAATGAAGAAAACATTTAACCTAGTAGTGTCAAATAACATTTTCACTCTGTTATCATTTTAATCAAAAAATGAAAAGAGAGATATGAAATATATTAGAAACCGTCTTTATAAGAGTTTAAATAACTGGCTATATTTTTTCGATGTATCCAGTAAAATTGCAGTTTATTGCATTTTGAATGCCCTAGACATTAGGGTAATGCTTATCTTTCTGACTTATGAAATCTAGTGCAGTTCATTTCTTAATCCAAGAGCTTTTTGTTTTATTTTAATACTGAAATGGAATGTCTTCTGATAGTAATGACTCAGATTTTTTTTATTAAACTGATCAACTTTCTAAAATAATTTTTTAAATATTTATAAAAAGTTACAAACTTATTATATTTTTTTACCTTTTTTTATTTTCAAATTAATGTAGAATAGATATAGGATTATGAGTAAAATATGTTTAATTAGACAAAAAATTGTTACTGTTTGAGAAAATATTCAATAAGTTTATAAATTATAATGCTGCTGTATGTGAAATTGTTCACTATCTTTTGCATATTAATAACCTTACTATTGTAGAGCAATCTTTCTCGTGCATTCAGCACTTTCATAGGTAATTTGAATTTCTTCACTGAGCAGAAACTTTTATTTCAAGTTGCAGGATAGGCTGTATGAAAAAGGATTGTAGATATCTCTACAATAACTACAATAACTTTGTTATTGTAGAGAAATCTACCTCATGCAATCAGCACTTTCCTTGGCAATTTGAATTTACTGAACATGCACATTTACTTCATGTTTTAGGATAGACTGTTGGAATATTTGCTTATTCGTATGTATTTGCATGAATAGAAAAAAATAAACTAGAGATGATAGCATGAGACGATAATGGAAAAAATTCCTGGTCTTAAAACAAAGGATAGTAAATGTACATCTCTATACATTTTTATTTATTCAATGCGCATCTGGGAGGGAATATTGCGTTCCAGTTATGTATATGACGAACAGCCCATCGACGATAATAGCAGAACATTGCCATTTAAGGGTGGCGGAGTTTTATTGGCAACTTTCTAGCATTTGTCATCTTCGTATGGAAGAAAACCACGAAGCTAAATACTCAAAGAAATCAATATAAGAATCTAAGATGCTTTTAGATACCATCAGATGTACACGTTTCTGGAATCAGAGATCACAACGGATGCCCCTAGTGGATTAGAACATGGATCCTCTTGCATATTAGCTTTTATCAATGGATAACATTTCAACTTTAATATGAAAACAATCTTAAGAACTAAATAGTCGTAATAATTAGTACTGTCCATGGGTGATTGAGCCAACTTATTTTAGAGATTTAAAAGAAGAACTCATTGAAGAATAGCAATATGGAGCCGTTTATTTTCAAGTTTAAAATCCATTCTAATATGCCAAATTGAAAATTAAAAATTATGCAAATATATATCTACACTACAAGGACATCATCGTATGGATTATTTTCATTTCTCGTGTTTTTAAAGTTTAGCAAGAAGTACACTGCAAATTTGACAGTAGAAAAAATAACATTTTCAAAATATAGATTAATTTTTTTTTCAAATAAGCCTAATTGAATGTCAGAAAATAAATAAACTTATAGATACCAAAAAAATTGCTCTACAAAGCCTTATGTATTTTTTTTTTAATTTAATTCAGACAGCTCTTTAAAAAATATTCTCAAAAGCATGTGCATGTTTAAAAAACACCATTATTCTTCCTAATTATTTCTTTTTCATCAATCTAATTTCACTTAAATGAAATTTTTCACTTTCTCAGGTTTTATTCCAGTATCTGTTACTATTTATCAATAAACAAATAATGATTGTTTAAAGACAATATACATTAATGCAGTTTATATAAAGAGATGTAATTGTTTTTTGTACAATAATTTCGTAATCTTCATAACTTTTATCTTATCGAGAAACATTAAAACGTATATTTTACGTAGTGGCAAACTTTCTTCTTCTTGAGTGTATCAATAACCCCATGGCTGGGCCAAAGATGTCTGTCTACTGGCAGATTCCGAAATATGAGATTTTTTTTTTTATTACGGGTTAGGGTTGTCAGCCCTATATTCTAAGGTCATATTAGAAAGGAACCTACATTTTAAAGTGGATTTTCGAACCCCTACAAACATCTATAGCAGCGTCGGGTATCGAATCTGAAATCTGTGGCCACCAAGTGTCAGACACTCGGCCATCAAACCCGGACAAGTTAATTTATTAATTATATTTAAAAGCAAGGTAATTGTAATTTGAAAAATACAGAAAATATAAAAATGAAAGGAAGGGAATGAGAGTTACAATAACGCACTTTGGCATTCTTTTTTGGAAGAAAGGATGTTTTTATAGTCGCACAGAAAAAAAATTTAATTATGTTTTGTTAAACATTTTATCAAGACCAAATCACTTCTATGAAATTTTACTAAATATACGGTGAATTTAATTAGGTAAATTAATTAGGTAAACTTCAAATTAATTGTTATAAATATTATCTAAAAATGCTGGGATGATTTGCCATAGACCATTTGAATGGCAGATATGCAGCAGATTCAGTATTACCTGAAGAACAAAGCACAGAACTCTTATAATACGCTCAATTCGTGTACTACTGAATCTTAAAAGAATGTATCTGTGAAGAATTTATGAGGGGTTTTCACCCTCTTAACACTTCCTTGTACCCTATGGAAGAAATTTCTGGTGTACAGTTTTATCATTCTCCTTTGGGTCTAAAAGTTTTAGGATCTAAAGTCGACTTTCGACCCATGGCTATTTCATTTTCGAAACCCAACACATTAACCCCAAAAGCACTTGAGACATCTAATTTACCATGAAAATTTTTATTTAACGTTTATAAATTAATTTTTATTTGCTACGGGCAATAAGATTCAAAATTGTCAACATAATACATTTTAAATATTTAATAGCAAAAAGAAAATTAAAACAAACTAGTTTTTTTTTTATTTTTTTCACTAATATTTTCCAATTAAGAATACATAGCTTAATCATCTGTTGAAAATTTCTTCTTAAGCATTATCTGTTATTAAAAGGAAAAAAATGTATATTAATTAATTCTTTTATAATAATATATTAAAAAGTATTATCACTCACAAAGTAAGCTGTAATTCGAGCTTTTAAAACGTAATTTTTTCCTACTCAGGTATTACAAATTATCTGCTTATGTAATTTTATCAAAAAATATTTCCTTTCTTCTGATAATAAGCATTAATTTTTTTCATATCGATGGATTTTACATCAGATTAGTAATCCAAAAGGGTTTAAAAAGGCAATTAAAAATATAATAAGTAAATGTTAAGTTTTAGAATAAATGTCCTAACTTACTTAACTATTTAAAAGCACTTTAGTCAAAACTTTGATTGTAAAATGATTGATTACAGTGATGATGGATTACAATGATTGATTACGAAATAATTGAAGCATTTCAATAATATTATTTAAACATGTAATTCAAATAAAATAAGTATGCAGTAGGAAAAGACATTTAAAATAAATTTAACATTACATTTTCCTGTAAGAAAAACACAAAAGTACTAAATTTTATTATTACCCTGATGAAAGTATTTTACAATTAAAAAATGGGGCAGTTATTTAAAATATAATTGTAATGGAAACACATTTTTGAAAGATTTTCTTCAAGTTAGGCAAAAATAATATTCATGTATAGTATAAGAGTAAAATTATATTATTTAGTGTTATTATTGAACAAGAAAAATTTCAATTACAGAGGAATTTATACAATGCATAATTTTTCTTGTTGCATGAAATAATTATTCATTAATAAAATTATTCGGAAACATGTGTCAAAAATGCAAACACGTATTTGTCAAATGTCATTTTTTATGTAGTATGTAATTTTAAATTTTATTGCAGTTTTATCAACATAACGCATAAATATCATTACAAATAAACCATTTGTTTAAAAACAGAGGAAACATAATTACAACCAAATAATATTGCAATAATAAGGCTGATTAGTGTTGTAATAAGGAATAATAATAACATCTAAATAACGTTGATTGGGCCCCATTTCAATCAATATTGATATCCAATACGTAGCAAATACAACATTATCTAGATTTACCATGGGTACTTTGTACCATTGTACCATTGCAATTTGTCATTGTTGCCCACATTGCAATGTGAAGGATTACAACTAAGATTGGAAACTTCCTGATACTGGCTCGAGTCAAATGCAAGAACTTTCAAGCTTACTGATTTATCGTTTTACTTTCCAGGGAAATACATTAATTTTACAGTTATCAAATTATTTTAGTTACCGTTAAATTTCTCTTATGTATTGCCTAAAGGGAAATCCAAGAAATTTTCCACCAGATAATTGACACATCATATTAGACCTCTAGTCCATCAAGTCTGCTAATTTTTAAAACAGCAATTGTACCATTCATCATCAGTGTAGTCTATTGGTAGAGTGAGTTAACTACACTTTACCAATAGACTATACTCTACCTGTCAAACTCATGTCTACTTCCATATCTTGGAACTCACTCTACCAATAGTAAGTCTTCTCAGAATTAAAAGAAAGAAATAACTTGACCAGGGCTGCATTCTCCTATAGGCTGACTAGGCTTCAGCCTAGGGCCTCAAGATCAAAAGGGGCCTACATTCAAATTGTAAGCAAAATTAGAATTACACTATTCTAAAAACAGTAAACACTAAAACACTGAATCAAAAATAAGGAGAAATTCTACACATATGAATAATAAACAAACATAATAAGTAACTTACAAACTTAAAAATGGGAGGTGAAAGGGCCTCAGAAGTCTAATAGCCTAGGGCCTCTTTTCATCTAAATCCGGCCCTGAACTTGACCTTGAACCTTTACCTCACTTATCTGTTTCAGATTAATTAAAATTCATGAATGGATAGGAAACTAACCATTCATCAAAATCCATTACAAATTCCGCTATTGCTTTCTTTTGTAAAAATTATGGAAAAATTCATTTTTATAAATAATTGTGTTTCATGAAATTTTATTTTATAAAATTTCTTTTAAAACCGAATGCTTAATTTTTCAAACCTGTGATAATCAAGAAAATAAATTTTAAAATTTTCTGAATAAAATTATTGAGATCCAGCACCAGCCAAATTTGAGAACCCGTTTCAAAATTTATAAAATAAATAACTTATCTTTTTAATTAAGAAATTAATTCTCCTTTTTAATTATTGTTTCCTCAAAATCTTGTTTTTTCATTAATTAAATGCAGAAGAGCCTGACTAGTGGCTTAGGGACAACGTGCTCCGCTGGTAAGCGTTAAGGCGGAGGTTCGATTCACTATCAGCTTTGTTGTAAACACTGTTTCAAAAAATGAGGGCACTGGATAGATGTTCAGCATCTTGCCTCGTTAGGTGAACTACCTGGTGGGAGTTTTCTGAGTTTTCTCCCAAACGATACGTAAATGCGGGTAGGTAGGTAGTTCCCCTAAAAGTCCTCCCGGAAGGCATTGTCCTCCTTCTTTAGCAACACGGAGAGAAGTTAGACTTCTACCTACTGGTCCTCCACCAAAAATAGTAGCTGCAAGCCTTCTTCCCTTTTCCATGAGGGATACGACAACAACAATGCATAAAAGCTTAATCTGATTGGATAATAAATTCCATTAAAATCAATATTTGTGGAAAATGTAAACAATTTAAAACACTAAAAATAGTCTTATACATTTTCATTATACATAAAACGATAAAAGATATATTTTAAAATAATTATTAAATAAGAGTTTAATAAATTATGTCTAAACTTAAATTCTGCTATTGCTTTCTATTGTAAAAATTATGGAAAAATTCATTTTTATAAATAATTTTTGTTTCATGAGTATTTTTTTTTTATAAAACTGCTTTTAAAAACTGAACACATAATTTCTCGAATTAGTGATAATCACGAAATAATTTTTGATAATTGTTAATTTTTGATAATTAATTTTTGGTAATAGCTTTTTGATAATCTTTATCAGATTCGATAATAAATTCCTTTAAAAACAATATTTGTGGAAAATATTACTAGTTTAATACATTAAAAAATAGTCTTATAAGTTTTAATTGCACATAAAACGGCAAAAGATATATTTTAATATTATTATTAAACAAGAATTAAATAACATAACATAACTTAAGACATAACTTATTATTATTTAATTAATTAAATAATAATAAGTTATGTCTAAACTTAAAAGATTTTTAAAAAATAAACATTTAAATTTAGAAAACTTAGGAGGAAAAAGAGAAGGAAAATTCATTTTTAAATAAGTGAAATTTAAATTTAAATATTTCCGATTACGATTCAGATATAAAAAATCAATATCAAAACTTTTCAAATCCCTGGCATTTTTTTTATCGGTTTAGAAAAACATTTTCGCTAGGACACCTTTACCCAATATTAATCTTTCACTCTGTGACATTAACATTCATCAAGAAGTCATGTCTGACTGCCCATAACGGAAGAAAACGACATTAATCCATAGAACGGACAACTTCCTTTTGTTCCGAAAAATCACTTCCTGTCCAACTGCACTCTTTCGAAAATCATCCGAACGCGACAAATTGTTTCCCGATTTCACCCCTTTAGGCTTAAGAAAGTATTCGAATAATTCTATACCATCTAAAACCGAATTCGAGGAAGTAAAAAAACTAAAATTGAATCGTTCTCAGTGACAGTGGTTGTAACATTGAATCGTTCTTTTCATTTTTTTCTTTTTTTTTTTAATTTTTTATTTCTTTTTGGCACGGAATTTGGCATGTCTTAAAACTCGTTATAAGGCCTAAATTGGATCACAATCAAATCTCGATCTCTAATGAATTCCAACCACTCGTGCTTTTATTTATTTTTTATTTTTTATTATTATTGCTGGCATGTTTGCATTGTTTTTTCCTGAAATTATTGACGTTTAGAGAAAAGTTGGCGGTTTTTTTCGGAAGAAAAGATATAAAAGGAAAATTGTTTCTGGTTTTGGCAACAGAAGCCAATTGTTATTCGAGTTGAGAAGTTGTTTTCGTATCGTAGTCTTTTTGTAAAAGGTAAATGTGGTTCTATGCTATACTCATTATAAGAAAAATATATAAATAACAATTGATATTTGATATTTTATTTTTTATTTTTGAGTTAATTTCTTTTAAATTCATTTTTCCACAAAAGATTAATGTGGTTCTATGCTTTATTCATCATAAGAAAAATATATAAATAACAATTGATATTTGATATTTTATTTTTTAATTTTGGAAATTTTTTAATTTTTTTACACAAAAGATTAATGTTTAATTTCTTTTAAATTCATTTTTTGAATAAAATTGATTTATTAATTTTTAATTTTGGTTCTAATGTGGTTCTATGCTTTATTCATCATAAGAAATATATTTCAATAACAATTGATATTTGATTTTTTTTTTTTTAATTCTTGATTGAATTTCTTTTAAATTCATTCTCACAGAAAATATGATAATATTTTCATTTTAACCATGCTTTATAAAAAAAATATTTACAATTTATAAAATTGTAATAATATATTAAAAGAATATTGATTTAAATCCTAAAAAACATAACGAATAAAATACTTTTTTGCATAATATTTTTAAATGGTTCCACAACTTTATTTAATTTTTTTTTTTTTTTTTTATGTTTTTATTTTTTTAATTTAAAATTTTTATTTTTAAATTTTATTTAAATTTTATTTCATTTTTTTTTTAATTTTATTATTTAAGTATTATTTTATTTTGCTTTTGATATTTTTACGCTATTTTTTTAATTGTAACAGATGCAATTGTTATATTATTGTAAATGTATAATTATTTTTGAAAATTTTGTTAAAAAATCTATTGAAAAATGTAATATTTTTAAATTAATTCCGTCCTAAAATTCATCACATAAATAGGAATTTTAACTAGAAATCTATTAAAATACAGGTCTACTAAATACCAAAATCAAATTTATTGGTCAATAATAATGATATTTCAGGAATTATTAAACAAAAATTCTTTATTTGTTAACTCTTTTAAAATTCTTTGTTTATTTTTAACTCTTTTATTTGCATAATGTATCCAATAAAATGTTTAAGGCTAAACACAGAGGTTAAAATATGTACATATAAATAAAAATTACCTATATTTTACTTTTCTAATAATAATTTCTAATAATTTCAAAATTTTTTTCACGAGTAAACTTATAATACGTTTAACGAATTATATAATATTAAAATAACATTTTGTGTATATATATAAATGTATATATATATATATATGTATATATAGAATTAGCTCCAAACAGCTCAATATATATATATGTATCTTTAGAGCTAATTGTATATAAAAAAATCATTATCTATTATCTTGAAATTTTATTATTTTAGAGTTGTCCTGTTAATTTTGCAATATCTTTCAAAATAATATTATTAGAAAATTGTGATTTTTTTTAATAAATAATTAATATATTATCATTTGTGGAGGAATTATGAAACATGATAAATCATTTTAATAAATCACTAAAATAATAAGTTATCAACTAAAATGAATTATAGGCATATATCTTCTGAGCATATTATAAATCTTTATAAACAACGATAAGAATAAATAAAAATTGTTTGTAATTTGTAAACAAGAGACATTTGTTTTCAGTTTACAAAGATTAATATGGCATACAGAGTTTAAATGTTAAGATCACTTCTTGATTAATAAATTATTAATGAATAAATAATAGATAAATGAATTACTTAAAAGTAGATTATCTATGGATGAAAAAGTTAAATCCTACATAGTATGTTAAAAACCTATTCAGGTATTTAAAAAAAAAAGTTTATCCTGATTAAATTCAGAATACAAAGCTACAATTTTTATAGATTTTACGCAGATATGTTAATTAAGGCTTTCATCCATTTAATTAATTTTGTTAATATTTGTTTATTTATTTATTTTACATAAATATGTAATAGACTACCTTAATTTTACTATGATTTTGTTCTTTTATTTGCAACGAATTTTGAAAATATTAAATTATTATAATTACGTGCCAAATAGAGAAGTATTATATTATTCTAATTACTTATAATTTTAATTATTTTTGATAATTTGGAAACATTAATACCTATTTTATAAGAATCCTTTCTAATAACCTTTCTTTTAAATAAATCACAAAAGCATGATAATTTTATATGTAAATTATATAGATCCCAAAAGTGGTCTTGACCTTCTAAGATTTTGTATCGATATAATATTTTTATGTTAAATTTTTTTTTAATTATGATAGAAATAAGTATCTATATAAAATAGTATTAATAATTATAAACCTTTAATAAATTTTGCCAAACGTTACATAGCATTACATCGATAATAAAATTTTTTTATATTGCGATAACTTCTTCTAACTTTGTTTTTTTTTTAAATACCTTCGATTTTTTGGATAATTTTGTTTACACTAAGTTTTTGGGTCTGTTTTATAAGTAATTGCAATTTAAAATTTTGAAAACATTAATTTTTTAAACAATAACTTTAAAAACTTTAATCTTAAAAATTCAACAAGTACAGCATTCTGGTTGAAAATGAGATATTACTCGATCGATTTACTGATAACTCACCATAAATATTTCGCCTATGACACATACATGCGTTTTTTTCAAGCCACTTTGTATTATTCTCTATAATTTAGCTAAATTTTCGTATATTGATTTGTACAGTTTTGAAGCGATCGTCAAATAATTTGTATACCAAAATTTTCAGATATTTTTTCCAGAGAAAAACTAATTAAAAATTAGAGTTGAAATAATAGCACATATATAAAATTAATTTTAATAAATTAATACTATCAAAATAGTAAAATAGAATCATGATAAAAGATCGAATGTAAAACAACGTTTTACTTTTTATAAATTGAAAGGATATAAAAAAAATAAATATTAATTATTTCAGCAAGCATTCATTTGTATACAGTTAATTTGCCCTAAATATTAAAGCTACTAAAACACACTAGATTTTTATTTTCTATAAGAATTCATATTGTATTAACAACACTACAGAATCATGATAATAGCGTATAACTTTTTTAGAAGATGCCAAGTAATTTAAAAAACTTATGAAAAAACTTATGAAACATGAATTAAAGAAGACAAAATTTGTGAAGAAAATGTTTGTATTATATTTGCAAACGAATATGAATTTTATTTATTTTTATATTTAAAAAAAAAAAGGTTTTTTGAATATTTAAAAAGTGCTGATAATAATTCTTCAAAAGTTTTTCTAAAAAATATAACTTTCTAATGAATGTTTTATTTTAAAAATAAAATTTTCAATACAATTTTCTTTCCTTTTAATAAATCAACGACATCAAAACTTAAGCTACTTAATTATTTGTATCTTCTTTTTTAGATGTAGTTTAGGTTCACATTTATTGTAAAATGTAGATATATCCTTTGGCATTTCCTTAAACGCCGAGATCATCCTATCACCAATAACCTATGGATAAATAATCAAAATAATTCAAATAACCTCAAATTCAGAACACGCAAATTAAATCCAAATGAAATTGAATGTAATTAATGCAAATTTTCCTTGTTTATCTTTTAACTCAGGCAAATTGCAACAAATTCATACTCAGAAAGAATAAAATACATTATTTTCCTTGAACTATCTTTTCCAATGGAAACTGTAGCAAAAACAAATAATGATGCCATCACACGAACAGGAATATTCCATTTAAACAAAGCAACTTTTATCGTTTGGTTGAAATTAAGATTCGAACAAAAACAGTAAAATAAATGATTTTGAGTTCGAAAAACACTTTCCTTCTGATGTTGCGTGTTCGAATATTCTCAGTTTGAATATATGTTTAATTAAGCATGTAAATTTCCCAGTTCTTGAAAATGTAAACTTTATAATATTAAAAGAAAATATTGCTTTTATTATTATCACTTTTTAATGCTAAATAAATTCCCATGTTTTACAACACGCATGACTATTGAATTCAAACATTAAACTTCTTTTTACCATTGTAATAAAATATAAAAAATATTAATACAGATAAATTCTTTTCGGTTTGTTGAACAGAATTTGATTGAAGTTTTTAATTTCGATTTTATTGATTTCCTTAAATATATTATTTTTAAATTAAAATAACCAAAGAAAATATTTTCCCAATAAAAAATTCTTTCTTTTTTTTTTTGAAATTCTTTTACTTTTAGATTTATTAGCAAACAAATAAAGGTTTTAATTTAAAACAAACCTTAATCTACTTCACATGAATTAAAAAAATTTCTGAGAAAGAATTATTTTAACTCAATTTTTCAATTTTAAAAATTGATTCATTAAATAGCTATTATCAACTCATCTCATTAATTTTTAATTTAAAGATTCCATAATATTTTCACTTCATATTTTTATTTTTAATGAATATATATTGCATTTTTATTCATATTCATATTTTATTTATATTGAGTTATTTTATTTATATTAAATTCAAGTTTGATTGATTTAGATTTATTATTAAATTCAAGTTTGATTTATTTAGATTATTATTAAATTAATATTATATTTTTATTTATATTATTTATTTATATTAATTATGCCCACCTGATTATTGTAGGAAATATTTTGAATACGATGCGGGTGATTGTGGCAGAATGTCTTGCATCCACTACTTGTTTAGAGTTTATGAACGAAACGAAAATGTTTATTGTTAGAATTCTTAACGATATATAAATATGACGCAACGATTCTCTAAAATTACCTCAGAACTCTGAAAAAAATTATTCTAAAATTTTCTTCTTCTAAATTTGGGTCTATTATCAAAATATGTCACCAACTTATCAAAGTTACCAACCATGTGATGGCAATATAATTACATCCTCATTTGAAAAAAAATATGTCTTACAATTATCTTATTTATCTTTGTCTAGCTTATTGTCCATCATGTCTTTGACCTTCAAGTTTGTCTGCGTTTTATTCTCCATCCTCTTAATTGGACTTCTGGCCGTGGACCATGTGGCTGCCATGCACCTTGGCGGACAGGGTGGTAAATAATGGAGTAATGGAACTCCTCGTAGCTGGACTCATCGCTAAGTTGCTACAAGAGCATCATCATCATGGATGAATTCATTCCAAAGAGCATCATTATCATAGTTCAACTCATCATTGATCAAATATAGATCTCTGAATTTACAATTCAGCACTAGATGTACATTTATTAGCTAAGTCAAGTTTTTAACCATTATGTACACACCTATTGAATAGTATTGTATATCGAAATGTACAGAATTCATATGTATATAATAAATATGTAATTCTTTTAGTTGTAGAATTGAAATTTATTTATTATTATTTATTATCAATCACAGTATTTCATACTTTTAAATTATACTAGGAATAAATTCGTTTTATCTGCTAATATACATTTTACCAAACTCTTCAAAAGCCAAAACAGATTATTCTGATTATTTAAGCAATTAATTATAAAGTCTTCATCAGTCGAGCATGAAAGGAATAAGATTGATCAGCCTAAAAGATCTAAAAACATTCACTGTGATATTATTTTCATAACATGTTTTTTTTATTCATTATTATTACTTTATTATTTCCTTAGATTATTATCCACCATATCCTTCATCTTCAAGTTTGAATTTGCTCTGTTTGGTAATAGTTAAATTTAAAAAATAATCTTTTTTGGAGAATTAAAATATCTCTATTATCCAATATTGTGAGTTTTTAAAAAACAATCTCCTAAATATTTTCATGAATTGATACAAAAACTACATGCTGGATTATCAACTTGAAATGAATGTATGTTTAATCTTTAAATAAGGAAAAAAATATATGCCAATGAACGATTCTGTTCAAAACATGAAATGCATTGTCATTCGAAAAATATTTTTCTGATAGAATGGAATGGAATATAGATACACAGAGCTATGATGTAAATTATAACATACGAACTCAGTTTCCTAAATGAGTTATTATGATTTAAGAAATTCTAAAATAATAACAAATAAAATACTACTTGTAATTTACTTTTTTTTTAATTTTAATAAATCTTTACTTTACAATTTATTAACTTTAGAATCATTAATCAATTATTAATTAGCCTTTAAAATAAAATTTGAAACTTTTTTCTTTTTATTTTGCCATATTTTAATGGCCAATTCGTGCTATATTACATTAAATTTACACCAGTTATGTAAATAAAATCAATTCCATGTTTATTTAAATGAATTTTCAATAAATTAGAAAAATTTTGGAGAATTAAAAAAAATTTACTTCAGTAAAATACTAAATGGAAAATGGTTTAATATATTGAGAATGAAAATCAGTTTCTTTTTCATAATTTTTAATAGAAAATGTTTTTGGATATAAACTCTATTGATTATTAATAAACAACTTTAAAAAAATTTTACTTAAAGTACAACAATATTCCTTCATTTAATTTAACGAGACACTAAATTTTTCAACAAATGACATTTTACATTATGAGTAGAAATTATTTATAACAATTTCATTCACTATTTATTTCATCACCCATTTTCATTCACTATTTATTACAACTTCATTTCATTCATTATTTATAACATCGTTTCATTCAATATGTATAACAACATCATTTCATTTGTAATATAGAATTTGGGTGAAAACTTTATTATACAAACTACCAATAGAATTATGTTATATTCAACCAAATTTATTATTTAAAGTATCATATATTTTATTTTTTATTTTACTTTGTATTTTAATTGTTTTAAAATTTTTTACAGCTCAGTATCAATGTGAATCGCTTATTGTTCTCATTATTAGACAGATTAGACCAATTTATAGACAGATATTAAACATAATTTCAAAATAACTATATCTATAACTGTTAAAATATTATGAAAATTTTATAAAATAAAATCAATGAATACTTAATTTAAATCTTCAGTGAGCTAAAAGTTGCCAACTTTAATAAAAACACAAAATATTACAAAAGCATTACACCAAACTAGTATTCATAGAAATATTCATAAATAAATATACATATAAACTAAAAAAAGATCATATGTTAATTAACTGTTTCTTCTACTGAAAAATCCTCTTGTTTGAAAAGTCTTGAAAAGTTTTTTTTCATATTAAAAATTTATAAACTTTTTCATCTTAATCATTTAAAAATTTTCAACGACTCTATCATTTTAATAACTTGATCATCAGTGAAATTTATTTTATATAAATAAACCAATCAATATTTTTGAAAGAAGGGTTTTTATTTAAAATTTATAAATATTTTAAATAAAAACCCTTCTTTCAAAAATAAATTTTATAATACACAAAATGATAAATATTCTACCTAAATTCATTTATTTTAATAAGCTGTAAAAATTTTGTAACAAAAAATGTTCGAAGTTTTCATTAATATAAATTCTCTTATTTAAATTAATATAATTTTCTCACATTTTAAGTAATATAAATTCTCCATATTTTGAATTAAAATAACCTTGTTTCTGTTAATATTTATATTATTGTAGAGAAGATTATTTACCTCCGTTTTTGAAGTGCTATTTATCAAAAATAAATCTAAAAATGAAGTTTAAGAAGAAATTTATTAAATTCCGACATAAATACTGGAAAAACACTCATAAAAATTTATTACACAATTTTGCACTTAATATATTAAATGCACCCACTATAAAACAAAATTACAGATAATCAACAATTTAACAAGAGTAGTAACCGTAGTTGGGCACAGTAATTAGTAAAAACATAACTAACTTTATTTTTAATTCTAATAATTTGTTTATCATGAATAAAAAAACTGAACTAAATATTATGAAATAAACAATATGTTGAAAATTGTTTTCAAATAGTACTGAAAAAAATTGAATTTATTTTATAAATTAGAAAGTTTAAAGTTAGTTCAGAAACAAAACTTTTATTTTTTTTTTTATTTGTGAAACATACAACGTTAGAACAGTTTAGAAACAAAATTTGTTTTTCATCAAGAAACACAATGAATGATATAACATTGATGGTCAATATTATTGAAAAAAATCGTCATAATATCCCTTTTTATATTTTACATATTTTTCAATAGTTTAATGCCATATATTTGTTAAATCATCACAATTTTTATTCTAAGTTTAAACATTATTTCAGCTAATAAATAAATATAACTGTTTCATTTAAATCTTTTGATTCGTTTAAAAATAAAATTTTCAATTTTTTCATTTTTATCAGCATAGTGTAGTCTAAAAATATTTTTTTGCAAAAGAAAAAAATTTAATAAGTCACACATCATTTAAAGATTTGAAAAAAATTAATTAAAAGTCAGAAAACTAAATTACTACTTAATACTATCGTTACAATACATTACATAATTACAATACATTGATGGTTAATATTATTTAAGTAAATTGTCATAAAATTCATTTTTACATATTTTACTTATACTTTAATAGTTTAATGCCGAATATCTCTTAAATCATTGTAATTTTTCTTCTAAGTTTAAACACAATCTCAACTAATAAATAAATATAACTGTTTCGTTTAAATCATTTGAATCGTTTTCAATAATTTTTACTTTTATTTTTATCAGCAAAGTGCAGTTTAAAAATATTTTTTGCAAAAGAAAGTATTTCAGCAAGGCACAAATCATTTAAAGATTTAAAAAAACATTAATTTGAAGTCAGAAAACTAAATTTATGCACAATATAATCGTATCTACTATAAAATGCAATTTAGAAACAAACTTATTTAAGAACAAAAAAAAAAACATAATTACACATTTGTTTGGATAAAATATTTTTATCTTATTGAGATTTATATAAATATAATGATGAAGGAAAAAATGATCACTTCTTTAGTTATTTTTTTTTTTTCTTTTCAACAAACCCAATTTCAGAGCATCTTATAGTTCAATAAGTATTTTTATTACAGTCAGAAAATCAAGGCATTTTTAATTGGAATAAAATAAAAGAATTATTATTATTCATGAAAATTGTAATTGTTAATAGATTATAATTAGTTATAATTGTTAATTTTTGTATTGAAAAACAAATTAAGAAAATCTAAATATCCATATCAATATTTCATATAAAACTATAATATACATTATAAATATACATATATACATTATAAATATACATTTAAATACTATATACATTACAAATACATTATAAATATACAATACATTATAAATGTACAATATACATTATAAATATACATATATACATTATAAATATACATTTAAATACAATATACATTACAAATACATTATAAATATACAATATATTATAAATGTACAATATACATTATAAATATACATTTGCTTAATTAATATAAAGTATATTAAGGATTTATATAATGTAGTTGCAATTATACAGTATATAATTGATTTCACTGATTATCGACTTAATTCACAGTAACAGATAACTTGACTTCTTTTTTAATTATATTCCTTTTAAGAACACTGTGATACGTTTTTTCTTTCAAATTTTAAGAATAAATTATATTGATATTAAAAATAAGTAAATTACTTTCATTTAACAAATATTAATTAAAGACTAATTATAAAAATTAAAGCAATTGTGATTGCATTTCATCTTAAAATATGCTGATTTTTGACTGGTTTTATCTATACAAATTTACTTTCTAAGAAATTTAGCAAGTTTTTAAATTTCAATTAATAAAATATTTTTTACATGGAAAATGTGTTATATTAATGTTAATGTGTGTATAAATGTGTTACTTTTGATTATTTAATCAAAAGTAAAAATATTCATAGATTAACAAAAAAAAATCTTAAGATACGTTTTCTGCTTATGAAAAATTATTTAAATTAATACTATAGAAAAGTTATTTTATTTATATATTTATTTATTTGCATATTGAAATTCAACATTAAAACAAATAAAAGTAATTAAAATATTTTATCTATCAAAATATCAAGCTTAAAACGTATTCAAACACTTTACATCATTGCATTTCTTTCCATTATTTTTGAAACGTTAATTGACAAATTATAAACTCAAATAATCAGTTGGGAAAATGATAATGCTCAGCATTATTGCACAGAAATGGAGTAAATTATATTTAAACTCTCAAAAAATTTGCTGTTAAACTAAATAAATTTTTCCTTCAATAATGCAAAGAATGAGTGATAAACATTTTTTTTTTAATTTTGAAATTACAAAACCCTTAGATTATTATTAAAAGTTTACATACTATCTGAGAAGATTTATGTGCCTTGCTGGTGTATGTTCGTCTGACGATAGAGGTGTCTAACATGGACTTTATAGAGGATTTAAGTTTACAAAAGAAAAATAAATTTCTACGTTTAAAAGTCTTAAATTTAACTTTCCTCTTTTCTTTATTTTCTTATTCATAACAAAAAGGAGAGTTTTTTAGGTTCATTAAATATTACTTGTTTTTCATGTCTTGATAATTTGTGTTTATTTTAGCGCCAGTAATATTATTTTATTATAATTGCTTAAATTTTGACATGGTTTAGTAGAGCATATATTTTTTTTTAATTCTACATTTCTTTTAACTATAAAGATCTGTACATTATGGTGCCCGAGTATAATTTTACCAGATCAAGTGAACGAATATTGTTGCACGAAATAAAAAAAAGAAAAACAATATGCTACACATATTTTTATAAATTATTACTTGAGTATTATAACATACATAAAATTATTCTTTCAATAAATTAAAATGAGCATTAAATAAAAAAACATAATAAAAATTATAATGCTTAAATACGGAAATTTTGAAAAAATATAAAAATAAAGTTTGAAATGTAAAGTAAAAAAAGAATTAAATAAATATATTTAGAGAATACAAATGCTAAAAGACTTGCCATCTTCCTTGAATGCATCTTCATTTTAAAGTATTTTCAAATCTATGCCATCTTTTTCTTCTTTAGTATATTTGCGTAGATGGCTTAATGATTATTTAATATAGCATCCTTTTTGCTACTTTTGAGATAAATTCTTTGTTACATATTTTATGTGTAGCAGATTATTATCTTAACTCAGATTTCTTGAAGATGTCAGATGCAAAATCTGTTTAATTCCCTCAACTACTCAAGATATAATGGAGAATTAGGAAATAATTACTTAAGTATGCATTGCTTTGACATATTATTTTAAAATTGCATATCACAAATTGAGTAGTTTGTTTATGTAACTTCCTGTTACTTAAACAAAGAATACCAACTCACACCTGGACAACTTCCTCCTACTTCTTCATCTTTCTTAAAAGCAAGGATGAACACTAATCAACAAATTTCGAAAAAATAATGAATCTCTTTAAACAACTTCCTGGAGGGTTTGTTTTAATAGTCGTTCCTATGGTCTTCGTGGTCCAGTAAGCAACGTTCTACAATTTGTGGTATTGTAGGACAATACAAGAATATCTGATGGCTGTGGTGAAAAAAATGTCATAGATTAAAAACGGCTTAATGCTGTGGTCTATATAATTTATTTGGGTAAAAAGGTCGGAAATGAGTTACTTCCGGAGAAAAATAACCAATGGTTTTACTTCCTCTAATTTCAAAAAATGAGTAATATCAAATAACATTTGAGAGACACATATAAAAGCATGGACACTACCCATGCTACAGCACAGTATTCACGAAGATTCGAGGATTTAAAGGTAAGTTTTTGCAATTCTAAGTCAATTTTAAATAAAAGAAAGCATATACTTTGTATCTCTTTCAAATAAATTAATAACATATAAATTTTGAATATACATTTTATTCTTAGTATTTGTTTTAGATAATATTTATACCACACAATTCTATGTTTTCTATGTTTTTTAACGTACAATTCTAGCCTTGTATCTGGCCTTGTAATGTATTGAACAAATTAACTTCTTCTAGGATGACTTTTTTTTAAGTGAGTTAAAAATGATTTAATATTTTGATTGATTTTCACCTTTATATCAAGAGCAATTCAAACAGCCTGAAGAAAAGAAAAATATATATAAAACATGGTCTCATATGAGACTTAACGGTAAATGCTCTTCCTTATATGAAGGTTAATGGTAAATAAAGTGTCCTCATATGAGAGTTAATGATAAATAAAGTGTCATAAGATGAGGGCTAATGGCAAATAAGGTGTCCTCATATGAGAGCTAAAGGTAAAATGGTGTTCTTATATGAGACTTATTGGTAAATATCTGATGATGAGTGATGAGTATTTAATGATGCGACATTTAGATGTAGGTTTAATTTTCCTTATTGATTGACAACTGAGATGTCCTCTTTTTTTTTTAATCCATTATATTTGTTTCTGGTGTGGAATTAAAATTCAAATAGTTGGTTCTTTTTTAACTGAACAAAAATTATAATTTTTATATTAAAAACAATACTTTAAGACAATATCGTTAGAAATCCATGTAGCCCGATGCTGCAATGAATCCTTAAAATATTTAGATTTTAATTATTAGATTTTATTATTAGGTTGTTAATATTAGGGTTTCCTTAAAATATTTAGGTTTTTATGCTTATATTCATTTTTTAAGTTCCACATATGAGACCTAATGTTAAATACAGAATAAAAAAAAATCATACTTTTAAAAATTACCTAATTCTTACACTTTTCATCAATGTATCTAATTTTTCCTATATCATTTTTGTAAAGAAATCTTGGAGTACCTTTGAGTTCTGTTTCTTTTTCAAGATAGTTTCTGCTTAATCATTAACTTACATTATTTGCAAAGCAATAATGCTGGGTGAAATAACGTTACCAGTGTTGACATATGATTTTTTTTTTATTGTTGAATGAGTTACATAAAAATTTTATTGCTATTTGAAAAACAATTTTTGATTCGTAAAATCACATCAAATTTCAAAAAAAGAAAATTAGTGATTAGAATTTTCAAAACAAATGAAGATAAAAATTTAATTCTTAATAGAAAAATGAAGTTCATTTGGTTCATTTGTTATGATAATAAAATGTTGCTAATTTATAATCAATTCAAATCATCAAAGATAAATTTAATTTATATAATAATTTAATATATTTATAAATGTATTTATTCATATAATAAATTTATATATATATTTTATCTTATATAATATTAAATAAGATAAATATTATCAAGGATAAATATAATGTATAAAAATGAATATTCATCTGATGTTACATATTAGTTTTGCATTATAATTCTCAATTGAATAAAGAATTTTTTGCTTTTTTCTTTGAATCCTTTATATTTTTATCTGATACGGAATTACAATCTACAGCAAAAGAGATTAATTGTTTATTTTTTTAACTAAAGAAAAATTTTAATTTCCATAATAAAATCAATTTTTTAAGACAATGTCATTAGAAACCAATCCACATTGCTACGAATGCGGCTCAACATAAAGCTGTAAATTTCCTTAAAACATTTAAATATGTGATTATTCATTTTTTTTTAAAAATTCTAATTATCTACCGCAGATCGAGCGGAACGGTAAACATCCGGTTTAACAGCGGAAGTGAAATCAATTAACGAATCAATTACTTTTTAGGGTGCTAGTGAGATTATGGCGTAAAATAGTTTTAAAAGAAAAAAAATTTTATAATGAAAATTTTTATTTTTTTTTTTTATTTATTTTTTTTTATTTCCAATGGCAAGGCAAATACAAGTAAAAAATAAGGATAATAATAATAATAATAACAAAAAGGTAAAAAAAAAAAAAATACAAAACAATAAACATCCAAAAAAAAAAATATATAAAGATGACCGAAGTCATTGCACTTAAGAAAGCGCTGTCTCCGAGTGGCCGTCAAGTACCGCACATCGTTGGAGGTGGTCTCTGTCCATTGGGTTTGTTGAAACACATAGGGGGCAGCCAGGGTTCGAAAAGATGTTAATGCGATGGAGATGTTCTGCTATACAGTCATGGCCAGTCAGAAGTCGGAACTGGGCGACAGCATGCTGTCGCGGATTGCTGGCTGTTGCTAAAAGATCTTCAGCTCTCCATAGCTTTGACTTAATCCCATCTTGAATTTATAACTTATTACTAGCATTATTTGTTTGATATATAATTTTATAGAATGGAGTGACAGTGACGAAGATCTAATTTGAAGTAGTCTTGAGCCTCTTTTTGCTAGACAATTTTGAATTTTTTCGTCTAATTTTTCTTTTAATATTGGGCCATCTAAAATTTTAATGATTACAAATTAAAATTATTTTTATTGAATTTAAAATCCCTCCTCAATGTCATTTCCCCTTCTATCAAATTCGTAAAATTTGACCGCTTGCCAATTATCCACACGGTCGGTGGTTGGATAATAGTTAGTATAAGAAATTTATTCTTGCCCGCAGTGAAACAAACAATAACACTTTATTCAAGTTTTTAAAATGCACATATTTGCATGATTCATAATAAAAAGTATTGGTATAATATTATTATTCCTCAAAATAGAAGAGCAAAAAGCATATGTTATTTCCTAATTTAACTATTAAGTTCTCCTACCAATTAATTTTCTATTAAATCGCAGCGTTCAAAGTTAATTCTATGTATAAATTATTTATATTAGTGGATCAAAAGTAATTATTCCCCAATTCCATAATATTTTATTAATAAATCAGATGTCTGTCTGAACACTTTTAGAATGTAAAAAAAACAATAGCTCATTTTTTTATGTTTATTGAGTTATGCGTCATTTATGATTTCGTTATGAGGTATGATTTTAATTATACATAATGTGCTTATAAAATGAAAAAAGTAATTTTAAATAACTAAAGTTATTTAATTTTTTAATTATTTATATAATATATTTAGTCATATAGTTTATTTTAAATATCCGATGTTCTTTTAAGGCCTAAAATTTTGTTTCCTTTAACCAGTTTCCAAAGTATATAATATATAATAAAAATATATAAAATACCTGAAATATATTTAACTTAATATTAAAAAATATATTATAAATATATAAAAAATATAAATATATAAACACTAACTAATAATATGTAAAATATATAAAATATTTAACCCCTGTATAAAATTGTGTTCCTTTCTCAATACCGTATTACATGCAGACATAATTTTTAGCCTCCACAAAAAAAATAAAAGTTTTCGTAAAATCCACAATGCCGTATAACCTGCAGGCGTAATCTTGGGTCTCCCAAAAATAAAAGTTCTTGCATAGTTCGCCGTGGCATATAACCTACAGATATAATTTTTGACCTTCAGAAAAAATAAAAGTTGTTGTTTCTTATCCCACTTGGCTGGCCAAGCCCACGAGCCCATATGGACCCATGATTGAAGGGGAAGGAAGCAGCTTCTGTTGTGATGGAGCACCCGTAGGTAGAAGCCTGACTTTTGCTCCGTGACGCTCTTACAGTCATAGAAGACCGGGACCTACGGCTTAAAGTGGATTCCGAACCACTACAAACATCCATGGCACCGCCGGGATTCGAACCCGAAACCTGTGGCACCGAGCGCCAGAGCGCTAGACACTCGGCCATTCAGGCCCCAAAAATAAAAGTTTTCGTATTATAAGTGCCTATAACTCACGATGATAATTGTTTACCCTCCCAAAATAAAAAACGCTCTTGCTTCCTTCACATTTTTTATTGAATCCTAAAAATTTTGTTCTCTTCATCTTGCCGGATAGCCCTAAAGTGAATAAAAGTATATAAAATAATTAAAGCATACACAACATAATACTAAAAATATATATAAATATAAATAATGATAACAAATATATGAAATATTTAACCTCCGTATAACACTTTTCGTCTTAAAATTTTGCCACACTTATATAAAATTGTTATAAATTTAAGATAATAGAAAGCATACATCTACGAATTATGATGGAAATAAACAGCATTTTTCCAATGACTATTATTAGCTAGAGAGATAAAATACTCCTAAGTTTCACAATTATTAGTATGCCTTTCTGTAAAGCATTTTCAAATATTTATAACTTAATTCCAGACCCTTTTAATCCATTGCTTCACACAGATGCATGATGGTATCGAATTGTATCAACTTTTAAAAAGGCTTCACAATTTATATGTTTCTTTTTGTAGAAATTAGTTTATTTTTTAATGTCTACACAAAGTTTTATTAATATTTTTGTATAAAAATATTTTTTTAATTGGTAGTTTTATAGAATCAATTTTTTATGAAATTTCCGGGGGAAAAAATCTCAATAGAGGGAACGCAGCAGTCTGTAAGCCTACTTCACAAAATTCTAAGGTTTCTTAACGTATAATTAAGGGATTGTAGACAGGTGAAATATATATGGATTGTAGACAAATATCACTGCTTTTATACCATGGCCTTTAACTAGTATCCCTATGTTCACATCTGATACAAAGCGTAGCACTGTAAAAACAAATAGTAAATGATAAAAAATATATATATGTATTTGTTTTTTAAATTGTACACTAGATGGCAGCAGCAGTTTTATTTGTGTTATTTTATAAACAATTATGCTATATTACATATAGTTGACAAAGTCTGATACAAACGCAGCACATTCTAATTGTGGAGGCAAATATGGCAACAAGTTTAACAAAACAACTGGTGTTATTTTTTAAAAATGAAAATATATTATTTGAAATAAAACAATAACAGGAATCTCTTTTATGATTTAAACAGAAAATTATCATCTGTAAGCATGCTATTGTCTTGATGTGAAATTAAATAATAGGAATAATGGTGGGCTTTAATGATGGTAATAATGGGCTTTTACCAGATGTGTATTATTTAACAAAATGTTAGTATTTTAATATTAAAATCATCATTAAAATATTTTCTATATTTTTTTACAAAGCAATTTTAAAATCATAAAAGCACATTTTATAAAAATATTTTGTTAATCATAATGTTGACTGAAAAGTTTTTAAAATTTTTTTGAATCAGACATTTTTTATGTTAAAGCAACATCCTTTTTTTTTTTTTTTCACTGAGAATGCATTGTAAGTGTCTCATGTTTATTGTAAACCAAAATTTTCTTTTCTCGTTCTTTTTTTCTTTCTTCACTCTTTGTTCACAAAGAATAAAGGCTGAAATATATTTTTATTCAAGAAGTTATTTATATATTTTACACTGCCTAATTAATAAAAATATTTTTTATAAAAGTCTTATAGCAGTGCAAATTAGTGTAAATAATATTTCTTTATTTTTTTTTTTAACATATTACATCAAGCGTCATAAATTATCACAGTAAGCAATGAGAAAAAAAATTGAATTCAATTAATTTAATGACTAATAATTGCAAATAATATAATAAATTAATGTTGGATTTTATACCATTAGATCAATTCGATTAATTTTATAACATTAAATTTTATAACATTTTTATCAGTAGATACAAATAAATTAACATATTTGTTTTCATTTAAATGTAAGTGCATTTAAAAGAAATTTTGTCCACTTATTAAATTTTTGGTGGATATATATATATATTAATTGTAATTATTACTGTCATTACATTAATTGAATTCAGTTCTTTTTCTCACGTCCAAAGAAAGATTTATATATATATATTTATTTATTTAATTTTGTTTAATTAATTTATTTAATTTTACACTGATAGCAGCCAACGGCCGTACCATGCTGAATATACCGGTTCTCGTTAGATCACCAAAGTCAAGCATCATTGGGCGCGGTCAGTACTTGGGTGGGTGACCACCTGGGGCAAATTTGGGACCTGAATGGCCGAGAGTCTAGCGCTCTGGCGCTCGGTGCCACAGGTTTCGGGTTCGAATCCCGGCGGTGCCATGGATGTGTGTAGTGGTTCGGAATCCACTTTAAGCCGTAGGTCCCGGTCTCCCATGACTGTAAGAGCGTCACGGAGCAAAAGTCAGGCTTCTACCTACGGGTGCTCCATCACAACAGAAGCTGCTTCCTTCCCCTTCAATCATGAGCACGTATGGGCTCGTGGGCTTGGCCAGCCAAGTGGGATAAGAAACAACAACAACACTGATAGCAATTCAAAGAATAAAAAATTAATTAATTAAAATACAAAAATTAAATTAATAATAATAATTATTATTTTTATGTCCATATGTAACTTTTAAAGGCTCAATTTGTGCAAGTCAAATTAAATTCGAAAACCATTAAACACATGAAATAATAATAAATATCGATGGTAAATTAAAAAAACTTTTGAGAAAATCGTTTTTATATTTTTAGTGAGGATTTTATACTTGATATAAATGAAAATTCTTATGTGAGAACAGTGTGGATAGAAAATTTTTATTTCTTAAGAAATAAAATTTCTAAACAAATTTTTTATTGTCTTAACATTCTACCTGATTACAAAAGAAGGCTTATTTCGTTTTTTTGAATTTTTAAGAGTTTATATTAATGTACGGTGAATTGTTTGTTTTATTATTAAGAAAATTTGTAGCTAATAACAAAAACATTCTCTATTTCAATTGTAATATACTTCATTTTAATTTTTATCTGCTTCCACAATTCTCAATTTTTATATATTTAAATTTACATCCGATCCAAATAAGAATTGCAAATATCGTCGAGACCGTCATCTGTATGATTCTACAGAAAATAATCATTAAAAATAAATGTATTATTAGTTTCAAGCTTTGCAAGCTTACTACTTTCTTTTCAATTTTATGTTGTGTTTTCAGTCATTCGACTTACTTAAAAAAAATAACCAAAAGTTTTCGTTAGAATAATGTGTATATATATATAATATATATATATATATATATATATATATATATATATATATATATATATATATATATATATATATAAGGGTTCTGGATTTCTTAATTGGTAAGCTTGCCGTACAAAATTAAACATTCACTTTATCTTATGGTCTAGCATGGCATCGTGGAAAAGTTTAGCACTGCAATTATTAGCAGTACTGCTGATAGTGGCTTTGTTGGCGCAAGACACTGAAGGTCACCACGGTCCGTTACTCATCTACAAAGGAGGCAGAAGACATGGCGGAGGAGGCGGTGCTTTGGCGACTTTATTGGCGGCAGGAGCTGTGGCCAAGCTTTTACAGAACAATCACCATGGTAAGCAAAACTTCCTGCTTAGAAAACTATACCTTGGAGTAGTATGCAACGCAGATTTTACTTTTCATTATAGTCAAGGATTGAGGTCTAAATCTTTATTTATTTATTTACACTATATTTAAACTTTTTAATTAGATTTCATAATCTGTTCAATTTTTTTGTTTTTGTCTTTGTTTTTCTGATTTACGGTACATTATCGATAATTCTTGTCCATGTAAACTAAATGGTGCAAAATAAAAAAATAAAAAAATAAAAAAAAAAAAAAAAAAAAGGGACCTTTTATTTTTGCACATTTTTTTTAATTTTTTCACTTATCATACATTTATATTTCTTGGAGCTTTTACTTTTATTTTTCATTTACTGTTTCTGTTTGGAATTTTCTGTTTAAATTTTGAGGGTTATAACTAAACTTAACATGACAGATCACTCTGTTTGATAAGTATGGAATTACGTTCTAAAGTTTATAAAGGATGTACCAAAATTAACGCAAGAAGTATCACGCAAGTTTTAAGAGTACAAGAGGATATGTTTTAGAAAATAATTTTTATGCTCACTCCACTTTTATACCCCCACCCCCCTCCCCATACTCAACCCTCTCCCGAGTTTCATCGAAAGCAAATCTCATCTGCTGTGAAAGAGGGGGAGGAAGTAATCCTCCAGGCAATCCTCATATGGTGGGGCTTAAAAGTTCAGCAACAAGAGTTCCTGTGTTTTGGATCAGCCCTAGATCTATAAAACCAGGGCCAGCAACAGGACCCTGCACATCGACAAGCTTTACCAGTCCCTACAGCGCCGACATTCCTACTCAAACCACTATGAAAGTACACTCAACAGCCAAAACATTATGACCACCCCTACATTTTGCAATGAACTCGCCTGGATGACGTGGAAGGCACGTGATCAGGTGGAAGAGGTATTTAACCGGTATTAAGTAGTGGTATTAATCCATGCCAAGGCGGGTTGAAGCTGTGTTGGTGGGCCAACTAGTTAGGTGCAAAGGTGGGCCAACTCGTTATTGACAGGTGGTCATAATGTTTTGGCTCTTGAGTGTAAGTTTTCACCAAAGGCCTAAAGGTGCTTTTTGAAGGGAAATCAGCTGTTTTATTACCAAATATTCAAGATTATTTAGGATATTTAGGAAGTCAAATTTTGCATGAATTTTGGAAGACACTATAGAAGTAAAATGATAAAATTATGTGTAAGTAAATGAACGAAATAAGAAGACACGCATCTGTTTTCTTAAACTAAAGAGTCATAGGCTTAAAATTCAAACTTTGAAATTGAAGATTCAGATTTTTATATCGTTAATTGAAATGTTGAAAAGGAAAATATTATTGTGCTGCGGAAGTCATGACAGTATTAAATGCTAAACATTCGCTACATGGAGCAGTAAACAGATATTTTATCATCGAACATTCTTGTCTCAAAATAACTTTTAAAATAACAGTTCAGACACGACAATTACTACACAATAAAACAAACAATTACATACTCTTTTTTTAACCATTAAATCATGAAGGTATGGACGGTTTTTAATAAAAAAATATTTGACATTTTCTAAATGTATTTGTAAACTTCATTCCAATACATTTCATCATTAAATATCATTATATTTTAATCTTCTTTCATGTCATTAATGCATGAATGCAGTCGTTTTCAATCATATATATAATATACATTATATATTCATATTCAGAAGGTAAATCTATCAAATATAAACACTTCAAAGGTATATTGGTTCCAGCATGCCTATAGATTTTTATGAAAATATAAAATCACATTTAAAAATCATATTTATAATCATCATATTTATAAATCACATTTAAAAATCATATTTATAATCATCATATTTATAAATCACATTTATAATCATGTAAAATATCAACATATAATATTATAGTACTCGAAAATAACTATTTAGCCAATTCCAAAACCAAATAGTTCCAATTATTTTATACAAATGTTAGTTTTCTGCAGTGAAAAGCTGTACGTGACCGAAATTTTACTTTCGCATATCAATCTGTGTAGTATAAGGAGTGTGGTTTGGGTTTTGCCTCACCGAAGAAATTTTCCGTACTTTACCAAATTTCTTTTATATTTTACTTGTATTTTACTAGTGTTTTTACATTATTCGTTATTACAATATTAAAAAAAGAACAATTAAATTTAAAGCACATCATTAACTAATAACGGAAACCGCACAATTAAAGAACAATTAAAAAATGTGAGTTACTAAGATGTTTAAAAATTGTGATTACCATGATATCCAGAAAAGTAAAAACAATTAACGCAGAAATAATAACTTAATAGTTGCTTTCACTGCCTGACCACCTATACAGCGTCTAGGTAATGATTTCCTACATTTACGAATGAGATAACATGTAAGACATCGCCGGAAAGAAACTTCTCTACACTTAGTGTATTGCTTCGAATGGCAATAATGCTTGACTTAGTATAGTAATTGGCAATAACGCTCGATTTAGTATAGTAGCTATCAACTACGCAAAATAATCTATGACTCAATAACGTTTTAAAAAGTTAAATTTGTTCGAATATATATTGACAAAAATTTGCCAAATAAGATATTTCTAAATAATTAAAATTACATATTATATTAAACAGTTAAAAATAATTATTAGATTTTATAGAAGATCATTTAATTTTTTATAAAAAAAAAAGAATTCAGGACTATAAATTCATACAATAACGTACATTATTATCAATTGTTAAAAATGTATAACTTGTACATTTTTTAATATCGGACTTTCATAAAAGTTCCTGAATTCAATACATAGAAAAACTTAATAAAAAAACATGGCAGAAATACTAATATATTTTCTTTTTTTAGAAAAGCACCACGTTCCTGTGTTTGTTCCGGTTCCTGTTCACCATGGTTCTCACGGATGGTAATCCATCATTAAGATTAATATTTCGTAACTTATTAAAATGATGCATGTAGATAATTGTGTAACATTGTACATAGATCCTGCATAGATCTCTGTAATAAATCATTATTCATTAAAAAAATTTAAACATTCCAATTTCTTCCTGTAGTTTTTATTTGTATTATAGTATGTTTACAATTTTTGGTATAATTCATATTTCTAACAATGCTTTTTTATTACATTCCATGTACACAAAAAAAAGAACATTTTTGTTTCGTCTTTTTGAGTTTGTAATCTTCAAATACATTCGAAGGTGTATTATTTTAAAGGGCATTCAATTTTAATCTCTGAAAAGAAACTTAAAGTCTAAAGGCAGAAAATTGGTGTATTTGTTTATAAGATTCAAATATTGTAAAATCGACACAAAATAAGATAGATTAATGATTTAATTAATTTCCGCGGACAGGTTATTTTTGAAGGGAAACTTTCTAGTTACGAAATGAGAGAAATTCGACCACAGATAGTGAGGCAATGTAAACATCCGTTTTAAAATCAAAAATGGACGAATCGATTATATTCTAACTATAAATATCGGGGGAAGGTAAACATCAGATTTAATGGCAGAAACAGAAGAATCAATTATTTTTAGGGGTAACAGACAAATATATAAGACCAAAACGACTAAGAAAAAAATTAGTGTGGAATTTTTGTCACATAGTTTTTCTTTTAATATCGTATAATTTAAAATTTTAATAATTAAAAATTTAGATTTTTTATTGCTATTAAAATTCTTCCTAAATGACATTTCTTTACTTATGACGCAGCTAATTTTGAATCCGACCGATTTGGCCATCTTCCAGTTTTCCACACTATCAGTAGTCGAACTATACTTGCTAGAGGTGCTAGTCAGACATACGCGGCTGCTATCAGTTTGAAAAAAAAATATAATATTTATTGCGAAATTGTTTTCATCTCATTTTACTTTTGATATTAGTAAACTCGTGTTTGTAAAAATTGAAACACTGGGAAGGCATGATCATAATTACATGAAATTTAATACGCCAACGATTTGTAGTGATACAAATAGATGAATAAATTTTCAAAGCCAAAAAACAATATTAAATGCCCAAAATCAGTACTGGGTATAGCCACCCCGTTCTGCAATAGGTGCTGCTATACGACTTGGCATGGAGTCAAACATATTTTGAATGTCTGCCTGGGGGAGAATGTTTCATTTTATCTGCATGCTTATCCAAAGTTCTTCTTCAGAAGTTGGACGAGGATCAGGAGAGAGAAGCTGACCAACAAAATCCCATACATATTCAATAAGCGATATATCCGACTAGCAGACTAGGGAAGAAAAAGTAAGTGTTCGGCTGAAAAGAAGTCATCAACATTTCTTGCAACATGTGGGCGGGCATTATGCTGTTGAAAAATATCTCCAGGAATGTCTTGAAGGAGGGGAAACTTCGGGATTCAGCAATTCACTGATGCACCGGTTTCTGTAAGGATTATCCACAATTTGTAGCAGCTGAGATCGTGTAGTATGATACGCAAACACCCCCAAAGCATAACTCTAGAATGTTCGTCCACTATCACGTTCTAAATGCAATCCTGAATGAATGAATAAATAACCACAGGTCCAAGTGTTTGGCTTTTCAAATTACTACTCTATGCCAATTCATTTACAGAAAAATACTTAGCAACTATAAAAATAATATGATATATTAAATTAAAAATAATAAAATTGTAGAAAATATATGTATTTAGAATATCCTGAATGATGAAAAAATGCAATATATATAATAGTAAAAATATTGATAGGAAATGTAACGAGAAATTGGAAATTATGAGAACATTCACTACATGCATTAAATGAAAGAGTCCACGGAAAAACTAAATTTATTTATCTTTCAATAATTAACTTAAGTAAATAATTATTTATTTAGAATAATTGAAAGAAATTAATAATAATTATTAATGTATGTAACTAAATTATGAACTTTCTATAAATAAATATACTAAAAAAATTAAAAGATAAATTGATACAAAATATTAATTTATATTTCAAATTGTTTCAAAAATAAAGTTTGTCGAGATCATTGATGATTTGATTTCTCTCATAATTATATTTAGCTAATGATTCGGCAATGTCGATCCCATTAATATACTCGGAAATTTCCGGTCGAGAATCGTTCATCAGGTTTCGAACTACACTTAAAACAAAAACAAACCTCTTTTCTATTAGACAATTTACAGGCCAATTATCATAGGTATGAATTGCCTTTGAGCTAACTTTAATAATCTCTCCAAAACATTATCAAAATACCCAGTAACATTCAGCAATACTACGACGTGCTATCTCAGCCATGCAGTGAGAAATCGGTTATCATGATGCTATCTAATGCACACCTAAAGAACTACCAGATGCCACCTTAATCTTTTATGTTTTACCCAAGGCAAATAAAACTCCTCGGTGCATGTCGATGGCCGATGGCATGGCAAGGCAAGGCATGGGGGTCGGGCAACCGATATTGTGCGAAATCGTTTGCGTGGGAGGAGGAAAACCCTCCCAGCTGGAACCGAAGGGAAGTAGGAAAAGCTTACTGCGAAGAAGAAAAGTGAGGGACAGATTTTCCCTTGTTTTTGGGCCAATTAGCTGTTTCCTTTTGCATATTTTATTACCTTCACTTCCGAGCATCATTTGGGAAGTCGAGCGTTGAAGCCATTATTTCCCAAATTAGTTCCGCGGTTGCTCAGTTTGTTGGGAAAAAGTGCGTTTGGCATGCAAAATTGTTTTTGGTTTTATTCCAGCAGTTGAATTGGTGCATTTGAGTTCTATTTTGATATCTAAAATATCGGTTTTGGAAAGTTGCTCCCTGGCTTCTCAATAAACTGCAGTAGATTTTGTTGATGAACCCCAATAAACTGTGGTTTACTGTGTATTCACAGATGTTTTTATTATCTTCTTGAGATCCAGTTTCATGTTATTTTAAACAGGGTTTTGCCAAATTAGAAATAAACCTTCTTAAACATAAAACAAAGTAGTGAGTACATTCCATTTTTCCCCCAAAAATGATATATATATTTACCTGTTTAGTATCTTTATTCTGCATTAGACATTAGGATACCAAACATCATAGTTATGAATACTTTATGACAAATACTAAAGTTTTGCGGTATGTAAAATAGTTTGCGATGGTATATAAAATTGCTTTGGTTTTATTCCGATAGTTGAATTGGTGCATTTGCGTTCTATTTTGATATTTAAAATCGGTTTTGGAAAGTAGGCTGTGCAGCTGCAGTAGGCTGTGTAGGTTGTGTTGATAAACCCCTATAAATTGGCAAACTCCAATAAACTGTGGTTTGCTGTGTATTCACAGAGGTTTTTATTATCTTCTTGAGATCCAATTTCATATTATTTTAAACAGGTTTTTGCCAAATTGTAAATCAATCTTCTTAAACATAAAACAACGTAACGTATAATAAATAAGAAAAATTGATTTTTTTTTAATAGGTCTGTACTGTATCATACGTTAGAACACCAAACATCATTGTTATGACACCAACATTATTTTGAATTTATAATAGCTGACTTTGTTATATTTTATCTAACATTATTTTATAAATAATACATGGATTATAATAGTAACATGAATTTAGACGAAACATCCTGGCTTCTAATAGGCTTTTGACATAAAATAACTCGATGACAACGTGACTATTAATTTCACATAACTGGAATTAAATTCCAAGAGTAAAATAAAAAATAAAATGGAGAATGTATTCAAAATCTGAAGTTAACCGTAGGTAAAATACAGTTAACGTTTTCCCGACTCGTGGGGAAACGAACTCATAACGGGTGAGGTTCAATCCGCTGGCGGTTTGTTGTAGAGGAAACACCATGGCGTTGTGATGTTCAGCATCTTGCCTCGTTAGTCCGACTACCTGGTGGCAGTTTTCCGGATTTTCTCCCGTATGATGCGCAGATGCGGGGTACTTCCACCTAAAAGTCCGCCCGGAAGGCACTGCCGTCCTTCTTCAGCTACTCAGAGCCTAGTAAGACTTCTATCTACGGGTGCTTCATCACAACACAAGCTGCCTCTATCCTTCTTTCCTTCCTTCCATGAAAACACACGGATTCATGAACTTGGTCTTGATGTTACTGCAAACCAAGTGGGATAAGAAACAACAACAACAAAGCTTCACGTTTTCATATAAAGTTCTATTCCATAAACATGAAGTTTTTGGTGATTTTTTTAATAAGTCTTATAAAGTTTATAAATAAGTCTTTTGACAAACGTATTCCATCGTGTTTCTTTCTCAAATAATATGTACAAAGAGGCCGGCAGAAAAAATTAAACTAAAGCAAAAGTATAGAGGGTTTATTATTTTAAAATAAACACTTTGTTGTGTTTGTTTGTACTTATTATACAAATGGCCAATGTTAAGTAAATTTACACTGAAAATGTTATGAAAAATTATGTAAATTCTTCTAAAAAAGGATAGATTCAAACCAAATGTGAAGAATTATTAAAATCTTATGATCAAAGAACATTTGTTTAGTGTTAATACTAATGTAAATTTTTAATATAATTTAATTTAAAATAATATATTATCATTATTTACATAAAAACTAATGGTTTAAAATTTTAAAATAAACACTTTATTGCGTTTGTTTGTACTTATTACACAGATGGCCAATGTTACGTAAAGTTACATCGAAAATGTTACGGAATATTATGTAAATTCGTCTAAAAAAGGATGAGTTCAAACCAAATGCGAAAAATTCTTCTTCGTCTTTATTGGCGTAACAACCGCAAGACTATCTGCCTACTGGCAGATGAATAATTATTAAAATATTATAACCAATGAGTATTTGTTTAGTGTTACTACTAATTTAAATTTTATCTGTAATTTAATTTAAAATGGTATGTTATCATTATTTTCATAAAAAATAAATTTTTCAGGTTCAGGTGGGAGAAAGGAAATAAAATTTTTCAAAGAAATAAAAATTGTTATTTCATAAAAATAATGTTCAAAAATATTCATGCAGGAAAACAGTATCATAGCAACTTATAACATTAAATCTCTCATATGACAGAATTCCAAAACTTCGAATCATTTCTTAAACCCAAGCTTTTCTTAAATAACAAAACAGTGAAATCATTCACCTTTTTTCCTTGTATTTCTACCGACTGGTAATCCGTCATCTTCTAAAATTCCTGCTTTACCGCACAAAAAAAAGTATGTCGAAAAGAAAATAATAATCTGCTTATTACTATTTTAAACAAAACAAAATAACTGCTTTAACAAAATAACAATAACAGCATTGTAAGTTAGGAAATTTAATGCATGGTTATTAGCTAAACTGACAGACAAATTGATTTAAAGTTTCCAAAATTACTCCAGAAAAGTAACTAAAATTTGGGTTGCGTGCTTTAAAACGTAAGCAATAGTTACAATTTCAAAACTTTCCTTCTAGTTACAACCAAACTTATCTTTTTTTTTCAGATTTGGTAGTGAATTTTGTGTTAGTTTTAATTGAATATGATTTATTGTACCTTTTCTTTTATAAAGGGAATTCATGACTGAAATTTCACAATATGTTATTCATTACTAGCATTTTTTCCCTCTAATTCTGGAATATTTATAGTTCTGTACATCAACCCATTAGGTGATGAGCTATACTAATTCTGTCACTCAGTGTGGATCTGTATTTAAAAGTCAGCGGCCTGATGGCCAATTGGTTAGAGCTCTGGCCTTTGGTACCATAGGCTGCAATTTCGAATCCTGGGGTGTATTATTAGTGGTTCGGAATCCACGCTAAAATGTCTGTCCCGGTCTAATTAGTCCAAAAGTGTGCACATGATGGTAGAGCGACAAACCTAATTATAAGTTAAGCTAACATATCGCTGGTTCTATTTGAATACGGTTTTACGTATCCTCTGAAGAGTACAAGAAAATCAAATATCGTGGTGTTCCCGAATAATATTGGCTATGTTGACTACCAGCTGGGAATATAAGGCATGGTCCAGACAATGCATGGCGGTTGCAACAGCTGGACAATCAAAGACATGACGAGGAGTAAGTTCGATATTAAGGCAGTTTTTGGTATTTTTTAACGCCCTCAGCAAAATTTTCATATTTTTGTTGTGCTTCATCCTTATTTAATCTTGTGAGAGTAGTAGCTGTGTTTCTGTCTACATTTAGTTCTGTAATTTGGTATTTAGTTTTGATCTTAGAATTGATCATAAGTTTAGATTATATTTTGGCAAGTAATTTGCATCTGGGAAGGAAGTAAGAGTGGCAGTTTGATCCAGACTTCTGTCATTCTTCGCCAAAGAACCTGCAATTTCATTAAATTGCAAATCCACATCAGTAGGCATCCTTTGCAGAATACGCAGTCTGGATACGCAGTGGATTTGTTCTAAAAGAGATATAATGTTCAAGCTCATACTTGAAAGCCTCTTATTAAGAGCTTGTAAGACAGACCTTGAGTCACTGAAGATATTAATAAGTTAAGGGTCTCTAGTTATAAGTTAAGCTAATATATCGCTGGTTCGATTTGAACACGTTTGAATTAGAGAAATGGAAAGAACTGAAGGGCGATTGTGACAACCTGGTTAAAGCACCCTGCCCTGTATCGATAGTAGGGTTGCTGGTGAGAGTTATTTGGGTTTTCCTATATATGCCACACAAATGCGTAAATTGCACAAATCAATCCTGAAATCCTCCTGGAAAACAATATCCATAGTTAAGAGGTGGGAAGTTGGAAGTAAAGAGTCGAGTTTCGAGCATTTTTTATAAAATCTGAGTCAAAAGTCCATATTAAAAACGAACTATATTATAAAAACATAGAATATAAACATATAAACATTTTATATATATATATACAACTATATTATAAAAAATAATTTTTTAAGTTTATTTTATAAAAAAAAATATTTTTTGATAAAAGATAACTTCTATATTTATTGTTTTCCTTTCAAAATTCTGGAGACTGTCTATTGAAATCTCCTGTCTCCTGGCATCAAATTCATGTGAGCTTGGTGATTGCAAAGGGACGATGAATAATTCAACGTAGTAGTCATTGAAGTTTATTATGGAGTGTTATTAATACCTTTACAGACAGATCAAGATTAGGTAAAAAAAAATGGATATCGAGAGAAAGAGAGACATGGAAAAAAAATTCATCAATTTGGTCAGGCACTTTAACTTGGCGATTGAAATGCATAATTTTGTTTTGCTTGTGTAAGCTATTCTATAGCGTTTTAGTACCTGTTCATTTGGTGCCTTTATTTTTAAGGTATACAATTTTTGTGCAAAGGTATAAAAATATGATTTAAGTGATTGTAAGTATTACTACACCTTTAAATTTGTAATAAATTCTTTGTTCATGCAATAGCTTAGTTTACAAATATGAGTTCAATAAAAGTTAATGGATTCATTGAACAAATTTTCTAAATCAATTAAAAGCATACTTTAAACTCCTCTCGTATCCCCGGGAGTTAAAAAATGGAAATCGATAATAAAAATTCCATTAAGAGTTCAGAATCAGAACTCGGAAATATTTTGGCCGACCATTTCTCATAGCTCATTGGTTTGCTATTTATAACATACAAAAACCATAGATGTTAAACGAAACAAGTAATATAAAAAAAAATTTAATGTCAATTACTACTTTTTTTCACTAGTAGTAGATATTCCTTTATAAATAATTTTTATTCATTTTTTTAAGTTTATCTGGCGCCATCTATTGGTAGATACATGCAACTTAAATCTAAAAAAAAAACTAAAATTAATTAATTAAATTTAATTAAGGCATTAATATTTGAAAAAACTTCATTAACATCAAGTGTTATCCACTACGAGTTCAAAAAAAATGTATTTGAACTTGAGTGGATGAATAAAAAGTATTTTATGAACGATTGAAAATTTGAACAAGATATATATAGGGAGAGTTCTAATAGAAGGAATTGAAAAATATCATCAAGCTATACCGAGAACCTGAATAGTAAATTTATATTTATGAATTAGATACTTGAAGATTCATTTGTAACTTCAAAAATACATTTAAAAGAGCTCATGTCAAAATATTTTTTTCATCGAAATTGAAATTTGAAACTCATAGAAACAAAATTACACAATTACAAAATTACAAAATTACACAATATATGACCGTCGTCTAAAGAATCTAATTTAAAATCATGAATATATTAAGAAAAGCCATTTTAAGATTCAAACAAGGATCAATCAACTGAATGCAGTGGTAGGCATCCCAAAATGTACCCTGAATTAACTTACTACTGACTGATTACCTACAACAAAAATCCACATCTTGGATAGAGTTGTACTTACTACAAAAATTCACTGTATCAGTGGTAATTGATAACTGCTTAAGTTCTCCGTTGGAAACCCACCCCTTTTCTTTTTATATATACCCCAAAATGCATTCTAGATAGATTGCACCTATTACAAAAACCACATTCCATAACCTTATAAAGCATACATTCTGCAAAAATGCACATTCTGGATAGAGTTGTACCAACTTCAAAAATGCTGGGTTGTACCTACTACAAAAATCCATAACCTTCATAAAGCATACATTCTGTAAAAATGCACATTCTGGATAGAGTTGTACCTACTACAAAAATGCTCATTCTGGATAGAGTTGTACTTACTACAAAAATCTGCATCCTGTATAAAGTTCCAAAAATCCTCAAAATCAGTGGAGATTAACCTCAGATTAAATTTTCCCAAAGTTGTAAAATAAAAAATAGTTAAATCAATGTATTAATCATTTTCTAAAACCTGAAAACCCTTAAAAAATTTGTTTTTCTTAAACTATTCTAAAAATACAGTTTATAATTATTTTCCAAAAAATAAATTTTTCATTAAAAAAAAATCATTATTTTAACAAAAATAACTTGAATTTGTAACATATACCAAAGGACAGAAATTCATACTTAAAAATAGTAACACCAACTGAATTAATCTAAGAATTTCGAACTGAATTAAAATGGATTTAATTAACTTTCTAAATGAGGAATTAAGTATCATTTTACAATGCAGTTATATGATAGCTTTAGATAACGGTTATAAAAAAGCAGCCTGAAGTAAATCATACCCTCCACTGAACAAAATGATGCAAGAACCATATTAGGAAGGATAATGTCGTTTACTTCAACCGTGAAGTAAAAAAAAACGCACATTTGAAAACAATTAAACGAATTTTAGCTTTGTAAAATGTATTTTTAAAACACAAAATAAAATACTTTTAACGGAATAAATTAACAATATGACAGTTATCTATAATTGGCGATCACAGTTTATCTGAAAATAATAATTTATTTTTAAAAATGTATAATTTTTGAAATTTATCAAGAACAAAGAATTTTTTTTCGTTTTTAATTATGCTATGTAGTTAATTAAATTTAGTTAATTGAAATTTTTATTAAAAATATAATTTTTATTCAATACATTTGAGAAGTATTAAAACTTAACATTATTTCGAATTTAATATTTTAAGATCAATAAATTAATATAGATATTTTTAAAATTTTAATTAAAGAAGATTTATTTAAAAAAACTTTATTAAAAGCTAAAATTTTAAAGCTAGTTTAATTGAAATTCAACAAAATTTAAAATCATTTTAAAATTTAATTAAATTTTAAAAATTATATTCACTGAAGAAGGAAATTTTGGACGAAATATTTTTAAATTATATTTTTTGGTGAATTTAAGTATTATTTGTTGTTTCTGTGTCTTATTTTGATACTTCAAATAGTAATTAAAATCCAATGGATTAAAGAATTAATAATTTTATTTTTGTTTAACAAACAAGCTATTATTATTTCTTGTAAGTCCATTTTAATAGTTTGTGTAACTCCATTCAAATATTTACTGAGATCTTTACATTTTAAAAATGAATATTATGTAGCTAATTAAAAAATATTGCTCAATATTAAAACATTTTGGAATTTTTGTACTTAAAAAAGGTATAAGTTCTTAAAGCTATCAAAGCTCTGAGTAAAAAATTAATTGAACACTTTCTATTTCTTTTCCTTCTACTTCATTAGCACAATAGCCCCATGATGGGCCAAGACCGTCTGCCTACTTGCAAATTTCGAGACAGGAGATATTCTCTTTTTACGTGGTAGAGTTGTCCGCCCTATGCCCAACGCTCTTACAGTCATCTTAGACTGGGACCTACGATTTAAAGTTCTACGATTAAAATTTTTTTTTATTTCCAATGGCAGATTATAAACAGTTACAGCAAAAAAAAAAAAAAAAAAAAAAAAAAACATACAACATATAACAACAACAGCAACAACAACAACAAAACAGGATGAAACAGAGTTCATTAATCTAACAATAATGCCAAGTTGCAGATCTTTTAGCCACTAAAAAGTGTTACCAGGTGCACTATCTTCTGCGCAAATTAAAGTGGTTCTATGTATTACTACATCAAAAATATAGTTAATTTATAGAAATGTTACATTTGTACATTCTATTACCTTTATCTCGTAAAATAATATAATATATTTACTTTACTAAATTTAGATAATTAAGCTTCAAAAAATGAGGTAACGTTTTATCCAGTGTAACTTTTGACATTTAGTGAATAGCGTTAACCGATACTATATAAATCGAGGTCAAGAAAGTCCTTTGTTGGACTTAATAAAGGATGATTGAGTTCTTCTCAGACGTCATCCGTTTAATGTATTCATTACAAAATGTAATAGCACATTATGTGTGCAATATTGTAAATTTTCATGATGCACCTCAGTAACGTTGTATTTGTTTAGCTACGGCCTTTCCAGTGACAAATGACCTTCGGCTATAGTGCCTAAAAGTTAAAACCGACAATACTTTATTATGAATGCAATTCTGGGATGGCTTTTCATTCACTGATATTTGGTTTGATTTGACGCTCTACGGTCATTTTTTGCAAACTTTAGGCTAATTAGACGTAGGCCTGCTACTTAACGTGGACAGTGAACGACTACACCACATCACTATGCCTAGAGTTGAATTGCTCCTGTACAGTTTGGGAATGATGTGGGTGAGAAATCTCTGATTGGTGGGCTCTGTAACTCTGCACGGTCATATGAAACCGGGACCTACAGCTTAAAGTGGGTTTCGAATCACTACAAACATCCATGGCACGAACTCCAGAGCTCTAGACATTCGGCCATTCAGGCTCCACTCTGAACCACTAACAAAAATCCATGCCACCGCCAGGATTCGAACCTAAAATCTATGGTACCAAAGACCAGAGCACTAGCCAATTGTTCATCAGGCCTACCAATAACTGAAAGAAATACAAATAAAAGAACATTATTAAATTATTGAGTTAATAAAAAAATTTAATAATTTAATAACTTAATAATTTTCCCTTATCATGTGTGAGCATGATGTTGTCCTGGTTAAGGGTTCGTGGTGCAATCCAAAAAGTGCAGCAAGTAAATAAAATTCAATTTCAAATCTCTGAAATTTTAATGGAAAAATAATATTTTGTGCCATTTTGAAATGATTCATGAATAACGTTAATCCTCAGGAATTTTCTGGAGAATTTGGCTTTTGCTTGAAGTGTTTTGTTAGTATGGTTTTGAAGCACTTTTCATGTTTTGGGTTGGGATTTTAAACATTTGTATATCCAATGGCTATAAGTACTCGTAGTGAGTTGATCAATTCCTTCTTTCTGAAGTTTCATATTTATCACTTTTTGGCATTTTCCCATGCCTATTGAGTTGTATAGTGCTTCTTATTGTATTTGGAATACTCCATTCTTCATTTATGCCTAGAATTTTCAAACATTGATATACTTTTTTGACTATTGATTGTCATAGTGTTTTTTGTAGAATTGGAAATACTTCGTTCTTCATTTATGCGTAGAATTTTCAGACTTTTGTATATCCTTTTGGGAATTTTATGTGATAACGTTTCTTGTAAAATTTTGAATACTTCATTCTTCATTTACGACTACATTTATCTTACTTTTGTATATTCTTTTAGAGATTCTTGAACAATTCTTTCTTCATGAAGTGTTTGATCTATTTAACAATATTATATTTATGTGGCGATTGAATTTGGCCATTCAATATTCCAATCAATAGCTTCATATATCTCGTGCATTATTAAATATTGGCATATTCCTGAGTTTATTCGTCCGTTCTCGAATGTTCACACATGATGAGTTGAAATTTTCCGAGAAGATTTCAGTTTTTTTAATTATTTTTATTAATGTTTTCTTTTATTAGTCTTTTTTTAGGACATGCCCCATTCGTGATCTAATGGCTGTATGATTAACCAGAACGAGAGTAAAAAACTATTCGATTCCTGTTGATGGCGTGCACTGCAATCACTATTTTATACATTTCAATACGATTTGTAGATAAAGAGAAGTTACTTTGAAATTATTTAAAACATCATTTAAATCAATCAGATCAAAATGAAATCATATCACTCATATGCTTATAAAAGTAAGTTCTTCCACGTCACGAATATATCAAAATTTTGCTACCGTACTATAAAAAAATTGCAAATTTGAGTTTCCATTATTTGTATGTCAATATCAACAAGGAAAATATATTTTACTTCCTTAGATAAAAAAAGGAACCGCACAGCCATACCCATTTTAAATTACCACTACAACTCTCGCAAAAAAAAAAAAACTGTGATTAAAGTTCCTATTACATAAAACAAAACAACAGGAAAACAACCTAAACAACACCATCGAGCAATTGCCTCTATAGGGAATGAATTTCCCTAGCACAAAAAATAACAACACCGGTCCAATTAAATGAATGAAAACAAAAGGAAAAAAAATATCTGATATTCAATCATAATTTACGTTATGATTGCTTGATTGCTTGGAGCACTTGAAAAAGAACTATTAGTAACGATATTCTTCAATTTCAATCGAATAAATGGCTTATTATGTCACCATTTTTGAAGGGTTACATTAAAAAGGATTTAAAGGAAACTATTAATAAATAGCAAATGAAATAACGTTGATGTTTTTTAAGCCAAACAACTCGCTTCCGTTAACTAAACGGAAGTTATATTTTTCTATTAACTAATATCCAATGACAGTTTCCGAAATTGGGTTTCGTATTTTTTAAACAATATAAAAAGGCGATTTTAAATGAACCGGAATCGATCGGTTTCATTCATTTTCGAATTTTCAGTCGTTCAACAAGGACATACAAGTAAGTGAGAGTTTTATTGTAACTACTTTTTGGAATTCTTCAAACGATTTTATAAAAGTTTCTTTTTAACTTTCTCACTATTATTTATAAGCTTTTATGTTTTAAAAATTCTTATGATTATTTATAACAATTTTGAATTCTTATAAATAATAGAATTCTTATTATCATTTATAAGAATTTAAATTTCTTATAAATAATAATAAAAAATTTTTAAATTCGAATCTCAATTCTAAAAATAATAAATAATTCGAAACTTAATTCTAAAAATAATTAATAATTCGAAACTTAGTTCTAAAAATAATTAATAATTCGAATCTTAATACTAAAAATAATAAATAATTTGAATCTTAATTCTAAAAAATAAATAATTCGAATCTTAATTCTAAAAATAATAAATAGTTTGAATCTTAATTCTGAAAATAATAAGTAATTCGAAACTTAATTCTAAAAATAATAAATAATTCGAATCTTAAAATTTGAATCTTAAAAAATAATAAGTAATTCGAAACTTAATTCTAAAAATAATAAATAATTCGAATCTTAAATTTAATTCTAAAAATAATAATAAATAAAAATTTTTAACGAATAATTCTAAAAATAATGAATTATTATAATTAAATTATTAAAATCTAATTATTCTAATTAAAATCTTCGAATTATTCTAATTAAAATCTTTGAATTATTCTAATTAAAATCTTCGAATTCTTAATTCCTTTAAAACTAGTATTAATGAAATAAACTATTAAAATTAATATTTTAAAATTTTCTATTATTTATAAAAATTTTCTTGCACTTTTTTAATGTATTTCATTTTCATCTTTTACTTGAAAGTTTTTTTTTTTTAAAAACTAGTTATTTGCGCGCAATTAAAGATTTATGTTCTAAAACGGTTGTCCTAACCTTGTCCAAATTATGTATTTTTAATCGTAACTAAAATATTTCTCCATAAAACAAGAAAAATCTCTTTTTATTTGACAAAAAAATATCTAAAAATTTTATTATTTTTTTATCATTTATTTGCATCTATGAATAAAGGAATAATATTTATTATGCTAAAAATTCATTGTATGAAGTAAAAATTAAGAAAACAAATGTTGCCATTAAAACCAAAAACTTATACGCAAGATCGATTTTATTGATAATTAAATATAATTCCTCAGTAAAACCAACATGGTGGATCTAAATAAGTCATAAAATCTAAAAATAAAATATATATCTGTGAACTAAAAATTCAAAAGTCAAAAAATCCGTTATGCATAATTCAGCGATTATATTTTGCAAATATTTTTAAGTTTTTAATTGTTAGGTGCTGAACTAATTTTTTTATTTTTGCAGTCTAAATGAATTTTATTTTCAATTTATATTTTTCATATTTATAGAATGCATTATTCGTAATTTTTCTTTATATTTCATTAACAATTATTCAAGTTTCATAATATAAAATACAAAGTCCTACCCTTCCTAAAAATGTGCTTTCTTTGATGACATTTCATCTAGATAAATAATAATAATAAATTACATTTTGATCTTTGGTGATTGTTGAACTACTTTCCAATATTCATTTAAGTATTATTAATATTTTTTCTAAATCTTTCAAAAATTTTCTTCCTTAAGATTCTCTTTTTTTCTCTAAAAATGTTATAAAATTTAAAAAAAGAAACCTTTTTTTTTCCTCTTGTATCATTATGCTGGTAAACACCAAAGCATTGATTTTCTACCCGACGCTATTAATAATTTTCGTTAATTGTTTTCTTCTTACTTCATTTCTATTTATTTATTATTTTATTTATTTATTTTATTTTCATTTTTTTACTCTATTTATGTATATAAAATAGAAAAATAAAGTTATATATATATATATATAATTATATTTAATTATAGACATATAAATATAGAACTACATATATAAACTACTGTGAACAAAAAGTAAGATAAAATATTTTTTTTCTTCAAAAACTCTTTATTTATTCTTCCAAATTTACTTCATCGCCTTCAAAGTAATCCCCTCCGGACACAATGCACTTATGCCAACTTTTTTTTCCAATCCTCAATGCATGCTAAAAAGTCATCGGCAGGGATGGCCTTCAAAGCGAGCGCCGATTCACGTAGAATCTCTTCAATCGACTCAGAACGGTGTCTCCGGAGTGGTCTTTTGAGTTTAGGGAATAGCCAGAAGTCGTACGGTGTGTTGGAACGATATGGGTTTCATTTCTGGCGAAAAGGTCACGAAGAATCAATGCAGTGTGAGTTGGCGCATTCAGTGTTTTAGGTACCAATCGAGATTTGACGCGTTTGAAGTCCAAAATGGAATTGACCTATCCTTTTGAAATTCTAACATCATAGCAAGGTCTCTAATTGTAAATCGATGGTTTGCAAGCACTAAATCTTTAATTTTTTGGCCGTGAGCCATGTCGGTTGAGGTTGATGATCGACCAGATTGCCTTTTGTCTTCAACGCGTTCTCTGCCTTCTTTGAACTGTTTATACCACTTCTAAACATTTCTTTTCCGATATAGGAATGCTCACCGAATGCCTTCTGCAACATTCTATACGTTTCCACAAAGAAAATTGAATGCAAGTTCTTTGCTCAATTAATCCAGACATTTCAAAAATCGCCGGAATCAGTTTTAGCGTCTCACAAAGACAAGCGTAACTCTAACACGAATGAATATTTTGAGGTCAAATTTCACACATGTGTCAAGGACAGTGCTAGCAACCTAAAAAAGAAAAAAAAATTAAATTCCTGAGTCCCAGGAATTTTAAATTGAAAATTGGTCTTACATTTTGGACACGGTAGTATATATATATATACTACCGTGCAGGACCAGAATATTTAATAAAAATTCAAGAGATGATCCGTTATTTTTTCCATTAATATGAAGATATATCTAAGAATCTGAGGATTTACTGTAAATTATATAACGTCACACTATGTACGTCATTATAGTGAAAAATTACGAAAAAAATATAAAGAACGAAGTTCAAAAGTTGTATTAAATAAATTTGTTAAAAAATCTTAAGAATGTTGAATATATCTTTCATAAATTACTACGAGAACTTATGAAAACATCAATAATTTTTAATTACTAGAATTTCTTAATCACTATTCACATATCTCCATTCACTACATACTTTTAATATAAACAATCGTTTTAATGAATGATGCTGAGATATGAATGTTATTTTTAAAGAATGCTGTTTTACTTATAATCAACATTGCAACGATATTAAAGTGGGTTCTTTTTAAAAATTTGATGTTCACATTTAATGGTTGAATGCACTAATTCGAAGACATTTTTCATTTATTTCGCATTGGATCTCAGTACGACTCTTTGATATTCGCATCAAAATAGGTTACATGCATAGAGTAGTAGTATAATAGAGCGCCCCTCCCTGTTCTATGTATACAAAAAGTTAGGGCAAACTCATTTCCTAACCAATCTGTACTAGAATTGGCGCTGTGTCGCCTTTTGACTTCCTTCCCCTGTGCGCATTTATTTAGAAAACGTAGGCATGTTACGAAGCGATTCTGGAAATTCTATGAAAATCCTGAAATTATTCTTCTCAAGTCATAAGCTTATTAAATTATGTGCTTCTTCTTCTTCTTCTATGGCGCTTCAATAGATGTTTTCTTTTTACGGGATAGGGTTGTCAGACCTACACCCAACGTTCTACGGTCATATTAGACCGGGACCTACGGTTTAAAGTGGATTCCAAATCACTACAAACATCCATGGCACCGCCAGGACTCGAAAACCCAAAACCTGTGGCACTGAGTGTCAGAGGGTTGGCCAATCAGGCCCAAACTATGTGCTTACTAAAAATAGATAGATACAAATAAATTTTCTTTTGTTCAAAACTCTGATCATCTGGTATGAAATATAATTAAGCATTACAAAAAGTTCGTATAAATAAATATTTCGATTTTTAATTGTTTTGGAGAGAATATATTTTATTACGCAGGAAGGTTTATTCATAGAATATTAATGTTAAATATCTGGAAAAATTAAATTTATATTTATAGCTAAAAAAAATTAACCATTTCTGTTGAAAATAGTTGTGTGACAGTAGACACCTTCGCTTCAACAGCATAGAGTATTAATAGCCAACAGTAAATATTCTCGCCAAAAATCGCCAAGTTATCATTGCATATGTTAAATTGCAAGGAAAAAGTATCGTATTATGTTTGTCTCAAACGGGCAACCTTAATGCGCTCTCTGTTATATTACTACTATATGGTTACTTGTAAATTCGTAAAGTACAGGCATTTTCTTTATATGTTTATTATTTCTTTAAGGTTTTGGGGAATAAATCAGGATAATTTATGTTTTATGTGTCAAAATGGTTTTTCCGTACATGTATTTCCATTTCATAAATATTTTTCGGTAAAAAAAAATCTTCGTTTTCTTTCTTTCATAAAACATTCTTTTCGTCGTTCATAAACGTTTTTCCGAACAAATATCTTTGATTTGTATGCATTTTCCTTTAAAAGAATCTTCGTTTCATAAGGAATTTTCCATTAAAAGAAAAGACAGGTAAAACAATTCTTATCTATTATTCTTTATTTAAATTTACAGTTTTCATATTTATTAACGGTTACATTCTTAATTTGCATTTTGTAGGTATTTTACATAGTAATAAGGCAGGGTGACCAACCCAAATGATCTTGTGGGCCACTTTGGAAATGCATTGTAACTCCAATGTCATATAAAATCCAAGCATATAGCATATAAAAGCCTATCCAAGCATATAAAATTATATATCCCTATATTAGATTTAGATCCACTATGCACATTTTTTGAAGTGAAAAATTGAAACATAATGGTTATTATTATTGTATTTACCATTATTCTTACATGTAAACATACATAATATAATGATAATGATACTAAACGCCCATTGTAAAGAAATAAATAACACTAAAAATGAAATTAAAAAAATGAAATCATTAAAAAATATTTATTTTACTAGTGCAAAATTTGTTTGCGCAAGAATATTATTTTAAAATCAAAGTTAATTTTTCCTCATAATTTGACAGTAAATTTTTGAATATAGTGATAGCCAAATAATGTATATTTTTAATATATTGGTTTTCACTATTTTGGCCATTATAAAATAAATATATTTTGTAAAAGCGTTAATAAGTCTCACGGGCCGGAAAAATGTTCAAAGCAGGCCGCATGCGGTCCCCGGACCGCGGTTGGTCATCCCTGTAATAAGGTTTGTGCTACATTATATAGGTTGCATTTTTTGGATGAATTAGAGGAATAGAGAAAAATGTTTAAGAGACAATTTTTTGAAGTTTTTTCTTTAGACAGGTAAAAATTTAAAAATGTGTTGAAATAATCGAAATAATTTAGCTAGCCACTATATTTTTCGACATTCGCAATATAGGTTTTTGGAACTCTTCCCTAAACTTTAGCAAGTGTTTAAAGTAAAATGCCTGTTTATAAATATAATGAAAAAGGTAATTTCTTTTCAAATGTTTTCGATTTCGCTGAATTTCTGCTGATATAAACAAGTTAGACTTTCAGTTCAACTTTTTAAGTTAAAATAAATATTTGTACTCGATAAAAAAAATTAACATTTCAATCGATAGCAAGTGACGACAAAAATTGTTTAACTTTCTTTGTTTAACGTTGAACAGTTAAAAAGAAGTACTTTTTATTTAGTTCGTTCCTATTTCTTTCCCTTTAAACTTATCCAAAACATTTCTACTTCACATTACAATCTATTTGCTGTATGTACTGAAAAGTAAATTCAGAAGGAACTAAAAGTTTGATTTTGAAAGAGATAAATAGATACTTTTGTGGCGAACTCTTCATAAATTAAATAGAATAATAAATAATTAGTATCTTAGAACAATTAAAGTGAGGTTGTTTTTTATATTTGGATGTATATTTAAATTATTCGCCAAATTCTGCAACTAGTTTTAGTGTATTTTTTGAGTTTTATACTAAAAAGTATTTGAAAGTGTACAGCATAAAACAAGAGTTAATCAATTAACAAAATGTTCAAACATTTTTTGTACTGTATACTGATATTCGTAATCAGATGTATCCTTTTATAGTAATAAAAATGGAATTTTTATTCTTAAGGCCAATTAACATAGTTAAAAATTTCCTAAAAGATTTGCGATCAAGATAGAAAAATATAGAGATAGTCTCTTAACTCTTATATCCTAGAAATGAAAAAATTAGTAACTGTGTACCTGATAAGTGAAACAACCTATAATATTTTTATATCAAATGCACAGATATTAATTTGTTCTACTTAAGAAAATATTAATTTATCATACAATAAATATTTATTTCAACAAGAAAATTTCCAATGATGAGTAAAATGTATTACATAATTTAGGATTTGAAATTTGAGATTGGTTTGAATTTGTCTGTCAATTTTTATACGAATTGACAGCCAACATGTCATCCATAGGAGTTTTTTACCTCCTTGATATATATAGTGATGTCAGTTTAATTATTTCTTTTATATTCATTATTGTGACTTTCAATTTACTAGATCCATTTTATTACACATATATATATTCTTACTAGATATATAAATCCATACTAGATATTTATCGCATATATATCCCTAATTGTCGAAAGATACGAAAAAAGTTATTAATTACAATTTTCTTTCCTTATATATATATATATATATTTGTTGTTGTTGTTGTTCTAATGCATCTGGCAAACATTTGTTGTCGTATTTTTATTGTTTTTAAAATTCTTAATACCTTATTCAAAATTACTTTTTCCCCCTATTACACCACTGTATTTGTTTCTATCTGAGTAGATGTCTCTCCAATTTTTCACGCGATACTGATTGGACTTTGCTATGGTATTTTCTTTATAATAATGATGTATTATTTTTTTACAGTAAAAAAATGAAGTTCATTCATGTTATGACCATTGTATTGCTTGCATCCCAATTCTTAATACCTACCAATGGGATGCCATTTATGGGAGGACAAGGTGGCGGCAACAGTGGCATTTTGGAGATCTTGGCGGCAGGAATCGTCGCCAAACTGCTCAGCGAACACCACCACCACAGGGAAGAGCACCACCACATTCCCATTCCAATCCACCACGGATGAAACAGTAGCCAAGAATAAAATATCTGAGTATTTCTGATATGCATTTGTAGATATTGTACATATACGAAATATATCATCAGTAGTGTTTGTTAATGTAAATAATTCTGTAATACTGTTTACTATTGATTGTAATAAATATTCATTATTTCGGATAAGGAAATTATTTTATGAGATCAGGCACTTGAAATGGATATTTGAAATAAATTTGCCAAATAAATAATTATGACTAATTATTTAGAAAAAAGATTACTTAAACTTTTATATGTATATTTTCTATGCCAAATGATATTAATAATTTCATTTAACATTTTATTTTGTATGGAAATATCTGATTCCATATATGAGTCAGTTATTGCCAAAACAATCGTACACGCATATTTCTTATAAGAAGTAAAAAAATTAAGTTGGTTTTTAATTATTTTTTGTCATTCTTCTCTGACTAATAATCACTTGCAGTAATGTATTGCAATCTCAAAAAGCAATAAATTTAGAGTAAAAATAAGTAAGTTTTATTTATTATAAAGCGATTCCTTTTTATTATACAATATAAATTCCATACTAAAATTAACTTAGTTAAAAGGTTTAAGATTTATTGCGTTGCATTTACATTAGGAGATACCACTATTTTTTTGAAAAAATTTTAATCTCCACTGAAATTTATAAAACGTTAAACTTCTAAAAATAACAATGATGCAAATTACGTACAACATTCAAAAATTGCATTTGCTCGTCGTAATAATAATAAATTATAAAAAGAGATTGGTGATATAAATTATTAAATTGAAACTTGGTTAGTATATTCAACATTATTTAAGAGCCGTTTAACAAGACCTTAAAAATTAATAAGTCATTAAATTTTAACTTTTGAATTTACAAGTCATTAACATTTTAAAAAGTCATTAAATATCCAGTGGTTTAAAATAATAACATTCATAAAAAGGATCAAATATTAGGCAAACTGTAAAGTAATGTCTTTTTTTTAAATTAAATTCTAACAAATAAATTATTAACAAGCTTTTTTTAATAAATAATTATGAAATATTACTTATTTAAATAAAACTTATTTAATCGCCCTCATTACCAACATTTAGCCATTTAGGATGCAAATTTTCAATGCCGGATCGATAAAAAATTATAAATAAATTTGGTATTTTTTTGGCATTTGGCGATAAATTTGGCATTTTGGATATCATCTACATTTTCAAAGTTTTTATCGTATAGAAAGTGTTGTATAGATTGAAAGAAACGGAAATATAATTTTGCAATGTCTGGCGAGTATGGTGGGTAAGGTAGTATCTCCAGCCTAATTCATTAATTTTGCTCAGTGTTCGTCTTGCGCAGTGCAATCTTAAGCAGGATAAAGATTTTTTTTTGTTGACAATCGCTGGACACTTTCCAATGAAAGTTTTTTTTTAATGAACTAATTGTTCATATTAAAGGTATACAGTTTGTCCAAGTTTTAACACTACAAAATCAAGGATTCTGCGAATACTCCATCAAATACACAAGTTTGGGATCTAAACTTGACTTAATCAGAGACAGCGTCAACTGCCTTTTGTTTCTTGGAATACCATAGAACGACACATTTTTCATCTCCAGTGATCAAGCGATCAAAAAACGCTTCTGTATTGCGCCGTTGAAAAAATAAATTGCATGTAGTTGTTTTGTTTTCTTCTGACAGATTAGAATGACGCAAACACCTACTGCTCATACTTTGCCGCAAATATTCTTGGATGATCAACAAAGATTGGTTAAGAGTGTTTGGCAGTTTCTCGATAGTCTGACAAGGATAAGCTTACACTACCTCTCTTAATACGTCATTGGCTAATGTTGTTAGTCTTATTGATCAAAATTACAAGATCCGAACTTAAAAAACTATCTTTCGTATTTAGGAACGTCTAATGTACTTGGATAAACATCACAAATGTTTTTGGTAGCAACTGTTACTTTACTACCCTTGTGAAATTCAAAGAGCATACAATGCTATATGTGTACCGCTTTTGATATAAGGCTATCCATTTCACCCAATATTGCCAAAACAATTTGAAGTTTTAATTATTTGCAAGTAAATTAATCACTTTAACTTTAAAATGACTTTGAAGTACACAACGAATAGATAAAGGACAAACAGATATTGGCATGAGCAGAAACAACATTATTTTTTAGTTCACTTAATAATTTTTTAATCAAATAAGAAATACTTTTACCACATATTAGATAATTTCTTTTTTGATTTATCAGATTTTCAAACATTTTTGTTTCTCTCAAGGGATGGACAAATTCTTAGTGAAAATGTCTTAAAATAGAAAAAGAATAGGTACTTACGTATTAACGGTACCTTGGCGGCAGTTGCACCAGTAAAGAGCACACGCGCCAACCGCAGCTACAGATTTGGCGCCAATCTACACTTAAAATTTTTGTTCCAAATAATAAAATATATATGAAACACTTCATTTAAAATCAAAACGCTTTCAAAATATTTTTATTCCAAATAATAAAGATTGGCGACCCTTAAAAACCGCCAAGTCTGTCTCCAAGGTACCGTTACTATGTAAGTACCAAAGAATAATTAAAAAAAACGAGTAGTAATTTGAAAAGAGTAGGAATTTAAGATATTTTACATTATTTACAAAATAAGGGAAGATATATTAACGATTTATTAAGGGAAAAACTACAAAAATTTATATCATAACTTTAAAAAAATGAGTTTTAATATCATACACATACATATACATTAATGATGGAAAAAAAATTCAAAAATTTGTATCGCCTTAACTACAAAACACACAACAATTGAGTTTTATTATCAGTTATTACAACTGTTTAGAATCGTTAACATACATATAGAACATTAAAAAAATAATATTCTAACTTCTATCTAAGGATTAATCAAATATATAACAGGAAAAGATTCCTGTTTTATTTTATTATAGGAAAAGTGATATTGTTCTGATATGATCTTTTTTTACATCCACAAAAAATATACAAGGACGATAATATGTAGAAACATTATTTAATGTGGATTTTCTTGCAGTCATCAAAAAGAATTAGAACTAGAATTTGAATAAAGAATTAGAATTGGAAATTCTCTCATTTCTTCCCCATATAGAAATTTTTTCTTAAAAATATCCCATACGAAAAAACACTTATGGAAGACATTTAGATTCATAGATTTTAAAAAAAGGCAGGGCAAAAATGATTTATCCTATATTAATTATTTCATTTATATTTTTACACAATAATAATAAGAAACGAATGCAAATAAAGAATATAAAGACACATAATAATTGTAATAAACATAAAGAATATAATTAATTTAATTCCTGAAATTTTATGTGCCTTTATTTACAATCTTTTAATATTTCGTTCCCACTTTCACACTTTCGTTTTTTCATTCTTAATATTCAAGTGTTAATTTTTTTTTTTTTTATTGTTTTAACTTTTTTCAATTTGTTCAAATTCGTGGCAGATAACATTTGTTCACTTGTACATATATTAACTAAAAGAAGGTTAAATGCATTATTTACCAACAATTTATATTTGTTTTTTACATAAAACAGGCAGAAAATCTGTCTTTAGGAAATTTAATCGTTGGTTCTCATTGTTTTGAATCATTATTTTAAGCTATTTGTTAGAGTACTTTTTTGTAAAGATTTAGGGTACATTTTTGTACTTTTTTGTTGTGCATAAAAAATGAAACACTTACGCAGAAGAAGTATTTTTTGGACTTAATCGAGTAAATAAATTAAGATAAGGAAGGAAATAAATTAAGATAAAAAGATAAGATTAAATTAAGATAAAACAAGATAAATAATAAACATTTACAATTCCTTAACAAAAATCTTCATTAAATAAAATTACTACTTAATGTCGTTCTTGTATGTTTTTTGTGGATGTAAAAAATAAAAAAAGATAAACGATAATAAATTAAGATAAGGAAATAAATTAAGATAATATTAATAAATTAAAAATTAATTAAGATGAAATTTAATCGTAGGTTCTCATCGTTTAGTATGTTGAGGATTTTAGACTATTTGTTAGGGCATTTTTGTAAACGTTGATATATTTTTGTACTTTTTTGTTGTACATAAAAAAGCCAAAGTACACCCAAATTTTCTTATTTTAAAATTTATTTGAATATAGTTGTTGGACACGTTCAGTTTTTGAAAAAATCCATCATTAAAGTCAAAAATAAAGCATGATAAATGACATATTCATCAAATCAACACATTTGTAAATTCTGGCCTGAAACTTCAGGTCTCAATAAACTATATCTGCAAATTCAGAGAACCAATGTATTCCAAAAGTCATTTTTGTGACATACCCAAAATAACCAAAACATCAAATAACCCGAATGTCTTCATGTGTCGTCTAAGTCAGGGTCAGTGGACCAAGCCAAAACGACCCACTATCACGCGAGGATGGACCTAAGAATATCTCGATTAAGTCCAATAAATATTTCGAATCAAAAGTGAATCGTTCATTTATCACTTACAACTTTCCTATCTGTCAAAGATGAGTGCAAGATTCACTGGATTCTTCTCTTCCGTCTTGGTTTTATTGAAAGAATGATAGGAAAAGTCACACAAAAAAGGGAAAAAAAGTGATTGTCATACGCGTTCCATTTCGGGAATTCTTCATTTATTATTGATGAACGAGATGGTTAGATTAAGATATAGTGAGAAGAGTATATAAACGAAATTGGGGTAGAGATGAGGTCATTTAAACATCATCCTTATTACAAGTAGGGTACTATTTCAACTTGGAGTATTTTGGGATTATCATTCGGTAAGATGTTTTGGTATTTTTGATATTGAATTATTTGGTGATATTTTAGTTTTTTTTCTATTTCTTAAAAAAAAGCTTCCATCATTTAAGAAGCCCCTTTATGATCTTCAAACAACTAAATGTCAGGATGAATACGTCATTTTTTAAAAAATTAAGCATACAAATCTCATTCTTTTAATTTTACTTAGTTCAGGTTGGCAAGGCCAAGAAAATTTTTAAAAAAAAGTCATTTTACGTTTATTTTGGTTTTGTTTTGCTGCCTTTAAAAAAAATGCTCCACACATTTAACTTAGTCTTTCATGATCTTTCATTTTTAACTTCAATTCAGGATGAATATACCGGTTTTTTTTTTTTCTTTCATTTCCAGTATGCAAATCTCTATTTCATGCATGCTAACAAAGTTATTTTATGATTTTATTGTTTGTTTTTCTTTACAAAAATGCTCCTAGTATTTAGCATGATGTGTCATATTTTAACTTAATTTCGGGATGAATATATCGGTATTTTTTTTCAATTCTAGTTTTCTCTTATTCTTTCAGTTTGCTTAGTTAAGACTAACAAAGCTAAAAATACTCAAGACAAAGCTATTTTATTATTTTTGGTTTTGTTTTGTTTTGCTTGTCTTTACAAAAATGCTCCCAGCATTTAATTTAAACCCTTCATGATCTTTCATTTTTTTAAATTTTATTTCAGGATGAATATGTTTTTTGTTTGTTTGTAGTTTTGTTTTTTTCATTTCCAGTATGCAATCTTTCAGTTTTTAACGGCTAACAAAATACTTGAAACTAATTTGAAATGCTAAAAAGCTAAAAAATCTTAAGGCTATTTCATTAATGTTTTTTGTTTTATTCTGTTTTTCTGTCTTTACAAAAATGCTTCAAGTATTTAACTTAAGGTCTTTGGGATCATTCATTTTTTTAATTTCATTTCAGGATGAATACATTGATTTTTTTTTGTTTGTTTGTTTTGTTTTCATTTTCAATATGCAAATCTCAATCTTTCAGTTTTTCTTAATTAAGTAAATTATTAAAAATTAAAATATTTATAAGATAAAATGTACCCTCATAAAGAGAACCACTATTTTAGAAAATTTTAATTATTTATCCATCATGTAAATAATTTAATAGGAATATGAAAAACAATTTCATCTTTCGTATATGTTTTGAATGCTTTCTTTTAAATTTTACTATGTTTCAATCAGTAACAAAACATTATAATTAAAAAAATATTATTTTATATGTTTTATATAATGATAATGTTAAATATGATTAATTAAAGTAATTTAAAAATCATTAAAAAATAAAAATGAGTAATTCTTTAAAAAAAATTAATCAATTATTTAAAAGAATTAATCATACTTTCTCTGATTAGATATTTTCATTACTAACCCCTCCCGGATTAAATAAATAAAATACACTATAGCAAGAAGAGGTAAAAAAAAAAGATCCTAAAGAAAAAATTACATTTCAAAATAAATATGCATTTGGATAATCGGAATATCGACGAGGTATTCCACTATTAATTATATTAATAGTGTAAAATGAAATGGAAAGAGAGGCTTTTAAAGTTAATTAAATTACGAAGAAATTTTATTTTTTTAAATCCTTATATATGCATTATATATTATATAATATGCATATATATTATATAATATGCATATATATTATATTTATGCATATATCCTTATATAATCCTTAAAAATTATTCAAAATGTACGCATCAAGTTTTCGTGCACTATCTTAGAAGTCTTAACTAACAAATTGGAATACGCTAACATTTTGCAGAATTTAGCAGATGAATAATTTGCTAATTTTGCTATAAAAAATTGCCAAATTCTAGTATAAACTCATTTAAGGATGGATTGCTATTTAAATGCTATAAATGTTGTTAAAAAGAATATAATATCTTAACCCTAAAAATGTATAAGATTGTTTCAAGATGTTTCGAGATGTTCAAATGTATAAGATTGTTTTTTTTCTGAAAAAGTTTGAAAGATTACTCAAATACTAAAGACGTGCAAATGAAAACATTAAATTATTTTTATTAAATATCTGTAAATTTCTTCCTCTCTAACCCTCATAAAACTATCTTAAATGATATTTACAATTTTCATATCCAATGGTCAAATACAGTGCTTTTAACCTGGATATTAATGAATATCAAGCAGTACATTATAAAGGTTCTGTTTGAATACAGTTAAGATTTATAAACTTCAATTCCACATAATTTGCAATAATAAAATAATAAATAATTCTTTTTTTTTATTTTTATAAAAAAAATTGCTTATAAATTTTGCTAATAGTATGCCTTATTTATTTTAAAATTTCGCCTTATTTTATATTTTATTTATTATGCCTTATTTTATATTTTATTTATTATACATTATTTTAAACTAAATACAAGTAACATGATAATTAATAATTTAAATTGACTTAATAATTATAAATAAAAATATAAACTCACATTTAATTCTCTTATTAAATGTGAGAAATATTCAATAATTTAGATAAATATATTTAGATAGAAATATTCAGAGAGAATGAAAAATATGAACTTTAGATACATATATTCAGAAATATTCAGAGAGATAAACTTTAGATTAATGAATATTTCTCAATTTCTTTTAAAAATATTCATTAATCTAAAGTTTCAAAAGATTCTTATTTGCTATGGTTAATGCACACACACACACCCCATGATACGTATGTGTGTGTGTGCATTAACCATAGCTTATTGAATCATGCCTTTTATATATAGGATATTGCTTATTATAGCATCATTGCAAAGTGCTTGTTTGTTTCAATATTTACGATAAATGCTGAAAATTACGACCACCAGTAGTAATACGTGCTTGGTAGCGTCGAAGGAGTGACTGGCGAACAATTGCAAAGATGCCGGCATTTCCTAGCCACAATGGGTAGGCAAGCAACGAGGTCCCCAGTTGAGTTAACTGGAGACAGTGGTCCAGTAAGAATAATTTGCTTGATAATTTGAATGATCTTAGACTCTTTGACTTTAGTTCCAAGAGTGCTAATTGAATTTTTTAATTTACTTACTATGTATATTCATACTAAATTCTTTTCTTTCTGTTTTTTTTTAGAATCCAGTGATCTTCTCGATCTGCCCATAACATGATCTTCATCAGTCCAGGCAGATCCATCTTTATTGTTACCATTATATGCTTTTCAACGATTCTCCTACTGTCAGAAGTTGATGCAGGTGGCATGATGGCGGTGGTATGATGGGTGGCAAGAAAGGAGGTGGTGGACACAGTGGCGTGGAAGCCATGCTGGTCGCCGGAATCCTCGCCAAACTGCTTGGCGGCAACGAGAAATCAAGCGGTGGTTCCCATCCCATGTACATACCCGTTCCCATGGTCTATCACTCTATGGGAGGTTATGGTATGGGTGGCCATCCTATGAGTGGAGGATATAGTATGGGTGGTCATGGTATGAGTTGGTGACGTACTCAGAAATATTAGACTCATTTCAAAATTAGACTTTCTGTTATCACTACAATATATTGCTGATGAACTTCTTCGATTTATTTTAAAAGCTTTGCTTGAATACTGTAAGGTACAGTTCAAACTGTTATACTGTAAATTAAACTTGAAAGAATAATTTATAAAAAAATGACAAGAGAAATGGAATAAGCAGATTATTTAGATATAGGGATTCTTCTCAATATATATTCAATATGCTTCTAAAACTTAAAACATTAGTACACTCAGAATTCTTTGTTCTGAATTTGTTAATGAAATTGTTAACAAAAGTTATCATTCTTTTTGTTTTGTAATTTATGTAAAATAAATTAAGTTTTTCCTTAATTTAAATTTTATAATATTAGTAATATTCAACCCTTTTATGCTTTGTTTCTCTTCCAGTACATATTTCGAATATGTATTAAATATTTATCTGAAAGAATGAAAAATAATCGCCTGTATTTATATGTATATATATATGTTGTCCTATGAACTTCAAAAATAGTCAACAGTAAATTTTTATTTTATAAATACTTAAATATGATGCAAATTATTTGTTGCAATTGAAAAAACAGAAAATTATTACTTAAAATTATTCTTATTTTATATGAGTTTGAATTATTGGATTATGACTTTTTGAAGATTCTTGAGCTAATGGACTTGACCTAGCCTGTGACTAGATCAACAACAGCAATTACTTAAAATTAAAACCATTATCTAAATAAACGTAAGACAAATAACAAATAAACATTATTCTTATTCTCGTGTTTGTTAAAAACGAATTAATAATCAAATTATTTAATTTATTAGTCAAAGTATACTAAACCAATAATTACCAGTAAATAAAATTGGTTAAGAGTATGAATCCTTTTAGTAAAAGATGTTTTATATTTTCTCAAATAATTTTTGGCTAAGTCATAATTAATTAATTGTTTAAGGAAAATAACTAAAACTTTTAAACAATAACTGCAACAATTGATCTAAAACAAGTTTGTTTTTAATCCTCTATCAGCAAATTAAAATTTGTGTAATGAGTCGTGTAAGAACACTAGTCATAATATTCATGTTTAATATTAATTGACCTTAAAATTTAAAACTGTTTTATAAAAAGGATAAAAAAAATTGACAGCAAAAATGCACGAATATGAAATGAAAACATATTAATCATTAACAAAGTAAAACATAAATATTTACTTTAAAAATCATTCTATTAGATTTGTGGTAGTATTTTTCATCTTTAATTTTCTTTTATTTCCTTTTGACTTTTCTTATTTATGTGCTGTTTGTTATGTATGAAAGGGTGTTTTTAACACACATGGATTTAAATTCTATTTATAACTTTTCTTGAAGATGCTTTATCTTTTTTCTCACCATATTTAATTTGTTATTCTTTCCAAATGCACTGAACCGAAGGAATTCTAACGTTCGACGATTGCAATGTTTTCTGACGTTTTTAGTTCACTCTTTTAAGAACAACATAAACTAATTTTAAAGTAATGAACTTGTAATTTTTATTTATTTTATGAAAATTGTATCTTTTATCTTTCTTCTTTCAAATGTATCGAAATAAGCAGTAATTTCTTTGAGACAAATTCAAATGCCATTTTGTAAGATAAATTTTTATTCATTTTACACAATTTAACTGAAATTTTACAAACATGGTGAATGTGAGAAATGAAAGAATGTGAAGACATACACATAATGAATGTGAAGACGTATACACGATGAATGTGAAGACGTTCAAAACTTTAAACTGCAGCCTTTAAATTACGACTGTTTGCAGAAATTAATGAATGTGAAGATGCATATATAATGAATGTGAAGACGTATACTTTAACTAATCACTTCTTTTAAGAAAACTTCAAACTTTAACTAACTATTCTTTAAAGCAAAATTTCGAAATAATGTAAATTGACTTGCACATCAAATTCCTTTTGGAAAAAAAAGTATTTATTTATTAATATATTTATTTTTATTTAGATAAATTCGTTATTCATTTTATACAATTGAACTGAAATTTTACAAATACGATGAATGTGCAGAAAGGAATGAATGTGAAGATGTATACATAATGAATGAAGAGAAGACGTATACAAGATGAAGAAGTATACACGATGAATGTGAAGATGTATACTTTAACCAACCATTCTTTAAAGTAAAATTTCGAAATTTAAATTGACTTTTGCAGCAAATTCTTTTTTGGTGAAAAAGTCTTTATTTATTAATGTATTTATTGTTTGTTAGATAAATTTTTAATTCATCTTGCATAATTTAACTGAAATTTTACAAACACGATGAATGTGCAGAAATGAATGAATGTGAATACGTATACACGATGAAGAATTATACACGATAAAGGTGAAGACGTATATTTTAACAAACCATTCTTTAGAATAAAATTTCGAATTAATGTAAATTGACTTTTGCGTCAAATTCTTTTTTTTTTTGGGAAAGAAAGTACTTATTTATTAATGTATTTATTTTTCGTTAGATAGTTTTTTATTCATTTTGCAGCATTTAACTGAAATTTTACAAACACTATGCAAGTGCAGAAATGAATGAATGTGAAGACGTATACATAAGGAGTGTGAATACGTATACATAAGGAGTGTGAAGACGTATACACGATGAATGTGAAGACGTATGGTTTAATTAACCATTCTTTAAAGTAAAATTTTGAAATGTGAAGACGCATACATAAGTTAAGACGTTACCGTAGGACGTCCGTTAGAAGCGCGCTTGCTCAAGTTTCCTATGAGCATGCGTGCTACATAGAAAAAGCTAAGACGTATACATCCTACACGGTGAATGTGAAGATATATGGTTTAATTAACCATTCTTTAAAGTAAAATTTTGAAATAATGTAAATTAACTTCTGAATCAAATTATTTTCTTTTAAATATTTATTTTTTAACGTAATTATTTTTCGTTAAATAAATTTATTATTCATTTTACACAATTTAACTAAATTTTACAAACACGATAAATGTGCAGAAAATAATGCCTACCGCTAAGGCAGTTGAGAATTGAAGAAATTAAAAAATTAAATTAAGAAATAAAAGACGAAGGAAATGAAGAATTAAAAGCTGTAGGAAATAAAGAATTAAAAGACAAAGGAAATGGAGAATTAAAAGATGAAGGAAATGAATTAAAAGATGTAGGAAATGAAGAATTAAAAGACGAATAAAATGAAGAATTAAACGTTTCATCCACACAGGGCATACGGGTATTTCAGAGCATACGAGTACATATTTTACAGATGTAAAGAGTTCTTATACAATTTTTATTACAAAATTGTGGAGATTTTCCGATTTCCTTACACTTATAATGAAATATATAGTATAGTCTAATTTATAATATTTATAAATCAATGTAAAATATTACGCAATCATAGATTATTATTATGTCTGATTTTTTTTTATGTCGAGTGATTTTGTAATAAATGTCTCATTAGTTCTTTAACAGATTTTAATTTCGCTCCCTTAAAATTAATTTAATATGGAAAATTTAAACATAATGTGACATTAAAGAAGCTTAATTAATTTAAATGGAATACATAATTACAAAAATAACAAATTATTGAAATTAAATACAAATTTTTACTTTCTGGTAAAAGTTCGTGTCACATTATTTATTTAAATTTATGTTAATGTTCACATTTTACTATACTTTGTATTTCATAATGTTATATAATGCTTTAAACCATATTTTGCATGTTTCTTAAATTTATTGTTTTCTTGTTATGTGTTTTATTGCTCTCTTATTATGTGTTTTTCTGTCTTTTTATGATGTACTTTCGTTTTGTCATTGCACTTCATTTCAATTCACTTTTTATTTACTTGTATAATTCATAGCTTTTAATAATAGCAATTATATTATATTATAATGCATTGAAATGTGATCATTTCTTTTTGTGATTAAAATATTAAATAAATTAAAATATTTTTTTATTTTGTTTCCTCTTGTTTCAAAATAATAATAATAATAATAATAAATTCAATCACAATGAATTTTATTAATCAGTTGATTATTACAGTCAACCAAAATCAATTGTTTCGAATGTTTGTGATGTAGTTGAGTAGATTTCGACAAAAAAATTGATTTATTAATAATTGTAACAAAAATTATTTTTTGCTTTTGTAAATATGAATTACAATTTCAGTGTCAAATGAATTAATACAAATAATAGTTTAAAGGTGTATGTAAAATGTGAAAATTAAAATAATTCTTTTTAATTATTTCTTTCGGCTAAAACTATTTCTCTTTTTTATAAAGAAAAATAGAATTATCATATTTAAAAACAATAAATAACTTTAAATTGTACTAAAAAATACTAAATAGTTATTTATTTCTTATATTAAAACCATTTTGCTGTTAAATTAAAATTATTAACACTTAACTTCTTAATGTTTAAAAAATATTCAGTGGCAATTAAACATTTTATAAAATTCCAGTTTTATTTTTTTATTGTTCCCGATGCTTTTCATTTTATCATAGGATCGCAAAGTACCATTCAGTGATATAGGTACTAATAAATGACCCTAAATTGTGCCAATGCAATTGAAACAATAACCCTAGAAGGTGAATCTGAGAGAAAGTTCACATCTTCTTCTATTTTTTTTTATTTCCAATGGCAAATTTACACGACAACAGATATCATAAGAAAAAAATAAATACAAAGAACAAGATAGAAACAAATGACATCAGTTAGTTCATCTGATTTAGTCTGGCAATCCAATAATGCTTCCATAAAGAAACAGGAGATAGTGCAGAACAGGAAGCAAGGTGAGTCATATTCATTTCTTCCTGGCTATCACACAGATTAGGAGTTAGTTTAAATCTGTTTAGGTGCTTGCGGAGACAATCGTGATCACAGAAAACCAGTAGCAATGCCACCGATGATAATGGAACAAACCATCTGAGTTCCACCGCAGAACTTTAAGAAACACTGAGATCCAGATTGAAGGCCTTGTTTGTAGATCATTTTGCAGTATCAGACGTTGCCCGGAGTGCACCATCTGGCACGGAAAATCCATTGTCCAACGGATTTATTCTTGCCAATACCCAGTATGAACATAGTAATTTTCAAATCTGCATTGTTTGTAGTATCTGGTATAGAACATCATCAGTACAAAACCCCAGTATGTTATTCATAAGACCTTCCAAGATAATTGAGTTTTCACAATTTACTTTTAAATTTCTACAACAATTTTATAAACGAAATATATAGCTGTTTAATTTACAAACAGAAAGTATTTAGTTTCCACCATCCTATGAGGTGCATCCTTGATGATCTAAATCTGCAGCAAAATGTGTAATATCAATGGCAAATGACTTCAATCCAAAGGGGAATATTGTATTCACTATGTGTTGTAAAAAAAAGGCTGGACATTTATAATGAAATGATGAAAACGAAAGTTCATTAATGTTTCTATATACGTGCAACTCTTGGTCGTTTTCCCACCTTGTCAACATTCTTCTGTACACATTTTTTTATGCAGTGGAAATGACATTTTTACATCCTTTGCAAAGAATTATGTTACCTGGAAGTCTAGCACTGATAATTTTAACTAACCATTGAAAAACAATGCGATGCAAGTCCCATCTTCAGGTGAATAAAAACATAGAAGTCTCTGAGGGCAAGAACTGAATTGTAAGGCAAAGAGTTATTAAATTGTTCCGATCGACCGAATTTTCTCACCAATTCTCAAAGTATATGTAGCTGAAAGTGAGTCCTTATGATGCTAGATACAGATGAAAACTTGTACATCTTTGGGGACTAGAACTAGGCTGTAATGGGAAGGATGGATAAAACAATTCCAATCGTAAATTTCAAATTTTTTATTTAAATTCCAATCGCAAAATCAAAAAGGTAGCTGAGTGGGAACTCACATCCTGCTAGATGATTTCAAATCCAAATCTTTAAATTCTGCATTGGCAGTTTTGAATGGCTAAGAAGGTATTTCCCAATGCACTTTCAATGTAATAGATCTTCTTGATTCAATGAAATGTACTCTCCGTTTGATGTTGTTATACTACGTTCCTTTCAAATTTTCTTTTCTTGTTCCTTTCGTTCCAAATGTTCCTTTCAAATATTCTTTCTTTTTTACTTTCGTCAAGAGTTGTGAATGGATGGATTGTTGTCTGTGATTAAACATTGACATACATATTCCATCCCAAATCACTAAGTTCAAAACCAGAACTATTTTTCCGGTAACTATCTAAAAATTAATTTATTTATTCCACTCTTTTAATTTTGTTGTCGGCTGCCATCCTTTCTTTGTGAACGAAATTTCCGACAATCAAAAATGTCTTTACAATTCGAAATAAAGTTTATTAGGAAAAGAGTAAAAATGTATTTCCATCTGATATTAGAATCTCACGTCGAAGAAATCCAGCCAGTCGAAAACTGATATCCTGCCTAAATTGATATTCAGACTATCGATAAATTGTCACTCTATATTGGGAGATATTAACATCCTGTGTAAAGTCCCTTAAAAATACTATGGCTAAAGCAGAAATCATAAAATGACGACACTTTGTTTATTTCTTTTTCAACTCACTCCTCGGACCAATCATTGTCTATATTATACACGAACTCGTTACCGAATCCTATTTCTTCTTCACTCATCATCAAAAGATAGTAAATGGTGCACAGCTATTGATGAATTGTGATCATTATGCTCTTGGTGTTTACGAACTGAATATACTATACTTACGTTTAGCGAATTTGTATTGCCGCACGAAAGATCGTCGATATTAAACTGACAATATCGATCACATTGTGAGCTCAAAAAATTGGCACCATCTTACTAATATTGGCATTTAATAATCTTTGCCATAAATAACCAATCCTGTTTTTTAATGTGTTTCATAAATAAATATCCAGCATTGGCATCATATATTTATATAGTAAATATGTCACTATAAATATAAGTATAGTTATGTAATTCAATCCGCTGCCGGTTTTGTTGTAGACACTGTTGCAAAAAACGAGGGGATTCGATGGCATTTGTGATGTTCAGCAACTTGTCTCGTTAGTCAGACAACCCGATGGAAGTTTTCCTAGTTTTTCTCCCATGTGATACGCAAATATGGGGTAGTTCCTCTCATAAGGCACAGGCCTCCCTCTTCATTTAAATAATAGCTAATAGGCATGTAAGCATAATGTTGTTATTTCTTATATCACTTTGTCGACAGCAATACCTTAACCAAGTTCAGCTCAATTCGTGTCTCAGTCGCAACGCATGCCCCTGGTGAGCATTAGGGCGGAGGTTCAATCCGCTGGGAGGTTTTTTTGTAGACACTGTTTCAAAACACGAGTAGAATCGATGGCCTTTGTGATGTTCAGAATCTTGTGTTGTTAGTCAGATTACCTGGTAGGGTTTTCCGGGTTTTTTCTCATACGCAAATGCGGGGTAGTTCCTTATAAAAGTCCTGCCGGAAGGGGCTGCCCTCCGTCTTCAGCGACAAGGAGCTAACTCAAACTTATAACCTACGGGTGCTCCATCACAACAGAAGCTGGTGTTCCGTGAGAACACAAGGATTCATGGATTAGATGTTGCTGTCAACCAAGTAGGATAAGAAACAACAACAAAAGAAACAACTTAATTGCTTATTGTTATAAATTTTAAGTGCTTATTTAAAATTAAAATTGACTTATAATTTATCTTTAATAAATTTAAATCAATATCTGGGTATTTACATATAAATAAACTGTATAATGTAAAAGTAATAGCATCGTAGTTGTTTCTTTAAATCATTCATAATATGACATACAAACGGCAGATAAACATATATATTAGTGGATACAATAATTTATTAGCGAAATATCAATAGTTAAATTTAAACACAGCACCATTTTTTTTTTTTTATTTACTTTTTTTTTTTTTTTCATAAACTTTCTTGCCCCGGTATTATAATAAAGAGTTCTACATTTAAAGAGTTGTCAAGTCTCAGCATCAAAAAACAAATCAAGAAAATATTGAGTATTTAATCTGATAAAATTACATTATTAACAAATTCAGTATCCATAACCATTCAGGAAAAATGTAATTAATTTTTTCATCATTTCGTCTACAGGAGAATAGTTTTAGTAACAGCACATTCTCTTCCTTGTTACCTATTTATAGACACTTAAAAAGGTTTAAATTGAAAACTCTTCTACACTTTCATTTTGGTATAATAACATTTAATCATCATTTACATTTCAAATGCGTGACGCTCATTCATAGTTTTGTTTTTTTATATTTCAGTTTATTAAGGAGTGAAATGATTTAAAATCCAATCATGTTACTTTGATGCATAAATAAATCTAAACATTTATAAATAGTATTTACTCAATAAACTACAGAATAGGTTGTTTTTAAATGCATTTATTTCCTCTTTCTCCATCCTCTGCTCAATTTCAATTCATTGTGAAAGTGTTCTACTTTTCTTTATTAAAATGAATAATGAAAGAGTGGAGTTATATATGTCTCATCAAACTATGTAAATATCGATCGATTATTTATTATCGCTTGTGGTATTGTATTGTTTTTTGTGCATTACAGCTCGTTATCATGTAATGAAATGGTTTGTTTCATGAATTATAACACAAACCACATATACAAATTTACAATCATTTGCACACATCATAATGCAGATGATCAACACCATATTATTACTCTAAGTTATTGTAGATATATCTTTCATTAAATTCAGTAAAATGAGTAAAATTTTGACTATACAATAATTTTCAGATAGATTAATGCAACTTTTCTATTACACTGAAGTGACAAAAGTCATGGGATAGCACTATGCAAATTTTCAGATGGCAGAGAACAGTAGTAGTTCAAATGCGTAGAACAGATATAAATGCGCAGTGCTTTCGCAGAGCTTTCATTTCTGTTCAAGTTATTCATGTAAAGAGGTTTTGACGTGATGATGACCGCACGACGGGAATTAACAGACTTTGAACGCGGAATGTTAGTTGGAGCTAGACGCATGGGTCATGCCATTTCGGAAATCGTTAGGGAATTCAACATTCCCAGATCCACTGTGTCAAGAGTGTGCCGAGAGTATGAAATTTCAGGCATAAGATCCCACCATGGACAGCGCAGTGGTCGACCGCCTGCACTTAACGACCGAGACCGGCGACGTCTGCAAAGAGTCGTAAAATCTAACAGACAAGCAACACTGCATCAAATAACCGCAGAAATCAATGTGGGACGTACAAGGGACTTGTCTGTTAGAACTGTGCGGAGAAATTTGGCTTTCTTGGGCTATTCCAGCAGAAGACCGACTCGAGTGCCTTTACTGATAGAACGACATCGCTTGCAGCGACTCTCGTGGGCACGTGAGCATATCGGTTAGTCCCTAGATGAATGGAAAACCGTAGCCTGGTCCGATGAGTCACGATTTCAGTTGGTAAGAGCTGATGGTAGGGTTCGAGTGTGGCGCAGACCCCACGAAGCCATGGACCCAAACTGTCAGCAAGGCACTGTTCAAGCTGGTGGTGGCTCCGTAATGGTGTGGGCTGTTTTTTCATGGCATGGACTTGGTCCTCTGGTGCGACTGGACCTAACATTGACTGGAAATGCTTATGTTCAGCTACTTGGAGATCACTTGCAGCCATTCATGGACTTCATGTACCCATACAACGATGGGATTTTTATGGGGGACAATGCGCCATGTCACCGGGCCCCAACTGTTCGCGATTGGTTTGAAGAACATTCTGGATAATTCCAACGAATGATCTGGCCACCTAGATCGCCCGACATGAATCCCATCGAGCATTTATGGGACATCATCGAGAGGTCTGTTCGTGCCCAAAATCCTGCACCATCCTGCACCATCATAGACGTCTATCGAGACAGCATGGCTCAATATTCCTGTTCGCGACTTCCAACGACTTGTTGAGTCCATGCCACATCGAGTTGCTGCACTTCGCCGGGCGAAAGAAGGGCCGACACGATATTAAGAGGTATCCCATGACTCTTGTCACTTCAGTGTATTTCCGGAGTTTTAACATCACTTTACAAAACTTAATTTTATTTATCATTTTCATATTTTTGAAATCGCCATGTATCTTATACCAGTACAACATCATATTTGAATAAACTGTTTCTCTATTGCAGGGCTACACAAGAGTATGGGCATGTAGCTACACTATGACTTTTAAAAATCACAAAGAAAGACTTTTACCATCATTTTACAAAACTCAATTTTATATTTGGAAATGACATGGATCTCTTTACCATTGCAACATCTTGTTCTTTTTTTTTTTTTTTTTTTTTTGGTGGGATGGGGGTGGGGAGCATGAACGCCATCAGAACTTCAACTCATCTCTACAACTGATAATACAAGGTTTTTTTAGTGACTAATAAAGCTATCAATTTGATAGCTATCATTTTATAACTAACTTTTAACCTTTATTCCACGTCAATACCAGCAGACACACCAAACATACATTGCCGATTGAAGAGGAGACGCAATGTTGAGGAGCAGCTCATCTCAGGCGAAGGAATGACTAACTATTAAGACTTTACTCCACACCACGTACTAGTGCTTGATTGGCAGTATATAATGAAAAAAGAAAGGAGGGAAAATAATACACTCGTTGGAAGTAAATAGTTAGCTCAATAATCAAGGTGCGTACAAACAAGCAAGACCATGCACATTCTATTCCCATGGATGCGATATTAAATTTCGTTCCCCTCTAAATAGGACTGACTACATCTATATATTTTCCGCAACTATAATCTCCAAAGTGTCAATGAATCCTCCACACAAATGTTGTTGGAAATGAAAATGCACATGCTGAGATTTTACTCTTTTCCATAAGGAAGAACTGTTTGATCTACGGATTCATAGTACCTATTAGACCAGTTGGCTCTTTATAGTTGACGCCCCATCCCGCGCTTGTGCGAGATCGGTAGCGAGAGTGTCAAGTTATAATAAAAAAGAGAAGTAGGAAAATGTTGAAGGTAAACATTTAGTTAAATAAGGCAATAAATAAATAGTTAGCTAAATAATCACCGGTCAGCATGTACAAGTCAGACCATTCGCATTCTAGTCGCACGAATGCTATATTAAATTTCGTCACCCTAGAAATAGTTAGTTGTTGCAATTAAATAATCGCCAATGTGCCTATGATCACCCCACAGGTAAGGCATATGTTGGATTTTTACTTCTCTTCCTGAAGGAAAGATGGTTTGACCTAGGATTCATCGTGCCCATCCCAGGCATTAAGCTTGGTGTCACTTGGATTTCGAAGCTGACACCACTAGTCCAAAACCCAAAGGTTTAAGAGGCCTGGTGGATAGTGTGTTTGGTTTTCGATTTAAAGTTGCTTGATTCAAAATTGGACAAATGATATCGAACTAACAGTTTCCGGGGCCTTTACCCCTATAATTCTGTAAGCAAGAATGTCTTTCCAATGGACTCAAAAAAAAAAGAAACGGAAATTCAAAATGTTGTCCAGAAGCTCCCTCCTGTCCGTTAGTTTAAATTAAGCATATAAAAAACTCTACGTAATATCACATTTTATGTTGTGTTTTTCTACTTTGTATTTGCAAACATATTATCAGAATTTCATAGGTGTATAACTTTTGTCTTGTAAAATAACATTTTATATTTCAATACAATTTTGTTCAATTACTTTGTTTAAGACACTATAATGCATTTAAAATATACTTTAAAAAAATTAACTATCTCATATTGTTACAGTAAAACTCTATTAATTCCCTTTTGCAAATCATAAGTTCTTTGGCGCTATTTTATTTTTTATTATTATAGAATGCTGTAAAAATATTATATAAAATTTCTGTTGCAATAAAATAATGTTTATTTTAAGTTATGTATTTATATGCATTTATTTTTTGAAAATTTCTATTGTTCATGGCATAACATTAAGAAAATTTACCTGAACTAATTTTAAATAAAAACTATTAAAACATGTAGTGGATATTTAAATGAAAATGTATTATTTAAATTTAGAGAATGATAATGAGTTATACAAATTTTATAAATCTAAATTTAGAGCTAATATTTACTTTAAAAAAACTTCTAAAACAGTTTAAGCAACAAAATTAAATATTTTTAGATCAAAAACTTCAATTAAAATAAGATAAATTCAGAAATTAAAGAATATAAAATTTAATTTGTGTTTTATGTGAATATAAGTTTAATTTAGTAAAATTTAATTTCTCTCTATCTAACAAAACAATTTCTATAAACAACAAGTAGGTAAAATAAAACAATAAAATTATAATATCCCAAAAAAATATTTTAATTTAGCAATTTCTTCTTAATCTCCGGAAATTTAAGCATCTAATTGTAAAAAAAAACATTGTGTATTCCCTATTATTATGTATTAGGATTTAAATTAACAAAGCATATTCATAAGTCTTTTCCAAAATCCTTCCGGTAATTATGCAATAAAATAGTTTAAATACCAAGCTTTTGTACATTCGCCATTTTGGAACATATCTGTCTATCCGCCATTTTTGTCCACTCCTTTATTCTTACCTTGACAGAGACACTGATTTCGATTGATTTTTTTTCGCTCTCAATTTTTTTAGACTTTTACAAAAACAAAAATGCGTGATTTGCGTTTAGAATTTTTTTCAATTGCTCGAGGAAACGCAATTTGCACATCGTTTATTCGCCATTTAAGAGGATAAAAATAAATTCTTCGCAAAAAATTCAGGAAAAATCAAATTGAAGATAATGAGAGAATTTTCTCCGTGTATTTTTATTTTCCGGTCCGTGTCAGGGTTTTGGAGTTCACGGCTCATTTGGCGAAAAAGAGTTCGATTTGAAGGTGAATTTGTCAACCTATAAAACCAGATGGTTACTTTCAAAAAATCATTCCACTCAAACAGCTTCAACAATCTTGTTTTCGGTTTTATCAGTGAGAAAGTGAGTAGCAATTTACTTTCTTTATAAGGTGAAAACATTCCTAATCTTTTCATTGTTTCTTATTCAATTAGTTCCTCAGTTGTTCAAATATTTGACATTAAACTGCCTTTAGCATTAGGTAAAAAAGTTTAGCTTGCTTTTTTAAGTAAATATAATAGTTACTACTGTTCTCTTTTATTGATTTTTTAAAGTTGTAATAAATAATCTTTTCAATGGATCAAATGAGTATAAGTTTTAACAAATAGTAAAAGTAATTTTTAAAAATAGTAAAAATATAATAAGTCAAGGTAAGAAATTTAATGCACCGTAACAATATCATTTAAAAATGTGTAACTTGAAAAGGAATTTAAATTATATTGTATTATTTAAAATAATGGAGTAAAAAAAATTTTAAATAATAAAATAAGTAAATAAATTAATTTTTAATTTTTCATGAATTAAATCAGCAATTTAAAAAAATGAACAATTTTCTATTTTGAATTGACTTGTTTTTTAATTTATTATTTAATATTAATTTTTGTAAGATAACCTTTAATATAATGCCCGCTTTAAAAAAAGTATAAATGTAGATTTTTTACATAGACCTGAAATATAGGCCTCCATACTTAAATAATATAGACCTTATTTTATGCTTGAGAGATAACAAAAATATTCTTAGAGATACTTGAAATATACTTGAAAATTATTATTATTATTTTTTTTTTACTAAAAAAGTATATATTGAGCAATTTAGCATATATATGTATCAACTTTTCTATATTTTTAAAGAATTAAATATAATTTAAGCCACATTTTGATTATACATCATTTATTATAAATAAACTATTTTAAAGTAATGCTAATATATTTAAAACCAAAAAAAAATCAAAATTTGCATTATACTTTATGATGTTCTGAAAAAGGAAGTTATAACCTACAAATTTCTAAAAAACTAATAATAATAATAATTTTTTTTAATCTAATAAAAACTTTAAATTTTTTATAGTTAAATTCATAGAGATAATTTTCAATAATAAAAATTTTTTTCTATTTATTTGTATTACGAAACAATCCATTAAAATTGTTGATCGTTGAAATTAATGGTCTGAAACTAAGAGGAATCCATTAAATCCCAAATCTAAGAGGAATCCCAAATCTATACTCTTTATATGAGAAAGCAATTTTTTCATTTTCAAATAGATGTGGTGTCCAGATCAAATAAATATTTCATTTGATAAAAAAATCATTCTTTTAATTTAGAAAACTTCAAATTACTTATAGTTAAATTCATAAAGAGATAGTCTCAATATTTTTACTTATAAAAATAATTTTTTTCTACGAATTTCTGTAACGAAACAACCCATTAAAACAGTTGATCATTAAAATTAATGGTCTGAAACCAAGAGGAACTTATTAGATGATATAATTTCAATATCTATACTCTCTATATGAGAAAGCAATTTTTTTTTCAGTTTCAAATAGATGTTATGTTATCAAATATATATATACATACATTAACTCTTATATTGAAGCCATGAAACCTTACAAGTGATTCATGATTTTGGAACAATGAATTAAAGTGAAAACAATATAATACAGTCAAATTTTAATGCAAATATTTAAAAAGAAAGTAATCTGGTTTTTTATTATTATTACCAATTGCTGAACATTGTTCTTCTAATCTGATTGAATTTAATGGTCTAAAAATAAGAGGAATATATTGGATGATGTAACTTTCTTTTCTATACTTTTTATATGAGAAAACAAATTTTTCCATCAACCTCTAATCATTTTAACGATGATTTTGATTTCTTTATATATATTATTACAAAAAATTTATTCATTTGGTGCTAGTAAATTTAAATTTATTCATTCATTAGGTAAAATCCTTTTTATAATTTTACAAGAACGAACTGTTGCCATAAGTGAAAAAGTAATTTAGAAATTTTCGTTCTTATTTAAAACAGGAATTTATAAATTGCATGTTTTAAGAAATCTTGACATTAAAAATCTAGTATAGTTTAAATAAAATTACTGAATTATGAAGTATAATTTACTATAGAAACTTTTTACGTCAAAATAATGCCTTTTGTTAATAAACAATAATTTAATCGTTAATCGGCTTTTTCTTAGAAATTATATCGAATGCTGAGTGAAGTGCTAATTTTTTAATTTTTTAAAATATTTAAATTGTATAAAGGATAAACTGGACATATTTAACTTATAAAGACGTTGACAGGAGGGTAAAAACCACTCTGTTCTAAAATTTCTTGAAAAATTACAGCAGACAGATTCCAATGTCGTATTTCTCAAATAAGGCTTTTATAAGTTAACAGAATTGTAATTTGAACAGAAGGTGCTTTTGTGTCTAAGACTATTATGTAAGGATTAATTTATTCAAAAAGTTTTATCTATTTTATTTAAACTGAAAAAAAAATCCAATCAGTATATCAAAATTATCTGAATGTATATTTCAATAAATCTCAAGGTGAAAAATAGATCTAACCAATTCTAAAAAGCATTATATTATATTTATTTTCGATATAAATCTATTGAAAGATATAATAACATGCTGGTATATTTTCTAAAACAAAAAGACGATATTTCCTAGCAATTAACGCTAATTTTAATAATATTTTTTAAAAATTAATAAGAATTTTTATACAAAATTGAATCAACTAAATTCATGATTGACAATATTTGCCAATGGTTTCAATATCAACAAAATTTATTGGTCCTTAATTGGTCATTAATTGATTATTATTTGTAGAATATGCTATCATTTAAACATAATTTATCTTCATATTGCCAGCATTATCTATTATAATTATACTTATTGTTATTATTTATTTATTTATTTTTAGCTAAAAACCTCTTCGCTAACAATGGTCGCCTCAAAGAAATTGTTCGCTTTCTTCGTTGTCCTAGTCTTGGGACTCTTAGTACCAGGCCCTTCCATGAGTGGGGTTGAGGCCATGCACATGGGTGGTGGAGGGGGTGGAGGAATGCGAGGTGTAGAGGCTCTTCTCGCAGCTGGAATCCTCGCCAAGCTCTTGCGCCATCATCACCATGAATCACACCACCATCACCATGGACATCATGGACATCATCACCATGGTTAAATTAAAGGTTTTCTGTACAATGTAAAAAAATATATAGTTATGTACACCATGTAAATATTCGATGTATATATATATTTCATTAATATAAAATAAACTCATTGATCTCACTAATTATGTTGTCCTTTACTGTGTTACCTGGATTTGTTTATATACTTTTAAGTTTATTCTTTAATTAATAACATAAAATATATTTTAATGGTATTAATTTCAGGATTGGAATGCAGTCTAATCTACTCTCTTAGAATGGGACATTAATAGAAAATATGTTATTCCTCCAGCTTCTGCGTATTCCAGAGTAACTTAGCTTATGGCCAAATTTGGCGATATTTGGCAAAAATTGAGCTTATGCTTAAATTCGCCAAATTTGGCGATATCCGAAATCGCACCAAGAATGGGAATTAGCTGCATTTTTATTAGTTTGAGTACTTTTCTGATTGCATTTACGACGATTTTTTTCATGTAATTTATTTACCATAAATTGTTATCAGTTTTGTCAAACCCTAATAAATTTTAACTATTTTTTCTGTAAAAGTATAAACAAAATGTTATGAACCAGAAAAAAAAGTTCTAATTTTCAGTAAAATCGGTAAAAATATAATTTTAATGAAATAAAGCATTTGAATCTATTATCTTAAATATCTAATACTAATTATTACATTTTGAGCTAATAATACGCTTTATTTCTAAAAGAAACATTTAAGATTCATGGCTCTTGCCTTCAAACATACATTGTTTCCCTTTCTTCTTCTAGTCAGTTTGAGGTTTACGGAGTTCCGTGGCCTTATATGGGCCTAAACTCCTAGCTGAGAGTAAGTCACATGGTGATATAAAAAACATTAATAAACAACAAAGCAGTAAGTAGCCAAGGTCTGTCCCAAATTACCAGATCAAAATAAAATAAAAGAGCAACGAGTAAATCAGAGAATTACAATAATAGAAAACATAAATTAAGAAAAGTGAAATATAAAGTAAAAGTGAAGAAAATAATTAAAAAATAAAAGAAGAAAGCAAAAAATAAAAAACACCACGGGATGGAGTTGCAGCTGCTAGAAATGGTGACTAAAGGAACAGGTCAGGGTGCTCCTGACAACTGAGCCAGTTCGTCTAGGGTAATTGTAAGTTATATAAGACCGCCCTAGGGCGTTTAGCATTCTCTGGCAGAGAAAAATCATATCTCGGAAGATTACGAATTTCCTCATTCGGAATGTGTTCAAGATTTGCATAAAAATTTTCCGCAATCTTGAGCATATAATTTTGAATAGAAGGGAGGGCAAGACTATGACGAATGTCATCATTTCTAAAGTACCAAGGAGAATTAGTTATCATACGTAAAATTTTATTTTCAAGAGTTTTAATATAATTAATGTGATACCTTGCAGCAGAGCCCCAAACCGGACTCGCATAAGTCATTACGGGACGCATATAGTACATGTAGATTAGTAACTTATTTTCAATAGAGAGGGGGGAATTCCTAATAATGAAGGGATAAAGCATGCGAAGACAGGTGTTAAATTTCTTTTTAATATGATTTATGTGGTTAATATATGTTAACTTACTATCAAGGTAGACTCCCAGATACTTAGCGTTAGTAGACCGAGTTATTTGTTGATTAAAGAGAAAGATATTAGGAGGAGGAATTCTTCTCCTCGTGAATAGTACAGCCTGAGTTTTATCTACATTTATTTTGATTTTCCATCGAGTGAGCCATGCTTCTAGATGTGTGATATAATTTAGTAAATTGTTTTGCAAATCCTGAACATTTTTATGTGAAGCAATAATTGCAGTATCATCTGCGTAAATACCTAATTTAATGTTTGGAAAATGTGGAATGTCATTGATGAAGATATTAATCGGGCCAATCAAGGAACCCTGCGGTACTCCTGCATTAATTTTATGTGTAGTAGAGTGTGAGCTATTAACTTTAACAGCAAATGTTCTATTGGTGAGATATGATTTAATAAGAAAAAAAAGGTAAGTAGGAAAATTGTAAGCAATTAATTTATGAATGAGGCCATCGATCCAGACTCTGTCAAAAGCCTTAGCTACATCTAGAAAAATAATCCCCGTTAAAAATTTTTTACTGAGTCCTTCAGAGATCATTTCCGTAATACGAAGAAGTTGGTGAGTAGTGCTAAGTTTAGAAGTAAAACCAAATTGCTGAGGGATCATAATGGAATTTTTGGAGAGGTGCCTTTTAATTTTTTTAAGAATAACGAATTCAGTTAATTTACTGATAGTAGAAAGAAGAGAGATAGGTCTGTAATTAATAGGATTGTAAGGATCCTTTCCCGGTTTGAGAATAGGCAAAACAATGGCTTCTTTCCAGAATTGCGGAAAGTATCCCAATTTAATAATGGCATTAATAAGTTTTGCTATTCTACAAACAACAATGAAGGGAAGATTTTTTAGCATTTTGTTAGTAACATTGTCTGCACCAGGCGCCTTATTAATTTTTAGTTTATTAATGTATTCATAAAGAGTAGAGACTTTAGTGTTAGTAATTTTATAAGGATTTGCTTTAGAGTTTAAAGTCATAATAGAATTACGTACAGTGTCATTAGTAACAGGATTAGAGATATTATTAACTTGGAACTGGTTCTGAAGGCTATCCGCGAGTACATTAGATTTATCAATATCCTTAAGAACAACCTTGGAAGTCGAAGTAGTTAGATTTGCAACTTTAATGTTGTTACCTTTTAAATTCTTAATAGCCCGCCAAATGGAGCCATCAGCTGGATCCAGAGCCTGAATGCGATTAGTCCATGCGGTTTGCGTGAAATCGTAGATGACTTTTCGAAGCTTGGCTTGAGCTCTATTGTAATTATGTTTAGAAACTGGATCGCGGTAGATTTGTCATGTTTTACGGGCTCTATTTCTGTCGGCTGTAAGTGATTTAATATCAGAAGGCATAAAGTTAATTTTATTGGTTTTAATCGGTTTTGAGGAGTTAGTATAAGCAATGTGAATAAGATTAGTAATACGGCTGACCTCCGCGTCTATTACTAGAGGGGAGTCAAGATCTAATTTATCAGGAGGGGGGTTAGAAAGGATCTTTTTAAATTTAAACCAGTCAGTAGAAACATTGCGGGTTAGTTCAAGAGTTTGATAGGTGAGTGAAAAATTCAACATTACCGGATTATGATCAGAGGAGAGTTCCGCTAAGGATTCAATCGAGAAAGGGACATGAAAATTATTAATTAAAGTGAGATCAATAGTGGAAGAGGAAAAATTAGTGACCCTAGTGGGAGTGGGTGGTGCAAAAATTTCAATGCCGGATTGACTAGCAAGTTTAACAAGAGCTTTGCCCGCGCTGTCATCACGTTTGCATCTCCAGGATGTGTGATGCGCATTAAAATCACCACATAGGATCGAAGAGTTATTAATTTTTAGGATATTGGAAATGTCATTAATTAGATTAGTATGGTTAATAGTACAGGGAACATAGACAGATGCAATGGAAATGCTGCTGAAGTGCGGAGTATTAATAGTAACTACAGTTGCCTGAATATCAGTAAGATTGGTAGGAGAAACATTTGTGTGATTAATATTATTTTTAATAAAAATGGCTGTACCTCCACGAGGTCTGGGAGTTTGATTACCATCATTCCTATAGAGTAAGTAATTCGGAATAAAAGGGATTCGATTGGGTGCAAGATGGGTTTCCTGTATTAGTATTAAATCAGGGTTATGGATATTAGTAAAGCTAACTAAATCGTGTATTTTAGACATGATACCATTTGCATTCCAATAACAAATTTTGAGCCCAGTAACCAGCACAACCATTATTTATTAGTAGCACCATTTTCAAGGCAAGTAACCATAACTTGTAGTTTGTCCAGAGGAGAGTTGCAATTAATTAATTTATTATAGATGTTTTCAACACCGCCAAGGGAGTTGAAGAGGTTAATAAACTCGTTAAGAATATAAAGAACTTTACTAGTACTATCGTTAATAACATTTAAATTTAAATTATTGTCGCTGCGCTGATTTCCTGTGGCGGAGACCGGTGCTGGTGAGTGACGTGGAGTTCCCTGCACCATACTAGCAAAAGAGACTCCCTCGGTGATTTTTTTGCTAATAAAGGCGCGCTTGGGAGGATCGGCGTTTCTATAGGCAGGCGCACGTGGCTTGGGGAATTTGGGACAACCCCTCCAAGCAGCAAGATGTCCGATCACATTGCAATTAATACAACGGGGATTTTCCAGTCGTTCTTTTTGCGGGCAAACTTTAATGTAATGGTCACCGCCGCATTTCAGGCATCTTTGTTTGTAATTACAATTGGCCGAGGAATGATGGAAGTAATTACAGGAAAAACACTGAGTTGCCCCAGGTTTCCTATTAAATTTCTCGACTCTCACCGTAAGGTAGAGAAATCGGTTGATATCGAAGATTTTTCATTTTCCTCGCAGCGGAGGTAAGTAAGTTGCCATACTGGGATGCGAGCCTTGGTTTTTAAGTTGGAGAGCTGAATGACTTTGTCGATCTTTTCGGAGTAATGACAAAGTACTCCATGTTGGTGGTTTTTAAATAAGTCGTGATTTCACGATGTTGATTCGCATCAGCGGGAAAAATTTTTAAGTGCTCTCCGGCAAGTTTTATCCTGACATTTCCATTAAAGGCCTGGCTAATTTTCTTAATTTTTTCTTTCAAATTTTCCATTTGCCTAACCATAATGGGTGGCATTTTTGGCTCAGTTGGGGTGCCCTGCTCTTCCAGTTATCCCTGTAGTATATATAGTTATTCATTCAGGCGGTTACGTCATCTACAACGTCAGCACTGGCTGTGCCATCTATCGTTAACATTCAGCCGACAGCATTTAAAAAAATAGTCAACAAAACTTAAATCATTTTGTAATGGCAAAATTAATACACATAAAAAAGAAAAAATTTTAAATTTTAGAAAAACTTAGAATCCTGTATAAACCACAATATTTAAAATGTTAAAGAGTTAAAGAGATATAGTTAATTAATAACGAAAGATTTAGAATTCATAACTATTTAATAAAATTTGATTTGTCAGAATTTTCCTATGAATATTTATTTAATAAATGGGCAAAACATAGCTTATTCGTGTTTTTTTTTTACACTATACACTTGTTAACTTATACAAGAATCAATAAGTATAAGACTTTTTTTTTTTTTTTTTTTAATTTCTAAAACATGAGCACATACAACTATTTACATTTCTTTTTATAGCATTATTCAATGTTCTTCAAAATAAATAATTCTTTTACTAAACAATATAGTTTATAATATATTTGCTTATTTTTTAATACGTTTCATCTGTTTAATAAATTAAAAAAAACCATGTTTATACATCCTATTATTTAATTTGATTAGCATCGCACTTTAATTGAAAGCATAACATTATTTAAAATATGCAAATTTAAACGAAGTTAACCACGTGCAACTAATAATTTTTTTTTTTTTTTTTAATTATATTGTTCTTTTGAATAAATGTGGGAATTTGTATGTATATTTATAATAATATCTTCTTATCAATATAAAATCTATAATTATCTGTATATCTAAATATCTATTTCAATTATATCTATTCATCCAATTTTTTAATTCAATTTTAATTTAACTGCATTATTTAGTTCCAAATATATAACAAAATAATTAATTCCTTCTTGTCCAAACAATTATTTTCGATCTACATTACATCAGCCTTTTAAGTTGTATGGGAAAAATCCTATAATTTTCATTTAGTGTTAGTAATTAATTATTTTATAAATGATAAAAATAAAATTTACATTTTGATGAAATCATTATACAAATTTTTAAAATTATTTAGGATTTTTTATAATTAAGACCTTTATTAATTATAAAAGCTTTCAAAACACAATTAATTGTTCTTACTTTAATTTTGTTGTTTTGTATATATACATCGCGAATCATGAGTATTTACACGAATTTGTGAAGGCATAAAACAAATATATTTTTTTTTATATTTATTATTTTAATACTATAATCTGTTTAGATTTTTAAATGTCCCAATGAGTATAACAAGGAAATGCAGATTTGCTGCAAATTACCCGAACCCTGAATTTGGTATACCTTTTTTTTTTTGTATTTATTCTCCATGAAACACATGGAAAGCATCAAATGTCACCAAATGATATTCTAGTGATTAATTTCGTACATTCGTCAACATTTTTGAGGATTTTGATGGAGGAATTCAGCACACTGAAACACCAATTATGCTTTGAAATTATGGCCTCATAACTATTCGAAATAAAAAAATTTCCGGATGTGCCTAAAATATCTATAAAATGCGTATGAAATACATAATTGCGATATTTTTAATTACAATATTCTTATACAATTTTTCCATCAAGTTACTTTCAATAAAATATTATATGTTTCCAAAATTTTTTTAATTTATTAAAAAGTCTCAAAATCGAGAATTTCGTCTTTTTCTTAAATACATTCAATAAAAAAAATTTCATGTCTTAATAAGATTAAAATGTGTTACTCATTATTTGAAAAAATATCTTTTTAGCTGACATAAAAAGGAAAATACATAAACTAATAGAATTGCAACAACCAAATTAGTATTAGAAAAAATTAAATTACTATAGATTGAAAGTTAAGTTCATAACAAATTTTAAATGAGAGAATTAATTTTTTTATTAAAAGAATAATTTGGTGGCGCCATCTATCCATACATAAAGTAATCAGCCATTCTACTTCGCAATTTATGAAGTAATCGTGGCGCCATCTATCAAAACTTACATATAACTAGCTCCTCTAAAAAAAACTTCATAAGTATTAATTTAATTTATTAAAGTAGTTTTTAAAAGTAAGTAGTTACTAATACTTTTTAAAAGAAAAGAAAATGTTGTACTAGATTTAATAAATAAAATCATATAATGGTCTTAACAATTGGAAAATGTTTTTGCAAGTGTATTATATGAAAATGTATTTATAATTTTTAAATGCAGAGCTAATACTTAAGTAAAAAAGATTGCTTTGTTTAGCAATCTTTTTAAAAATAATATTTAATTAAAAAATAAAATTTTATATTTAAAAAGAAACATAATTTTTCTTTAAAAAAAAAATAGCGATGTAAAATAAGTAACTGTGTAAAGTTTATAAAGATGGACAATAATATATATATATATTCATAAAAAAATTTCAAATCATTTCACTAATTATGGAACAAAATAGTTTGAATTAATGATTAAAAAATAATATTCTTTTTATTATAATTTAAATCCATCCTCAATGACATTTCCTCCCCTATGACTGAGCTCTTTTTTGAGTTTTTGAGTTCTTGGCCGATTGCAAATGTCCAAGGAATTGGCAAATGGCAGGAAATGGCAAGGAAGCCTGATTGTTGATGCGAGACACTTTGCTCTACCTGGAGTTCCCCTTGCTGACAAGAATTATTGCAATGGATGTCAGTGGATTCGCAATTGAGTCCAAATTTCCGTATACAGCAAATGTTAAAATTAGCTTTATTCATTAAATGAATGAAATACTTTAAAAAAATAATAATTTTCTGAAAAGATTTCGTGCTTTATATATAAATAAGCCTAATGTGAATATTACCGCAATAAATTTCACTAGAATATTTGCAAAAAAATTAAGTAGTTGAATGAAATGTGTAAAGTTGTCTATCAGTTTTTTAAGTGACAAAAATGTTTTTTTTTTCTCCGATTAAAATAAAAACATTTATTTTACCTTACTTTTGAGTTAATTACATTATACATATTAAATTAATTTTTTTAAATTAGAAAAATAAGTAACATTTTAAATTTTTTAATTTTTTAGTGACTTTATTAGATGATGAAATAGAGTGAACTTGAAAATTTACAGAAATGGAGATACTTCTTCGTGAAAATTTTGCACATAAATATGTATGCTTTTCTTTTTAACTGAATTTTACTAAGAATATTAAATTCATTGATGAATTATTAGTTATTAAATCTTCAAATAAATGTAGTTAAAGATTTTGTCACAGATCACTTTTCCCCATATTTTTTCTATAAATAATATTACTTTTCAAATAGTGTAACATTATATGATATAGGGCTAACATTAAGTCTGGAGTTAAAAATGAAATTAAAAATAATCATTAAGATGTGATGGCAGAAATTACTTAAAATGAATTTGCTACCTGTAGAAAAAATGTAAAAATACTTTCTGTATGGGATGAATATATGAAAACTCTTTAATTTACATTGATTATTAATGTTCAGTAGTAGCCACAAATGCCAAAAGTACTTTTATGTATATTAATAGTTCATTTATTTTATTTTATTGCTTACTGAACTACAGTCGATTTAAAATGAAGGACACATAATCAAGAAATTCATTTTTTAAAATTGGTCTCTGAAGTGATCGAAACTCTTATAAATTATCAATCAGTATGCGAAATAAAATAAATAGATAAATAAAAATAAAAAACAATAAAGTTACAAATGATAAAAATTGATCGTCACTAGGAATATACGGATTTCCTATGCAGCTTCGTAAAGTTGCAAATGATAAAATCGATCGTCACTGAGAAAGTGCGGATTTTATATGCACTTTTATAAAATTACAATTGATTGTCATGGGGTAGTATGGATTTCCTATCCACCTTCACAAAGTTGCAATTGATCGTCACTGGAGAAGAGCGGATTTCCTTTACACCTTCAAAAAATTTTTTTTTTTCTTTCCCTCCATTTAAGGTTTTTTTTGTAATGTCGCAAGTGAGAAAAACGTGTTACCTCTTTTTGTAATTTTATATGAGTACTTTAGCATACGTATTGCTACATATCATAACAGCATACATCGTTTCATCAAATGTATACTAACAAATTTTGACTTTATGTGATAAATATAGCATTTTTTTTTCTTTAAATGAATGAAAGAATTGCTTTTTGAATTTCAAGAAGTATTACTTATATTAGAATTCTTTCATTTGTAAAAACTATTAATGAATTTTTGTGATAATTACAATAAATAATATATATATATATATATATATATAATAAATAATATTATCCGCCTTTAATATTATAATCAAATTTTGAAAACAATATAGGTTTAAATGTTACTTCTTCTATTCCATAATAATAGTAGTTGTTGATAAATTTAATTGTTCCATAATTATAGCGAAACAATGTCAAATAAAATAAAAGAGAAAGCAACACTTATTGTAAAAAAATTACATTAAATTAAGCAATAAATTAAAAATATTACTTTTAATTTTCATTCTGGGTGATAGATACTCTTAATTTTCTTCAGATAATTCAATTTTTCAGATATTTCAATATTTTTCTATTGATCTTATGGTGTCCCTTCTGCTAATAGGAATATGATTAAATTTTTCACATTTTTCTCCATAGCATTAGCCTTTACATACACAGTTTTCTTTTACAAAGTATCAACATTACCATAAGATTAACCTTCATAATTATTTTCAGAAACACATATTCAAATTCTTTTGCACTGAAATTGCTTTGCAATTACCGAAATTGCACCTTTCTACAACTTTTCGTTTTTCTTTTGATGCATCAAGGACTGGATAGATCAATTAATTAATCGCCCAGCCCGAAGGCACACGAGACACAAGAACTGATAATCCCAATTTGAACTTTACTTGAAACTTACTCGATCTTTGCTTTCGTTTTACTTTTACAATGAGCAGATATTCAACTGAAATAAGACAATTGATTTCTATCAGCGGATGATATTCGAAAATTGTCATAATTCTTAATAATTAGTTTGACCAAAACATCGAAACATCTATCAAAACAAATGACAAATGCCATGAAACATTGACTTTGATATAAGTCTTTGCAATTTCGCCTTACAGCTAACTTACAATTGCATTCGTCAATAATTCCCGATTAAATATTCACTTGCTACTGTTAATATGGGGCAGAAAGAATATAATCTATTTTTACATAAAGTAATTATTTTTACCCTTTTACAGCCGTTTTTCTTAATTCCAACTTGACAAGGAATCATTGTTATTCCAATTGTGTAAGTTACATATTTTTAAAAAAAAAAAATTATATTTAACAGAAATAGATTTTCCCTAGACCAAAGAATTAGATCAATTTTAATAACTAGTTAATTTATGTAAGACGATGTCTTCATTTCATTTACTTGATTTTTACCTTTGTTATTTACAGATTCAAGTTTCACTTTTTTCCTCTAAAATAGAACCAAGCATTTAATTGCATAAATTACGGTCGGATGCATTTAGTAATTGTAAGGAATATAAAATTAATTCTCAAAATAACATATTAATTAATCAAGGGTTATTTTTGAATAATCAAAGCATAAAATATAATATACGAGGAAATATAAAAATATATTGACAGAAAATATAAATGATTATAGAAAATTTAGTAATAATTATGAAGAAATTAAGCTAATACTGTCCATATTTATACTGTTTATATTACTACTGAATATATTTGTACTATATACTTATATACTGTTTATATTTATATGGTATTTATACTGTACATATTTATACTATTTTATAAACTAATACTCTTCATAGAAACCTGTTCATGCTAATGCTTGAACTAGTTTCTATGCTTCGAATGAAAACTTCTTCTATGCCTTATTAAATTTCACATATCTAATATTTCAAATAATTTTGAATGATAATACCGATTAAACACTAATGTTCATATAGTATTTTAAATTGTTATCATAATTTTTGTAATTTATTAACTACATATATCAACAAGCATAACGTTTATTTTATTTTATTTTTCATTTTTGATTAAGATTCTTTCTTTAAAACTTTCTTTTCAATTTCCCTCAAAAATTTATATAAATAAAAATATTAACAACAAATCAATAATAAAATAAAAATACTAACAAAAAATCAATAATAAAATAAAAATACTAACAACAAATTAATAATAAAATAAAAATGCTAATGACAAATCAATAACAAAATAAAAACACTAACAACAAAAAACTTTACAAAAATCTTTAAAAATACTAACAACAAAACAATAATAGAATAAATCTATTAACAACAAATATCTTTACAAAAATCTTACAGAAATCTTTAAAAATACTATCAACAAAACTTTCTTTTCATTTTTCCCTCAAAAATAATATAAATAAAAAATGCTAACAACAAATCAATAATAAAATAAAAATACTAACAACAAAACAATAATAAAATAAATCTATTAACAACAAATATCTTTACAAAAATCTTACAGAAATCTTTAAAAATACTATCAACAAAACTTTCTTTTCATTTTTCCCTCAAAAATAATATAAATAAAAAATGCTAACAACAAATCAATAATAAAATAAAAATACTAACAACAAAACAATAATAAAATAAATCTATTAACAACAAATATCTTTACAAAAATCTTACAGAAATCTTTATAAATACTATCAACAAAACTTTCTTTTCATTTTTCCCTCAAAAATAATATAAATAAAAAATGCTAACAACAAATCAATAATAAAATTAAAATAAAAAAAAACACTTAAAAAAGGATAAAATTAAGATTTTTTATTGATTTCTGACAACACCGAAAGCTTACTATTAAATAATCACTCCAAGAAAATGCTCTTTTACAAAATATTAAAGATATTTTTAATAATTAAAATAATATTCTTAAATTTATTTTAGAAACATTTTTATGAAACACATCAAACTTTCTAATAAATTTTCTTTTTAAATATATAAAAATTAATGTGAACATATTATTTATTTATTTATTTTTTTTTTTTTTTTTAATTATTTCTGCCCCTCAAAGAAGTTTTTCTCATCAAATCTTTAAATACATCAAAAAATATATCTTCTAAAAGTCAATGCTCCATACTTTTCTGAATATAAACATTGTATCTTTCTGAAAAATAATGAAAGATAATGTATCTTTCAAACATAATACAGCATGAAATTAGGTTAATGAGTCCTAAGAGCAAACAATCAAACTACATCATCACTTCCTACACAGATATGAATCCTACAAAATTCTTTTCTTAAATAAATGAATAATAAACTAAAAATACTTCTATCTATTCAAATTCGTTTGAAAATGCTCTGAATGCAGAAAATATTAAATTTTTTCTAAAATAGCCCATATCTTTTTTGGCGTAAACAAACATGAAAACGGAAATTATCTTTTTAAATTGCTCTATCAAATTCATTTGCTGTGGCTGAAAGAAACCATTCAATCTAAATTGTGGCATAGTGGCGTTGTAGAAGGGAAAAATAAAAGAGGAAATTTTCCCTTTAGAAATTTGCAAGAATCTTAACTATCCATCTTCGTGCTATGCTTCGGTAATTTTGGGTACAGATCGTCTAAATATGGGTGAAGCATGCATGTGAAGGAAAATGCTAAACTGCACGCACTCATCTATAAATCTATATTTAAGTGATAAAGTTACTTGTTATGTATAGGAAGAAAGTAATTTCCTATAGAGAAATGTGTTATTTTTGAACCGTTAATTATTCTCCGAGTCAAAACCTATATAAAAAGAAAACAGCACCTCACAAAACATCATTCATAGTTCATCAAGTAACATCGACAGGTTTAAAAAATGTGAGTAGTTGCTTTTCTTTATATTAAAATGTTTTAGTTTTAAATAAGTTCATACATAAACATTAAAATTTTTATCCTTTTCTTATTCATTTTTTAAAGAGAATTTATAATCTTTGTATTATTTTCTCAAATTATTGGGATATATTTTTTCGCACCTGAAGTTATTTTGAATCAGTTTTTAAAGCAATTACACTTACAATTAATTAATTACACTTGATGATTCTACTGACTTTGACATAAATAAAATATTTTCAGGGTATTTTTATCTGAATAATGTGATATTTAAGTTTATAAACTTGTTAACAGTATAGTATAATTTAAACTCAATACTTTCAAAAATATTGGACATTCCGTCAATTTTTTTTAGGATTGTTAAGATGAATATATTAATTCACTAACAAATAAAAAATCTGTACGCATCATTTGTATTAAAAATTAAAAGAATGTATAATTAAACTTTTAATTATACATTCACTTTAAAAAATTTCAAATGAACATATATATATGTATACGCAACATATAAAACTTCAAATGCAAAATTCGAATGAAAATTTTTATATTTTCTTTAAAACATTGTAATAAAAAGCAATAACCAACTACCAACATTTAGTTCTATTTATAACAATTAGTGAAATGCAAGTTAATATTAAATGTACATAAAAAATTGTGGAAAATTATGCAATGAAAGATTTAATTTAGTGTAATTTTCATTGAAATGTATACATTAATTTACTAACAAATACATTAATTACAAACAAAATAATTTACTAACAATTAATTTACTTAAAAATAAAAAAAAAATATATATATGTTTCAAAATTTGCAATCCTGATAAAAACTTCAAATGCAAAATTCTAATAATAATTTTAATATTTTCTTTAAATCATTGTATTAAAAAGCAATAACTAATTGCAAAGATTTATTTCCATTTATAAAAATTAGTGAAATACAACTTAAAATTAAATATACATAAAAATCGTGGAAAAATATGCAATGAAAGATGTCCTTTAGTGTAAATTTCATTGAACAATATATAACTTTATGTTTTAATATTAATAATGCATTAATAATCCGTTGTAAAAAATTAAATGTTTTTCAGTAAAATAATTATTTGTATATATAATTGATTATATTATGCATAATAAATTGTTAAGTTCTTTATTATTTTAAAATTAAGCAATCTTCAATGAGTAAAATTAATTATATTTTGTGGAAATATTATTTTATAAATTTAATTTAATTTTATCTGAAAGGCGATTTTTAAAATCTACATCATGAAGTTAATTCCTAAAATATATTTGTTTAATTGTTTCTAAATTTTATTCATATTAATGCTTAAATTTGTCATTCTATCATAAAATTTTACTACTTGATTTATTTTCAATATTGTTTTAATAAAAATAATTATTTAAATTTTTCCAAGATAACCGTTTAACTGGATATTTTGCGGAAAATTTTTCTGCAAATCTTGACCACATCCCGAACAAGGAAATTCGTAATCTTCCGAGATACGATTTCTTTTTGCCGGAAAATGCTAAATGCCCAAGGGCGGTCTTACAAATTATAACTACCCTAGACGAACTGGCTCAATCGTCAGGATTAACCCTGACCTGTTCCTTTAGTCCATTTCTAGCAGCTGCAAACCATCCTATGGTGTATTCTTAATTCATTTTCGCTTTTATTTTTACTTTATTTTAAAAAATATTGTCTCTTTTTATATAATTATATTATTAAAAATATATATATTTATATATATATTTTAATGCAATGCTCTTTTCAATCAAACTTACTTTGAACTGGAACAGACCTTGGCCACTTGCTGCTTTGACTTTTATTCTATGAACTTTACCTACCATGCTTCCTACTTTGCAGACAGGAGTTAGTCCCCTGCGGGGTCAAGGAATTCCGAAAATTACAAACTGACTGACTTAACTGGATATATCTAATAATAATGAGTATTTTGTTATAATTGTTTAATTTTATAAACATTTATTTGTACCATAAATTTATAAATTATAAACTAAAAATTTTAATTAAAAACTTACAATTAATCCGAAAATATAATCCTGGAAATACAATATCTTTCTTTTATTTCTACTATACAAAAAATAAATATAATATGACTAAAATATATTTCGAACATACAGAGTATTTCTGTTTAAAAATTAATGTGATGTTTTTTCAATCATAGAAATTCATTTTAATTGTACTCATAGAGATGAAAGCTATTGATAAAAAAAAAAATCTTTACAAATTTAATTATTGGTTAAAGTCAGGTGTCAGCTCAGAAACAAGTTGCGTTTGCAACTTGTATGTCACACCATTTTTATTTTCTACTTAATCTTAATTTCTTTATTTTATTTTATTTCATATTAAATTTTGTTTAACTTTAATCTTTTATTTTTGGGCATCGTCAACGGACTCCTAATTGTACCGATAGCTTTTGCTTTTTCGATCTCCTGCTTTAATTGTTCTCAAACAGGAGATGTTTTTCTTAACTTATACCCCTTTGTTTATCTTTTTCATTTTTATTCATTAATTTTAAGCAACCCCATTTTGTGCTAATGTTTAAACTAAATTAAGATGTGGAGGTATTGTGGTTTTAAAAACCACCTAGGAACTCCGTAACCGGTACGCCCGTTGCCTACAATGCTTAGAAGAAATGCATAGTGCTGCCATCTATTATCAAAAAACATATACAATGACTGCCTGAAGACACATCTAAACGAGAAGTGTTTTTACAATTAAAAAAAAATCTTTAAGCCTGATTTATGGCCTAGTGGCAACTCATACAGACGTAAAAGAAGTCAAGCGTTAAAATCACTACAATCTGGAACTAGGAAAATCCCTAACATTTATGATATTGACAATCGAACTGAGTGATAGATGTTATGAGCATGTAATGTGTGACGAGCAATTATATCTGAAAATTTTGGTAATATTGAAATTGGTTTTATTACAATCAAAGATTTCTGTGTATGATTTAATTATCGTCATGTAGATAGTACAAAAAGTTTTCGTGGTTAATAAGCAGTAATACAATATTAAATACTAAATAATAACTTTATGTATTCTACATATATCATGGTATGGCATGGTCTGAACCTCACTTGACCATGTAAGAAAAGTTCCATTGTTATTAATCCATCGTTTGACGGTTTCGTAAGTAACAAGTTTACAATTTACTTTTTAAAAAATGTTAAAGCTTATATTGGTGTCTTAAATTGGAAATTTCATGACGTTAAATTTCTTTTACAGATTCAACTCTTCAGAACAATGGCCTCCACTAAAAAAGTATTCAGCTTTTGCTTGTGTCTTTTGATCTCTTCGTTCCTTCTTGTGGAAGGCCACCACAGCATGATGGGTGGAATGAGTGGATTGTTAGGTGGTGGCGGAGGTGGTGGCAAACGTGGCGGCGGAAGTGGCGTCGAAGCACTCTTGGCGGCAGGAATTCTCGCCAAGTTGTTATCTCAGCACCATGGAGGTGAAGAACACCATCACATCGAATATGTTCCTTATCACTACGAATCTGGGCATCACGGATGGAATTAATACGAAAAAAATCAAATTGCTTGTAGATAGTTGACTTCTTTTTAGTTTTGTACAGTTCATTTCTTTGTATTACATATAGCTGAATTTGTAAATAAATATCATTTCATCAGAGATCAGTTGGTCCTTGTTTTACAACGTGTAAACATGTTGCTATTATGGTTCACGAAAAGTTCCATTTAAAAAACTTTTATTTAAAATATATACAAATTAATATTAGGTATGTGGTTTTTTTAAATTTAAATAAAATATGTGTTCTTAAGTCAAAGGCTTAACTTTGAATTGTCTGGCTTTTAGAATTTAAACAGATTATTTTTTCTCGAAATAGAATCTAAAAATGATTTTTTTCATAATAGCTATTTTAACCATCAGTTATTATTATACATTTAAATTCTATTAATAAAATATATTTAAATTCGTAAATGATTTCAGTTTTTATTTATTTATATATTTATTTTCTACAATGTTTCAATTTTCACACTTATGAGCCTGAAATTCATTATCAAAGAAAAGTTCTTTTTAATTCATAAGAGACGAGGATGCAAATAAAAAGCATAAAAATAATTTAACTGTTTAAAATTGCTTTATAAATGTTTAAATTCCCAAAATATTTTTCTTTAGAATGCTTAAAAAAAATACACTAAGATGCTGATTAGTGACAACATTTTCAAAATTGTTAATGATTTTCTGGTACCTTAATATGTATATCTAATACGCTAATATCCCTTTAATATAGACATAATATTAATGTTAGTTTAAATAAATTCTAAATAGGGGAAAAATTATAATAAAGAAGATTTTATTACAGTAATTTACCATTTTAAATTGAGCTTAACAATTTTTAGAGAAATTTTTGCTCTACGTAATAATTAAAATATTTTACTAACATTACAGTTTTATTTACAAAACTTTTAATCAATAGCAAGAACATATGAAACATCCATAATAAAAGCATTTTATTTAAAAAAAAAAAACTAAACAAAAACAATTAAATCATTTTATTTAAAAATAACACAAATGAAAATTTCGAAAGAAAAATAAGTTGATATTGGTTTTAGTCAGACAGAAGTCGTTATTTCATATTTAAAATAAAGCATTCAGTACCATATGGCAATCACGTATTTTTTTATTTATCATTAAATGTATCATTAAATGTAATATTGAATCATTTAATGAATCATTAAATGTATGAATAAAAAAATGTATTTCACTTGCATACAAAAATACTCTATTGTTTTTGACTGTGAAATATAAAGTAATTTTTAACAGTTAAACTTTTGTTTTAAATGTAATTAAATTTAATTTTTGTTATTTTTTTTTAAATATCTCAGCAGACCTAATTTTTACTTTTTATCACTTAATATAAAAATAAATTGCGATTTATTCTTAATCAAAAATGAATAAGAAAAGAACAAGAATTTAATTATTACATTTAAACAAATTTATTTTATCATTGGTATTTTATCATTAAAGTCATTAAGTTTTCAATAACATCTAGGTACAAGAGTTGGGGAATAAAAATTAAATTGTTATTCTGATTATACAATGCATTTCAAGCAACTAGACAGTTTAAAATCTCACCCGAAGGAAAAAAAATAGATATCACAGCAACAACAACAAAAAAAAAATGATTCAACTGTTTTAGACAGTAAATTCAATATCCATGTTAATAACTAATTACTTGCATAGTTTTCAAAAAAATGAAGGTCTAAAATCATGTTAACAATATGAAATAACGTATTTTTAATATCTGCTTCTGATAACTTATTAATTTTTATTAAAAAAATTGCAACAAAATAGAAAGCTTTACATCCATAAAGTAAAAAAAAAAAAAAAAAATCATTTTTTCTTATGTAGGAAGAATAAGAATCTTTTAATAAGCCAATAGACTTTTATCGCATAAATATATAAATGTAGAAAACTTGATGTGCGCAATGTTATTAAATATCTAACGAATTTTTATTAAAATATTATTTATTATGCTGCTCTAAAATATACTATTGGGATTAAAAACATGAAACTTCGTGGCGCCATCTAGAGTTCAGAAAATAATGTTTTGGATGTTTAATTGATGTTATATTTAATGGATGTTTAGTTGATGTTAAAATCCCAATTTTCAGTTTTGTCGAAGATACCACTACTAGTTCTAAATCCGATTTACTTCCATCAGTATAAATTACTAGGGCCTGTTATTAACCCCATTGTTGTATTAGTTTTAAATGATTTAAATTAAAAATTTAGTGAAACTTATTCAGTGACATTGAATAAGAATTTGTATGCAATTGAACTTCAGTTTTAATAACTAATTTTATTTATTCATAATGTGCTTGCATCGTTCATGTACCTTTATATTTAACATTTAATTTTAAATTTCAATAACGTATGGAAAAAAAAAGGGCATGTCATTCCAAAGATAAAAAGTTGCAGCAGTATTATAGTTGGAGGCAGAACAGATTTCATGAAACACATGATCATTAGATGCATCAGTTTCCAGTTTTAAGATAATAAGTTTGTTTTTTAATTTTAAATAATTTTGAAGATGAAAAGCAATTAACAGCAAGGCAGGTAACATTTACATTTAATACTATAATTTGCATTTAAAGTTTTGGTACATCTAAATTATTGAAAAAGTTTCACACTGTTAAATTTAGAAGCAGGACAAAGTGCGAGTTATTAAATTAAAATTATTTAAATTAAAAATTACTGTGAGAAAATACTTGCAAAAAGAAACATTTAGTTTTGTATGATCCATCTGATCAAAATGAAATTAAATTGTGCCCATTGCTAGTGTAAACTATTTGTTAATATGAAAGGCAATAGATGGCGTCACAAACAAGAAATGTAACTCCGTATGAGGATGTGGTTTCCTGTACGGGGATTCAAATGTAAGAGCAAGGGCAAGTAAGGTAAGCTACAGAATTGGCGATGACAAGCGGTAGCTCGATTAAGTATTCGTATATTCGTATGAATAAATTTATATATATATCAACTGAAAGTTGTCTCAATTAATGATAAAAAGAAAAAGAAGCTAGCACCAGTAAGATATTTTAATGTTACCAAGGGCATTAGAGTAAAAATTGTAAATTTAGAATCAACTGACAAAACTGCTGAAATTTTGTCAAACCATCTATATATTCTAAATGAAAACAATTTCAAATTCAAAGTTGTTGCACTAACATTTGATAATACAAACACAAATTTTGGTTGACAAAGACGCAAAGGGATGAATAATATATATGTAAAATTACGTTAGGGCTGATGTTCAGTTTCCTGGCGGCTTTGTTGTAGACACTGTTTCAGAAAATGAGGAGCTCGGATGGCGTTTGTGATGTTCAGCAAATTGCCTTTTAAGTCGAACTACCTGGTGGGAGTTTTCTCCCATACGATGAGGATAATTCCACTTAAATGTCCTCTCCAGAGACATTGCATGGACCCAAGTCAAACTTCCCTTCCCTCCTTCCATGAGAACACATGGGTTCTTGGACTTGGTCTAGATGTTTCTGTCTGTCAAGTGGAATAAAAAACAACAGACCCAGTCCATGAACCTATGTGTTCTCATAGAAGGAGGGTTGAGCTTTTGTTGTGATGGAACACTCGTAAGTAGGTGTCTGTCTTGGCTCCATATTATTGATTTGGTTTGGTTTGTGGCTCTACGGTCATTTTGTACACACTTTGGGCTAATTACACCGGGACCTACAGTTTAATGTGGATTTCGAACTATTAACAAACATCCATGACCCTGCTAGGGTTCGAACCTGAAACCTGTTGTACCAAAGGCCAGAACGCTAGCCACTTTACCACCAAGCAGCAATGTCTCGTTAGCTGGACTTCCTGGCAGTACAGACCTACGCCGAAGAATGAAGGTAGCCTCTTCCGGCGGGACTTTACTGAAAACTATGGGTGCCGTATGGGAGAAACCCCGGGCAACTCCCACCAGGTAGTCCGACTAAAGGGGCATGTGGCTGAATATTACAAAATGTAAGCATAATTATATTATAAAATGTCACAAATGTTTTTATTATGCATTACCATACAGTAGTATGATGCATTTATCATATTGTAGTATTTCTGTGTTAATGTTCAACGAATAAAATGCTTCTTTTATTTGTGATAAATTTTCCTTTCAATTAATTTGTGAATTCATTATAAAGTTGGTCCCTGAAGAAAAACAAATCCTGCAGGATTTATTTCTCTAAAATAAAATTATTCACTTAATTATGAAAGTATTTTGCAATGATTAATTCATAAAGATTGCAGTTTTAAAAGAACTAAAATTAGTTATAATTTAAAGGTGAAAAAGTCATTTTATTTTAAAATGGAAATAACCATTTCATCTGTATTCCTCATGTCCTGCAGCGCATTGGCCATCCCATGTGGATGGAGGAAAGGTCTAATGCTTTCGAAATACTTACTTTAATGAACGAAGCGCATTCATTATTCACAGGTGTCCTGCAGCGCAGGATGGACATCCCTTATCTTACTTGGTTGATCCAAAATCATGTATAAGACCCCGGTGAAAGGGCCAAATTCTATGTTGTGATGGAGCACCAGTAGATAGAAATCTGATTTGGCTCCATGTCTTGAAGAAGGAGAGCAGTGCCTTTGGGGAGGACTTTTAGTGGGAACTATCCTGCATTTGCGTATCGTATGGAAGTAAACTCGGAAAACAAATTAATAAATTATTTGCATGTAGAAAATTTGTAGCTGTCCTTTTTTAGAGCATTTCTAGAGCTACTAAAAAAATAAACTATTCACTTAAAAACCTTTTGACGGAGAAGATTTTTTTTTCTATCAAACAGCCGGTTTTAATCTTATAACAACAAGTAAAATTTTTAAGATGGATTGTTTTTTTTTTTTTTTTTTTTTTAAATAATTGAATATGCATATATTATTTTCCGGCGGTGCCATAAGTTTTGTGTTCGAGTACTGCCGATGCCATGAATGCTTGTAGCGGTTCGGAAACCATTTTAAACTGTAGGCCCCGGTCTAATATGACTGTAGAGTGTTGGATGTAGAGCTGGCAACCCTACCCCGCAAAAAGAAAACATTCCTTGTCTCGAAACCTGCCAGTAGGTAGACGGCCTTGGCCCACCGTGGAGCTGTTGCGTCAATGAAGAAGAAGAAGATATATTATTTTAATAAGCCCTTGTCATTAGATTTGTAAAACTTCATTGGAACGTTTAATAGTATTTGTAATAGTTATCGAATTCAACATTTTAATAGTTACTTTCTTATATTTTCTTTTTGTTGAACATTAGTGGCATCGTATTTTACTTAAATATACTATGAACGACTCACTGACAGGTAATTAAGGAAAGAGATTGTCTACCGAACAGACTTTTAGGGGTAACTGCCTCGCATTTGCATGTCGTGAAGAACCAAGAAAAACTCCGTGCCTAACCCACCTGTGTCCAGACTAACTATCTATGCAACTGCTGTGCGCATATAGTCGAAATATATCAAATCCCGGCTTTGCCATAAAGTGGTTCGGAATCCACTTTAAACCGTAGGATCGTAGAGCGTTGCGGGGGCATTGTTACTCCGCGTCCGGGGCTTATCGTCAAGTTACACGCGCCCCCTGGGAAAGTGAGTAACATCGATGCAGCCCTTATGGCGAAGATCACGGTCTATTTGCCAGCTGCATTAGAAGAAAAAAAATATTGTCGAAATTCCCATCGAATCTCCTCGTTTCTGAAAGCAGTGACTGCAGCGAACGCCACCAATGGATTCTTATCTGGTTTCTACTGTACATGACCAGCTCGTTATCATTGGACCTCAATTAAGGGTTAATAATTACATTGAGATATATAAAAAATTAGAATCAATTTCTCCATTCAAAGTATGCTACATTGTACCTTTTTTTCTTCCGATTTATCCTCAAGTTACATTTTCATAAAAAATAAAAATAGCAAATTTATTTAAGGATAAAAAAATTTTTAATTTTATAATTTCATAATCGAATCTATTAAACAATAAGTATACCATTTTTTTTTTTTTTTTCAATTATTGTTTTAAATTCTTATTAGATTAAAATATATATTAATTTTGCTTATAAAAAATGCGAGGTACTTATAATCCTATTGAAAAAGTTTGAAACATTAATTATCTTTCTCTTTTATTAATAAAAATTTCATTGCCTTTCCTCCTCAGATATTACAAAAAAAACAATTAATTTTAATTATAGAAAGAGCTCTTAGTAAGAAATTTGAACTTAAAATTATCAGATTCACTTGGCAAAAAGTGTCATTAAAAATAATTATTACACTAATACAAATTTTCATTTAAGAAATTATTACACAATACATTAATACAATTTTTTACTTAAGAATTTATTAGACAATACGCGAATACAATTCTTCATTTAAGAAATTATCACACAATATACAAATAGAATTCTTCATTTAAGAAATTGCTACACAATACACTAATATAATTCTTTATTTAAGAAACTATTACACAATACAATTCTTCATTTAAAAAATGATTACACATAACACTGATATAATTCTTCATTTTTTACTATATTTCATTCTTTTAAAAGAAATAAAGCCCTAAATTACGATTAAAATTAAAATAGGAAACTTTATGTTATAGTTAAAATAATAAAAATAATTTGTTTAATAAATTAACATCGTTTTTCAATATTGGTACTCAAAAAGCAATTTATAAAAATTTATTTATTACATTAAATAATAATGTTTATTAAACATTATTTAATAAATTTTTTAATAATAAAAATTTTAATAAAATAAAATAAAATTTTTGGTTATACAGGAATAAAACTTTTAAAAACAGTCTTGTACCAGTCATTAAATTGCATTAGTTTTTGATCAGTTTTAAAACAGAGAAAAACGATTTAAATATGTTTTATACTTCTACTACTTTTCACATATCTAGCCAGCAAACAAATACACGTAATCCTTTCTGAATATTGATTAAAACTATACTTAAAAGTGTATATTTAGGCTGTATTAGAAACTTTTCTGAGAAGGAAAAACTTTTTAAATCTTAAATCGAAACAAATGCAGTTTGGAGTCTTCTTAAAAAAAACTACGACTCGTTAGCACAAAAATAGAGGGAAAAGAATTAAATCATTCAAGCATTATTTCATCAAGAATCTGTGATTTTATTCGCATGATGTGTTTCTGCATTTGCGAAACTCTTTAAAATTGATGATTGTCGGCAATCATGAACCTTTAGCAGAAAATCAAAAGTCTCGTATTGTGATATTATCCACGTATTTTTTATCATTTATCTATAACACCCACAGCTATATTTAAATTCATGAAAGCGTTTCGTAAATCGTAACTGATTCTCAATAGCTTTTTGGCTAGATTTATTTTATATTTAAGAAAAATCTATATTCTGATTTATGCAAAAATGTTACTGTTCCATACATTTTTCTATCTGATACATATAAAAGTGAAACACTGAACTCCCTACATGGAGATAATTAAATATTGGGATAATTATTGCTAATTAAACATGGTAATAATAATTTAATATCGAAAATTACCATAATCAGATTTTTTTTTCAGATATTCTGTTGTGTAAGTACACACAACCTGGTGAGCTAAAAAAATTACTTTTAAATTATTACAAATTACTTTAATTATTACTTTTAATGTATTAAAATCTAACTGATTTGTGCAAAAATATTACTATTCTGAACATAATGTTTTTATCTGACATTTATAAAGGAGAAGAACTGAACTCACTACATGGAGATAATTAAATATTGGGGTAATTATTGATAATTAAAAATGGTAATAATAATTTAATTTCATAAGCTATCATAATCAGATATTTTTTCAGATATATTGTAAAAACACATATTCTGATGTTATAAAAAAAATAATTTTAAATTTTATTTATTTACTGATTTTGCAATTTAATCTTATATAATTTTAAACAAATCTAAAATTAAATAAAAATATAAAAAATTAAAACTTTTACACTTTTAAAATACAGAATGTGTCATATATTATTATATAAAAGTCGAAGATTTAGAAACAATAAGGTTAAAATTTCATTTCTACTTGTATATAATAAGAAAACTTCATTGTAAATTAAATATATTTACATAAAATGTTTTATGAAAAATATTTATTAATTATAATCTCGGATATTTCATTTTTAATAATATTTTTCTTAATGCTGTTTACATATATATAAAATAGAACTTAAATATTTTTCGTAATTTTTTTTATTATAATAAACATAGCTAATATTAAATTGGAACTACTCTTTATATTCATATATTCCTCATAGTTATAAAATTTACTGAATTGGAAATTATACATTAAATTTGGAACCAATTAGATTTCATTATTATGTAATATATATACATAGATATTACATTATATAATAACAAAATAGAAGTTTATTCAAATCAAACATATAAATTTCTAATTCCTTAAATTTTATAAGTATGATTATATAATCCAATATATATATATATATGTGTGTGTGTGTGTGTGTGTTCCTGCGTGCTTGTTGTTGTTTATAATTCTCATTGTCTTGCTGTGCGGGACAGATATTCCATGAATAATCTATTCATGAATGGAAAAGAAGGGGCAGCGTCTGTTGTGATGGAGCACCTATAGGTAGAAGTCTGATTTAGCTCCGTGTAGCTAAAGAAGGATGGCAGAGCCTTTCGGGAGGACTTTTAGGGAACTAGTCCGCATTTGTGAATCGTATGGAAGGAAACCTGAAAACTCTTACAAAGGTAGTGTGACTAACAAGGCAAGATACTGAGCATCACAAACGCTTTTGAGCTTTCGCATTCTTTTTTTACACAGTGTTCACAACAAAGTCGCCAGCGAACTGTACTTCAGCCCTAATGCTCACCAGCGGCGCACGTTATTACTGAACCAAGAGTCGGGCTACATATATACATACATGCCAACATCATCAGTAGCATGACAGTCCAGAGTGGGCCAAGCCCAAGTGTGCTTTGAAGAAATTTCCATGCGTTCCTCTAGGTGACAATGGACCCCCGATTCTTAATCTTTAGTACAGCAAAATCCCTTTCAACTGCGTCTATCCATCGTAACTTAGGTCGTTCTCTTCTTCTTTGCTCCTGAAGCTTTGCCAAACCTTTTTACAGCATTTAAATAAATCATTCTAAATATATGAGCAGCCCAGTTTAATCCATTGATCTTAATAAATTTTATAATATCTGGGTCTTTATAGCATTTACAAATTTCTGCATTGTAACATATTCTCCAACAATTACTTTCTCTAACATCTCCAAGAATATCCCTTAAAATCTTCTGCTCAAACATACCCAAATGGGCCTCTTCAGATCTTGCCAAACTCCAAGTTTCAGAGCCATAGACCAAAATAGGTCTAATAAAGATTATATACATATATATATACTGCAGATTTGCACTATTTTTCTTACTTCTTTTGGCAAATAACTGTTTTTTTCTTCTGACAAATAACTGTTTTTTTCTTCATTTAACACAATTACGAATTCAAAGGCATAAAATGGGCCTTTATTTTAGGAAATTGACTAACAAATTTTTATTTTATTCATAGAACTAAATATGTTTAACAGACTGAAAATTACAATTTCTACTTATATGTTTCCTTACAATAAACCCCTAAGCAATGGATTAAGTTCAGGAAACCAGAAATAGAAACCATCATATCCTGTCTGATTGCACCGATTTTCAAACAAAAAATTCCCCTTTTATGTTTATTCTGTCCCATAAAATAGGAAAGATGCTATTTACTTTCAAAATGCGGAGGGATAAAATCATTTAAGATTGATAACGGGAAGTGTAAATTTTCGAGCGTTTCCGTTTTTGCTCCTTCAAAAAGCGGATTACGGCTTAGGCCTGGCTCATATCCATTGTTTCGACCTTTGAAGCATCTATTTCATAAAGTAAGTTTTTCCACTTCTCTTTCTAATATTAAGATAATTTGTTGCAATACTTTCATTAGTTAAAACTTATTGTAGAAAATATTAGTAATTTTTAAGAATTTCTGCCCTACCAGTTATTCAGTGGTAAGGTAAACTACCGGTTTAAAGGCGGAAATGGACGATTCGATTACTTGTCAGAGATTCTAGTCAGACATACATTCTGCAAAGCCATTTTGAATGAAATGTTAAATAGTTGTGAATTTATTTCCCATACGATGTTTTTTCACATATTTGATGTTATTTAATTTAAAATTTTAATAAATTTACATTCACAGTTTTGATATTCTGATTTTTTCCAACATATTTTTGCTTTTGATATTACTTAATTTAAAATTTTTATTATTAAAGATATAAATTATTTCTATTGTTATTAAAACCCCTCAGAAATTGCCTTTTCCCTTGGTTATACAGCTGTGTTTAAATCTGTCTGACTTGTTAGCTGTCAGTTTTCAACGCGATTGGTTGGACAGTATCTTATTGAATATTAGATGAGAAGTATATTTCCATCTTTATAAAACCTTGTGGCATATATAAAAGTTTAAAAAAAAAATTCTCAAAAATGTTTATATCAATTCATAGCTTTCTATGAATGTTTTCAGTTTCGTTTAAAAGGACTGCTTCAAAAATTCAAATCCATTAAGGGCGCTTACTGCATTAAGAACGAAGTGATTTGACAGAAAATGAGGTGTTTCGGTGCAACTGTGACACTGCTTGGCGGGAGCCTTTTTAGGTTTCTCTCATAAAACATGCAAATGTGCAGTATAATGGATTTTTGGAATAGATAAGGTACTTTTACGAATAAATATCGGTGACTTTTCTAGACTATTGTTAGTAGAATCAGAACCTGGAGACTTACAGATATAAGGGTCCTTTCACAATAGCATATTTGCAGGAATGTTTTTTTTTTTTTTTTTTTTTTTTTTTGACAGTTGTGAAATTAAAGTCAAAACTCCAATTTATCTAATATAATACAAATATATTGAATAAAGAAAAGAAGTTCTTTTATTTTCAAATCATGGTGATATCATTGTAAAATATAGAAAATCAGTGTGGCAAAACTAGAACTGTGGAAGTTATTTGTATAAATAGTTGTTTAGCAGTACAAATTAGAAAAAAAAATATTAACTCACTATTTGATAATAAAAATGACTTTCACTATTTTACAGTTGTGAAATTAAAATCAAAATTCATATTTATCAAAGATAATACAAATGCATTGAATAGAGAGTGGAAGGTTTTTTATTTTCAAATCATGGTGATTTCATTGAAAACTATAAAAATCAGAACTGTGGTAACCTTAATCGTTCGTAGTATAAATAGTGCTGTTATTGTTGTTGTTGTTGTTGCTTATCCCCTTGATTTAGAATCCTAAACCAAGTCCAGTAGATCATGCTGCATCAATAGATCGTAAACTGTCCTCCCCTCATTCAACAGTTGCCTCACAGAGGCACCAATACAATCTATGAGATGAGAGGGAGACGCGATGATCGAACAATGACAAAGGGCATATGTCTTCTCGTCTCCATTGAAGGTCAAACTCTTAGTGTGGCCAGACCTTAGTCTAGCTAAAGCCGTTTGAGCAGGTCTAGGACAGGAGCACTGCAAGGACATACCAGGATATTTAGCGGCGTACCATGCATGAATTGGTGGCGACCTCCAAGAGGTATTCACTCTGGCTAAAGTCATGGAATGAACCTCTGAAGCTAACAGATTGGAAGAAGAAGCTTTGGGAAGTTCGCAACCTTCCCTAGCGAGCAGATCAATAAATAAAATAAATAAATAGTATAACTATTTATAAGTAAAAGTATAAATAGTTCTTAGTCATACAGTGACTTTCACAATTTTTTTCGAATGTAACATTATACGAAATCATTTAATAATTTTTTATGCATGTTGTATGCATTCATCCACACTGACAAGAAGCAGAATTCTTCAGCAGAAATGATCTGTTGGCCTCGACTGTCTCATTCGAGAGGAAGTCAAGCGCATCCCAGCTCTCCCCCTGAGAAATGTTTAGTTGGTCTACAGTTTCTCACCCTGGGAGGAAGTATATTTAGTGAAACCGTTCATTTCCTTGAGCACCTTGCGTTTAGCCGAGAGTTCCGGCTCAAAGTGGAGTCCTTCCACTAAGCTAAAATTATCGCTCATTTCCTTTAAATATGTTAAATATTATTTATATTTAATTGTGCCAACGGCCGTACCACGCTGAATATACCGGTTCTCGTTAGATCACCGAAGTCAAGCATCACTGGGCGCGGTCAGTACTTGGGTGGGTGACCACCTGGGAACACTGCGTGCCGTTGGCAAATTTGTGACCTGAATGGCCGAGTGTCTAGCGCTCTGGCGCCTGGTGCCACAGGTTTCGGGTTCGAATCCCGGCGGTGCCATGGTTGTTTGTAGTGGTTCGGAATTCACTTTAAGCCGTAGGTCCCGGTGTTCTATGACTGTAAGAGCGTCACGGAGCAAAAGTCAGGCTTCTACCTACGGGTACTCCATCACAACAGAAGCTGCTTCCTTCCCCTTCAATCATGAGTCCATGTGGGCTTGGCCAGCCAAGTGGGATAAGAAACAACAACAAAAACAACAACAACAATATTTAATTGTATGTGTGTAGTATCTGTGCGTGTGTAAATAAAAAAACAAAGCGGTGAGTTCTCAAATCTGTGTCTCAATTATTTAAAGCCAACCATACCCACTACAATATGTGTGTGTGTGTGTGTAAATTAATTATATATGTATACTAAGTCTGAACATTATATTTTAAAACTTAAAAATATTATTATTACATCATGTTTTAAAAATCTTTTGTAAGTATTATATATAATTATAAATATATATTATATATTATATATATTAAATATATTCTCGATATTATAAATTTTCTATAATATTGTTTTCAACTGACATTTTGTAAGTCCTGGGAAAAACTTTTGAAATACTATAAATGACAATTCTTTTGAACTTCAACATAAAAAATAGGATTGTTCATTGCATTGAATTTCGAAATTTAAAAGTAATATACTCTTTTGAAACGTTAAATTTTCAGTTTACTTTTACCTGTTATTTTTATAATTTTTAGTTTAATAATGTTTTTTTAACAAGTATCTTTTTTAGACCACGTAAAGTTCATAAAATAATTTTGATCCATCTTTTTTATTTTCAGCTTATACCAAAATGTATTTCACCCGTTCCATGTGCTTTCTGCTAGTTCTGTCTATGATAGCGCTGACCTTCACGCCACTGGCCTGTGGGCACCATCACAAAGGAATCTCCAACTATGACATCATGGTTTCGGGTCTTGTCGCCAAGATGCTACAACAGAACAACGGAGGAGGTGGTGGGGGCCATGGAGGATTCTATCCTATCTACATCCCTATTCCGATGCATGGATAAAATTAGAAACAACATAACAGCTATTGGATTCATTATTGACATCCCTATCCCGATGCGTGGTTAAAGAATAGAAATAAAATAACAGCTGTTGGGTTCATTAATTTCATCCCTATCCCAATGCATCGATGAAGAATAGAAATTAAATCAACAGCTATTGGATTCATTATCTGCATCCCTATCCTGATAGATTTATGAAGAATAAAAAATAAAATAACAGCTAGTGTATTCCTTAACTACATCCCTATCTCGATAGATGGATTAAGAATAAAAATAAATAACAGCTATTGGATTCATTATCTACATCCTTATTCCGATGCATCGGTGAAGATTAGAAATAAAATAACAGCTACTGGATTCATTATATACACCCGTATTCTGATGCATCGGTGAAGAATTGAAATAAAATAACAGCTATGGGATTCATAATCTACATCCCTATCCCGATGTATAGAACTGATACTGGATTTACCCTATTCCGATACATGCGTGAGGAATAGAAATGAAATAACAGCTAATGGATTCATCATCTACATTCCTATCCCGATGCATCGATGAAGAATAGAAATGAAATAACAGCTAATGGAGTCATCATCTACATTCCTATCCCGATGCATCGATGAAGAATAGAAATGAAATAACAGCTAATGGATTCATCATCTACATTCCTATCCCGATGCATCGATGAAGAATAGAAATGAAATAACAGCTAATGGATTCATCATCTACATTCCTATCCCGATGCATCGATGAAGAATAGAAATGAAATAACAGCTAATGGATTCATCATCTACATTCCTATCCCGATGCATCGATGAAGAATAGAAATGAAATAACAGCTAATGGATTCATCATCTACATTCCTATCCCGATGCATCGATGAAGAATAGAAATGAAATAACAGCTAATGGATTCATCATCTACATTCCTATTCCGATACATCCGTGAAGAATAGAAATGAAATAACAGCTAATGGATTCATCATCTACATTACTATCCCGATGCATCGATGAAGAATAGAAATGAAATAACAGCTAATGGATTCATCATCTACATTCCTATCCCGATGCATCGATGAAGAATAGAAATGAAATAACAGCTAATGGATTCATCATCTACATTCCTATTCCGATACATCCGTGAAGAATAGAAATGAAATAACAGCTAATGGATTCACTATCTACATTCCTATCCCGATGCATCGATGAAGAATAGAAATGAAATAACAGCTAATGGATTCATCATCTACATTCCTATCCCGATGCATCGATGAAGAATAGAAATGAAATAACAGCTAATGGATTCACTATCTACATTCCTATCCCGATGCATCGATGAAGAATAGAAATGAAATAACAGCTAATGGAGTCATCATCTACATTCCTATCCCGATGCATCGATGAAGAATAGAAATGAAATAACAGCTAATGGATTCATCATCTACATTACTATCCCGATGCATCGATGAAGAATAGAAATGAAATAACAGCTAATGGATTCATCATCTACATTCCTATCCCGATGCATCGATGAAGAATAGAAATGAAATAACAGCTAATGGATTCATCATCTACATTCCTATCCCGATGCATCGATGAAGAATAGAAATGAAATAACAGCTAATGGATTCATCATCTACATTCCTATCCCGATGCATCGATGAAGAATAGAAATGAAATAACAGCTAATGGATTCATCATCTACATTCCTATTCCGATACATCCGTGAAGAATAGAAATGAAATAACAGCTAATGGATTCATCATCTACATTACTATCCCGATGCATCGATGAAGAATAGAAATGAAATAACAGCTAATGGATTCATCATCTACATTCCTATCCCGATGCATCGATGAAGAATAGAAATGAAATAACAGCTAATGATTCATCATCTACATTCCTATTCCGATACATCCGTGAAGAATAGAAATGAAATAACAGCTAATGGATTCATCATCTACATTCCTATCCCGATGCATCGATGAAGAATAGAAATGAAATAACAGCTAATGGATTCATCATCTACATTCCTATCCCGATGCATCGATGAAGAATAGAAATGAAATAACAGCTAATGGATTCATCATCTACATTCCTATTCCGATACATCCGTGAAGAATAGAAATGAAATAACAGCTAATGGATTCACTATCTACATTCGTATCCCTATGCATCAATGACGAATAGAAATAAAATAACAGCTATTAAATTCATTATCTACACCCTATTCCAATGCATGGATAAAAAGCAGAAAAAAAAATAACAGCTAATAAATTGATATTATTTGAAAGTAATTATTCGAAATGTCACGCAAAATATTTGTTAATTTTCCATTCTGTATCAACATTTTCTAATACATTGCATTCACAAATATTTGCGTTTGTATGTAATTATGTAAACTTTATTTTTTGCTTTATTTTTATTTGTTTATCAACGTTGTTTCATTAATTTTTCATTACTGTATATAAGACATTGTTTTGTTTGTTTTTATGTCATTTATTTTTAATACTTATCACTTATATGAAATGATTAAAAAATTATTTCTGGTAAATTTCATTAAAAATAAGAATAAAAATGTCATTTGTTTTATTTTACGCCCTAACATTTTTATGCTAAAATGCTTGATTTAATATTTAGTTCTTGCGAGCATTCTCGTGAAGAGATATTCTAAAAATAGCTGCTAAAAACAATTTTTAACTATAAATTTTAACCTGTGATTATTTCATAAGGTTACTTTGCAAAACACGGTTTGTAAAACAGCAAAATATATGAAACTGACAATCATATTAAAATTAGCTTTCAAAAAATCGTTTATTTAATTTTTATACTCTTGAACAAATAATGATGTTTTTTTTTATTTTTATACATTATACACTGATCATTGAAATGCATTCAATTTTAATTGTGAAAAATTTCAGATATCATTATATCACAAAAATAATTAAACATGTTTTTTTTACGTAATTATAAAGTCATTACTTTATATATTTTTGCACAAGTATAAAGTAATTACAAAATAAATTACCAATTACTAAATACCATTACCATACACATGCTCACAATTTCGATGTAACATAGTAAAAAAACAATTAAAAAGCAGAAAAATAACAATTTTAAAACATTCTACAACCTTAATTTATATATTGTATTTAATAAATTACTTCATTAATTAATGTAATTAATTCATTAATTATACATTGTCAATGAATATTCTTTATAGTTTATTGAATAGCTTCAAGTAATAAAGTCCTCAGAATGGATAAGTTTCTATAAATGTAGCCTAAGACATTCGAATTTAAAAAGTGAGTTATGTGAACATGCTCACGCTCACATGCTTTATATCACGTTTTTGTATATTTCCAGCTATGAACAATAAAAAAAAATAATGATGAAAGTTAATATTAAATTATATATCATTGATTCTGAATGGTATGATGTTAAAAATGGTCATGTGATACAAATTATGTTTCATTTTTTCTATTGAGAAAAACAATCCCAACTAATTGACCCCTCAATAAAACCTATTCTTCTTTAAAAAGTTTACACAAATTAAATTCTGTAATTCTAATTTTATCTGTTCCACTATTAAATTCTATGCATTATATATTTATTATTTTTAAATGATCCTAAATAACTTGTAAAAAGCCATATATTCTTAATATAGAAATATGACATTAATTCATTTAAAGTACTTATAAATTAGTAAAACCTTTATATCCCTCTAATTATATGTTTAATTCAACATAAAAGAATGTCTTTTACAGCTTATTGAATAGACTCTGATAATCGAGTAGTTTCTATAAATTTTGCCAACGATATTTGAATTTTAGAAATAAATATTCTGATATTTCATATCAATATTAATATATATCCATCAAAAAATTGTGAATAATTTTGATGTAAACAAATTTTTTAGATAAATTAAACAATATTTAGTGACATAACGTTAAAAATTGCCTTCAAGATTAATTAATCGATAAAGCACATCCTAGCAAATGGTTATAACAAATTAAACAAAATTTAAAAATGTATCTAAATGATTTGTAATAAACACATCAACACTTAAAATGGATATAATTAACTTATATTTCTAAATTGGTAAAGATTTAATAGCTTCTAAGAATATCTTTAATTCAAGAGCTATATGATTTTGTGAAACCAACGAATGTCCTTTACAGCCTGTCGAAAAGCAAGAAACTAGTAGTTTTAATAAAATTAGAAACGAGTAGTTTTAGTAAAATTAGAAACGAGTAGTTTTAATAAAATTAGAAACGAGTAGTTTTAATAAAATTAGAAACGAGTAGTTTTTATAAAATTAGCCAGCGATATTTTAATTTTAAAAGTAAATATTCTGATATTCGATATTAATATTAATATATTTCCAATAATAGAAAATTGTGAAGAATTGTGCTAAAACAACTTTTTAAGATAAATTCATCAATTTTTTATTTATATTTTAGAAATGGACGTTAATGCAATTAATTTACTTCTAAATTGGTAAAAATTTTATAGTTGCTAAAAATATCTTTAATTCAAGAGCTGCAGGATTTTATGAGATCAACGAATGTCCTTTTCAGCCTGTCGAATATCCTCGGGCACTGAAGTCAATCAGAATCGAGTAATTTCTGTAAATGTAGCCAACGATATCTGAACTTTTTAAAAGTACATATTCTATTACTCTTTAAAGTACTCTGATATTTCATATTAATATTAATATATTTTCAATAATAAAAAAATTGTGAAGAATTTTCTTGAAAACAAATTTTGAAAATAAATTCAACAATTTTTAGTAATATTTTAAAAATGACCTTCAAGATTAAATAATCAATAAAGCACATCCAAGTAAAAGGTTGTAACAAACTAAACAATAAAATTTTAAATGAACCTAAATAATTTGTAATAAACATCTAAACCTAAAATAGGTATAAATAATTTATTTCTAAATTGGTAAAAAATTTATAGCTGCTAAAATGCTGCATGATTTTATGAGATCAACGAATGTCCTTTAGAACTTATTGAATAGCTTCAGATAATAAAGACATCAGAATCGAATATTTTCTATAAATTTAGTCAATGATATTTGAATTTTAAAAATAAATTTTCTGATATTCCATATTATTATTAATATATTTCCAATAATAAAAAAACGTGAAGAATTTTGCTGAAATTTTTACAAACAAATTTTTAGTGACGTAACTTCAAAAATGGCCTTCAAGGTTAAGTAATCAATAAAGCACATCCAAGTAAAAGGTTGTAACAAACTAAACAATAAAATTTTAAATGAACCTAAATAATTTGTAATAAACATCTAAACCTAAAATAGATATAATTAATTTATTTCTAAATTGGTAAATATTATAGTTTTATAGCTGTTAAAAATATCTTTGATTCAAGAGCTGCATGATTTTATGAGATCAACGAATGTCTTTTGCAGCTTCTCGAATGGCGTCTAGTATTAACGTCCTCAGAACCAAATATTTTCTATAACTTTAGTCAACGTTATTTGAATTTTAAAAGTAAATATTCTGATATTTTATATTAATATTAATTTATTTAATATCATAAAAAATTGTGAAGGATTTTGCTGAAAACAAATTTTTAAGATAAATTCAACAATTGTATTGGCCTTTAAAATTAACTAATCGATAAAGCACATTCTGTCAAATGGTTATAACAAATTAAACAGTAAAATTTAAAATAAATCTAAATAATTTATAATAAACATCTAAATAAATATAAAATTAATTATACCTAAAATAGATATAATTAATTTATTTCTAAATTGGCAAAAATTTTATGGCTGCTAAAAATATCTTTGATTCAAGAACTGCCTGATTTTATGAGATCAACGAATGTCCTTTACAGCCTGTCGAATAGCCTCGGGCTTTGAAGTCATCAGAAACGAACTACTCGTTTCTATAAATGTAGCTGATGACATTCGGACCGTGAAGGTAAACAGTCCGATTTTTTTATACCACGATCAACCACTCATGCACGACAGAATAATTTCAAAAAGAAAAAAAATCGGACGAACAAGCTTTATTGTGCTTTAATGATATTATCAAAACTTTATTGAGAAAAGATTTAAACTTCTCTGCCTAGTTAAGGGATTTCTCTAATGGATAGGTTTTGCTATGTACTATGTTATGAATAGAATATTAAACGTTTTTTATAGTATATTTAGAAATTTTTATTCATGATTGCTATGAAATTCGTATCAAACTATTTTATTTAAACTTATTGCCTAAAGAACGAAATTTAAAGTTTTTCTAAAAATAATTGTTTTATTCAAATTGCAAGCAAATGAAACATTTTTAAGCTATACAAAATGGCATTGGAAAAAATTATAACCTGCATTTTTTCAATCGAATATATCAAATGAAAATATATTTCACTCCATTTAACACTATATTTTAAAATATTCACATATTCTGACCAAAATATTGAATATAAGATATTCATTCAATACATTATATTGCATTCAAAAGGCAAAATGATTTCAATGCAGATTAAAAAAAACATTTAAATTAAATTCTTTTACTCATAATTTTTCAAATGAAATTAATTGAACAAAATTTCAGTTTTAAAATATCTCTATCGAGATAAAATATATATATAATGTTTATTTTAATCACATAAGTAGATGTTTATAATATTAAAAACCAATTTCAAATTTACTAAATTTAATTTTTTACATATTAAAATAAAATTTTTTATCTTACCATAATGAACAATAACAATCCAAAAGTATCAGCTGTGTTAAAAAACAATTTTATTTATCGATAAATAATAAACTAATAATATAATGTTTACCTACAAATGTTTATAAAAAACTGTAAATTATTAAAAATTACATTCGAATTATATTCGAATGTCCTTGTATATTATAAAAAAAAACCCTTACAATCTTTTCTAATTCCTTCTACAGTAATTATTTGCTAATTCATTCATAACTCTTTTCTAATTCATTTTACAATATTTTCTAATTGATTCTGCAATAATTCTCTTCTAATTCATTCTACAATAATTCTATTCTAATTCATTCTACAATAATTACTTTTAATTCATTTTACAATAGTTCTTTTTAATTCATTTTACAATCATTCTTATCTAATTCATTTTATATTTTCTAATTCATTCTGCAATTATTCTTATTTCTAATTCATTCTGCAATTATTCTTATTTCTAATTCATTCTGCAATAATTCTTATTTCTAATTCGTTCTACAATAATTCTTATTTCTAATTCGTTCGACAATAATTCTTATTTCTAATTCATTCTACAATAATTCTTATTTCTAATTCGTTCTACAATAATTCTTATTTCTAATTCATTCTACAATAATTCTTATTTCTAATTCATTCTACAATAATACTTATTTCTAATTCGTTCGACAATAATTCTTATTTCTAATTCATTCTACAATAATTCTTATTTCTAATTCATTCTACAATAATTCTTATTTCTAATTCATTCTACAATAATTCTTATTTCTAATTCGTTCGACAATAATTCTTATTTCTAATTCGTTCGACAATAATTCTTATTTCTAATTCATTCTACAATAATTCTTATTTCTAATTCATTCTACAATAATTCTTATTTCTAATTCGTTCGACAATAATTCTTATTTCTAATTCGTTCGACAATAATTTTTTCTAATTCCTTCTATAATTATTCTTTTCAAATTCATTCTACAATAATTCTTTTCTAATTCATTTTACAATATTTTCTAATTCATTTTACAATATTTTCTAATTCATTTTACAATATTTTCTATTCATTTTAAGATAATTCTTTTCTAGTTCATTTTTCAATAATTCTTTTCTAATTCATTCTATGATATTTTCTAATTCCTTCTACAATTATTCTTTTCTAATTCAATCTACAATCTTAAATAAAATTACTTACGCTTTAAAAATTTTTTAAGAATAAAAAGTACAGAAAATTTCACTTTTCGAATAATAATTTTAAATATAGATTTGTCTGAAAACAATATTTTTTTATTCCAAAATAATTATTAAAATCAGAAAATACCTTGAGCTTACAGTAAAATGAAGCTACGAGTATTAAGAATAATTTTTTTTTAAATTTAGTACGAATTCCATCTGAAAAAAAAATATTTTGGACGACATAAAATTCCAGGAGTATTTTCAAGTTTAAGCCTCTCATAAAAATCGATTTTTTATAATAATCCTCTTATTCGAATCCTCCCAAACAGAAATAATACGAAAGTATTCCAAGTTGAATTAAATTAAATCGATTTAAGTAAAGTTAATTACTGCATTATTAAGAAATAAAGAAACAGGTTCGAATTTGTTGCTTTTTATTCCAAATATCTCGACGATTTCGAATCTTCGTTTCTTTTTTATTTTTTTTATTGAAAAGCAAAAGTCTTTAAGACTTAATGAACTTCTTATCTGAAAGTTAATGCTTGGTGAAATTTAAACCTCACGAACTATTTTCAAGCCATTATTTTTTCCGGGTAACTTAACATAGTATCCAAATGAATGTCACCATGCTGCCATTTACCTTTCTACTTTATCATTGTGAAAAAATAAAGATAAATGTGTTCGATAAGTTCTGTTCTGTTTTCGAAAAGCAATTTTATGTATGAATAACCTTCTATTTTCTTCCAAATGATGTGTTTAATGGCATACTATTATAAAGAAGCACCTTTCTAAATGATGCTTGATTTTGAACTAGGGTTGTGGTATTCTAAAAAAACACTATATAATTGATAATAGAAGATTATGCTGAATTACAGAAGATTATTTTAAAGAGCAATATATGAGCTGTGTAATTTGAAAATGGTACAAGTTCGTTTATATATAAAATGAGATAATTAGAGCTTTAAGGTTCTCGTTTGAATTAAAATAAAGTGAAAGAAGTTGGAAGAACTAAAAAAACTATGAGTATATTGTATATCTTTGAAGGTGTAATTATATATACAAAAAAGGTAATATATCTAATTAAAAACATCATTTCGTTTTTCGAATTTTAGATATCTATTTTGTTTAGTTTCATAACCATTATTTATTTTTCAATTATAACTTTGATTTCGTTTTTCGAATATTAAAAATATATATCACAATAAAAAATGGGTCAGAATGAAAATAATTTTGTGCAAATTAAATTTATTTTACTATGCCAAACATTAAATTTATTTTGTTTAGTTTCATAATCATCATTTATTTTTCAATGATAACTTTGATTTCGTTTTTCGAATATTAGAAATATAAATCACAATAAAAAATGGCTCGCAATGAAAATAATTTTGTGCAAATTAAATTTATTTATTATGCCAAATATTAAATTCAGTTTATTTGCTAATAAAATATTAATGCTTTATGTTTTATTAAAATATTTTTAATAATTTAATTTAAAAGTTCATTAATTATTTTTCTCTAAAAATAACTGATATACAATCTTTTCATTATCATTATTTATTTTTCAATTTATTTTTCATTATCATTAAACATTTTTTATAACACAAAATTTTGAATTATTTGCAGTTTTTAATTATAATTTTTTTTTTTGTTAAATAAAAAATAATATTGTATTCACTTAAAAATTCGCTTTATTTTCTTTTAATGCATAAAACAAATTTTATTGTTTGTTATGATTTCATCTGTGTTTGTTTACTTAATATATCAATCATTTTAGTATTAGGTAGTAATAAAACTGATTTCTGTTTATAATTTTATTAAAAACACGTAATTTTTAGTAAGCTTACTAAAGTATTTTACTAATAACTATGTTAACAATTATTAATTATAATTATTTTATATAATTATCAATAATAGATAGTGTAGTATGATTAATAATCGAAAAATAAATTATTATTAATAATAGAAACTTTTACAGGACAAATACTTGATTTTATTCATGTTTTTAAAATTCTCATTATTGCTTCTTATAAACTCTAATTAAAGTAAAAATATTTGTATCTATCTAAATAGATATATATGTCTGTAAAAAATATCTGCATTTAGAAAAAAAATGAATATCGCAGAAAAATATCTGCAAACAGAACATTAGTTCTTACCATATTCATTGAGCATTAGTTCTTACCATATTCATTGAGCATTAGTTCTTACCATATTCATTGAGCATTAGTTCTTACCATATTCATTGAGCATTAGTTCTTACATTTTTAATAATTTCCACAAGCATCTATTTTCATGTTTTCATAAATATTTCTTTCGAAATAAAAAGCATAAGACAAAAAAAAATTTGTTCTTACCATTTTTAGTTTTCGTTTTTATGTTAACAATCTACTAATGATGCAGCTAAATCTAACTTAAAAATTATTCTGTGTTCGAAAAAACACTACCAACAAAGAACACAAAAATATCTATTTAAATTCGTAAGGCATAACTTTATGCTTTGAAAGGAAAAGAAGTCTAAAAAATTATTTTCTGAACATCAGTATATTTATTTTACATGCTTAACACGTTTTATAAATATTCTACATATTCTAAGAGTCAGCTACATCTTAAATAACTGTATTTTGAATAAATTAAAAGAATTTCATGTTTTAAAGAAGACTGTTAAATTACTTTAGACCAGACACAAACATGTAATGAATCTCAAAACAAGAAAATTATATGTAATTAAATTTAAAAATGTAATAAATTTTCCTCCTGACAGAATGTAAGAATATCCAAAATCCGGCCAGCTTTTAAAACTAAAAGATCTTCAGAACACAACTATTATTTCACGTCAGACATCATCAAAAATCCTATTATTCAAAAAACAAGCAGAAAGAAGAAAAATCTATGCAATTTAATTTTGAAGCATCAGATTTTTCAGTACTAAAAAATTTTAATTATATGAAAGAATAATGATAGAATGTAAGAATAATTTTCCGCCTGATAGACTGTAAGAATAATTGAGACATTGAAATTCAACTATCTTTTGAGAACTAAAAGAACTTCAGAACACTACTATTATTTACAACGTTACAATAAAAAAAACATCTGTGTTTCACTTTTTTTTTTTTGAAAACTTTTATATAACGTGACCCAGATAAGGCATAACAATTCTTCAAATTGTTTTCAAACATAAAACTTTGAAAATAATTGAAGCATCAAAGTCCAGACATCTGCTAAAAGTGAAGATTGTAATTTTCAATCAGTTGCAACAAAAAAAACTGTTTTTCACTTTTTTTTTCTAAGGAAGATTCCTATATGATGGCCCAGATTCGAGGTAATGAATCTTCATGATTAGACTTTGAGGATATTCGTTGTTGAATAATTGTCTCTTTGAAGTCCAGATGTCTTTTGAAATATAAGGAATTTTAGGGCATAACACACTGAATGACTGTTATTTCCAATCAATTGTGAACAACCCATTTTGCGTTTTTTTTTTCATTGAAACATTTATCTAAAATGCCCCAGATAGGATTGAATGAATCTTCAAGGTTAGAATGAAATAGAATAGGTGTTAATCGACAACTTATCGTTTTCAATGCCCTGAGGAATTCAGAATCTAACTCTAATCATTAAAAAAAAATCAACTTAGCACCTTTTTGTTTATCTCGTTGATGATTCAATTGTTACATCTATCAGAACGTTATTATTAATTTTAAATTCAAGATGGTTGAAGTTTGTATTCGTCAAAAAGTTTTTCAATGTTATTCGTTATAGCTAATTTAAAAAAAAAATTTCTATGTAAATACATCACTTTTAATTTCCAAGCCTTTTTCAGGAACTCTTTCACCCTTTTGAGAACCGCTGATTTAGAAAATTCAAAGGGAAAAAAAGAAAAAGGAAAATATAAGAAAGACATTAGATTTCTCTTACATTTTTTTTTTCTTTTTTTGATTGATTGGTATCTCTACAAGTTATAAAATACATATTATTCTTATTTTCAATTTTGTTTCTTGAACTACTCTTATATTCATATTACCTTTGAACTAAATTTGAACACTATTAACTTTGAACTAAATTTAAATTTGACACCTTTTAACTTTATATTAAAAGTTAAAATATAAAGTTATACATATAAATATAAGTTTAGAATTACTCTCCTATTTACTTATATTTCTATGGCTGATCTATATTAAAATATATATCTTATTCTATATCTTGATTTAAAATCTCATTTTCTATTTCAACTTTTTTTCCATGATTATATTATTTAAATACGTAATATTATTTTAAAATACGTAAAATTTTACACAACTAACTATTTATCCTTGCTGTTAATACTTGAATACCTGAATTGTATGTAACAAAAATGAGATTCGCAAATTCGATGCTTCTTCAAAAACACTTTGATGGAAATTTCCATCTTGAAATCATCTAGTCTTACCAATATTCACCTCTTATTACATCCATTATTAGTCTTACCAATATCTATCCGTTCCCTTATATCCATCCATTATTTCTAAAATTTGAATAATTCTTCATATTGTTAGTGTTATATGTCCATAATGAAAAATATTTTCAGGTATTATTTCAAACCAAAGCTCGATATCATAGAATATTTTTAATTTACTAATAATAGATTATTCAGAAAATAATTCAAAACTTGAACACCATTTGGATATTTTCAACATTAACTTAAACTTGAAAGCAAATGTTTTAAAAAAAATAATAACAAATTTCATATGCTACGAACATATCTCTCATTTCTAAAACACCAATTTATCATCCAGAACTTGTATTCATTTAGAATCCTGAATAACAATTTTCTGTTTGATGATGGGCGATATTGTAATGCACATGTCGTTGATCTATACTTGATGACATCAATTCTGTTCCACTACACATCATAACTCAGATTTTGACTCAAAATAAATATTTCAAAGGATATAATTTTTATCTGATGACAATTTTATGCTAAGTTGATGAATGTTATCAATAAAAGGCTTACAAAAATAACCACTAATAGAGATGGCAAGTTTTGTGTCATGAATTTCAATTTTGTTATTTATCATTAAAGAAGATTTACTTCCATTCAAAACATTCTAATGTGTGTGATCTTCAACATACGTCGACACATAATTTGAATAATTTTATTTTGCAATTATTCAAATTATTCGATAGTTATTTCTACAGTGGCATTATTAATAAAGAATTTATCATAATACAATATTTATTCGTGTCTGTTGAGGATATTTTAATTTTAATAACTACATTGTAATAAACAAGAATGATTCATAAATTTACTACACCACAGGGATGTAATTGGTGTAATTTTCTTTTCTTTAATCATTTGCCTTTAACAATTTGATCAACTATGAATAAAATTTTGAGTAATAATTTTTTTTCTTATTGGTATTCATGTTGAAAAGGACTAGAAATTATGTTACCTTTTCTTTGTGATATTTCAAACAACATTTCAATATTATAACATATTTACAACTAAATCACATATAACTGTAAGTTGTTCAGATATTTGGAAAATAACTCAAGACTTATTTTATGAGTTATTGTTATTTACTAATATGCCTATATATAGAAGAACGCAAAGAAAATGGCTATATATAGAATTAGTTTCAGCGACAGTTTTCGTACCGATAAACAGAAAAAAATTTAAATAAGTTTCTGCAATACTTGTATATAATTTCTTGTTATAAAAAAAAATATTTACTTGGTAGGAAAATTACTTTTTTAACTTACATCCAAAATTTAAAATAATGGTAATTAAAAAAAATTTAATGTATATTTTGAAAATAATCAGTGATGTGATTTTTTTCTATTGCTTTATATTATTATAATTGTTGACTATTTTGCAGTAAAATTTTTGATTTTTGATTGAATATTATTTTCATGAAGTTCAATACTCAAATTTGAAACAATATTAATTTATATTGAAATAATCATAATAATAAAAATAGCAACATTAATTTTAAACTTATTTAGTGAATATTTATTTAAATGAAAGTATTAAATGGAAAGCAAAATATTCCTTTTTAATTAACCTTTATTTACAAAAAAAATGCTAAATGGAAAGAAAATTTGTCTTTCTTAAGTGACAACTTATTAAAATGACAGCGTTAAATGAAACGAAAAATTTTCTTTTTTAATGGATATTTATTTAAATGTTAAATGGAATGCCATTTTGATAAAAACATGCATTTATTTTTAATATGGCATATCAAATTGTAGCAATATTAATATAATAAATTATATTAATTAATATTAATATCATAAAATATATGAATTTATTAATTAATATTAATATTTTAAAATATATTAATTTATTAATTAATATTAATATTATAAATTGTAATAATATTAATTTTACCTTTATTGATCGGATATTTATTTAAATAAGAGTATGGAAAGAAAAATATTCTTTTTTTAATGAATATTTATTTACTGAAAAATACTAAATGGAAAGCCAATTTTTCTTTCTTTAGTGAATAAATGATAGTGTTAAATAGAACGAAAAATTTTCTCTTTTAGTGTACATTTATTTAAATGTTAAATGCATACCATTTTGATAAAAGCATGCATTTACTTTTAATGTGTTATATGAAATTAAATGCAAATACACTTGACCTTGATCATAATCTAGAGCCTGGAGCAGTTTTATTAGATAGCTGACTAAGGAAGCTGGTATTAAAACCGGAAACCAACGCTGAACAGAAATTCTATAAAGAGATTAACCAATTATGCACAAGTATGCCCATCGATCGATTTCATGGGCTCGTAAACGAGGGAAAGGGGTAAAGTACGCCCAGATACCACCCTGGCAAGAGTTCGTTTGAAATTGTGATGGCAAATACTATTGTGATGCAATATACTATTTCCATATCACACCACATCTTTGAACTGTCAACTGAAACATCTTTGGGAATAATAATATGGGAAATTTGTAGTGCCATGGTGTTTTTACAAACACCCCCTTGAATGCATGGGGTGACATCTAGACGGTTCAGATCATGCTCCCCTCGTCTACAAAGGATGGATATTCTGACTTAAAAATTTATTGTGATATCGAATTTTAGAAGCATTGGGTTCCGCATTGTTTGTCCAGTGTAGCAAACCTTCATGATTCAGCCTGTATGATACTGAATCTGCTATCTATCTGCCTTTGTAGGGACAAATAAACCTTTAAGGCTCTTACTTCCCTACTTAAATATCCATCACTTAAAATTATTCAAGTTAAAATAATTAAATTTTATCATTTAAGAAAAAAATTAATTCATCTTCCTATCATGTTTAAAAAATTTTAAATTTTCCATTTCTGTCTAGGTAAAAACTAAAAATTAAACATATTTAAATGCTTTACATGTGATTATTCTTACATTTTCCTTCGCAAAAATTTAACTTATTTAATGAATTTAATCATTTTTTTTTTTCTTTCTAATGTATTAAACACAAAACACCTTGCCTTAAGGCAAATCTCACTTTGCATTACCCAGGGGCGCGTGTAACTTGAAGATAAGCCACGGACGCTAAAAATAACTCTACGATCTTAAGACCTACTTTTTAAAGTGGATTCCGAACCACTACAAACAACCATGGCACCGCCGGGACTCGAACCCGAAACCTGTGGTACCGAGCGCCAGAGCGCTAGCCACTCGGCCATTCAGGCCCAAAAATAGTAATCAATAATGAAATAAATATATTGCTTAAGAATATTCATAAAATACTAAGTAATAATTTATGTATTATATTATTTGTAACATTGGACAACATCTACTGTAAGCATAAAAAATCTTAAATGGCTTTTCGTCTTGCTAGATATATATATATTTTGAAAGTCATAAGGAATTCAAAATTAAATACAAAGAACGTGACATTCATATACAGTACCTTTGCCCCTCAGGACCTAAAACTCATATCCTTGAAGACTTGAGGATACATGGCTACCAATCAGACATGATGAATAGTTTAAGTTAGTCAAAAGAAATAAAGAAGGTTCCACATTTTCAAGGTAAGATCATAAAAAGACAAGAGATAAAAACCCCCAAAAATATAATCTGTAATTATATTAAAGTAAAAATAAAAAAATTAAAAATTAAAATAATAAAATAAATAAAAAATAAAAACCAAAAGGGGTGATTTGTTTGTTGCTCTACGGTCCTTTTTTTAACAGTTTAGGATAATTAGATTGATACCTTAACGTGGATTACGAATCACTCACAAACATCCATGCTACCGCCAGAATTCGAACCTGAAGCCTGTGGTACCAAAGGCCTGAGCACTTTCAAATTGGCCATCAGGACAGGGCAAAAGGCATAGAGCAGCAATGGTTGCTGATGTATGAGGGCAATGAAATTATTTAACACAGCCAGAGAGCGTTAACAGTTAGAGGGAAGGAGGGGAGTGAATTCGAAATTAGAAATATACATATATTTCATGTAAATTTTCAAATACTCGTCTTTAAAACCACGTGACAGACGGATATATTTTAAATAATTTAAATTAATTTATTTTAAATAAAAATTTCTTTTGATGAGAGGGAAGATCGATTAATCTTCCCTCTCATAAAAAATTATATTAAAGTAAAAATAATTAATCGATTAATTAATCATTAATTAATCATAAAATGATTAATCTTCCCTCTCTCTTCCTCCTTTATCATAAATAATAAATTATTCTTATTATTATTCATTGGTTCAACAGCTCCATAGTGGGCCAAAGGCCTTTGGCTACTGGCATGGATTTCGAGACAAGAGATCTTTTTACGGGGTAGGGTTGTCAGCCAAAATCTCGGCAGTCATATTAAACCGGCACCTACAATTTAAAGTGGATTCCGACATAACTACTATAAACATCCATACTCAAACCCGAAACTTCTGGCACCGAGTGTTAGAGTGAAATAAAAACTTATTATATATATATATATATATATATATTTTTTTTTTTTTTTTGTGGATGCCACAGAATTCATACCATTGTAATAATTGATAACTTAACATTATGATGAACTTGAGAAGAAGTCTTTATTTCTATGTTGTCTGCCGTTAAACTATGTTGTCAACAAAGGTAAAAATAATAGAAAGTGCTAAGTTGTACCATTCAATTATGCCCAGTAAGATTAAAACAATAATAGAGGAAACGCTTTAAAAAGAAAACCAAAATTTTTAAAGACCCAAACATGTATCGATTTTCCAAAACTTCCTTTCAGTGACGCCAGTAAACTTCCGATCAATTTCTCATTAAAAGAAAATGCACCAATAAATTCTAATTGTTTGGAAACAATTATACCAAGTAGAATTTATTGTTTATGAAAGTGGTCTTCCGCATGTAATGGGACGTAAACATGGAGACGAATGGATTCGTATCGGAAGGGCAGTGGTGCATAAAATGTAGTCAAAAGAGGAAAAAAAATGAAAAATTTTGCGGAACTAATATGCTTATGATATTTCTTAGGAGACTATTTTCATCGCCGATTAAAGTAAAAGAGGAAAAAAATAGGGAATTAAAACTAGATTCATTTACAAATCATGAATTGAAATTCAAAAATAACGATTTCGCCATTTTTTTTTCTTAACCTGACACATTCTTAAATCTTTTATTTTCCACCTTGCTAGAATATCTAATGTAACGATTATTTAATGAAGTGTTTAAATAGAAACATTTTTTATGTTAAATATTTTTTAATGATATGTTTGTTGAAATCATATCATTATCATATTTGAGAAGGAGGAATCATTTTTTTATTTTATGATTAAGTAGCAATATTTGGCAACAGTGTATCATGAGTTTGTTAATCAAAATATGGAAATGGCGTCAAGGTTCTGGGAAAGCCATCAATTATTATTTTTTTGGAAATATGAAATTAATAGCGAGATCAATAAACTCAGAACTAAATATAGTTCATTTTTATTTTGAAATTCAAATTTATTTCTCATTAAATAATATTTAAAAAATATGAGATAATGTATTCCAAAAAGAAATATGAAAATAATGATGTGTTTATTACGTAAATGTACATTTCTATCTTTTTTCAATCAACCTCAAAAATATATACAATAAATCTTACGAGTTTCTTTATTGCTACAAAATGACAAAAAAAAAAAAAAGTTAAAAACTAGTCATATCAATCTATTTCTATTAAGATTACGATTATTTTTATTATTATTTACTTGGCATTTTAATTATGCAAACATTTTCTAAAAAAATTTATTTGCTTAAGGCATTTTAGGTTTATGGGCACATTGAATAGCAAACGTGCAGACGGTATTCTTTATTATCAATGCTTTCAGATGAAAGAGACCCGATGGCGATTGTGATTTGTGAGTAAAGCGCTTCGCATTGATAGCAACGATGCCTAGGAAAGAGTTTTCTAGGTGTTAATTTTTCGACACTCAAATACTGGACTGCTCTCCCAAAATTACTTTCTAGAATGTCATGTCAATTGGTGGGTTGTTTGTGGCATGCATAAATGAACACGAAATGTGCAAAAAAGGACATTTAATTTATATTATTACAAATAGATTTGGGGGAAGGGCGGGGTTCGAATCCATTGGTGGCATTGTTGCAGTTACTGCTTTCATAAACAAGAAGCTTCGATGGTGATTGTGACAACGCATAAAATCGCCTGTTATCGATAGTGAGGCTACCTGGTGGATTTTTCCAAGTTTTTCCACATGGCACGGAAATGAGGGATAGTTATTCCTTAAAATCGTCTCGGAAAGCGCTGTAGTCCCAACATCATCTATCAATGGGTGGTTTATGGGATATATAAGCGGTATATGAGGTCCACTGGGGCCTGAATGGCCGAGTGTCTAGCGCTCTGGCGCTCGGTGCCACAGGTTTCGGGTTTGAATCCCGGCGGTACCATGGATGTTTGTAGTGGCTCGGAATCCACTTTAAGCCGTATGTCCCAGTCTCCTATGACTGTAAGAGCGTCTCGGAGCAGAAGTCAGACTTCTACCTACGGGTGCTCCATCAGAACAAAAGCTGCACCCATCCTCCCATGAGGGACACGACAACAACAACAACAACATGAGGTCTACTGATTAAAGTAAAAGAGGAAAAAAATCAAGTGGAATAAGAGAATTCAAACTAGATTCATTTACAAATCATGAATTGAAATTCAAAAATAACGATTTCGCCATTTTTTTTTTTTTTTTTTCTTAACTTACCTTTAATCTTCCACCTTAGTAGAACATCTAATGTAACGATTGTTTAATGAAGTGTTTAAATAGAAACATTTTTATGTTAAATATTTATTGAAATCATATCATATTTGAGTACGAGGAATCATCTTTTATTTAATGATTAAGTATCAATATTTAGCAACAGTGTATCATGAATTCTTTAATCAAAATATGGAAAGGGCTTCAATTTTCTCGGAAAGCCATCAATTATTATTTTTTTGGAAATATGAAATTAATCGTAGGATCAATAAACTCAGAACAGTAATATGCTAAATATAGTTCATTTTTATTTTGAAATTCAAATTTATTTCCCATTAAATAATCTTCAATAAAAAACATGAGCTAATGTATTTCAATCAAAGAGAAAGGAATGATGAAAATAATGATGTATTTATTACGTAAATGTACATTTATATGTTTTTTCAATCAACCTACAAACTATTCAATAAAGCTTACTTTTCATCCTTTACGAGTTTCTTTATTGCTACAAAATGACAAAAAAAAAAAAAAAAAAAAGAAACTAGACATATCAATCTATTTTTATTGAGATTACAAGATTATTAAGATTAAGATTTATAAAAATAATGATTAAGATTAAGATTGCGTTTGCGATTATTTTTATCATTATTTACAAAGAATTTTAGTTACAAAAACATTTTCTAAAAAATTTTAATTTTTTATTTAAGGCCTATTATGTCTTTAATGGCACATTGAATAGTTAACTTGCAGTCAGTATTCTTTACAGTCACTGCTTTCAAATGAGAGGGACTCGATGGTGAGCAGGATAAATAAAGCACTTGACAGTAAGGTTACCTAAGAAAGAGTTCTAGATTTTATCCTTTCGACACTCAAACAATGATACAGTCACTACTTTCAAAAACGAGAGCCTTGATGGCGATTGTGACAATGTATAAAAGAGCTTGCAATCGATAGGCAGGCTGCCTGTTGGAATTTTTCTAGGTTTTCTGTCTATGACACACAAATGCAGGATAATTATCTCTAAAAGTTCTCCCGGAAGGCACTATCGTCCCAACACCACCTGTAGAATCGGTTTTCGTGGGATATATAAGTGGTATATGAGGCTCACTAATGTTTAATAATATACATTATTACAAGTAATATAGACTCATAATTTTTCACACCTAAATAAAAAATTTTAAAACTTTTATTTTTATTGTTATTGATACGATTAAGGCTCGTTCCCACCGAGGCGAGAGACGTGAAGATTCAAGAGGCAAGCGAGAAAATTTTTTCGGCCCCTTCACAGCGAAACGCCAGAAATAGCATTACGCCTAGTGAAGTTCCGCTTCGAGTTGAAAGTCCGTCAACTCCAAGCGGCGGATTTCAAACCGGTTTCAGGCGAAAGCGGTGAGGCTAGTGATTGGTCAAATTTTTTCGCTTGCATCTTCTCGCCTTGGTGGGCACGAGCCATTAAATGAAAATATAACTGATTCCCAACTAAGCAATTCTTACGGGAAGAGAGATATATCATATAAAAGAGAGATATAATTAAGATAGATATAATTAAAATCATCGCATAAAATATCAGACCTTCTTTCGCCCGAAACTTTTCTTTCATCCATGTCTCCTTAAAGGTGTTTGCGTTTGTTTTTGTGTTTCACTCCGGGTTACTTGTAACTCTAAATTGGTGAAAAAAATTTGTAACGAAACAAAATAGTTTAAAACTACAAATTACAAAAATATCTAAAAAATAGTAATAGTATTATTATTATGTCCTATATCCAAAAAAGAGAAAAATAAAAGAAATGTACAGAGAAACAAATTATCAGATTTATAATTATTTTCTCTTGAGGCCACTCTCTGTCCAACCAATCTCGGTCAGGTATTTTCCAATGAGGAAGGAAAGCGGGCAAATTCTTCGTCCAGAAGAAATTTCTCCAAAGATCGGGGAATAACTTTAGTCCTGTTTAGTTTTTTAGAACTGTGTTAGCGTCTGCATATCGTTAAAGCCGTTGAAGAGATCAAAGACTTTCATTTCAAAAATAAAAGTGCTTCCTTAAAATTTTAACAATCAATATTTATAGTATTTTGTTCCAGCGCAGGAGCAATAATTCTAACTGCACATGGCACATGAACTACTAATATGTACTTTACCCAAAAAGAGACAGAAAAAACAAACTTTAAACAAACGCCCTTAATACTTTAAAGGTAAGTTTCCACCGGTTACTATAATCTCATTTCTTAAAACGCCAACTACACAGAACATTTTGTACGTCTCCAACTGGGTGCCGTTCTACGACGAGAAATTTTAGCATTCGGTGGAAACCCAACTTAGGTGCCTCGTAGGTGAAAAAAGATCTGTAGGAAGAGTAACATTGTGTCAAGGATCAAAGTAGATCCTTAAAAATGGTAGCATTATGTCTAAGATCAAATTTAATCTTTAGAAAGAATAAATTTGTGTCAAGCAGTAAGTTGATCTTTAGAAAGGGTAAAAATATGTCAAGGAACAAAGTAGATACTTAGAAAAGGTAACATTGAGTCAAGGATCAATGTCGATACTTAGGGTAACATTGGGTCAAGGATTAAAATCGATGCTTAGAAAGGGTAAAATTGTGTAAGACCAAAATTGATCCTTAGAAAGGATAACATTGTGTCAAGGATAAGTTGATCTTTAGAAAGGGTAAAAATATGTCAAGAAAAAAGTTGATGGTTAGGAAGGGTAACATCCTGTCAAGGATCAAAGTTGATCCTTAGGAAAGGTAACATTGTGTCAAAGATCATAGTCGACGCTTAAAAAACGAGGAATGCCTTTTTGAAATATTTTCTGGAATTTTTATGTCATATTAATTTTTCCTCTTCGCGTGTGTTAATCAAATATATATATAAAAAATTTCATTTATGCACAGATTTTAGTGAAATATTCTGTACAAAATGTTAATTTCAGAAATAGCCCTTAATTTGAAAGCTCTTACATAATTCTTTAATTTATGTAAGTCGAAATTATTTTTTTTCTCAAATGCTCGTTTATGTATTCGCGCAAAATGGTCTATGACGACTCTAAGTTGTTGACATCTTTATTCCATCGCTTATGCTCATGCCACTTAAATACGTGAACTTTGCTTTTGGGATGACTAATTGTCTTACAATTGATGAAAACTTAAAATAAAACTGAAATATCCATTTGTTGTTCATCATCGACATTCTATCCGATTCTGCTTGTTTTTTAATGCAGTAACTATAACTTACACTTACAAAATTAGTGGAAACTCATCTTCCTGAATGCTAGGCAGCAACTTCGACAGCTGGGCCATGTTTGGAATTAAGCAATAAAATTGTTGCACCTACTTATACATAGAAATACATTCAAATAAAATATAAAAAAATATTTTCTGTACTTCGTTTCTCCATAAGTGTTATAATCAAAAAATTTAAATAGATCCCTCTTTTGTAAATAATTTATATTTTAAAAATATCGAATTCAATTTTAAAACAAAGGCCCTTTTTTAATAAAAATATTTTTATTCCTTATTCTTTAAAATGATTGATAATGCATAATAAAACAATGTTTGCGTGAAAAGAAAATTTGCGTAAAAAGAAAATTATAAATAGGGAAAGAATTGTCCAAAATAATATTCATTTTTTAAACATATATAAGTAACACAGAATGGAAAAGTTAAAGACATACAGGAAAGGTTTGTAATTTGTTACATTGTTTTCCATCTAATATACATAATATAAATACAAAAAACATTAAACGACACAAAAAAAATATACTAAAAAAGATACACAGGTGTGCAAACCTTAAGCAACAATGTAAAAATTTAGCAGATAGCCATGAAATTGCAGAAAAAGAGGGCTGGAGATCAGTGCAATGAACATGTAAGTCAGTAGAAACGCCAGGCGTATGCAAATATCAGGAACGAAACGTCGGAGGCGACGTGAGCGTACGCAAAACGCGTGATGTCGGCGCGCGCAGCTCAACAGTAGAATAAAAGGAAGGACGGAGACGCAATTCAACATATTCGCTGCAAGTGCCAGTGAGTCAATTCATGAAATATGGCTAGAAGAAATCACCTGGATGACTTCACACGTGGAAGAATGATCGGAAAGTTGGAGGAGGCGCGTACTGTCACCAGTGTAGCTGCAGAGTTCGGAATCAACAAAAGTGTCGTTTCGCGCGCTTGAAAGCGTTCCAAACCACAGGTATAGCTGTTAGAAAGGTTGGTGGGGGCCACCCGAGGAAGACAACTGCAGGGGATGACCGATATATCGTCCTGCAGGCGAAAAGAGGCCGACAGTAGTCAGCAAGCGCCATTGCTCAGAAACTCTGTACAGCAACGGGGCGACAAGTATCACGGTTTACTGTGGCCAGACGCCTTCACAAAGTGAGCCTATTCGCCCGCCGTCCTGAACGCTGCCTCCCGTTGAAAGTTGCCCACCGACGCTACCGTTTACAGTGGTGCAAAGAGCACAAAAACTGGACAACTGATCAATGGAGTCGTGTCCTCTTTACGAATGAGAGTCGGTTCTGTACTAGAAGCGATTTTCGACGCGTTTTGATTCGGAGAGAGATCGGGACCCGGTTTTATCCCAGTAACCTCAAGGAAAGTTATGGTGGTTCTGGAGTTCTTGTCTGGGGGGGGATTTTGCTGAACGGGCGAACTGAGCTCCACGTTTTCGACAGAGGGTCTGTAACCGGGAATCGCTATTGTGGGGAGGTACTCCTTCCCCCTGTGCGTCTGTTCCGAGGTGCCATTGACAATGCATGGTCACATCGGACTCTTGCTGTTGAGGAGCTACTGGAAAGTGAAGATATCACTCAAATGGATTGGCCAGCGTACTCCCCAGATTTAAATCCTATCGAACATGTGTGGGATGCTTTGGGAAGACGCATTGCAGCACGCTTACATCCTCCGGAGAACACCCAACAACTCAAACAGATGCTGATTGAGGAATGGGCACTCCTACCGCAAGAAATGTTGCACCAGCTGGTTCTGAGTATGCGGGAGACGGTGCGAAGCAACCATTGCAGTCAGGGGAGGGCATATCCCATATTAAGGAACATCTGCTTGTTGTTCTTCCTCTTAGACAATCATAAATCCGATACTATGCGTTCAATAAAACTTGTTTTTGTTTGATTCCATACCGTATGCAATGTATACCTTTTTCAGCGCCGATGCTTTCGTTATCCTTTACATAATACTCTCCCTCATTTCTGAATGTCATGCCTCTCAGATGATTTCTCGTGGAGTTATGGCAAAAATCCCACCTGTTGCTTAAGTTTTGCACACCAGTGTATAAAGATCAATAATGAAAAAGACACAAAATAAAGATAATATATTCAAAATGAAGGGTGAAAAGCCTTTAATGAACCTAAATTCAGGAAGTCAACTAAGGGAGATAAAATTATGTTTGCTATTAGAAATTATTAATTAGCCCAATTGTTAGCGAGTTAAAGACATAACTGAAGGCTTTGACTCTGTTAAAATAACTAATAGTGTATAATCATGTAGATATAAACTATCAGTGAGCTTACATCTGCGATATCAGTCTAAGACAAAATAAGCATCGAAGCGATTGACCTTAAGTTAAAGTGGCTTTACAACCATCCAGTTAGCATTTTGAATGAGATTCATGTCTTCCACAAGAATGACAAATGATTAGTATAAAATTTAGTTCAGAAGTAGATCAATGTGATTTAAACTGAAGCTGCCTTTGGTACTGCTTGGACGACAACAAATTATATTATTCGTTTTCTTGTAGACTGTGACATAAATTCGGATTATTCTTCCTATTCATCAGAAATCCGAATAAAATTAATATTCACTAGAATTTTTGTCTTCTTTTTCTATGACTTTAATCTGACTCAATTCTGATTTGCATTTGAATTTTGATGAGTTAATGTTCAATTTACAAACTTATGTAATGTGATTTATGCTAAACATGTTCTGACGTATCACTTTTTCACCTTAAAACTTTATATTTCACATTGTATACAATGAATATTTTATGATCGTGTTTTATATGCCTGAGAGGAAGATTTAAGAATTAAGCAACTTCTATTAGCATTTTTTAAGCCTCTTGTCTTGCATTAAAATTAGAAGAAATTATCTTGTATAAGAGGAGGACTTTCTCCAACAAAACTCTCATCAGGCTCTTCTAAGATCCGTATTGATTTAAAATACAGATATGTAATGAATAAATAAAATGGGTTTTTTTAAAAATTGACTTTAAAAATCATATAAATATTTACTTGCCTTTAACGGAAGAAAATCAAGAATTTTTGAATTTTTTATGTAATCATTTAAGAATAAAACCATTGTAGCCGAATACGAATTTTTATTTAGCGCTTCAAGGCATCTGGATTCTAAAAAAATCATTTTAGCCCGGAAAAAAGAAAAGTAGAATAGCATTAAAATAAAATATCCAAATGCTTTTTATTTATAACAATACTTGATATTCAATTCACATAAACTCGTTTATTCATGCTTGATTAAATCTAAGTAGGATTAACTTAGAAAATAGCTGTCGTACTTCTTAAGTATACCTTTTTCTACACCAATTTGGAGAATTTTACTAAGACGACACCATCATCTTCATATATTGCATCGTTATATGAAGTTATAACGAAAATTCTCTTCGTTTTCCGAGTTAAAATAAAACTAAAAGCTTAGCTAACAATATATTTAATTAATCATCACAATTTTTTTCAATAACATTTTCCCATCAACTTTTCGATGCTTTTTTTAACAAAATTCATTTTGTTCAGCCTTGAAAAAATAATCTATCATCATTTCAAGTATCTTCTTTTGAAGTCAACCTAGCCATCATGCTTCAGGCTGACTCCTATCCTATTTATCTACGAAAAACGCTTTTCTTTCAAAATAGCTTTTGAGTGTTTTAGCTTCTAACAGATAGCTTCAGATGCTGCAGTTTGATTGTCCCTTAATAACTCATAACTAATAATTCCTTTCATATCTCACCAAAAGAATCTTTTTGGGGATGCAAACCATTCCGATGCTCCTCGATAGGTCTTGAGCAACAATCAAGAGTGACTGAGTTTCCGTCAAGGGTGTCTAGTCGGAATAATGGTCAAGAGTTTCTAGTTTGGTTTTTGATATTATCACACTGCAGGGTCACTCTTTTTCTGTTTATCAACGAAGGACTTTTTTCTTTGAAAAACGCTTTTAAGCATTTTAGCCGCTGACAATTTCAGCGGCTATAGTTTGATTGTCCCCTATTAACTTATAACGAATAATTCCTTTCATATCTTACCAAAAGAATCTTCTTGGCATGCAATCTTTTCCAATGCTGCTGGATAGGGATTGAATAAGAATCAAGAATAACTAGTTTGTTTTTTACACCATCACATTGCTCTCTTGGTCACTCTTTTTATGTTTATCAACAAAGAAAGTCTTTCTTTCAAAAATTCTGTTGGCGTTTTAGCTTTTGACATATTGTTTCAGCGGAAATTTTTTAATTGCCCCCTAATAAATAATAATGAATAATTCCTTTCAAATCTCGCCAAAAGAGTATCTTGAGTAGAGTATCAAAAGTGTTCTTGGCATGCAATCCTTTCCGATGCTGCTGGATAGGGATTGAAGAACAAACTAGAGTGACTAAGTTTTTATCAAGGTAACTAATTTCAAGGTGAATAATGGTCAAGAGTGACTAGTTTGGTTTTTGATATTACCACAAAGCCGGGTGACTCTTTTTATGATCAACGAAGAACGTTTTACTTCCAATAACGCTTTTTGTGTTTTAGATTTTGACATATAGTTTTAACGGATATTGTTTGATTGCCCCTTAATAACTCATATTTAACAAATCCTTTCACATCTCACCAAAATAATAACTTCTTGGGACACGAATCATTCCGATGTTCCACGATAGGGCTTTAAAAATGGCCAGTTGATAAGTTGTGTCAAAAGTAACTAGTGTGAATAACTGACAATACTAGTTTGTTTTTTTTTGGCATTATCACATTTCTCTCTTGGTGAATCTTCTTCTGTTTATCAACAAAGAACATCTTTCTTTCAACAAATCTCTTGGCGTTTTAGGTTCTGACAGATTGTTTCAGTGGATATTGCTTTATTGTCCACTAATAGCTCATATTCAATAATTCCTTTCATATCTCACCAAACGAATCTTCGTGGGATGCAAACTATTCTAATGTTCCTGGATAGGGCTTGAATAACAATCAAAAGTGACTACGTTTTTGTTAAAGGTGACTATGAATAATGGTCAAGAGTTACTAGTTTGGTTTTTGACATTATCACATTGCAGGGTCACTCTTTTTCTGTTTAAACAATTCAACGAAAAACAATTTTCTCTCAAAAAACTTTTGAGCTTTTTAGCTGCTGGCAGAAAGCTTCAGTGGTTGTTGTTTGATTTGCCCCAATAACTCATAATGAATAATTCCTTTCATATCTCTCCAAAAGAATCTTCTTGGAATGAAAACCATTCCGACAGAGCTTCGAAAACTGTCAATTGATAAGTTGTGTCAAAAGTAATTAATATGAATAATGGCCAAGACGAGGAATTTTGACATTTTTAAGTTGCAGGGTCAGTCTTTTCTTTTTATCAATAATGAACGTTTTTATTTCGGAAACGCGTTTGGCATTTTATGTTTTGGCAGATAGTTCCAGAGGATATTGTTTGATTATCCCTTAATAAACCATATGAATAATTCCTTTCATACCTCACCAAAAGAATCTTCTTGTAATGCAGACCAAATGAATAAAATTCAACAGGAACTAAGTTTCCGTCAAAGGTGACTAGTGTGATTAATAGTCAAAAGCGATTAGTTTGTTTTTTGACATTACCTTAATGCAGGTTCACTTTTTCATTGTTATCAAGTAGAGCGCTTTTCTTCGAAAACACTTTTGAGCGTTTTAGCTTCTGACTGATAGCTGCAGCGGCTATTGTTTGATTGCCCCCTAATAACTCATAATGAATAATTCCTTTCATATATCACCAAAAGAATCTTCAAGGCAAAGAAGGCAAACTCTTCCGGTGCTCTTGGATAGGGCTTGAATAATAATGGCTAAGGTCCGTCGTGGGTGACTAGTGTGAATAGCGGTCAAGAAGGCCTAGTTATTTTTTTTTTTTTTGACATTATCTTATTGAGGGACCCTCTTTCTCTGTTTATCAACAAAGAATGTTTTTCTCCGAAAACGCTTTTGAGCATTTTTGCTTCTAATAAATAGCTTTAATGGATACTATTTGATTGCATCCTAATAGTTCATAATGAATAATTCCTTTCATATCTCACCAAAAGAATCTTTTTTGGAATGCATCATACTATTTGGAGGCTCTTGGATAGGCTTTGACTGATCTTGTTTTCAACTGATCGTTTACTAAGTTGTGTCAAAAGAAACTAGTGTGAATAACTGTCAGGACCGTTTGTAACTAATAACTGTTTGGCATTAGCAGATTGCTGGGTCAATAGATTTCTACAAATATGCGAAACCTAGAAATAAGTAACTGGAAAATGGAATGTCAACTCTTAGAATCTTAATAAAGGAAAAATTTTAAAGCTGCAGGAGTCTACTATGTTTATCCTTTTGTCTAGATTCAGTAATTTAAATAACGTTGTAAACAATCCAAGATTAAAAAATCCAAGGAATTTTAGTGAACATGAATATTATTGTCCACAAAATGTGTATTGTGTATTATAAAACAAATTCGTATTAGTTTTAGAACAAGAGAAGTTAAATTGATTTTGGAAAGTGAAAGAAGGTTCAAGAAATCATCAAATCCTGAAACTGTTCAAAATATTTTAAGTAAAAATAAATTTTAATTCAGAGTACCTAAAAGAAAGCCCTACTTTATCAAAACAAATAGACCTGCTAGATCAATATTTTCTAAAGTTTATTTGAAACCGCTAATAGAATTTTGTAATAGTGTAATTTTTGTAGATGAAATGAAATGTAACTCTTTTGTGTTGGATGTTAATCATAGAGTACAAATCAGTACTCGAAATACAGCTTTGCAAAACAAAAACTTAAGATTTACTGTAAAATATGGAGGGCCCAACGGAATTGATTGTGATTACAGATTACTTTTCTAAACGAAGTACATTTTTTTTCGTTCCTGTTTATATTCCTTGGTAGATAACGCGTTGGTTTTTTTTAGCCAAGTGTTCTCAACAAGTAATCTTGAGATGAAATCTTCCATGTTTACTAAGATAAATTTATATGCCGGAATATCTATCAGCACGAATCCCCAGATGCCATCTTGTTTTCATTAACAATTGTAGTAGATCTCTCGCTGGTACATCCTGAGTAATGCTGAATCTGCAACTGAATACAAAAAGCTTTAGCGCAAATCTTTATTTAAATATGAATACTTTAGCACAATATGAATATTTTAAGAAACTTAATAACCGTTTTAAACATAGCCAATATATTTTTATTTTGCTCTTGTTGTTTCTTATCCCACTTGGTCTAGATCTGGTTCATGAAACCGTGTAGTCTCATGGAAGGAGGGGCGGCTTCTTTGTGTTGAAGCACAGGTAACAGGTAGAAGTCTGACTGGCCTCCGTGTCACTGAACAAGAAGGGTAGTGCCTTCCAAGAGGATTTTTTGCGTATCGTATGGGAGAAAACGATAACGAAACATGATACTGAACATCACAAGCGCCATCGTTTTTGAACCAGTGTCTACAACAGGGGTTGCCAAATGACCTTGCGGGCAAGAACACTTTGGACAAGGGCACTTTGGAAATGCATCATAACTCCGCAGACCGCACATAAAATTATATATCCTCATATTAGATTTCGACCCACTATAGGCGTTTTTTGGAGTGAAAAATTGATACTTTATGAGTTATTATTATTGTGTTTACTATTATTCTTACATGTAAACATAGATAATATAATAATAATGATACTAAACGCACATTGTAAAGAAATATATAATATTAAAAATGAAATGTAAAAAAATATATAAATACAAATGAAATAAAAAAATAATGAACTCATTAAAAAATATTTATTTTACTAGTGCGATATTTGTTTCTCCTCTCTTTCACTTAGCTTTTGCAAGTCGATGAGTTCGCAGATTTATTATCGTTTATTCTGCGAACTCATAAATAAAACAGGCAATGTCTGTCATATATTTGCAAGAATATTATTTTAAAATCAAAGTTAATGTTTTCTCATCATTTTAACAGTTAATTTTTAAATATATGGATGCATAAATAATGTTGCTTTTAATACATTGTTTTTCACTATTTTGGCCATTATAAAACAAATATATTTTGTAAAAATGTGGTAAATTTCACGGGCCGGAAAAATGTTCAAGGCTGGCTGCATGCTGCCTGCGGGTTGGCCACCCCTGGTCTAAAACAAAGCCGCCAACGGACTAAACCTCAACCCTAATGCTCACCAACGGTGCACGTTGCCGCAGAGCCACTAGTCGGGCTTATTTCTTTTCTTATATATTTCTAGCAACAACAAGTAATAAATCGAGATAAAACAAGCTAAAAAGTGCATAAATTGCACTACAAGCTTCGTTTGATATTTATGATTAGTGTGATAATCTTAAAATTGAATTTTCTTAATGCTGAAACGACAAGATTATATCAGATTACACAGAGATCATTGTCGTGGATATATGGACCCATAAATTACATCACATAACAAGGAATGGAAGTGGAAAAGACTTTCCGGGAAGTCTTTCAGAAATAAGGTAATTGCCTCCCATTCTAAATTCCAATCGTCGATGTGAAACATACTTTTGCAATCACTACCAAATCGATTCGGTTTCCAAAACAGTCAATAGAGAGATTTTGCATACCGTACGTTAGTTACCGTAGGACATCCGTTAGCTTTTTCTCCCTAGCGCTCATGCTCAGTTTCCTATGAGCATGCTCGCTAGGGAGAAAAAGCTAACGGACGTCCTACGGTAACTAACGTACTGTATGCAAAAACTCTCTATTATCTCGTTCGTGCTATTGAGAATAGAACTTTTGCCCTCTTGCACGCCAGCTTGAATTCCTATATTCAAGTGGAAGGGATAATCTCCAAAATATAATTAATAATATAATATCGGTGATATAATACAAATTCGAAATTACAATATTTACTATAATCTTCTTCCTTGCCGCAACAGCCCCATGGTAGGCCATGGCCGTCTGCTGGCAGATTTCGACACAGGAGAGGGTTTCCTTTTATAGGGTTGTCAGTCCTACGCCCAATGCTATACAGTCATATTAGATTGGGGCCTACGGTTTAAAATGTATTCCGAACAGCTACAAACACCGTGGCACCGCCGGAACTCAAACCCGAAACATGTGGCACTGTTCGTCAGAGCGAAATAATTATCTTACTTAGCAATTATCGTAGTTGAGAATACATATATATTTAACATGTATACATCTTTACCTGTACCAGTGCATCACCGTTCATAGAGAAATACATATTTAGATATACATACGCATTTATAAACATGCACATGTACCAGTATTAACCTATAAATAAAATCTTTATCTTGAGAAGGTTGAATTTAATTTCCAAAAGTTTTAGTTTTGTTTGCAAAAGGTTTAAAATGACTTGCCAAACCTGTATAATGTGTATAATTTTTCTTCAATTGCACAACAGCCCCATGGTGTGGACCAAGACCGTTTGCCAACTGGCAGATTCCAAACATGAGATGTTTTCTTTTTGTGAGGTAGGGTTGTCAGCCTTACGTCCAACACTCTACAGACATCTATACCGGGACCAACGGTTTAAAGCGGATTACGAACCGCTATAAACATCCATGGCCGGGACTCGAAACTGAAACCTATGGCATAGAGCGCTAGTCACTGAAAATGCTGAGTCCCTATCGGATTTTTTTTTCGGGATATTCAAGAGGCCTTTAGTTGTTTTGTGAATTATTACTATTTTTTATCTTCTTTTAAGGTCTACGTTTTATTGAAAAAGTATTATATATTCTTTTATCCTATTATTACTATTCTTATGGTTGTGTAAAGGTCTACTTTAAAAAAAAAAAAAGTAGGATATATTGTTTTACCCTATTCCAAGATGAAGATAGGGATAAATGTTCTTAATGCCATGTACTTGACCAGTATCATTTCATCTTTGATATATCAGATAAGTAGCATATTCAGCATTATTCAGGGATGATGAGGGAATGTTAAATACGTCACCTTCGCAATATACCCACTTTGGTGCCATTGCAATTCAGAACAAACAACTCCTAGATTGTTAGAACTCAGCCTTATTCCTCTAATCAAACGGAGAGACATTTTGGACTACACATTCATCATGAACCTTCTCAACCCATAATTTAAACATTTTGTTCAAATTTTTTTTTCAAGATTTCAAATTCTGTCTGAATTTAGAAATTCTTCGAGCTTCAGGCTCCCTGAAATAACATGAATATTAGGAAAGAAGTTCAGTATTGTTATTACAAATTTGGCAACGATATAAATATTAGTGTACCAATGTAGAAAATAGCAAATCATTGAATATACAATAAATTGTAGGAATTGTTTTTGTTGTTGTTTCTTATCCCACTTGGTCGACAGCAACATCTAGACAATGAATAGGTCATAAACAACATGAATCTGCGTGTTCCTTAAACCGACGAGTAGTGATAAAGAGTAAAAAATGCAGCTTCGGTTTGTCCTTGACCTCGCGGCACAAAGACATGGGACACCCAAAGGGAGAAGTCTAACTTTACCCCATCTGGTTATGCCCCCAGGCACTGGGTGCCCATTTTAGTCACCTTTTACGACATCCATGGGCTAAAGTGGAGCTATTCTAACCCAGAACTACATGGGACTTGTTATTAAGTTAATTTAATAAGTGTTTTAGTATTTGGCCGTAGTTAAGCAATTTTGTAATAATCAAATGCAAAACTCATTAGTTACATTATTTTCATTAGTCATTTTTTTTCGAACTTTCAGATCTAAAAATGTTTGTTAGAAAAGATATGGTGATCCAAACAGGTTTGCGCATTTTACTGTATTACATTGCACAGGTTTGCACATTTTAATATCATCTACTTTGTTTACGTAATTTCAAAATGGAGAACATATTTTTGGCATTAATTATCGTAAAAAGAAATTAAAAATACAGATCCTACATCCAAATTAAAATATTATTGACAAAAATACATCTAATGTGCAACAAATCAGAAAACAAGCAATAAAAATGTTTATTCTCTTATTAAACTAAATCTGTATCAAGTTTCACTTTTAATATTTCATCAAAATCTCAAAACTTTTAAACAAAATTACATATATTGTTTTTTGTTTTTAAATAAAATTGACGTATAAGGCAAAAATATTACTCTATTATTTTAGAAAGGTATTTTTGCCTTATACGGTGGACCATATGCGGCCAAGGTGTTTTCAAAATAGAACGTATTTTTGGCAATAACTATCGTAAAAATAAATTACAAGTACAGATTCTACACCCAGGCTACAATAATATTGACAGAAGTTCATCTAATATGCAACAAATTAGAAACACAAACAATAAAATATATTTTTTAATATTTAAATGTCTATTCTGTTATTAAACTAAATCTGAATCAAGTTTCATTTTTCATATTTCATCAAAAATCTCTAAATTTTTAAACAAAAGTAAATATAATATTTTTAAATAAAGCTGAACGTATGATAAGACGAATAAATGTAGAAAAGCAACGACGAACCACATGAGGTCAAGGTTTTGGTTTTGTCGCTCTGCGGTTATTTTGTGCACACTTTAGCCTAATTAGACCGGGACCTAGAGCTTAATGTAGATTCCGAACCACACACAAACATCCATGCCACTGCCCCGCAGTGATGTATTTAGGTTCGATGGCGCCCTAGGCCCAAGTTAATTTGACACCCTTATATATAATAATAATAATAATACGAATAGTAATACTGTATTCGAATTAAATTTAGGTACTGAATTTAGGCATGAATTTTATATACATATATATATATAAATTGGTATAACAACTAAACATACAATTTAGAATAAATTGCTTTTAATTAAGAAATAAATCATATCTGTCTAATTAATTATATAATATATTTGTTTCTTGCCTTCATCCGTGCGAAAGTATGAATGACATCCTCATACTTAACTTCTTGAACTAATTGTGTTTCAATGCTTAATAATGCAAATGCATTGAGCCTAATATTGTGAACTAATTTTTTGTGTCATAATGATGAGCAAACAGGGCCTGAATGGCTGAGTGGCTAGCGCTCTGGCGCTCGGTACCACAGGTTTCGGGTTCGCGTCCCGGCGGTGCCATGGATGTTTGCAGTGGTTCGGGATCCACTTTAAACTGTAGGTCCCGGTCTAATAGGATCGTAGAGCGTTGCGGGGGCATTGTTACTCCGCGTCTTCAAGTTACACGCTCCCCCTGGGTAATGCAAAGTGAGTACGTCTGTGCAGCGCTTGCCTTAAGGCATACAAGACCAAGCTGTCTATGTGTTTCCCAGCTGCATTAGAAAGAAAAAAAAATGATGAGCAAACAAACGCTACACTCAGATTTTTTAAGAAAAATTTATGAAAAATCTAAACGTCAATAGATAAATGCTATACTTAACGAACATTTTTGTGGTACCTATTTGTTAGATATTTTTTAATTTTACTACTTATAAGATTAATTATTTTTAAAAATTAATTCTACCCTTTAAAAATTGGCATCTTGGGGTTGTCAAAGCAAGAAAAGAAGCATTAAAATTCGGTCTTACAGTTGATAAAAACAAAATCGACAAAATTTTTGCCGCCTCGAAAATCTTGGCACCCCTAAAAATTTGCCGCCCTAAGCCTGAATCCGTCGCTGCTGCCACGATTCGAACCTAAAGCCTGTGGTACCAAAGGCCAGAGCGCTAGCCAATTAGCCATCTGACCAAGGGTTTTGTAACCCTGATGGTAATAGCTAATTTAAATGCAGCACTTAAAACTGTAAAGTCTTGCCTTTTACGGCAAGATTAACAAATGTTTAAATTTAAAACAAGTCTATGCTTATTTATATAAGTTCGTAAACACGTCCTTTTTCCTATGTTTCGTTAATTAAACAAATTATTTTTTAAAGGAAACAAGTATTTTACAGTTATCTTAAATCAGCCACATAAATTGGCCAAATCTACGAAAATGACAGATTGGCAACAGTGTATTTCCGGTATTTAAACTCATACATATTTCCGATCCAAATCCTTTCCTCAAACGAAAATTGAAATATGGCTATTTAATGACCAAAACACAATTCTCTTTTCTACATGGAACAACAACAACAACATAAATAAATAAAACAAATTCCACTTCCTTTTATCACTTTAAAATACTTTTAAAAAAAAACAAAAAAAACTGACATTTCCGAAAAACGAAAAACTTGTCGGAAACTTCCTGTCGTTCTAAACGAAAAATCTTCCACATTAAGTGAAAGCTGTTAAAGAAGTATCCTCGTAGAAAGGAAAAACGGGTAACTTTAACTGTCACTGGAAGTAATCTTGGTGCAGCGGATCATGATCTGGCTGTGATTGGACGATAGGGGAAAAAGAAAGAAAGAAAAAATAAAGACAGAGAAAGTTCCTCGTTATCCCCGTACGGTCGACAGTTTTATTTGCTTTTTTCCGTCTTCCCAATGCGACTTAAGAACTTCTCACAGGACAAGAACTGTCATTCTGTGTGTTGCCACTGGTGAGACCTGTAATTTTTCGTCTCAATATCGTTTGCAACGGTAAGCAACTTTCACTGATGGCTATTCCACTAGATTAGATAAGTTAAAAATTTAGCTTTTCTCCTATTTCATTGTTGGACATTCATTTTAGAATTTTAATTTTAGAATTTTAGAACTTTTTTCATTTTGAAGTTTTTTTCTACTTACTAATATTACAATGAAATATTATTGTTTTCGTATTATATTCATTGAAAATTATTTAAAACAATTTTTGTTAATTCACTGTTAGACATTCATTTTAGAATTTTAATTTTAGAATTTTGGAATTTTAGAATTTTCAAGTTTTTTTTTCTATTTACTAATATATTCTGCTTACAATAAAGTATTATTGTTTTCGCATTATATTTATTGAAAATTATTTCAAATAATTTCTCTTATTTTTAATAACTTTTTCTTTAAATATTTCATTTTTATTTTCTATTTTTTATATTGAAAAATTATTAATTAAAAGTGCTTTATTAATTAATGAATTTATGAAGGACTATTTTCTTAATACTGTTGGATTTTTAGGAGATTCTAGAAATTTTTAAAATATTTTTGTATTTTTATCTTAAAATTTGTTTATTGAGTAAATACTTTAATAAATTGCATTTTAAAGTTAAAAATACGTTTAAAATTAATTTGCTTATTTTTAGTAATAGCATTCAATAAATAATAGCAAATTTTCAACGTGTGTTTGATTGTATATAATTTTTTTTATAAATTTACTTACTGTGTTTAAATTCATAATTATATGAAAAATGACTAAAAATTGCCAAATCAAATTTGAATTTTCATATCTATATCCTTATATATTTTTGAATATTAAAATTTAAAAGCTGTATTAGAATTTCAAAGTAAACAAAAAACATTTATCTCATTATAATTTTGTTAAACACATGTAAAATATCTTGATTTAACATGTCAGATGAAAAAAACCATCTATAAAAATGAAATTTTATATAACAGTTTGAAAGTGTTTAGGTGAAATCAATATTGTAGTGAGATTTTTATGTATTTTGAACATTTAAGAATTAATATAAAAATGCTTTCAGTAAAACGATCTAGTGATTTCAAATAGTTTTTTAATGCTGCTCAAACTGATAATAAAATGATAAAATTATGATTATTGGTGATAAAATAATGCTATAAAGAAGAAAGTTAAAAAATGTATAACTAATGTATTGAATGAATTGATAAATAATGATGATAAATGAATAAATAGTAAATATGATGATAAAATAATGCTATAAAGTAAAAAACGATCAAAATTTATAACTAATATATTGAATATGCAACCTTTTTATCATTTTGAATGATTCTTGAAAACAAATCATAATCACTTAAACCAGAATGTTTGATTCTTTCATACATAAAATATCATAAAAACTCTCCATGTAACCCCACTCAGTGTTAAAAATTAATATTAGAACATTTCATACGTAAATAAACTATTTCGTATTATTAAAAAAAATATAACAAAACTGTATCCTAGAGAAATTTTAAAGGTATATTTAAAAGTTGACATTTTTTATTAAAGATGTTATAATTTTCAAAAATTTTAACTTTTATGAGGCAAATAAATTATCAATAATTTTAGATCAAACATCTCGGAAGTTTTTGTAATTATTTACTTATATTAGTATTAATTTGTTCTATTATTATTCATTCTTGTGAATTTAATTTATCATTTATTATTCCCCTACCATTTGTATAACAAAATAAAAAATGAATGTAATAAATTTGTTAACTAAATAAATTAATGCCTATGCCAACTTTCTTATTTATTCTTATTAAATGAATCATATAGGTGACGTTTCTTAATTTGATATATAGCATATTTTAATCACAACGTATTTTAATTTGAGAAGTTTTGCTGGGGAAAAAATTTCGGGTAAACAGTTATTTAATTTATTAGGCGGTTTTTTTAAATGAATAGTTTATATTTTCTACTTATGCAATTATTTTAAATATTGCTTACAAATCGATTTAGAAACAATTATGTGTACTTTTTTATCAAATAGTTGGTAGAAATATAACTTGGCAGGAAAAAAATGGAAAAATAAACTTATATGGAAGTACCCTTCATCATTTCATGGTGAATTATTTATTATTTAAACAAATTTTTCAGCATTTTTTCGTATTGGGGATTTTTTCTGAACTTTGACTTGAACTGAGTTTATAGCGTATTAAGTGAGCAAAAATTGCATACAAAATTATTCTTTTTTAATAATTATTAATTACTATATAATTAGTTAATTATAGTAATAGTTATATTGATAGTTAATTATTATTGTTAATTATTTGTATTGGTGAATTATTTATTATTTATACAAAATGTTCATTATTTTCTCGTATTGTGGATTTTTTTCTAGACTTTGACTTACGGGTTCGTAGCAAAAGTGATAAGTGAATAAAAATAGCATAAAAATTTATTCTTGATATAATTTGCTTTAAAAATGGTCGCATAACTTGTTGTTTAATTGTATACACGTTAATTCAAAATTCTTGTGCTTATTAAATTTTATAAATAAAGTTTACAAATTTGAACTTTTGTTTAAAATATTTATAAAGCAATATATATAATATTCTTAGCACGTATAAAGCTAAATCAACATTTTCTCTTAGATATACATACACTGAAACAAATTAATTTTTAATTATAAATGAATTCAAACACTGAAATTAAAACACTAAATTATAAATAATAAAAATTCTGAAAGGAGAACGTAGTTAGATGAGATATATATATATTCTTTATATGTAAAATATTTATGATTTACGTATAGAATAATTTAATATTTATGAAAAGCGTTGAAAAAAAATTATTATAAAAATTTCTTATTCTGAATACAACAACACAACTACGATATTTTTTTAAGTTTTAGATTAATTTTTTTATCCAATAACCGAAATTAACAACAAATGTTTTCAGTTCATTCAACTTTAAATCCTGTTGTTTCACCAAAATTATTCAGTTAGGCATATAGATGAGGCTCAAAAATAAATTGAAAACAGTTCATTAAGAAAATTATTATTTTACTTGCTATTAGCAAATGTGCTATTACTATGAACTATCTTCAGTTAATTAACGTACGTTAATTGGATAAGTTTAGCAGGGGGAAAAATTTCAAGGAATATTAACAATCATGATTTAAAAAATTCCGATGGAAAGGTGTCCAATATGTTGTACAAATCTTAGTTTTATATATTTTACATCGGCTATGTTATAAAAACATAAAGAAAGGATTTTATAATAAAAATTTCTGTTTTTATTTTAAAAAAAAAATTTCGTTACGCACGATTAATTTAATACATTTAGAGAAAATAATTGGGCAGTTGTTGTTAAGTTAAAGGAAATATTAACACACAGGTACAATTTATAACAGTCAAACATCAGTACATCTATGTTCTGTTGTTTATATATAATTAAAAATGATTTATCCCAAAATAATTTTTATATAAATCTATAAACGAAGTAAATTTAATAATAAATTTAATATATTTTAAATTTAATAATAATTTATTAAATTTAATAATAAATAAATTTATAATTTAATAATAAATTTAATAAATATAATTAATTAATAAATATTTAAATTTAATAATAATAAATGTCCTCTTTAATTAAAGAGGACATTTCACTTTCAGATTAAGAGAAATGTCCTTTCAGTATCATGAACTTTTTTAAAGGTAGTGTGTTCTGTAATCAAAACGAAATAGTTACCAAAAAAATACGAAAATAACCGAACATGGCAGACATATGAATGCGCCATTAGGAAGAATTTACTTTTACTTAAAGAGATAGTGGTCTTGACCTTTGCAGGCAAAATTAGAATTTTGTTCATAGATTCAATTGTATCTTTTAATAAAACAACCAGTTATAAAAACCATTATTACTTTAGCAGCAAACCAAATAATAATAGAAAGATTTTACTCGGCACAAAGGCTTATAAACAGCTATCTTCGATCCCCAATGAAAGGTTTGGCTTGCTCTAACGTCCTTTTTTTTGCACCCGAGAGCTAATTAGATCAGGATCTACAGGTTAAAATAGATTCCGAACCACTAACAAATATCCACGCCATTGCCAGAAATCGAACCTGTAGTATGTGGTACCAACGGTCAGAGCGCTAGCCACTTGGCCAACAGGTCCCCCACAATGAAGGAAGACCACATAGATGCAATTTTATTGTTAAGAAAAAAATAAGATTTAATATATTTCAAATATAGCATCTTTATAATTAAAACTATATTCATTTTCTCATCTTCAGCTCTTCTATAATATTTTGTAAATTTAGGGCTTTTTTTTTAGCTTATATATATATCAGTGTGTATATCTTTTAAGTTATGAAGGTCTTTTAAAAGAGTACAAATAACTTTTTAAATTGTAAACAGTTTTTTTTGTAAATGCATAAACTGTTTTTATAGATATATGTGTTCAGTAGACATCACTAAATATATTTCTCAAATTCTTCTGCATTTACTAGTAAAGATCATAAAATTTACGAAAAGAGTCGGAAGCCGGACATTTTTTGGCCGACACCCCATTTATAATCCATATTTTATAACGCATCCTTCCATCGTGAAAAAGGAGATCCTTACTGTATAAAATGTTCTTATTGTACAGAAAATGAGTTCCAATAAAAGATATAAAAATAAAGTTAATTAAATGTGTAGAAATAATGTTACAGCAATCTTCAATTAATTAAAGTTTTGTTTCTTAGAAAAACTAAATTGTGTTCAGACGTGAAAAAAAAAATTATCATATTTTATTTTAACATCATTAATGATAAGAACAATCATCATTAAAGACGAAAGAAGTTAACAAATCGAAATATGACTGAACTGAAATAATAAAATAATTAAATTTGAATCTTTGATATAAATATTTTCCTGTCAATCAGAATTTCATATATAATTCAAAAATTATTAATTACGCTGCCTAAAATTTAAAATTCCTTCAATTAAAAAAAATGAACAAAATATATCAATTCCATGACTTAAAAACTTTCAAAATGTCAACTTTTCGTTTAAATATAAACTTGTTCTAAAATAAATTCTTAACTAATTCTTCCTAATAGACATGTAAAAGTTTTCCTTTTTTATTTCTTAATGATTCTTAGCAAATTAATATATCCTAATCTGTATTCTTGTGTTCGTTTCTTAAAGATGCGAAATGCGATTTTCGTTCATCATCGAAATGGTCTTCATAATCACTAGATGAACGATTTCTTCCTATTAGTGAATAATTTATGGACTAATAAGCAATTAATGTATGTTTGCTATTTGTGTACAAAAAAATTCTTGTAGCTTAATAACTTAATGCTATTAAAGTTCAAGTAATTCATGAGAACTTCCTGTATGTTCAGTAGTAGATTCTAAATCAAAGTTTTGGTTCAATAATTTAAAGAATGATAGATTGGGTATTCGAGACGTTTTTGAAGATTTGAGGATTACAAGTTTCTGGGATTCACAGACGAATTAAAAAAAATAAATAATCCTTTAGGCATGCATGGCTACTTAATGTATTCAGGAATTTTTACTTTTGTTTTCAGATTTAGACTTATTAAACAGTCAGTTTAGTAAATTTTAGTTCCATCTTTAACTACTTAATAAGCATATAAATTTTTCCTTAAGGAGTATTTTCATAAATCGGTCAATATCATATATTCCAGCGGATTTAAAAAAAGGAATTCTTCTATGAAATGAAGTGAAAGTAAACTTAAAAAATTAAGCAATAAAAAAATTCTAAATAGAATTCGTAATCACTAAACATTTTTAATCTTAATAATAATTTAATATGTTAATATAATTATTTATTAAGTTTCATTCTTTAATTTAATAGCTTAATCATAAAAATAATTTAATTTCTTTAATATTTTAATAATAATATTAATATGGGGTTTTATTTGAATTTCATGGAATTCTTTGTGACAATATAATTTATTTTTATGAAATTATTTATTATTCTTGTAAAGAAATTTTGAAAAGAGGCATAAACTGAAAAATAAAAAATAAATTTTAATTTTTGTTTTTCGAAAGACGAATTACCTTAAACTAGAAATATTTTTTTAATATTTATTGAAAATTATGTACTTTATTGATCTCCTGCGATTCCATCAGTGAATTGAACTCTACAATATAAGGAGTTGAAGTTAGTTTTTCATATTTTTATTTAATCTTGTTTGGTATTTCTTTCTGCTGCAAAATTCTTTGTTATTCTTCTGTTAAATATGCAACTATTTCGGAACATTAATAAAATACTTTTAAAACAAAAATTAAAAATTTGAGTATGTCTAGTTGGAGATTTATTGATCAATTTTGGCGTTGCTGTGATTTTAATTAGATTATGATATAATTTTAAAATGTTTAATATTGGTAAATTTTTATTTCATTAGTAACAAAGATTTTAAGCAATATTATCTTCAATTTCATTTAGATTTTTTTTAACATTAGAATTTTATAAGATAGGAACTTTTATTGATAATCACATTTTGAACAATATTTAATTACCCACATTTTTAACTATATTATTATTAATAATGCAAGTATGTTTGTAAATCAAAATTAAGTTAACACAGATAAATTTTTGTACGGTTTACCGGTTTACTCTATTAGGGTAAAAATTTAATTGAGCATAACTGAATTCAATTTTAAAAAAAAGTTAAACAAAAAATTTTCAAAATTTAAATAGTGAAATATTACTATATTCTATTATATAGTAACTTCAGATTTTTTAATTAGTAAAGATAGATTTCAAAAGTATTCTCGTTATTCTATACATTTTTTTTTCTTTCAGAAAACAATATGATTTTTACTAAAAAATCTTGGAGCGTGATTTTAATTGCCATCCAGTTGTGCTGCGTCCTCACTCCTTCCAATGCCATCTTCGACATGTTTGGAGGTGGTGGGGGTGGAGGTCAAGCCGATGTGACCGAAATTCTCGCTGCAGGACTCATCACCACAATGCTGATGGAAGACTTCAGCAACATGGGAGGAGGTGGTGGTGGAGGTGGCCAAGGAAGATCCGCTTTCCCTGCAATGAGACAATACATTGGAGGATACAGTATGAGACCACCTCCGGTCCACCACTATCAACCAATGGTTGCCCCTCGAAGACCAATGCTTCATCCTGGAGCATCGATGGTTGTTCCCAGGGGCCCTGTTGTACCCCCAAGAAGGCCAATGGTACACCCATACTCGATGGCAATGATGCATCGTTACCATCAGTACATGATGCAACAAGCCTTGATGCAGCAGGCACGTCAACAAGCTCTCGAAACTGCTTGGAACAATGAGTATAGATCTCTTCATGCCTCAGAGACCCTCATACCAGCATATGTCCCAGTCATACCAACCTTTGGAGAGATTTTAAGCGATGGCGAAGCTCTTTCAGCTGCCACGATATTGCTGAACTCTGATCTCCTCGATTCTGAAGAAGAAGAGAGGAGGAGGAGGAGAAGAAGAACAAGCAACAGTTAAAGAAGAACCCCAAGAATATGAGAAGCCCAAAAGTTCAACTTCTTCTAAAGAAGAAGAAGAAGAAGAACCACCAAAGCCTACATCAGTCGAATATGATACTGCTCCCAGTGATTCTGAATCACGATATATATTGCCAAGAATCGTCAGACATATTGTCCAGAGACTATTGAGAAGGGTAGAGCACCAATAAATAGGTTCTGTCATCAATCATTTTGATTTGGCTAAGAATTTTCTCGGATTGTTGACAAAAATCAAGCGAAAATTCATGTGAATAACTTCTTACATTCAGTAAGAAGTAATTTCAATTTGTTTTCCTGATAGCTATTGTAAATTGTTTCTATATTCGTGACAAATGTTTAAAGAATTTGACCTCATAAACACTAAGGCGGGAATTCACTTCGGGATGGAAGCTATGCAATCAAGAAATTACCATTACTTCCACAATCTATTTTGATAAGTCAAAAAAAAAAAAAAAGTTAGAGAATAATTTCTTGAAACTTCTAAGTCTCTTGCCCACCAATTAAAACGTTAATAAAAATTTAACTTGCCAGAAAACGGTATGCTAGCATAGCCTTAAAGACATCCGTGGCATTGTATATAAAGCAATAAAAGCAAGTCCATTTGACATCCGCTGGCGGTAAATATTTTACATATCCGCTATTATTTTCAATTATATTTTATCTTAGCATATACTTAATTAATTCCAATATATTGTAATAATAAATATAAAATAAGTAAAATTTAATGGATCACTTAATTAATCGGAATTTTTCATATAACTCACTAGCATCATACATTTTATATGGAAATATAAAATAAAGAAATTAGTTCTTTAATAATTTAAAAACACAATTTTCTACTTTCTTAACTCACTTTAGTTTTTTTTAAACCTTATTAAGTAAAATTATTAAGAAGATACATATATCTTACTAATAACAAAGAAAATATTTTATTTTAAATTTAATAAATCTGTCTACCAAATTTTTGTGTTTACACAATATTTTATCGTTACTCCAAACAATATTTTTAAAATTTTCGAAATTTATAACTAAATTGATTAAATTAAGTTTCATTACTTTAAACAAATTTATAAACATCTAAAATTAATCAACTGTTTTTCATTTTAAGGTGGCTTAAGTTATAAAACATGTATAACTTAATCAGCTAGTTCTTTTTCCATTTTTCATCTACACTTGCTATAGTTTTATCTTTAAATTTCAATAAATATTAAATGTGGAAAAATTTTAATGGCAATAATTGCTTTTCTTTTTCAATAAATTTCAGTTTTCTTCTGAAATGTTCTAGTAGAATTTCTTCAATTCTAAGTATAAAACTAATATAGAAATAACGAAAATTTTATTGCATTGTTCTTTCAAAAATAACGTGTTCTTCTATTGTATTGGTTTTTTACGAAAATAACGTAATCTGATGAAAAATTATATTTTTTTACTAAGAAACATATATTTGTTTACTTTTTGTAATTGTATGTTATGAGTGTTTAGATATTAGAGGTTTGTTTAGAAATAAACATCATTGTCTTATGTTCATGTTAGTGTAAATATGTAAATATATGAAAAAATAAAATTGTCATTAAAATTTATTTTCATTCAAAAAAGCAAATGTATGTGTGTTTTATTTTGAAAATCTTTAGAATTATTTATACATTTTGAGTCAAAATTTTCAAATTGACTCACCATATTGACTTTTCCATATTATAACTATTGCGTATGACTTATATTGCTAAAATATTTTATCTTACAAATATAACTGTCTGTAATATCGTAAATTTCAAGAAAAAATCAACAAGTTACAAGATTGCTATAATTTTTACAAACATAGAAAACATTTTTTAAAGAAAAATATTATATCAGATCTAAAAATGAGATTATACACTTGATCAAAAAAATGTCTACTGGAAAGTTTTTTATCAGTTTTCAAAACTATTGTAATTCAGAAGACATTTAGCTACGTTTTATGAAAGTGATTAAATAATTTAAAGTCCAGGATAAATTTGAAAACAATATGAAATTTATTGAACATGAATTCAGGTGAATCTTTCTTAACGTACTGTTACTAAAACTCAAAGTATTTTGACATTTATTTCTATTGATGATATTTTTATACTCATATGCACCTAAATTTTAAAAAAAAAATAATTTAATTCAAAATAAATTAATTGTCGTTTTGTAGATACTACTATTTTGCTAATGTAACGTGTCTTCTATTTCGTAAATAATCAGGAGGATTAATAAAAACAATAACAAGAAAAATCATCTTACGTATCGAAATTCAAACTCAGGGCAGAAAACAGTGCCAAATTTTGGCAATGTTATCATCATTCATATTTCTAAATATAAGCTTAGATCTGTCTTAATTAAACCCATTTTATCCCAATATGTTTTTTGTAAATGAACTCTATTATAGGTACTTTATTATTTTCACCACTAGATTGCCACTTTTTAATTGGTTGTTTGTAAGCTATATATAAAAAATATTCATAACTGCAAATCCCCGTATGCAAAATAAATAATTCAAAATTTAAAAGCTCTTCTTTTTTTTTTTTTTTTTTTTTTTTTTTTTTTTTTTTATTGAGATAATTTTTCACGGCAGTTTAATTTTTTTTTTTTTTTGTTACTATACAAATGAAACATTTAATTCACAATTTTTCAATTAAAATATTACGAATTTTTCCATCTACCATAATGGAAAGAAGCTGGATGATCTTTAATTATTTTCTACCCTAAAAATTATCGTGGAAATTTTTATTCCCCTCATCTATTCGATTCTTTTACTCAGTTGTAAATTTTGGATTTTTTTTTTTTTTTTTTTTTAATCAAAAACCACAGTAAACTATTTTTTCAAAAGATAGAACGACAAAAACAAGTTGAAGATAATCATGGATTCATCTAATCCGTAGAAGTTTTAGGGCATCATTTACCAATTGTAGTGGGACAAATGCTGTTATAGGAAATTATTCGTAGAGGGACCAATTCAGTTATAAACAAATGGGAAGCATCCGCTCTCTTTTCCAAGAAATGATTGCCTATAAGAACTGTATGATTAATTACCCCAAAACTCCCTTTAAGATATAAATTTCTTAATACAAGAACTTCTTGAAATTTAATTATAAGCTGCGCTTACAGATAGCATATATATAATTTTATATAAAAGTTATTTTTCTTTAAAAATATGTTCTCAGAGCATCTTTCCTTAAAATATACCATAGGTTTTGTGTAATACTTATATGATGAAATGTCAAATTGGGACATGAAAGAGAGGAATTATCCTGTTGTTAAAAATTGTAGATCACCAGAGGTCTTTAGGGAAATGACCGATTTTCTCACAATCAATTTTCGTAGTGAACTGCGTTGATTTATATATATATATATATATATATATATAAATTTTCATTAAACATCCAAATGAGTTAATGAAAAACAATAATAAATTTGAAAAAAATAGTAAAGAAGATAATTATAAAAGGGAAATCAAATACCACTATTATAATGCCACAAAAAAAAAATATATCAGTAACAGTTGTGGCGTTATTAATTTCTTTCGGGAATTTGCAGTATTGCATATGCCACCACATAAGCTAGTGCGAGTATGAATTTAAATAATGGCGAACAATAAATAATCTGTTGCCGTTACTATTTTTGCCATTCCACATCACCCTATATATAAGCACTCAAAAGTTTGTGAATAATCTGTTTTATATAGAAATTGTGGTAATAAAAGCCTCGAATGTGTTTGGGGATGATGAAATGATAAAAAAGAAACGATAAGAAATTTTCTATTTGTCAACGATTAAAAGGAGATAGTTGCAATTTATCCCAGATTGTGACCTTTAATACAAAAATTTTCAAATGCATTTCCTTTATTTTTACTGAAGCGTAGTTTAAATACGATCACAAATTTGTTAATTAAAGAAGCCGACTGCAAATTAAAAATCCCGGTGATTTAAAGCAGCTGCTGACAAAAATAAGTGGAGGATAAATTAATTCCACTTTCCCTGATTTCAATTTTCTGTGAATATTCAGCTTTAGATCATAATTTAGAATAGAAAAGGAAATTCGAACAAAATAGAAATATGGAAACGTCATATGGTGATAAAAAAAATATCAACTCAAATCCCAGTCTGCTTAAATCTAATTTGATGCATTAGTATATATATTTATATATATATATATATATATATATATATATATATATATATATATATAAGATTAAGATTAGACTTTAAGATTTCCGTGCTTAAAAAGTATATGAAGTTAGGTAATAATCTAAATATATCTTATATATATAATTAGAAAATTCCGTGCAAAGCATACAAGAGTTTTCTTTTTGATTATATCAAAAAGAGGGGCCTGATGGCCGAGTGGCTAGCTCTCAGTACCACAGGTATCGGGTTCGAATCCCGGCGGTACCATGGGTGTTTGTAATGGTTCGGAATCCACTTTAAACCATAGGTCCCGGTCCTAATGGGATCGTAGAGCGTTGCGGGGACATTGTTACTCCGCGTCCGTGGCTTATCTTCAAGTTACACGTGCCACCTGGGTAATGCAAAGTGAGTAACGTCTGTGCAGCGCTTGCCTTAAGGCATCCAAGATCAAGCTGTCTAAGTGTTTGCCAACTGCATTGGAAAGAAATATCAAAAATGGATATCTATAATTTAGTACTTTAAATTACTGCATAACTTATTTTTTACTTAGTAAATTGATTATAAAGTCATTAATAACAAATTAATATTTTTACTTCTGTTTATTGAAATACTGATAAAGTTAAAAGATTTATGGGGAAACAGAAGAAAGATCATTATATTTAAATACTATAAGATATTTTCAAATGCATATTTTTAAAGATTTGAAAATAACTCTTTTTTTTTTTTTTTAAATAAACAAGAAGAAATATCTTAGAATGTTTATGAAATAGTAGGCCAGCATGTTGAATTTTGTTTCATAAGTTAATTTTAAAAAAAGTTACATTACTTCAAAAAAATTATGGAAAGAAAGTAAAGGTGGAATTGAATGTATTAAAGATTGATTATTAATTTCTTATTGATTTGGTTGACCAGAATTTAAAATTCTGCACTTTTATATATGTTATGCATGTAAATATTTTATTAAGCTTCTTCATAACTGCCAACATTGTTATGTTATTTGCAAGCTGTTTTATGTACGTTGTTATTCTCTTTAAGGCTAAATTTGTTGATACTTTGTTCTTTTAGAGAATGTTTACTATTGAAATGATTATATTTTGAGACTTTTATATATTAAAATTCTTTAATATTTCATATACCTATAAAAAAACAAATTCATGCATTTCACTGTTAATCAAGTTCCCTCACTGAAGGAAATAATTTTTTATTTATTTATTACATCTATACAATTAAAGATATTTAAGAAAAATTCTGAACAATAAATATTATTTGAATTTTAAAAACCTTTATACTAGATCATTTATAAGTTTTTTATTATTTCGTCCTTTAATGATTACAGAGATATTGAATTATTTACCAGAAAATCTGCGAAGTTCGTTGACTGTAAAGTTATTCACCTCTTCTAATTCTGTTATGAGTTCGGCTAAAGATATATTGGTGGGGATGTCATGAAGTAAAAATTGAGTAGTTATTTTTGGGGAATAAAGAGATGCTGAAATCTTCATATTTGCCAGTAGGCAGTATCAAAATTATCTGAGGAAATGATTAATTTGCCTGTCGTGGCATACGACAGGGAAAATCAATATAATCTTGACATTAATATACTCTATGTATATTAATGTTGTGGATCTCAGGTGGCTTATTGTCTTTCAGCACTTCAGAATGCGCTTTTGGAATCATGCCATTGGGAACTTTAAGTACAACATGTAACGAAAGAACAGTCACCATCTTAGATGCAGTCTGTAAATCTAAGAGAATTTCTTGGTGAACCTTAAAATTAAGATCGGTATCTGAAATGCATTCTATTAAATTGGAGTTTAAAGAAGTATCCACCATATCAAGTGCGAAGTACACACTCATTCAGAGTGTAAGACTTCCTGAATCTACATTGATTAATGAATTAAAAAAAAGGCAAATTGAAATTAAAATAGAAAATGAAAGAGAAATAAATAAAAAAATGTCTAAAAGTGACTTATCTAAAAGAAATATTAAATCAAAAAAAAAAAAAAAAAACTATTCTGCCGAAAAAAAAAACCTAAAACATTAACAAATGGTAAATTGATACAAGATGACCACTCCTCCCTTTACCTCTCACTCACACTTCTGTAGCTCTCTCCAAATATCTTTATTGTACAAATTTTAAATGGTGAATAAGTTTATTGTACTGGAAACTGAATCGCTGTTTGAAAATATGAAAATTTAAAAGAAACTTAATTCTTTTAAAATATTAACGACAATCATTCAAAAATAATAGTAAAAAATTACATCAATCATAAATATCACTTAACAATTAATTTGCAATTTAAATCCAATGCATTTTAATTCCCTAAAGAAAGGCTTTTGTGCCGACGATGCCATGGATGTTTGTAGTGGTTCAAAATCCACTTTAAACCGTAGATCCCAATCTAATATGACTGTAGATCGTTGGGCTTGGGTTGCCAACTTTACCCTTAAAAATAAAGTATTTCCTGTCTCGAAATCTGCCAGTAGGCAGACTACCTTGGCTCACCATGGGGCTATTGTGCTAATGAAGATGAAGAAGAAATAAAAAAAGGTTTTTACACAAATATATATTATTCAATATTTATAACTTTATTTTTATAAAAGTTAAGATAGAAGAAGTAAGTAAGAGTAACAAGATAAAAGTTCAGTCAATTTATTTATGATAACAGGTTTAAAAAACTTTGGTATAATAATCGTATTTTGCATTAATATTTTTATCTTAAATGCTTATTATATAATTTTAGGAAGACTTTCTCTCAAAATCCATCTAAAATTTCCTTTTTCCAAGATTTCCTTCATTTTTCTCAAGCCCTAGCTGGTTCTGATAATTTCTCTCTGTAATAGTCCTCTACAATAGTATCATTGGGAAAAATCTGGCAACCGAAACACTATTTTTTTTATTTAAGGCGCAATTTTAAATTGAAAGACGTATGTTCTGTTTCCTTTTTTGCCGTGTTGACTGAAGAATTTTATTTGATCATCTGCTTAATATTTTTGAATGTAATTTAACCTATTGTTCCTATTAATATGGAATCTATGTTAAATATTTTGAATGAATGTTTGCTAAATGCAGATATACAGTAAGTTTTATACTTCATCTATGAATATATTGTAAAATCACAAACACTTTTATTACTGCAACTTAAATTTTAAACGTGTTTTTAATTTTTCATTTCAATATTTTTTAATTTATTTCGTTGTGGAGAATCGATTAAACTTTCTGGCAAAACCCAGCTAAAAAAGGGCTAAAGCTCTCCTAACGCGTTTGTAATATTTCGCGCGCTTTTTGTATAGGGTCCGTAAACAAAAAGCGCGCGAATGAAAGTTACATTTCTTAGAAAAGCAATGTTTAAATAGCATTTGAGTCGCTATTTCATTTAATTCATTGTTTGTTTGAATTCTTTTTTTTATTTTGTTGTTTGTCAATAAATTTGTCTTCCTCATTATTTATTTTACACTTTTCAACAAATAAAAAGGAAGATCAATTCTTGAATTGATCAAAAAAGTGTTAGTAAATTATAAAAATAATCAAAAAGTGTTAGTGAATTATAAAATAATTAGTATATATGTGGATTTTAATTTTTTAAATATACCTTGACTGTAATGAATATGTATTCTTGAATGTTTAATCTATATTATTTTGTCTTCAAGTAATTTATTTATGTAAACCAACTATTCTAAACGAATATTGCATCAAAACTAAATAAATTCAAAAATAAGATTAATAAAACTAAATAAATCTCATTCATTAAAATTAATTTTCTTTTTCCATTTGGATGGGAAGGGAAATGTATTTTATCTTTTATTCTAGAATTTTTTATAATATGAAAGTTAAATATTTTAAATTAATGAAAATTATGTATATTTATTTTGAAAAATAAAAAATTCTTATAGAAAGATTTATTTTTCAAAATAAATAAGCACTGTTTTTTAATGTGGTTCTGATATAAATGTCCTTGAAAAATAAAAATTGTTTGATTATATCATGGCAGAAAAAAATTGATTACAATTTAAATGAACTATGTAATATTTTTTATGTGCTGCTATATACACTGTAGAAGATTTTGCACTAATTTATAATGCAATTGGAATAGTTTCACAATATAATAGTATTTGTACACTACAATAACTGTACTTAGAGCTACATTATCATTAAAATTCACATTTCAGTCCTGTTACAATTCTGTTTGTATTATGTATATAAACTTATCAAAAAAAGTTACTTAAATTACAAAGCATTTAAATATGTGAGTTAAATTTGATTTGTGCAGTTTTTATAAAATTAATCTATTCTTCTATCACTGTTATTAACCTTCATTTTAAGATGGGAAGTTCTCTATCAATTTTTTAGCTAAGTAATTTCTCTGCTTGCATTCACATGCTTGTTTATTCTTAATTGTTTTTTTAATCCATATTTTTTTTTATCCATTGTTGATAAACATTTAATTTGGGTTTCTTTTAAAGCCGATTTGTATGTGTTATAAGTGTCTATTTTAGCCTTATCATTAATGCTGTCATATAATTATTCCTTCTGTTATATTGTATTCCATACTAATGAATAAAAATATGTTGTACTATAATAAAATTAATTTTTTCAATTATAAATAACTTTTTTTTAACCATGGGTGGGGTTTTATTTTTTACATTTTAAACAATTTTTTTTTTTTTTTTTTGTAACTTAAAAAAAGATTTTAAGGCACAAAAGTAAGACAATTTACTTAATCAATTATATAATTCTTTAATAATAGAATGGTATTTATTTCTTAATTACATTGATGACATTTTTTGTTGAAAAGCAATAAATTGTGCCAAATCAATACATTTGCATAAAAAAAGAGGAGGATACAAATGGCAAAAAGAAAGGTTCAAATAGGAAATAATTTTTTCATAGAAGAAATTCAAATAATTTTACAGTAACTGTTAAAAACACATTTCTTAATATTGAGGACTCTATTATAGGATTAAATAACAAAGGATTTTCCATCTTGTGCTTGAATTAATCAAATTTTGTTATATTTTTGTTTAAATGTTTTGAATGATATTATGATACATTTTTTGTATTAAATTACTAAAATACAAAAGAATATTTCTTTTATATTGTTCTTGGAATATCTGTTACTTTTGAATTATGCTTCTTTTCTTTTAATTCATTGAATCTTTTCTTACAGATCTGTCTGCAAAGCAGATTTACGAAAGAAATATTTGGAAAAAATGGGCTTAACTAAACTTCCCAAAGAAGATAAAGAATTGTTTTCTTCTGCTGTTGAAACTGCCTATAAAATTTTTGTTTTATCTTCAGATAACGCTATTAAAGATAGTTCAAAGGTTAGGAAAAAGTATTATAACTTTTTTTTTTTTTTTTTTTTTTTTTTTCAAATATATTCTTTTATTAGAATAATTATATTGTGTTGAACTTTAAATTCCATTGTTAAAACTGACTGATATAAGAATAACTGATAAACTGATGAGAATCAAATTACGGAACCTTTCATGTAATGAATTAAATATTTTGCATCTTTTTGCTTATTCCTTGAAACAATACAATATTAAAACAAAGCTTGCAACTTTTGAATTTATACATTTAATCTTAATGTAATACTCTTAATCTTTAAACAGTTTATTTAAATAAAATAGAAATACTTTATATTGTATTATAGAAATCTATTATACTGCATATAACAGAAAATGGAAAAAGTGACAAACAATAGAACTTTTTCCTCTAAAATCATTAATTATTAGATTGCAAGGACATAAAATATCCAAATGTGATATATGATAAAGGACTACAATTGTTAATGTGCAGAACATTTTGAGACAAGTTTTCCTTTACAAATAATCAGATATGTTTTATTTATTAAAAACATGTATTTCTCTTAAATTATATATATATATATTAACTTTTCCATCTGCAGTGGTATCTATCATGCAGTATTATTCACTCAATTCAGAAATCAATAAAACCACAGAAAACAACTGTGAGATTAATATATAATAAATAATCCAATCAAATTTCTACTCAATTAAGAATTAATAATATAGACAAAAAATCATTTCTGGTTTTATGTTCTCAATTATAGATTTAAAAACAAATTGTTACTGTACAAAGTAAAATGTTAATTTAGAAAGTATGTTTAATTATTATCTAATCGAAATACATAGAAATTATATATTATATAATTGCATTAATATTTTGTTTTACTGTAGGAAGCTGCGGTTAATGATTACCAACTAAACGGTACTACTAAACATGCTAAGGGATTAGTTGATTTGGCAGAGTAAGATATTTCAATATTTTGTTAATTATATGTCTCAAGTTATTAAACTAAAAAAAATATTAAGTAAAATTTTCAATATTTATGCTATTTCTTGTCGAGTAAAATGTTTTGAAAATAATCAATTTCATATTCTCTGGGGAATTTAAGAATATTTTTAAAAAGGAAAAATGTTTAGAGTTAAGAAATAAATTGTTGCAATAATGTAACAATATAATGTTAACAATTTATAATAATAATAATGTAACATGTAATGTTAACAATTTATTTGAAAATTATTATTAGTTTAAGTTCTAAAACTTGTTCCAAATGGAATTTTTAAAACTCATAACAAATGAATAATTAAGTTGAAATTAAAATTATGGATTTTGAAATAGTTATTTATTTTTGTCCAAAAAATAAAAGAATTTTTATTATTTAGAAAAATTTATTATTCATACATTTAAATTGTGATGCAAAAAGACATAGAAAGCACTTTATGTTTCAGAAATTATTGCTAATTATATTTGTATTAGTTTATATGACATATTTTATAGGTCTGCATCTGATATTTCAACTACAAACAGTAAAGAGAAAATTCTTGCTGATAAAGAGAAAAGTTGTAAGGTAATAAATAAAAAAAGATTTGTATTACTTTTAAAAAAAAGTATTGATAAATATAATTCTTATTTTATAATACATAAAGCTTTAATTTGTGTTTTGAAATATTTTTAAATGCATACTTTATTAATAAATATTTAGAAAAACTAATAATTTCGATTATTTATTATCTTTTACAGTAGATAATAAAATTATCTTCCAATATTTAATTTCTTTTTACTTTTAGAAAATAAATGTAACAAGTTTCCTCAAATAATTTTGATTGTAGTATTTAATAGCAAATATTGTAGCATTATAACTATCTAGAAAAGTAATTTAATAAAGTAAATAGTGTGTAAGTTTTATATTATTTATTTATTCTCATATGAATATCATAAATAAGAAATTTTTTTTTTCATAAACATTTTACTATTTATCGCTGCAAAAACCCTGTAGGACTATTCTCATTAGCATCTCATACTCATGTGTATTTGTCACTATTTTCTGTCGTAAAATATGTGCACAAAGCTATGAAAGGCAACAATAAAAGGAGGGAAAATACAATTATATTTTTTTCATAAATATACCTTCATTTAGCTGGCACATTGTCAGCAGATGCAAGCCATACATTCCATTATTGTGTATTTTTTTGCTCTGTTCACATGTTTTATATTTACTTTTATTCTTTTTATTGAGTTGTACAATTTTTCCCATGAGGTATCAATTTGTCTTTTGTGTGTCAGGAAGCATTGTTTGCTGTTTATATTTTTTAGCAAAGCGAAATCCCAAATATTTCAATATATGCTTATCATTTCTTTATACTCAAAAATATAATTCAGGCATTTTTTTTTTTTTGCAGCAACATTTTATAGTGACAAAAATATGCCATAAGCAAATGACTAGTTTTTCTGGCTCTTGAATATCTTACTGTGATTTATCAATAATATTGAATGCTTGCCAAATAATTGAAAGATGTTCTCTAGTTTACAACTCTATATGGATTGTTAGTCACTAAAAAGAGATCTTCCTTGATGTCGACTGATGTGTTCCATTTTCCATGTGTAAAAAAATCCTTAAATCAACAAGTGCAAAACATTTTATAGTGCTGAAAACAATATATCTCTCTAAATCAGTATCATTATATGATTTTTAGCAATTTCCTACTGAATTTTTTTTATTCCTGTATTGAAGCCAATTTGTCAACTGTAACAAATTTAATTAACATTAGAGTAGAGATCTAAGTAAAAGACAAAAAAAAATAAAAAGTCTGTGTATGTTGCCTAAAGGTCATCTACATTCAAATACAATGATTTGTAAACACTATAAATATAAAGCAGTCCAGTAAAATGTCTTTGATTTCTGCTTCATTAATTTCTGTTGCATCCCATTCTCAAGAAAAATATTCACTAATTAACCGTATGAAAATGTTAGTAAATCGCTCCATTTCAAAATATGTTGATGAATCAGGATTGCTATTACCTTCCTCGTCAGGTTTCTGATCATTTTTACATAAACTGTAGAAATTGTTTATACCAAATTTCTAAAAATTTCATTTCTTCCTTATATTTATGATAATGTACCATGGCGATAAAGTGATTGAAATGTCTCACAGTTCAGATCGGGCTGAATAAACAACGAATGCATTGTATGGCATACCTGTCGAGTGCAATTCTATTTTGAGAATTCCCATGTTGACATTCTCCCTTCAAGATCATGTCCTTGCCTTCTTCTATGTTAAAGTGTAGAAAGAAAATGAGATAATGGTGTGTCATAAAAACACACATTCATTTTCAAATTAAATTTTTAATTTCTGAAATCTATGCAATTTTAAAAAATAATTTTAAATTTAACTTTTGCTGTATTACTTTTTTCTACTTTTTTAAAATTTTGCATTAAAATACATTCTTATGTTACTTGTTTGATATTTAGATGGAAGTTGATCCCAGTGATTCTGATGATGAACCATTAGAGTCAATTAGGAATACTCAACTCAAAAGATCACAAAGTGATTTCGGAAAACAAAGGTTTATTAATTTATAGCTTTTTTTATCACTACTAAATTTTGAAAATGTTTATTGCTCTTTTATAATCTGAAATTTTTCTAGAATTTTTTTATGGCATTTTGGCTGTCAATAAGATATATATTTATTATATAATAACAGTGAAAGATAAAGTAAATTAATGAACACAAAAGATAATATAATTTACAGATATTAAAATATAGCTGCATAACTGTTGTTTTTTTGTTGTTTTTATTGCATAATTTTTAGAACTAAATTTAATAAGCAATTTACATAAAAACTTTGTTATATTTTGTTTACAGTTAAAATTTTAAACTACTTCAAAAGGTTACTTTATATTTAGTTATTTTTAATACTGTAATTACTTAGTTGCAACATCATTTGACAGATTTAATTATTATAACTAATTTGTTTACTAACCAAAAAGTAAGACAAAAGTTTTCTTTCTTTCTTTTTTAGGTTGTTATCACTGTTCTTGACATTTGTGTGAAATTTTACATCAAAATATTTATTAGTGCTTGAGTTATACTTGGTTTTGTGAGATGCTAAAACTGATTCCTGCAATTTTTTTAAATGTCTCTTCAATTGACTCAAAACGTTGTCGCTGGAGTGGTCTTTTGAGTTTTGGGAATAGCCAGAAGTAGGACGATACTAAATCAAATGAATATGGTAGCTGAGGAACGATATGGGTGTCTTTTTTTTTAGAAAAAAAAAAAAAAAGTCACGAAGAATCAATACAATGTGAGCTGCTGCATTCAGTGTTTTCGGTAAGCGTCAGTCACAATTTGACGCGTTTGAGGCCCAAAATGGAATAACATCATTTCTTAAATAAGTTTTTAAGATGGAAAAAAAATAAATTAAAATGCATATATTTATAAAATGTTACTTTATTTTGAATTTTATTTCTTAAAACATTCTTTTTAGCTCTGTTGAAACTGTTAAATTAAATAATGTATCAAAGATTCATGGAAATACAAAATTTATTAATTGCATGTTACTTCATTATCTAAAACATGTTTGTATTCATAATTTTTTTACTGTGTAATAAAAATAATTCTTTATTATAAATACTATCTTCTGCAAGCTTTATCAGGGATGGCAAAGGAAAGCTTGCTGTCAATAAAAGATAATACTCTAATGCCTCTGTAAAATAAAGGATGTTTGGGATGGCTCTGGTACTATTGTACTTGAATTCAATGATAACATACTTGTACTGGATTCATTGCTGTATATCATGACGACTGATTATGATACTAATATAGAAATATCTGTCAATGTTGTGCAATTAGAGACTGGTAATATAATTCCATCATAGCCAAACACTGACGTGATGAAGTGTACCATGAGTGATATGAAGCACATTATATGTTTGGCAATGATGCCAGGTCTGTTGCACAATCATGCTGTCTTTAAGCTTTTTGACCTTCATAAGTTTTTGTTCCTTGAGGGAAACATTCCTCCCAATACCTTTGCCGTGAAATTTCTGTTGCAAATGGTAGCCAATTGTTTGGTATAATCAGTCAGCTTCATGCTATCTCTACATAATAGGTGGATGAGATAGAAAACTGAATATCCAAATTTAGTAAGAACATCACCAATGTATTCTTACCATTTGGTTCTAGGTACTTTTGTAAAGTAGCATTTTTTGTAACTGTTCGATAGCTCACACAAGAAACAAACTCCAATAATGACACATACACAGATAATGAAAATAATGATAATGGACTGTAAATAAAACTCCTTTATTTTGGCAGCCATCAAACTCGGAGATGAACTGACCACACAACCTCTCTCTGGGGTTACACTTATTGAACTCATTTATTTATGCAGCCATCGCACTCATGGATGGACTGCCACACGCAACCTTTCTTGTTGGTTACAGAAGTTAAACTCTTTTGTTTATGCAGCCATCGCGCTCGAGGATCGACTGCCACACGCAACCATTCTCTTTGGTCGCTGAGTTTCAACTCATTTTACTTACATTCCTTCTTTCTCTCCCTGGCCCTCACCCCCCGCCAGACACCCCCACAGACAGGGTGTTTTTCTGGGCATAGGGCGTTGACCTCCCCTAAGCAGGAGGACCTGTGTTTCGACGTAACAGTAACAATTAAAACAAAATACAGAAATTTAATCTGTGCTAGAACCAGATCTTCGAATTGCATTAACAAAGGCATCCAACCAGGTTTTTCTGATGTTACTAAATGAATGCAATCACATGGCTCACATTCAATTCTGATTAAAAATGTCAATTTAATTTAATTTAAATCTGTGTATATTGTTTATAATAATTTAATTTCTGACTTCACACACACACACATTTATATGTATAGTCATGTTATAATATAACTATATTATATGTGCTACTATTTTTAATTATTTTCATATTAGAGGTACATAATTAAATATTTGGAGATCACTGTTTCGTATAATGCTAGTTAGGCAGTAGAAATGTGCTGTGACCAAAATTAATTCTCGCTGTTAGTGATTGTCTACTTTCTTGCCATAAAAACAATCTATGTGTATTTTCAAGATATTCAGATTATTTTTAAAAATGGTTCCCCCCACCCCAAAAAAAAAAAATGATTGAAGCTGTATTGCATCATTTGTCATTAAATGAAATTTTATTTTTTCTTTTGTAGAGTACAAAAACTTCTAATCAGCTCTTCAGAAGATGACTTTTCAGACCAAGAAAAATTTATAAAAAATAGACAGAAAGCCTCAAAGGTAATGTTTACTTCTCAATATGTAATTACATATTTTGAAAATGAAATTATATAATTATTTTATATTTGTTCATTTTTAATATTAAAATTTATAATTTCTTAGTGTAAAGTTATTTTTTAATGTAAGCTTTTTTAATTGGAAGCCTTTATAATATGAAAATTACAATTAAATTAGTTATTAAATATACTATAGTAATTTTTAAGTTATAAAAAGATGCAGATTTGAAATATTTTTCATTTTGCTAAAATTTCTTTATATTTTCTATTATACTTCTTTATTTTACCCTAATACTTTTTTCTTTACATAAAATGTAATTTTTTATTATTTCTAATATTTTTTTTATTTAGGAATCTGAGAACAACAATAATTCATTAGAAGAGTCATCAATGAAGCACTCTATGGTAGAATCATCTGAATCAGATAATGAACCTATTTCAAAGTTTTCTAAACACAAATTCAATAATTCTATTAATTCAGATCAATCCCTTGCAAAACTTTCCAGAAAGAAATCCAGTGATTCTTCTGATAGTGATGCACCACTTAATACCCTTACTAAAAGGAAATCAAATTCAACAAAAGGAATTTGTAAAGCAAAAAAGGAATCATTTACTAAATCTGCTAAAAAGAAAAATAGTATTTCTTCAGATTCTGATAATGAACCTCTGATTACTTTATCTGAAAAGAAGATAGATTCATTTCAAAAACCTTTCAAATCCAAAAAACAAAAATCAAATGTTCATAAAAAGATATCAAAATCTGTAAAAATTGATTCAAGTGATTCCGAAGAACCTCTTGTTAATTTAGCTAAGAAGAAATTTAGTAAAAAAAGGAAAACAAGATGCACCGATTCTGATGATGATTTTCAAAAAATGGGAAATAAAAAAAAATCTGCTGTTAAAGAACTATTATCTGATTCAAGTGAGGATGAACCACTTGTAAAATTTACTGAAACTGTTTCAAAAGTGTCTAGTGATTCAATAGATAATGATAGTTTAAAAGTAGCAGACAGGGAAATGAAACAAAATAATGTTAAAAAAAAGTTATTGTTGGCATCTAGTTCTAGTGAAGATGAACCTCTTTCGAAACTTACTAAAAACGATCCAAAGTCTTCTAGTGACTCAGAAAATGATGATGATTTGAGAGCAGCAAATAAGAAAAAAAGGCAATCTGTTGATAGAAAAGCAAAAATTGCTTCAGCAACATCTGATTCGAGTGAAGAAGAACCCCTTTCGAAATTTACTAAAAACGATCCAAAATCTTCTATTGGCACAAAAAATGATGAGGATTTGAGAGCAGCAAATAAGAAAAAAAGGCAATCTGTTGATATAAAAGCAAAAATTACTTCAGCAGCATCTGATTCTAATGAAGAAGAACCTCTTTCGAAATTTACTAAAGACAATCCAAAATCTTCTGGTTACTCAGAAACGGATGATTATTTGAGAGCAACAAATAAAAAAGAAAGGAAATCTGTTGATAGAAAAGCAAAAAATACTTCTGCAACATCTGATTCGAATGAAGATGAACCTCTTTCAAAATTTACTAAAAATGAACCAAAATCTTCTAGTGATTCAGAAAATGATTATTTGAAAAATAAGAAAAAATGGCAATCTATTGATAAACAAAAAAAATTAACTTTAGCATCATCTGATTCAAGTAAAGATAAACCTCATTCAAAATTTACTGAAAATGATCTTAAATCTTCTAGAGATTCCAGTGAGGAAGATTGCACTTTAAATGAAATATCTTCCAGAAAGTCAAAAAGGTAATAATTAATATTTTCGTCTTGTCATTTATACGATTTTTAGAAGCTAATAGCTAGTTTTTAGATATTAAGCATTCGTTTTATAAAAATAACAAAAAATTTAAATGATAGAATTGAAAATGATATTACTTCAAAATTTATTCAACTTCTTAAAGTTGTCTTGCATGAATTTCTTAATAATAAACCATTTTTTAAAGGGTTGATGAAATATAATTATTCTGACAAATATAAAGTGCTTCTTGATTGTATCATTTTTGTTTTTTTAATTATTTCTATAAAGTCTCGTTTTGTTTAATATGAACTTCAGAATTATCAATGTTTGCTACATTCAAAATATATAATATTAATTTTAATAAACTAAATGTTTAAAAAATTAAGAGAATTAATGCTATTTTTGAAATTCCCATTGTTTGCAAATTATATATTTTGAAGCTCTTCAAAATTAACATATAAGTAATTAATTGAAATTGTTCATATTAGTAATTATAATAATTTTTAAATAGAACATTATTTAAATACTTTGTAGTTTAATGTATTGTTATGTGTTTAATATGTAATTAAATTGAAATAGGAATTTTATCTAAACTTAATTAATGTTAAGGAACAAAGTACATTAAATATTAATATTTTTATATGATTAATACATTACATTAATATATATATATATATAAACCATAAAAATTATGCACCAAAAAGAAAATGTCAAAATGATTGAAATTTTAAATGTGTATTTGTAATTTTGATATAAGTAAGTTATTACATAATAATACTGAAAGAATGAATCATTGCTGGAAACTCACAAAATACAGAGTAATACCTCATTGGTTACCTTTACCTTGAGTGCATGATGAGACATTTAAGTATACAAGTTTCTTATGGCTTCTGACATCTCCTTCTATAATTGCTGCAAATGTGACTTGTTTAACAAATCTGTCCAGGTCATCCCACAAATTTTCAATAGGTGGCAAATTTGGGGATCATGTTGGCCAAAGAAATGTGTCAAAATTTAAGGGGCAGTCCTGTATGCTTATATTCTATTGGCAGGTATATTGTTGAAAAAATGCTTCATAAATCTTGAAATGAGAAATAAGCATGTGGTTGAAAGATATTGTGAATATACAAAGGAGCTGTCATGGTTTTGTGGATCATTACTAATGGAATCAAATGTTATATGCAATGTCACCCAAATAATTGCACCTGATATGTGCAATAGTGTGCCACTCCAAAGGGTAAGCAATGTTGATGTGCTACCATAGAACATCCAAACATACACACAGTTATCATCAGAATTTAAATTAAATAGCAATTCTTCACTGAAGACTATCTGTCTCCACTCACTCACTCACTCATTCATTGTCCAGTACCTCTGGATGATGCATCCTTCTTAACTGAAATGTTAATATATGACTGTCATTTGCAACTTTCTAATTTGGCCACTCAGACACTATCATCCCAATAATTCTTGCCCCTCTCAAACTTAGATAGTTGCTGATATTTGCTTCTACAGTGGCATAAGGCATTTGTGATAATATATCATCCCTCTGCAGCATATACAGAATAGTCTGGCCGGTGATTGCATAGAAAATTGGCAAGCAGCCAAGCCATACAGTCATGCCTATTCAAACAGAGTGTTATAATATGGGTGAAAGGTATTTTTGAAAAAATTTTAATTACAATAAAAATGCTTTTAATTTTTAATAATTAAAATTTTAGATTGTACAATATTAAAAGAAAAATTAGATGAAAAAATTTCACACTAAGTTTTGTACTTTTCTTTCAAACAGCGTTATTCCTGTATATCTGATTACTCCTCTAACAAGTAATCGTTTTAATTAGATGTGTACCATTTCATGCTGTCTGTGGTCTGACTAGCATGTGAATGTTTGTGGCCTATAAATGCCTTACGCAATGAATAATCAGGTTACAATTGTAATCCTTTGCATTTGTGCTTGATCAAAACTCATTTTAAGTTTCTTAGTGGTCCAACAGTTTTTTCTTGAGGTTCAGATTTTTATGGCATTTATTGAAATATAATGAATAGAATAAGTTTTACTTATAGTACATTCATTTAGTGCATTCTACTTCAGTGTATAATCTATGTTCTAGTATAATGCATGATAAATAATGTGATTAATTTAATATATCAAGACAAAGCACTTAATATGGTTTTAAACAAATTCTAAGGTTAATTTCCTTATTAGATGTTTGATTGTTTGCATTATTTTTAGTTTAGAAAAATGTTTAAGCTTGTCTGTTGATGAAAATGAAAAATCTAATGCAAAAATCCAACAGGGTAAGCAGTCTCAAAAAAAGGTGAGTGATTTTGAAAAAAATATTTTTATGTAAAAAATTTTGATTGAATTGTTATTTCTGATATGTAATTTTTTTTAAATAAGTTGACCATTCTTCTTTATTTTATTTAGTTATAGTTTATTACTATAATTTGTTTTAAACAGTAAATTTTATTCTATGACTTTGTTATCTCAAATCGTGTTGCTTTATTTTATATGCTTTTTAAGATTGTATTCTTTTTTAACAATTCTTGCAAATCATCTAAACCAATATTACCATGAACTTTTTAGGATTTTATTCACAGAAAATTTTAATATAAAAATATATCTATTGTGTATAAATAATTTGCCCTATTTTTTACATTAAATAGATAATTAATAAAACTAAGTATCTTTATGATAATGTATGAAAATTATAACTTTTTTCTTTTTTTTTTTATGGCGCACTTTAAATTTCTTAATCTCTTATGTAAATTCAATGGCAATAGGAAGTATTTTAATACCATAAAATAAGCACATATAATTTTTATATTATTAGAAATATACATAAATCTCAAAGTATTCATTTTTATCAGGATTTTTATTTTTTTTTTTTTTTTTTTTTTTATTATAAAACCATACTTTTTGTGTTAGTGAGAAAAAAAAATGACAAAGTTGATCAAAATAATTATTGTTACTAGCTACAATCTTCTGATATCTGAAATGATAAATTCAATGTGTAACACGAAAAACTCATTAAACCCCTTATGCACTTTGCCAAATATTCAGAAGTAATGCAGCAGATAAATTCTGATAAGGGATAGTCTGAAGAGATTAGGCTACTTATTTTATGCATTAGGTACTCAAAAATTTCTTATTCAAGTTTGCTTTGATACTGCAACCTTTTTTTAGCATAAACTCACAAAAAAGAAAATCCTTGTACCAATAGATAGGCATTTCCAATTTTCTATTCAGTTCCAATAATTTTTAGTTGTAGCTAAAGTTGGGCATTTTTGAAGGAGATAATTTTTGGTATAAATAGTTCACTCCCAACTCTTTTAAATTAAATGTTTTAATTTTTCCAAAATTCTACAAATTAATGAAATTTAATGTTAAGGAATCATTTCAATTGTATCCTCCAATAATATAACCAGTAGCAAAAACAATGCATCAGCATCATACAAAGTAAATGTTGAGAGACTTCACACCTCTGAAGTTTATAAAAATCTATCTTGGATCCACAATGAAAGACCTTATTGATCTATTATTAAGAAAAAATAAGATTTAATGTATTAGAAATATAGTAACCTTGTGCTTAAAGTGTAATGTATAAATGCAAGTCTTCTGTGGAACTGTATACCATTCAGGGTTACTAACAACAAAAGCACTAGATTTAAGCTATTTAAATCAAATAGACTATATTCATGGTGTTTTCTGCAGCATTATCTGAGAAAAAAAAATGATGACATGCTTTTACTTCATTATCTTTCACTTATCATCATTAAAAATGTCTTAAAGTTTTCTTTATTTATTGGGACAAAAGTGCCACAGAACTCTTTTTGTGGTACAGATCAAAGAAAAGATTGGACTTACTATGTCTATTAAAAGCCTTGATCTTATAAGAAACATGGAACATTCTTGTTCAACATTACCATCAGATTATTTGTTAATAAATATTTCTCTTTCTATTGATGCAGGACAAAAAACGTCTTTCTGCTTCTGAAAACAAGCTTGAACATCTTAAGAAATATGTTAGAGCTGCTGGTATACGTATACAAAACTATACAAAGCTGTTTGAGGACTGTAAATCTATGAAAGCAAAATGTGAAAAATTGATTTCATTGCTTGAGAAAGAAGGCTTAAAAGGTAAGTTTAATTGTGTTATGAGGCAAATAATTGAATTTTTAAATTTATTATAATCAGTTAAGGTAAAACAAAATTAATGTCATTTATTTTTAAGTTTAAATGTGTGATTTTGTTGATTAGTTGATCCCAGTTGATTGTAATGATGATTGAAAAAGTGAATGAATTTCATTAAAAAAAAGTCAGTATTTTAAAAGTATAAAGGGATCAAAATTTCCAGTAGTATTCGTAGCAGGATGATCAATTATGTCAACCCCATTATATGCTCTGTTGTGCTGATCTGTCCTTTCAATATAAAATAACTATGAAGTTTGGTTTCAGACATGTATAGCTTAGAAAGGAGATAGAATATAATTAATATTCTTTCATTGGAATACCATTTAAATAAAAAGCTTAAGTTTATAATTAAAGATTTAATTTTTATTATATCCATATGAAAGAATACTATTATATTGTGCCACAGTTCAACTATGCAACTTATTTAGAATTTTACGTGTAGTACCTACAGTAACTTCTCTTTAATTCAACACTGATGCTCCTTCACATGCAGGCATTTGTTGACCTTCACTTCCAGATGGCTACATAATGCTGCTTTCATTTTTGCCCAGTATTTATTATAACTGTTAGTTTCTGTTTAAATACAGTGTTTCTTAGGGTCATTTTCCTTTGATATCCTCTTTAAAACATTGATGCTTGCTTATTCAGCACAATTGATCCTAAATGTGTTTATTTCTCCACAATGCAACTATACAATTATACTTAACATGTAATAACTACATTAACCTCTTTTTCATCCAGCAATGATGGAGACTTAGCATTTTGTATTTTTTATATAGATTCTGGTGTTTCTTAACTTTCAATGCCAAATGGCAACATATGCTGCTCACATTTTCACTTGCATATTGTAACTGTTGGTTTTGGTTTAAGCACAGTGTTTCTTGTTTAATATGGACTTGTTTTTTAGAATTATTTGTATTTGATATACCCTTAAAACTATATTGATTCTCACTAATCCGGTTCAGCCGTTGTTCCGAGTGTGTCAGATTAAAAAGAGGTTACTTTATTATATCTGTTCCATTTTGTACCTTGTGATCTTTGTTAAAATGGGGTATTGGAAAATCATTACATTTTGGAAATTAAATGTTAACAGTTATAGTAATAGTTGCAATTTGTAATTATATGAACATGCTATTGTTACATACTTTAAGTGCTTTTATTTCACTCATTGAAGAAAAAACTGCTTATTTAAATTTTAAAATTAATAGAAACAGTTGCACATTTTGTTATAAATGTAAATCATTATTATATTTCTATAGGTCGACCTACTTTAGAAAAATGCAAGAAATTGAAAATGAAAATTGAAACAAAAAGAGAAATAGCTGAGCTGGATGTATCTAACATATTAGATGTAAAAGGTATGTTTATATGTAGAACTTATTTGAAGGATAGATTTAATTTAACGCAGTGATATTCATTGACAATTTTTCTTTAAGGTCGGCACACTAAAAGGTCTGCGTGTTCAGATTCTACAAATTTCAAAACTAAAGAAACCACAGCACCCATTAAATTTTCCAGATTGCAAGATATAGTGGATAGCGAAGAAAGTGATTGAGCACCTTTATTATGATTTTTTTTAAACTTTAATTACTGGATCAATTAATGTATCTATATATGTTTTTATAAATTTATTTTTCCAAGTATGAAAAATTAAATAAATTTGTAAATTTTACCTAATGTAATACTGATTGTAAATACTTAAAAGGATTTGTAAAAATTTAATATTCATGGAATTATTATTTTGTGCATTTTCTTTTTTTTTTACTAATTTTTATTCTCTTGAAATAAAAAAAAATTTTACATCTTATTTATTTAATTACTGTAGTTACATAAATATACTATGCAAGTTAAAACTTTTGCTGTCCCAAATGAAGGGATATAATCTTTAGATTGACTTCGTTTTAATATGGTAAAAAAAAATTAAAATCTAAGAGAACATATATTCAATTACTGCTTCCTATAATAGTGCCTAAGCAGTATATTACTTTGAAATTTTCACATGTCTATAGCTATTTTTGATTAACCATTAAAATCATTCATATAAATCAAATTGCATTCCACATTAAATATATAGGATGTCTTTGTAACTTAGAATTTGCAATTAGTTGTTGATTTTCTTGAATCCATGTTGTCAATATGTTTACTACGTCCTGGTTCAAACAAATAATTTTGCAAGATGAAATTTCAATATAGCAAAGGATATTCAATATCATTATTTAATAAATATTTCTTTAATTAAAAATTTATCAACTTTCAATTACAAAAAAAATTAAATGAAATAGAATGACCCTTTCATATATGCAAAAAGAATTCGAAATTTCATCTAATAATAATTCTAGCAGTATTCATTTGTTTTAATTTGGAAAAGTTATAATTAATAAAAATATATAAAAATTTGTCATTAAACAAAGAATAGACTTTAACATTTAAAAAAATTCAGTGTTGTTTAAGTACAAAGTTACAGTAAAAGGAAAAAATACAAATAGGGAATAGTAATAATATTTTTAATAAAAAAAAATAGATTCCTTTATTTCAATAACAACATAAAATACTCTGGTTAATATATATACTACCAGTAAATATTTTTCGGGAGACTGAAGAATTAATCCATCAGCCATAAAGAGAACATTAACTGGATTTAGAAAATCATTACAATTTCATATTCCTTAAAGTTATGTTAATAAAAATACGCATTTTTAAAAAAGGGTGTTTTTTTCTTCAAATATTTTTAAAATTTTCATTATATGAACAAGTAATCCCATTCATGATATAGCAGTGCTTCACTTTACATCAATCTAATTATTACCAATCAGAATATGAATTTTTTTTTTAAGTATATTAAAAATTATATAGTAACAAATGGAATAATTATATTGCAGAAATAAAATATCAAAATTCAACCTTAACAACAAGATACAAATATCTCAATACTGATTTTTTTAAAAGTTTCACATTCTGAATATAAAATATTTTCCATTTTCTCGATAAAAATTGCTGAAAACGTACTGTGGCAAAGGGCCTGACTTCACCGTTCTGAAGAACACCACACTTTTTTCTATTTAAACAATTCTTGTTATTCTTACTTTGCAATTTTAGTGTTTTTAAAATCACTGCTTTTTAGAATTTCTATACTTTTGTTAAATGAAAATCAGCAAAAAAATTGTGATACATTTCAGTCGGAGATACCAGCTATAAAAAACAAAAACTCAGAATCCCCCTAGTTTGCGATTCAACCAATTTTCTTTATCTGATGAAACATTATAATAATGAATCAAGCTGTTCAACAAGTACTATAAAAATTTGAGACTTAAGAGCAAAAAAAGGGATGACGTACGATCCTTCTTACAATTGAAAATTATATCATCTAAACAAAAAAAAATTGTCACAAGATTATTTTTTACATTTTTATTTCAGCAAATCTGAGTGCTGGAGATGCACTTTTAAAAATAGTACTATCATTCAATAAGGAAAATAGTTGGATTATAAAATACCGCTATTATTGTCAACAGTTGTTTTGATATTTATAAGTTGATGCAAACAGTTCACACAAATATTTCTTTATCTTACTGCAATTCCTAGCAATGAACAAATTTAAAATAATTTTAATACAGTTGACAAGTGGAACTCGGGTCACTATAAGAAATAGAAAAGCACAATGTACTTAATCAGGGTGGACAGTCAAACTAGGAACTAGTAAAAGTCGGGAAATTTGATAACAATCAAGGAATTATTGAAAAAAAAAATTTTTTTTAAATTGAATTTCAGAATGAAAAGTTCCAGACTCAAACGGAAGAAAAGTGGGGATTTTTCGAAGACTCAATTTTTGTAAATTCATATAACGAATGTGAGTGTTATTGTACCAATTTTCAAGGACATTTGTAAATGTCACATGAACAGCAGTTATGCATTTTTTGTAAAGTATTACGAATAGCTGAAACAAATTCTAGAAGGTCAGACAGATGTTCAGAATAAAAGAAAGGCGATATTAAATGATGTAATGAACATCCAGAATTGCCTGGGTAAGAATAAAATTGTTAAATATATTTCATGTTTTTATATATCTATTAAAAACATTAATAATTTATTTTCTTATTTCTATTAAAACCAATTATATTACAATACATTTAAGTACCAGCTATTATCTGTTATGTTTTTGGGGGGTTTTTTCAACATTTCTGCACTAGAAAGAAAAAAAAAAACGGAAAATTAAAAAAAAAAACACTGAAAAATGAAAATTTACACCATTTTCGATTAATTTTGCATATTTAGGTCACAAAGTTGAACTGGAAGCTGTTCATTTTTATTCTGAAATTTTAGACTCTTGTTTCTTATATACACTCAAGAGCCAAAACAGTATGACCACCCCTACATTTTGCAATGAACTCGCTTGGATGACGTGGAAGGCACGTGATCAGGTGGAAGGCGGGTCCAGCTGTGTTGCGCGCCAAAGTTGGGCCAACTTGTTATTGACAGGTGGTCATAATGTTTTGGTTCTTGAGTGTATTTTTTCAGCGTTTTTGCGCTAGTGAAAAGTAAGAAGTCACTAAAAATTGAAAATTTTCAGAATTGTGAGCTATTTTTGCATGTTTAGAACCCAAAGTAGAATCTGAAGATATTTATTTATTAACCTGAAATCTTGTCCTATATTTCTGAAACAATTCCATAACTTTTTCGTGATAGTGGGAAAAGTGTATTTATAAAAAAAAATGTACGCTTCTCGTTAATATATATATATATGTTACAAAAATACTCAAATTAAGAGGTATTAGAGGACCAAGCTTAAGTTTGCAATGTGAAACCTAAATAACGAAATATTACCAAGGACAAGCATTTAGGGAATTAAAATGAGTATATGTTTACATTCCTCAAGAGTGGAAAATTCTTTTAGTTGGTCAAAGTTTTCTTTTCTAAATCGTCTTTTGAAATCTTAACGAAGCTTCTGTCTATACATAAATCGTTTATTCATTCTTTTATAATCCATCTGATCTGAATTTTGAATCTCCCCTTCTTTTATTTCTTGCATAAACATTGCTGGTGTAAGTGCAATAATATCTTCTGTATGTTCAGGCAGATATGTTAACGGTCGGGAATTAATTATACTTTCTGCTTTGCATATAAGAGTATGCATTTCTTCATAATTTCTCTTTCAGGGAATCATTTAAAAGTTAACATTTTAACTAATTTATCTATATCTATTTCCTCAATGTTTGTTCTGTTCATATTTTGAAATCTTAGTAACTGATGTTCTAAAAACCTTGCGTTGTTTTTTTTTCCCCAACAAACTTAATTTTTCTTTACTATTTTTGTCATTCGGCACTTCAAAATTATAAAAATTTTATTATTATAATTCACGGCAGCGATGCCGAATAATTATCTTAGTAAGCAATTATCATCGTAGATGAAGATAATTGCTGTCAGACAATCGAGAAATAATTTTGAGAGGTAACAATCAAACCCTTTAAACCAACCTTTGTCTACCATTCAAGAACATTTGCAACAAAGTATGAACAGCAGGTATTTGCGTCTTGCGTAGTCTGTCCCAAGAAAACAAAGCCCTTACATGCAACTTATTTTTTCCGCGGCTACAGAAGCGTGTTTTGATCGCTTGATCATTGGAGTTAAAAAAAAAATGGATTTTCTATGATAATCCAAAAGGCAGGGGCTCCCTCCGAATGAATCATCACGAGAAGACGTTAAAGCTCTTTTATGTGCTTGGTGAAATCGTTCATTTTGTAGTGATGAAACTTGGACAAACTGTGAATGCAGATCTTTTCTATGAGCAATTGCATCGAGTAAATCAATCTTTTATTGAAAAGCGTCCAGTGACTGTCAACAAAATGGCGTTATTCTGCAGCAAGACCGCACCTGCGCAAAAAGAATCCTGAAAAAAATTAATAAATCGGGATGGGAGGTACTGCCTCATCCACCATACTCGCTCGATATTGCACCATCGGATTTCCATTGATTCCGATAACTATAACACTTTCTATGTGTCAAAATTTGGATGATATCCAAAATACCAACTTCAGATATTTTGTTAAAAAAAAGATTGATTTTATCAATCGTGCATTGAAAATTTGCACAATAGATGGTTAAATGATAATGAGGTGATTATATCATTTTATAAAAATCGTCGTCCTAAAAGGTGATTACATCATTTTATAAAAATCATCGTCCTAAAAGGTGATTACATCATTTTATAAAAATCATCGTCCTAAAAGGTGATTACATCATTTTATAAAAATCATCGTCCT